>OX104068.1:91726728-92004228 GCA_944474145.2 Dicrocoelium dendriticum | reverse complement strand
GCCCCCAAATCCGTGAATATCGTTGCCGCTAAGAGGCATTTCACGGTCTCAATATTTGACGCCGGTGCGTTGTTTGTCTTGGTTAATCGATATGTGCGATGGCGTTGTTTGCTATGCAAAGCTTGTAAGGCAACTATACTGCCATCCTGTCGTACTCTATGCCCCCGTCTCCCACACGGTGAGTGCCATGGCCAGCTCCCTTAGCCCTTTCCTGCCGATTACGTTGTAGACTTGAGCTACCAACGATCACATCTATCTTTAATCTGTGCGAATAAGGACGCCCTGTAGACAGTTGTGGAAGCCTACCAACATTTAGACCTGCAGCTAGCACCAGGTGAGCGAGTTACCGAATTGGATTTTGCTTATGCTATAGACTTACTTGTTGGCGAATAACGAAGTATACACACCTTTCTGAACCGTCGGGCATTGAAGGCTTCCAAGTGTGGAATGTGCTTTGTGCCACCGAAGTGCAAGCATCACTACACGTTACTGCACATCAAGAAGGCTCGGTTAGCGTGTGTCAACCTGAAACACTTGTGATATCACCAGGATGCCTCCCTTTAGTTAAACAGACTTGTTTCAATGCCACTGTTTGAGCCGTGTCCCTATGTGGAAGCGAGTCGTGGCCCGTTCGCGTAGACGACATGCACCGGCTCTTAACTTCAACCATGAGTGCTTGAGGTGGATTACAAGTGTGTCGTGGTATCAAGGTATCAGCAACGGTGAGGCCATACGTTGCGCTTTAGTGAATGCGGGTTTTCCCTCAACAAGTTGGTTTTGCTGCCCCACTTAAAATGACTCGGTAACGTCGCGCGCATATCAGCTGGGCGTTTACCACATCATGACCAGTTCGCACGTAGAAGATGTAGTTGGAAGAGACCACACAGTGGACAACCGTCTACCTGACTGCTGCATATGCAATCTTGGACTCAACATCTGGGTGCCATTGGATCCACACGCCTGCATGGTCGGGGACCGAAGAACAAAGGTTGCCGACGGCTAGAAGTAACTCAAGATATGGTGAGCAGTCGAAATTGTGGGAAAGTTGTGTACACATAATTTAGACTCAGACGCTTAATGCCTAATAACTATTTAAAAATGACGAAATAAAAATGGCTTGTGTTTAATAACAACACACAGTAAACGCAAAAAGATGTCCTCAGACGGTTGTATTGCAACGAAATGGACAACACCAACCTGGAAATAATATATAGAAAATTTAATGAATCAAAGGCAACGAAATTCTTAACAGGATTTATTCTAAATTCACTAGCAAAAGGTGAACAAAAATCAGTGCCAATTCTTGAATTCTTTTTGGATAATCATGTATCAAACCCAAATGTTTGTAAAACAATGAATACGTGTTGTAAGCATTATAAATTAAAACTTTGGTAAAGGGGTTAATAACTGAGAGCTGATGGTAATATCTGCAAATCAGATTACCCATTACATGCCAACAAATTGCTCGACGACCGTTTCGGACACTTGGGTCCCTTTAATAGTACGCATTTACCGGTTCCAGCAGAATCCACACCCCATGCCCAACAGCTGGTTGAACCACCACTAAGCTAGAGGACGGTCGTGATTTACAAGCAAACCGAGCTATAGCTTGCTCAACATTATAGTAAAATGCATATGACGAAGTACGCCAAAACATTTTTTAGATACTATGGTGTACATAGCTAGTGTTAGTAGAATTCGCACATTTCCTGAAAAATTCTGTCCTCTGCAACCATTTAACATACATCCACTGTACCAACAAACTATCGAATGGATGCATCTGGTCAAAAATTTGTTGCCAACTGAACTATTTACTTTAGATTTTTTAGATTTGATGTATTCGTTTTCTTCTATTTGCTTGATTTATGAGTTGTATCCCACTCTTAATTCGCCGAATTGACTGTTCAACGAACCTAGGAATTCATCCTCAACTCGATTTGATTTTTAGAACACGTAGCCCATGTCATCTAAATGTCTAGGTCCGCCGGATCTTTATCCCAAAAGAATGCATAACTTAGCGCTTATTTCTGATCATGAATGTTCGTCATAATTGAAGAATTTTGCATAGGTCATGTAAATCAAATTGGACATTGGGTTCCACCATCAGCATCACTTGTTTTCTATGCAAGAAAAGTTAATTTCCTTTTCGACTTAAAGCATATAAAGATATTAGCAATTACTAATAAGTAATTAGAAGCATAGTAGTCTGTAGTCAGCTTTAGCAACCGAAACTTTGAACTGGATACGCAGTAAACGGGAATGATTATCTTCAGGAAAGTTAGCGGTATCCAATCACTACTGCAAGCAATGTGTGGGTAAAGAACATAAAATAAAACAAATGGAAAAGAAAACTTTGATTAAGCAAACGCAATTTTGAACTGATAATAATAATAGAGATATAGATGAACTTCAACGTCGAAATAAAAGGATACGTAACATCTATATTCATATACATATACAAGTTTGGATGCGAGCCTTTGTCAACTGTTACTCATTTTTCTTCCCACAAATGATCCAAGAAAAGCTACCGTACCCAACTACACAATCCAATTTCTGCCCATTTTTGCTTTCTTTAGTTCAGCGTTCTGGCCGTAAGCAACAATACAGATGAAAAAGTAGCAACTTATTTGACGAATCCTAACGAGACAGCGCGCCTGCCTACATACGTTGGACAAAATCTATCGTGCAGGTACGCATGCTAACGCAATGAAGTATCTCATGCCGTTCCACTACAAAATACGCACTGAAGACATCACATATATTGATGAAAAATCATTTGTAGCAAACTGCCTAGCTCAGCGATCTCACTAATCACCACTAGACTACCTGCGCGATAAATATTTGCTTCAATATCAGAACATAGTTGTGTTGCATGCGAATGTCTCTTTTAAGATTACGGAATCATCTTCCAGATGCAAATTCAGAACTCCTTTTCATGTTTACGGACACAAACATGTTCTTCTCAACACTGTACATTTAAGGGAACCGATACGCTTAAAAACGAGCAAGTAGACATTAGCGGAAGAAACCCAAGCTTTCGGACAGTCAAACACACTACACTCTTAGTAACATGTCACTTGCTCCAAAAAAGAACATTAAACCGTCATTTCACTCATCACGTTTCACAACTTGCTGGACGCATCTCTTGGGAATATATTTAAAAGAGGCATTTGTTACTTCGTGCTCCAATGATATCTGCTATGGTGGCAGTGCGTTTTGCTTATGCAAATGATTTCACATGCAGTTCCTTTTGAGTTAGTGGGCAGACTACAAGTAACCGGCAAACTTGAATGAATTTATGGCAGGTTTTTAATCAATGTTAGTTGTGGAGGTTCTTGACTTCCAAACTGTTGTGGGTGTTGAAACCCTGATGAATGGCGGCGACAAATCACTGGTAAGAATGAAACCGATGTGCTTGGACTGCATCACCGGTATACCTTCTACTGACCAATAGTAGCTAATTGGTATTCAATGGGTCATCTAATGCAGCTATAGAGTATTTAACCAGCAAGCATTTGTTATTCATGAGAGTTGACCCACTGTTTCATAGGGTCGCATATTCCTCCAACATTATCGTTGCGAAAGCAGGAAAATTTACTTTCTGTCACCAAGGATTGACAAATCACAAACTTTAAGAAGCGAACTAAGGTGAGTGTGCTTGAAAGCTTAGAGAAAACCTGAATATCACGGCTGGTTGAAGCGTCGGTTAAATTCATTCAACAGATTGTAACATTGCATCTTCCTTGCAACAAGTAGTTAAGGTAAACTAAACACAGTCACAAATATCCATGATTCTAGTTTAATTGGTGTAGTTAGGAAGATAGTTTAAGAGAACCGCAGTACTATAAATTTGAAGCAAAGGAGGAGAATTCGTCGGATAAGTTTCTTGGTTTGTTGTCAAGTAAACGATTTTAGAAGTTGGCGAATGTCTTATTTCCCGGTAGAAAATTTCCTACTCTTTGACGGTAGCCACAGTGGGCACACATGCTTACGTTTTATCGACATTCTAATGTGCAAGGCTGTTGCGAAATGGTAAAGATTACATTTCTCTAAACTTTCCACACTTTGCGGATGTTCTCAAGTTTTGGCGAACAAGCAAGTCAGCTTACAACCACATAGCACCGCCAGCTAATCTAAGCAGCGCATGCGTGTGGTCATCTCAGTATACTCAATTTTACTGCCGATAAATGTAAATCATTAGGTTTATACATCCAAATTACCCATGAATATCGACCAGGAGAACACGTTTCTCAGCAAACGTATTATCAAAGTGCTCATTGCGCAATCAGCTGGGCCCATCCCGGATACTCAGACATGCCTAGAAAACAGTGAAAAATGCTAACCAACTTTTGCATCCGGTGTAGAGAGCCTACAGGCGGTCTGATCTCACATTCTTTTTTCAGATGCTTAAGCAATGTTTGCTGCGACAGGTGTGGATGTCCTAGCAAAAGCTAGCCACATAACACTTGATAAACGACAATCTACGGCGTCTAGCCTTTGAAATCGCCCGCTCAGCATCTTTTACTAATTCATGGTAAAGATAGTGGAAGTTTTTAGTGAGCAGTATAGTCATATGCGAGGTGTTGTACTGTCGAACAATGACCATAACCACTGTTGCGGACCGTCAAGGCAAATCTGCTACAAACGCTCACTGATAGGCCAGTATCGGAATTTGGCCACACAGTATCGGTTTGCGCACCACCGGAACAAATTCTCTATTCTTGTTTCCCAGCCATGTTACGTTAATCTGCATTTAGTATCCTCCAATTCTACGTTAGATAAATTTAACGCTAGATTGGATGACGCATTACATCAAGTGTGTTACAAGATTTAACCCACGTTATTTAGATATCGGACAACGTAAGCATGTGTGTACATGGGAGATTTTCAATGAATCCTTGATTTCAGGATACCTTTTCTTGATTCATTTGCTTTGTTGACATACCGTTTAGCTGCCGAAATTGTCAAATGTTTGCTTTGTTATTCGTGATAAAGCTATTGTTCCAATAAATTTTTATACTAAGGTAAATAAATCCTTTTAGAAATCAGCCTAGTAAATTGGAGAACGGCATGGACTCCGAATTCAGTATCACGGTAAATTCGTCGCTCCGCTTCATGGACAGTGTAGGTTTTACGTGTGCATAAATAAACCACCTAAACAGTAGAAATATGCTAAGTTCGATCCGTAAAATAGTGGCAAAAAGGCTACTTTAAATAACAGCAAGCTTAAGCTTTTCATTATTACAAGTCGAACAATTCACTCAAGCCATCTTTACGAAAAAAGTGTATCTACTCCGGAGAATAAGAAATTAGTTGAATTAACTAATGAATGTTTCAGTAAGACGGCCACATTTGAATAGCTTGCTTACAACAGCCTAGAGATGATAACTCCGCGTTGACAATTCAACTGATGGCTGATTCCTACGTTCTGTTAATTGTACAGTTTCAATGGTAAAGCAAATACAGCATTTCCAACTGAATCAGATTTACTCCCTGCGTCCACTACTAGCTTAAATGCGTCAACTTGTATAGGTCACTTGCATTCTAATGTATGAAATTAAGAGAATAAAGAATGTTTCCTAGGTGGAATTGCGTAAACAAGGATTTAGCTTCCTCATAAGCCTCATACGACAATAGCCCATGTTCTGAACTAGGTGTGACGACGGCTGGTTTGAGAATTCACAAGACTTTTCACTGCCTGCAATCGTAACAGTTTATTAACTTTTATGTAGCTTCAATAATAATCGAGAAATCATCAGAATAACGTAGACATACTGAACATTATACAAGGGTATGCAACTAAGTTCTTGGGGTTGCAATCCAAGGGAAAAGGGAAACTGTTTCCGAAATTGTTGGCTAATGACTGCATTGGTACAGTGGAACAACGGCTTATGACAGAACGAAGCCTGTGATTAGCAAGCTACGTACGACGTCTAAAGCAATACTTTTTTAAACAAAGATATCCATGTGAGTACAACCTTGCGGAATATTCCAAGAATGCCTAAGTGAGACAGCATTGTCAGTACAGCAAAATATCTTATAAACATCTATAACTACTTCACCTGCAAGAATCCCCGTACATCAGCGTGGATCGCAATTCATAATAGGCCAAGTTGCCGAGTTGAGTTCGATGTCTAAAAGGCAGCTGAAGGTGGCTAAAGCGGTTGAGAAACATCTTAAGTTGGAGGGAAGAAGCAGCTTTGTCAACAATCCAGGTAATTCTGTTGCTGCCTGAAATATAAGAAAATACTGTTTGAGTACAAATTCACCGGTTACTTTCAAATAATGTTGTTATTTTCGTGATTGCTATCCTGACAAACCGCAGTGATAAAACGCCAGAAACTCACCTTAGATTCATTTACTAATATAGTCACTGATCAAAAGGAGGTTATACGAATTGAACAGAATGTCAGATCGTACACATTGTCAACACAGACCAGCTTTTTTCAATCGTATTTATTTACTTTTAACCTGCAGTCAAAATGTCAGCTGCCGAAATTATTGGGGATCGCTTTTCGAAACTATCAAACAAGTTCGCAAAATCGGAAACTGGAGGCTTTCTGAATTACATTTTAAAACCGATCAGAAGCAATGTTACCGGTACAATTTTACTGGAGGAATCCGCCTTGGGGCGGACGGAAGTCTTTGGCTACATAAAAGACATTATATTCAACCCAATGCCATCTACACGAGTCCTGAATATACTACCTCCAAACGTTCATCCGGATAGAATTGAGAACAACTTGTACGGTGCAGCTTTTGCCATGGCAACTGCATTCGTAATCATTTCTCTGCTCATTTTCCTCACGATTCTACTGTTGTCTGTATGTTGTCTCCACAGAAGCGTTGGGCGAAGAGACAAGAATGCAGTGAGTTTGTTTGTTGTTGATGAATGGAAAATTGACTGGTGTAAAGCGATTCATCAGATACGAAGCCGTGATATGCCAGTCATAACCATTCAAACGCCAATATGACACTATATTATGTACAGGTTATCTCAATGCTAAGTGGTTTTGCTTGTGGTATTCATAATAATGCAATGTGCAAAAATCCTTGGTTTAACAAACTACGCTGCTTGTGTAACAGGTCCGGTTATTAAAGGTTTAGTAATGTGTTCACGTAGAACAGCTGAACTTTTGCTGAATGTACAGGTGCGTACGTCACAAAAACAATCCTACCCAGAGCATGGAATTATAACTTTGACGTTAAAAGCTATTTTTGACTGAAAAATATTGATTGTCGCAGCGAACATTATCGCAATCCACACCTAAGGAAGTATCAGGTGAATTTAGCCGATAATAATGTTACAGTGATCTTATCCGGACAGAGGCAGGATATCTAATGAGTTCTGGCGCAAAAGCTGTAAAATCTATAAACTGTAATCCCCTACTACTCATAACAGAACCTTGGAAACTTGACACATTAGCTGTATAAGTAGTGGAAGACGGAGTGACAACAGTAAATATGCTTGGGCAGGGAGAATTGACATTTTGCGCATAGCACAGAAAGTGAGTTGTAAAATGAGCCATAGAGAAAAAGCCCTATGTGCACAATAGCAGTGCGATAATGACGCAAACGTGGCGGAACTCAGGATAAATCCAAAATTTTTTAAGGTAGAGCAATCATGATCTCACAAGGTATGCGTACACTCATAACAGCTAAAAGAGATAATAAATGCCTTAGTAACGCAATAATGTTTCACCAAAATACGATTGCGCTTTGCTGTGAAATTGCGAGGAAATTTAATTTCCAAATGTAGAGAAATGCAACAAGGAACATACAGCTTCAGCGGGTTAATTATATTATTTTAAAGAGAACGAAATTTATGCGACTCACAGATTATTGGGTGGTGATATCACACTGATATCCTGGTGCGTTGTCAAGTAGTTCCTTTGTTTATCTTTAAAGCGACGTTATTTCAAGGAGAAAACTCAGCGATAGAATTATTGGTTACTTGTGCAAAATGACCACTTATGTTTTACAGATAAATCCTACCATTAGAGTTGTTACCATACATAGTCAGAAAGACTAAACAATGTGCTTATTCAACGCAATGTGTTTGAATTTTTTAATCCCCCATATATAGTTAGATCTGCTACTCTATGGCATTGGTTTAGCATCTGTGTTAGCCAACTGAATGATCTTCGTTTGTTATGGGAACCGACGCTTTTAGAAATAGTGAACACCTTGCTGACAACCTCATCTCCGTTAATGCCGCCACAATACTTGATCAACAACTCAGGTTTCATATTCCAGTTTACTTCGGTAGCTTTTCACCGAGTTATAGCTAACTGCTTTCTCCTCCTATAAATACTGTTCGTTAAGTATTTATAAAATCACATCTGGATGTCATTACTATAGGCAATTGTGCAAAGAAAGTAGGTTTCATTTGCTAGTGACAACTCAGAAACGTACAGTAATACTCCACCACATTTTATGATATACCGCAACTGTATGTCACCGTTTCAAGCAACAGCACAGAGTGCAAGCAAAATGTCTTTAAAAAGTCAGCAGCATACGCCATCTTGCCCACGTGTGCAGATTGGACTTTAGTTCAATTACTACTCTGGTTCCATCAAGGCGCTGTAACAAGCTGTAACGTTCAACTAATATTGATTTAGAGAATGAAGATAACAAGTTAAAATTCATCTAGGCAAACGACATTTCAAGTGAACAAAGTCCTTTCCAGTCCAAATGTTTGATATTGTGTAATAACCGGAGTAATAAATATATTTAGGTAAGGTACTGCAGTTACCAGGGGGAGCATTGGTACGGAGAAGCTAATGCTGCCCTTGTAACAGTGCATAATCCACTGAAGATCTCAGCAAATATAATTTGGAAGCATTTGCTTTTAGTTAGAAATGGAGATAGAATGAACTGACCATTCCAAGAACCACGAGAGAAAAACAAGATTCTTACCAGGAAAGATGCAAGTAAACGTGGTTTTGGTTTATGAAGGCAGTCCAAACAAATTATTAAAATATATTCCTCATTACCTAGGGTGAGTTTTAGCAAACTGCGATATTTTGTAGGTTGCTTCCATTTATGGCAAAATTCTATTGCCATGACTCGACAGACCAATAGGTTTATTCTAGAAAAAGAGTGCTTAAACGTTTTCCTTAATTATAGAGTGAAATAAATATGGACGAATCCAAATAACGCGTGGGAGCGAACTTTCTGCAACTCACAAGTATACAAATGGTGTGGTTTCTGTATACAATATCCAAGTAATGTTGCTAAAACCATCTAGTCCAGCTCATCTAATTTATTGTAGCGTCGATTTTGGAATGAGATTAACATAAGAGCAAACAATTTGAGACGAAAGTAAGTGCCACGGCTGGGATGTACAAAAGTGGAGATAGTACAGGCGGTATTCTAATCGGAAATACTGGATAACCAACTTCAAATGGCTAGGTTTTATTCAGCGTTGAGCTGCTTGTTTGGGATCTCTGAGGATCTGATACACCAATATGACATCACTTCGCGAACGACGAAACTGTTCACTAAAAACCATGATGTTTCGTCTTAGCTACTAAAGGAGGTAGAGTAAACCCTTAAGATATTTTATCGCCTACCGTTTTGGATCCCCAAAAGCACACTCTTGTTTTAGCTACGATAGCTATACCATTTCCCGGCCAAGTCGTCCTCTTGGGCAACAGAAATCATCTGAGGGGGCATTCAACATGAGTCTAATCAATTAATTTGTTCCGTGCGTACGCCAGTCACTTGTGCAGGTGTGTATGTGTGCGTGTATAGCCCGCCGCCTTCAGCCAATTGGACCTCAGATGCACTAAGTCATAGGGGTGCAGGTGGGACGCTTCAGCTCCTACGCATGGAACAAATTAATTGAGTAGACTCATGTTGAATGCCCCCTCAGATTATTTCTGTTGCCCAAGAGGACAACTTAGCCGGGAAATGGTGTAGATCCAAATGGCGCATTCTAGATGTGGCTTCGTGTATGCCTTTAAGATTTTTTTGCAAAGAAGGGCGTTAGCACAAGCAATGGGCTGAAAGGTGAAATAGAAACACAGGCCTTAGAATCCAGACGTATTTGTACTTGCAAAATCTTCTTACTAAAGCACTGCAACCTTTCCCTTATTCAAACTCAATGGCACTGTTTGCACTTGTGAAAGTTGTAAGTTAACTCAAACATAATACCAAAGCTAAGAGTATCCCTTACAGTGCGCTGAAAACATGCGCGCTATATTTGCTTTCTGTCAACATTTCTCAACTGCTGGTCATAGTGTTTCGGGGAACACACGTTCTTACAAGATAGCGCAAATGGAAACAATGTAAGACACAGGCGATTACATTCATTTACGTTTGGCCAACATATTGGTAGAAATTATCTTTCTTTTCGGACAGACTACTCAACTCGTATATTCTAGCCAGTCTCCGCAATTGTCATCATTCAATTTTCTAAAGCGTCTTGGTTGCATTCATTTAGGATCAATTTACCTTCTTAGGCCCATGCTTTTGTGGTTTAAATTTCGCAGACTGGTCTATGTGAAACATGGAATAAATCACCAATCTCCGTATATGAATGAGGTCGAGCAACAATTTAGAAGCTCTTTGCCACTCCTATAAAGATGCCTGTTGCGACTGGCTTTTCGTTTCCCTCTGTCAGAGTCCACCTCAGTTCTAGTCGTCCAATCCAGTTCTTGCGCATAACACATTTGGTGACAAAGTCGTACTGGTCCTGCGAATCGTGCTTCATCGACTGCCTTTCTGTGCTTGTTCCCAAAGCAATAATCAATTGTTTGTTTTGACTATAAGAATGTACAACCAGATATTAGGGCACTTTGTCTGGTGTATATTTGAGTTGAAGACCCCAAAAGTGCTGGTACTACTTGGGTAATGCAACCGGAACCTTTAGAATCGCGGATGAATTCTGACTGCATACCACTGCAAAAGACTTCCCAAGCAAACTAACTG
Organism: Dicrocoelium dendriticum; assembly: GCA_944474145.2. Taxonomy (NCBI): domain Eukaryota; kingdom Metazoa; phylum Platyhelminthes; class Trematoda; order Plagiorchiida; family Dicrocoeliidae; genus Dicrocoelium; species Dicrocoelium dendriticum. The sequence goes on along the minus strand of OX104068.1, from coordinate 91,993,293 downwards.
GGCCCCAGTTTTCTCAATTCGTAAAAAATTCCAGGAAGTACCAATGAGTAACGAGGCCCCATCGAACATGGAAAACACCGATTTCGAGATCACTGTGCCAGGCACATTCGTCCAATGTGAAGGTGGACTTAGTTGGGGAAGTGTGTGCTTTGGCTCCATCACAGAGCTCACCACTTTGGCTTCATCAGCCATTTGCTTTGTGCTTCTCCATTTTATACTTGTAAATGCCTGAGGAGATTTATCGAAAAGAGTACTCTTCGCAACATTTGTACTTGTGGCTGTATTCGGCTCGCTAAGAAAATGTGCAAACTAAGCTAACAGCACGTTACGATATGACTGCGTCTGTTTTAAAGGACAGTTCAACATGTGCAACGAAGAAGTCAGCATCGTAGCACTTCACTACCTCTATCAAACCTCATCCTAACCACTGATTAGTTTTATCAAACGCCCAATCTTCTGACGTCCTGTGGAGGAATTAGTCAGCCGTTTCAGCACAGTAGTTGTAAAGTCAGGAAAACACAAGTTATCTGGCCAGGATAGGTGAAATCCTTACTGAGTAGTAGTACGCGGAAATATGTGGATTTGTGTGACTTTTCCTGCCAGACACACATGGCAGCACATGGGTTGGAAACTGGAAGGCCTGCGAATTCAAGAGCAACTATACCTTCAAACCGGTCAGAGAGGGAAAAGGTAGACCACGTTAGTCAGTAACTTTGCTGAATCGCAGTGGGACAACCTTGTTCTGAACACCGCATGTGGGCTAGCATTAGCTACATGTGTAGCCGCAAACTTCTCTAGGAAAATATTTACTTAAAATTCTCAGTACGCACTTACATTGCATAACATTCTTGGCGAAATAAAATAATCACCATGGCTTATCCACTTATCAATCATTGCCGCTGATGCCTTGAAGCGACTGAGGTCAATCCGCGAGCACAGTTAACTTGATGCTCACAGTGCTCTCCCAAAATCACTGAAAGCAGCTGCCAGTAACTTGTCTAAAGCACTATCTCTAAAACACCCAAGTTCTAACCACGTGGAAGTTTAGACAGGCACTTCCAGTTTAACAGATTAAGCAACTGTGATGAACACCCAAACGGATGTTAGCTCTCTTTCCGGTGCTTCTAAAGTTATGAAAGCTCTCCACATCGGGCATTGCAAGGTCACTACAGCATCTCCTTGGTTTAGCATAGGTAGAGCCAAAACCATTCAAACATAATAACCTTCGGTACTGTCATGCCAATCGATTTCGGGGAAGAAGATGACATTGTTTCCTAATATTTCTAGAACTATGTTAGCCGTCCGCATATAACCCCATTTTTCACAGCCTCAGAGTTACGTAGTGAAGAGCTTAACTTAAAATGAGACGTGACCTCTTTCTCCAACGGCACCTGGATGGAGATGCAATTAACGCTTTATATGATTTGACAGAAGTGCGCTGTGGCATTCTGGAGTGCTAAGTCCATTGGCTACGTACATTTATTATGGTCATAAACGACATCGAACGAGCAGTCCTCACGACTGTCTGTTACGTGCTGATGAGGTCAAACCTAGTAGGGCATTTAAGCGATAGACAAGCACATATTACTGCTGGGCGACCCCGAATGAGGTTATAATTGAGCCGCACTAAAAATATATCAATCGAACATTCCCAAATGGAAAGTACTGAGCATACGTCACGGGTGAACTTATGTGTATCAAATCCGATAACAAATAAGCAGCGCAATTCACATGAACTGGGTCGCGGATTACTCGTACAAAATGGTGAGATTTGCTTAAGCCAGGACGAAAAGCAGCCAGAAAAGCAACTCAGATTTGTGCTTTTATCAGAGGACATTCTAGCTGTTGGATCCATTTATCGTTTAGCAAGGGCTCCACGCCCACTGGGAACACAAATTGAAAAGCGTCATCTAGGTCAATCGCTCTTTGCAAAAGCATGACTTGGACGACCTTAAGACCTTTAACTAAAAAGCATTTGCAAATGTTAGTGACACGCGTTAACAATCGAAACACCGTCGTTGGATACTCTTCTAAAGCGAATTTAGCTGCTCGGCACGCAAAGTGGATCCAAAGTCTATGGTGCTGTTTATGAGATGGTGTTCACATGAAGAAACAAATCTTAATCGCCTGCGTATATCGGCACCAAATTCTTCAGGATTAGCGCTCTGTCAAGATACACCAATTTGCCAGTATCCCCAACCGTCAGCGATGTAAGGGAAATGGAGTAAGTCTTTTATAGTTAGAGCCGATCCTTCGATGGGTAGACACAAATCCAAACCTCCAATATGGGCAGAAACCCAAACGCCACGATCTGTGTCATGGTTGGTTGCGTAAGCCGAATCAGTGAGAGGTCGCACTCAATTCAATTTTTTTTCTGTGGACACAGAGTCAAGAGCATTGGCAAGGGGACTAGATGGACATTAAAATACATGTGTACAGGAAAACTATTGGCGTGATAAACACCACGTACTGTCTACCTTTGCGCAGTAAAATGAAGCGAACCTGGATCAGGAGAATTTCACACAAACTGAAAAATGCCGCTACACCTACATTGCTTCATTTACCAACCTAGATTCAGTGTCCTTAGTCTTAGGGTGCACAAAGTCCGGCCGCGAGCTGAATGCGGCTCGCGTTAACATTTCCAACTAGGCCACGACGTCATCATGAATTAAAAATTCAGGTTTGGACTTTTTCGTACATGTGTAAGTTTTGTCATTATCTTAATGTCAGAGTGAATATGGCCCGACATATGTTTATCTTACAAAATATCGCCCTCCTTGCAGAATGTTTGGACACATTGCTTTTTTTAGCAATGGAAAACATCGTAGGCTGAGATACTTATCAGATCGCCTAGGATACCATTAATTTATTCTAGTTTAGCCACAGCATTTACTGGGAGGCAGACACTTGAATTTAGCCACGGGTTCCAGCCGTTTCCAAGGTTGGCCAGATTTTGCTTTCGTGTGTCCCAGTCATTAATCGCTCTCTCGAATTTTACACTTTTGCTTCTAGTTATTTCGAGCCATTTTTGTCCAACTTATCTTGGGACTAAGCAATATGTAATCAAATTGTGTGAATATGTAAAAGCTTGCGACCAGCCCACTGACAAGCCTCTTCTTTCGGCACACTTACCTTGGGGTTTAATGTATTCACCAAGCAAATCTAATAAGGATTAACATTCTACGCATAGATAGGCCAATTAATTCATGATTCTTATGTTCTTTTAGTGACCACTCATGTAAGCTGTACACCAAAAACATACGTTGGACACTTCTAATACGCTTGTCTTTATTTCGGCGTCTTCCGTATTGCAACCGCTTATAAGTGCCACTGATAAAGATGCATCTCCTACCTTTGTTATTCTGATGTTATCCTTGCATATGGTTGCAAAAATACTGAGCATTTAAGACATCACAAAGTGTGGTTGGGAAACTGAAAGCGGATGGATTGAAACCAAAGTGAATTCTACAGAGAGTTTACGCCTGAATCTCTGTCTTAGTTCCAAAATTATTAAGTGTGTTTTGCTTGCCTTTGCGGAATGTGAAAATTTTAAATAAATGAATAAATATTTATTCTCGACGGTGCGAAGGGTGCCCATATAGGAAAGAGCAAATAAGTGAAGTAATACCGACATTACTTGGTAATTTTAACGGTGACGATCGAACATTGCTCTTGGCTGAAACTGTACAAGTTATGCAGATATAAAATGGATAATTTTGTTTGTCGTGATGTGCGGCACATTTGTATGATCATAGTCAGTCGGTCATACATTGCAGTAATACAACAACCGTGAACCAATCAAGAACTGCGGATAATCAATTAAAAAAACTGGTGAATAGTATGATAATTGATTTCATGATACACTGTGTTCAGGTGATTATAGCGTAAAGATAAATCGCGAATGCGCAATAAGATGCGGCGACGGAATATGCAGATGGGAGTTTGTCAGGGTGCACCAAAAATGTTAGAATGTGGCACTAATCAACTTGCCGTTATGAAGCCATGGGCTGGGACATTATTGGTGGAGAGTCACATCCGCCACGTTGCAGCGTTGTCAGACGGACATTTCTGGTTTTATTTTGTAGAGAGAAGGCTTCCCAGGTCAAAATCTTCCACATCCTGGAACATTGTCATCCATCCATTTGAACGGCAGTGCTTTCTACTGACCGAGTATTGCCCTTGTTATTCGCATTCTGGATACGCCCAAATTTGCTGTTGGTTGCTACATGTTATGCTACAGCCTGTCTCGTCCATGGGTCCTGTCCTCTCCTGACCGAATTGCGTGGCAATGTTGGTAGGTAGATCATGAATTGAACATTTTTGGAAGGTTATATGTTGGTCGTCTGTAGAACCGCGTAATGTTTCTGGGGAGGGTCCGAAAGGTAAAATGTTGAAATATTTTAACGCACTGAAAAATACAGAACCCAATTGTCCAGCCTATGGAGTATAGCATATTGTCCGGAACAGTGAATCGGATGTCCTCTCGGGGTAAGTTAAATAACTGATTGGAAAACTGGCATCCATGGCCAAGTGAACAAAATAAAGCGAAGTGTGAATAGCTCAGGATGAGTGGTAAGTGAAAAATGTGTATCCACTAGTGAAAATGGCCGAACCCACTTGTGCTGGCCCTAGTGGAAGGTAGCATGGTATAGGGATTTGTCCAAATAGGAAAGCATAATTTATGCAGGAATATCTGTCTTCCGAAGACAGGCGAAATTTCCGTGTGTATATTTGATACTAAATGTCATCAGCAGGGATCCGAACAAGATGTACGTGAAAATGAAATTATTAGGCGAGCTGAACCCAATTGTTCAGGCTTCCGGACAATAGTAGCCTTAAAACACAACGAAATTACGTCGTAAAGTCAGCGGAATAGTCATCTATCCTTTTCCAAGCAAAGTAATATTGTGCTTCGTTGAAGAATGTTGACGCCGCAGCGTTGGACGTTACTTCGGTTACTGCGCACTGACGAACGGGCATTGAAAAGTTCTGATCATTCGCAGGAGTGTTGCAGCATTATTAACCACTTTTACTAGATGCGACAAGTTTTTAGATGTTTTGGACGCACTGCTTCGTCGAAACGCATGGTGTTCAGGGAAGCATGCACGGCAGTGTACACTGCTTCTTGTAGAATCGTTCCGTGTATCAAAGCACATTTTAATTTGATACAACGGAGCTAAGCGATTTTTCGTTCAGGACGGTACTACTCCATTTGAATTAGGAGCTGTACTGTTATATAAACTTCTGTATGGCAATTAACATCTGATACCTGGTGCCTTACGTAGCATTTGATTCCCTGAAAAGTATGTGCAATCGAACTGATGGGCACTTGCACAAATTGCTGGGGAAGGGATTTCTACCAGAGTACTTGGCGACAGTCTACCGGAGATTCAAACACAAAACACACAGTAGATATTCATAGTCAGGACCGAACTAATGTGTCCTATGACATAATGGTAGGTACCAATTTGTATTTGCATGAATACAGGATCTCTTAAACCCCAAGCTCTAATAAGTACACATGGAATCTCTTGAATTGAATACCGCTTGCACCCACTGGAGAAAGATTAAAGGAATCGGTGGATAAAATCCACTTTATATGACACTAAAAACTACGCTTTGGAGTTGTGACCTCCTACCTCGGCAAACGTATCCTGACCCTAGAATGGTAGATTAGGAACATGCATTTGATAACACACAAAAACCATATATCCAAACACTTAAAACAATTTACACGCCACAAAACACCCACACGTTTGCTTATTTCTTCGTGGACATATACTAGCTGAACGTTCTGTACCAACACCATATTATTGCAAGGAAGGGTTAGTCACTTTTTGAGTTTATTGCAGCTAGACTCATCAAGAAAGGCACCAAACTTCTAGGAAGGCGTCAGATGGCTGCTTCGTATTTTCGGAACTCGTCAGTGGCACACAACCATCGGATCCCGTTGGATTCGAAACCACAAACTAACCCCTGTAAGGAAGCGACCTGTGCCACTAAACCACAGAGGAGAGAGGCAGACCTCCATAACTGATGTGTAAGTGCTATATAGCGCGGCTTATCCTCAACTGTCATCATCATCATCATCATCAAAAACAGCAGTACATCAGTCATTTGAACTGATGCTTCGCTGCCATATAACCATAAGGACCTATGAAATAAAAAATATGAAAAGGGAGAGAAGGGGGACTTACCTGAAAAACTTAATGCCCTAAGCAAACATTCAGGGTCAAGGCGCCTACACCTTGTGTAGACAGCATACCGTCACAAACAGCTGGCTATCGTGTAAAGATAAGGCGATATCGGCGAGACAGCTTCCTTGCGGCTTTCACTGCCCTGCGTCATAATCATCCATTACCCTGCAGATAACTCAGCACCAAACATACTTTAAGCAGGCAATCCAATTAGGAGACGGCAGCAGACGCGCCACTGGTATCGGTTGCAAGCCATGTCCTGCAAAGTCTCGAGACAAGCACAAGGTGACTCACGTGGGCTCCAACCCGAAAGGCAAGACGGACCAACGGCACCCAGTTTGGTTGTCAGTGACTTCATTTCCTGCTGCCAAGTCAACTTCTGTCCACCTCGAATCTTGCGCCATCCTACACCTGATAGACTGAACAAGGCCCTCCTAGATAAGCGGTGACCAGGCATGCGTAGCACGTGCCCGAGCCAACGCAACTTATTCAGTGCTATCTGTTGTTCTAGGGAGCTGGCATGATTATCACCACCTAGTACTCGCCTACACACATCATCGTTGCGGACACGCTGGTGCCATCCGACACCAGCAATGCTTCGCAAAAAACTATGATCAAAAACTTGAAGGCGCCTCAGATCTTCAGACCGAAGGATCCAATTTTCATTATCATAAAGCAGAACGGCCCTCAATGTGGCCTTTTATACACGGCCTTTCAGACGGAGCGAAACTCCCTTCTGTCGCCAAAGATGACGCAGGTTCAAGAAGGCAGCTCTGGCCTTTGCAATGCGTGAGCTCACGTCAGTTTCTATGCGCCCATCATTGCTGATGCAGCTGCCAAGATAAGTGAAATGATCAACCACCTCGAGTTCCTCGTTAGCAAGCGTCAATGGGTCATCAAGTGGCTGATGGTCCTGCAGCAACACTTTGCACTTTGAAGGTGCGAAGTGCATGCCAAATAATGGGACCACTCTAGACAGGCTATTCAGGGTTGATTGTGCCGCCTCAACATTGTCGAAAAGCAAGACTATATCGTTCGCGTAATCTAGGTCAACTAACTTTTCACCAGGCAGCACTTCAACGCCTACATCGTTGGAATCCGCAAGGGAACACTCCAAGATGGAATCCACGACGAAATTGAACAAAAACGAGGAAATCAGACAACCCTGGCGAACTCAACTTGTAGTCGAAAAGCTATCTGATAGGACACCATAGACGCTGACGCGGCCTGTAGTGTTCAAGTGTAGAGCACGAAGGATGTTCACATATTTCCTGGGAACACCTTTTCTCGCAAGTATTTCGAACAGAATCGATCGACTGACCGAATCGAACGCACTCTTGAAATCGAGGTACACAGCTATTGTTGGTCTGCGATATGCGTGGCGCAGCTCTAGCACCTGCCGCAAAGTTAAAATATGGTATATACAGCCACGTCCTAAGCGAAAACCTGCCTGCGCTTCCCTAATCCGAGATTCCCGTTCTGCAGTGAGGCGACGAACGAGAATCGAGGCCATTAATTTTGTCACAACTGGCGTTAGGCTAATACCCCTGTGGTTGCAACAGTCCGTGCGACTGCCGTTTTTGTATATTGCCACTATAATCGATTCGCTCCAATTAGCCGGCACACTCTTCGTTCTAGATACGTTCGAATAGGGAGGTCAGTGCGCTGCAGAGGACCTCACCTCCAGCCTTAAATAGTGCAGGTGGGAGGGAATCCGAGCCAGCGGCACGAAAACGATTGAGGGCTGTGATCGCGTTTCGGACCTCGGCCTCCGACGGAGGCTCTAAACTAACTTTCCATGGCTCGTCCTGCATCACCTGAGTAGGAAGAGGTCCGGGAGCAGGGGGCCAGCTGAACTGATGTTCAAAGTGCTCAGCCCAACGAGCCATACGGCGCTCATTATTGTGTATCAGCGCACCCGCGCTGTCCCTGATTGTCTCACTGACGCCTGGTTTCCTCGGACCAGTGGTGCGTATTAGCTGGAAGAGCTTGCGGTAATTGCCTACCTCTCCTGCCTCCTCCATTTCTTGAGTCCGAGTAGTCCACCAGGCTTCCTTGTCAGCACGTAGGCTCCGCTTTAGTCCACGCCTAATAGCGCGTCTGGTTACATTGTGTTCAGAACCAGCCGGGAGGTGTCTTCTGCGTTCCGACAGGTTCTCTGACCTCTCGGATATCCAGTAAGTGGTGCGGTGACGATTGATGGTGCCACAAACAGATGCTCCTGCGTCGTGCATAACGGCTGAGATTCTATTCCACTGAAGTTCAGTGTCACTAGGAAAAGGCGGCGAGATTTCGGTATGCGGTGCTTCTTGAGAGGCTTGCCTGACGGAGGTCTGGGACAATTTCTCCGTTGCTAATCGGAGGGGACGCTTTGTGCGTCTTCCGGTAAAGTTCATGGAGAAACGACAGCGTACGAAGGCATGATCAGAGTCGAAACAGGCACTCCAGTACGAGCGGCAATCCAGAATGGAACCAAGCCATTTGTAACCTATGGCTATGTGGTCAATTTGGGTCCATCGCTGGCCAGCTACAGGGGGATGCCGAGTGGCACTTCTGCCCCCACTGTGTCCAAAAGCAGTGCTACTAAGAAACAATTGGAGCTCCGCACACAGTTGCAGCATACGCTCACCGTTGTCAGTCAGTTCGGGGTTAAGTCCATAACTACCACCCAGCTGAGCTTCTGAAGAGCTCAGATGCCCTACTTGTGCGTTCATATCCCCTCATCATCATCATCATCATACACGTTAGCTAGAGGTGGGGAACACCTCAGCTACTTTGTCGCAATACATAGAAAAAAGGATAAAAAATGCAACTGATGAAAGCTGGCTGAGCTACCGGTAACGGATGGGCATCGTTCCGGTAAGCTAACAGCCGGCTGCTGTGCACTCAACAAAATTATTACGCAGAATTATATAAGGCTAAATGATGAGATCGTGGTTGGAGGGGGAGGCTAAAATTGATGGGGTGGGACAAAGAAATTCACAGCACAAACGCCACTGAGGTCGGCTCCTAGCCATATCAGCAAGTTTGTCCAACCAAAAGTGTTCATCGTCTTTCGGACCCCAACCAGGGAGCCGAGACGCTCCAACCGAGGCCAGCTCAGCAGTGAGGGACTTCATTCCCCTGGACCAAGTCATCGCTTGGCCACCCCTTCTCTTCTTCCATCCACACCCCCGGCGCGCAAACAATGCACGTCGCGGAAGTCGGTGGGCTGGCATGCGTAACACGTAGCCGAGCAATCGGAGCCTGATACGTGAAATAACGGTGCTGAACGGTTCATTTCCTTTTCCTGTGCCATAAACAAGGCGTCGAACACGCTCGTTGCTCACGCGGTGTTCCCACCAAATGTGAGCTAAATTACGAAGGCATCGGTGGTCGAAGGTAACTAGCCTCTTCAGGTCCGCTGCTTTAAGCGGCCAGGTTTTACAACCGTACAGTAGGGTCGAACGTGCTGCTGCAATGTACGCTCTACCCTTCAGGTCAAGAGTGATGTCGCGCCGCCGCCATAAGTGGCGAAGGTTAGCAAAAGCGCCCCGAACTTGTGCTATACGGTTCGTGATCTCATCTTCAATCCCACGGGCGCTGATACAACTTCCCAGGTAGTTGAATTTTCGAACGACTTCTAGCTGATCATCACCAAGGGTCAGGGTAGGAGGCGATCCAGACCAATCTTGGAGAAACTCTTTGCACTTCGAGGGTGCGAAGCAAAGTCCGAAGTGATGGACAGCTAGTGCTAATCTGTCCAGTGCCGCTTGGCACGTTTGTGAGCTGTCACAGATCAGGGCAATATCATCAGCATACTCTAAGTCAAGAAGTCGTTCTCCTGGGACTAGCTCCACACCTTCTAAGTCGTGTCCTGTAAACGCAATTTCCATGATTTCGTCAACAGCGAAGTTGAAGAGGAAAGGTGACAGCGGGCATCCTTGTCTCACGCCGCTGGAGGGATTAAAGGGCGACGACCACTTGCTGTAAGCCCTCACTCTGCCCGAGCTACGAGCATACAATGCTCGGATAATATCCACATATTTCTCGGGCACACCTTTCCTGAGTAGACAGTCCCAAAGTGCATGTCTGTCCACCGAATCGAATGCACCTTTGATGTCGAGGAACACGACAACGGTGGGCTGCCAATATATGTGACGGTGCTCCAACAACTGACGCAAGGTGAAGATGTGGTCAATGCAGCTACGACCTCGACGAAATCCAGCTTGCTCTTCACGAATCTGGCTTTCACGTGTGCCAGTCAGTCTGTGAATGATGACAGAGGCAAGCAATTTGGAGGCGATGGAGATCAGACTGATTCCTCTATGGCTGCCGCATTCCGATCGTGAGCCTCCTTTGAAAATTGGGACTATGATGGAGCGGCTCCAATCGGTTAGGACAGTTTCCTGCTCCCACAGTTTCACTAGTAACTCATGTAAATCATCCGTAAGAGCAGGTCCCCCCAATTTAAAGAGGGCCGGAGGAAGGTCAGCAGGTCCCAAGGCTTTATTTAACTTCAACAGTTTGATCTCACATTCGACTTCTGAGTGAGAGGGTGGATCCAAAGGAACAGCCCACGGAGCAGGGTGATCATTGGTCGGCGAGAAATCTAACAATTCCGTCCGATTTAATTGCCTTTTAAAGTGCTCAGCCCAACGCTCTAAGCTTTTTGACAAGTTGTGGATAGGCTGTCCACTCTTGTCACGTATAGTTTCACTAACACCAGGTCTCCTGCTGCCCGTTTCCCGTATAAGACGAAATAACTCACGATGGTTACCAAGGGCAGCGGCCATTTCCATCTCTCTTGCACGACGTGACCACCAAGATTCGCGGTCTCTCTTCAGGCAAAAACGGAGTTTTGCCCTGAGCTCTTTGCGAGTTTCATTGTGTTCGCTTCCAGCCGGAATATGCCGGCGAGCATCTATAAGTTCCAGAAACTGTGAAGAGACCCAATGTCCATGTCGGCGATTAGACATACCACATGAGGATTTGCCTGATGCTAGTAAGGCCAGTTGCATATGAGACCAGTGAGCTTCAGTTGCATCCAGTGAGCGTTTATCCAACTCGGATGACAGCGTAATTTGATAGGCGTTCAAAACAGCTGGCTTCACCATTCTGCCGGTGTCAATGCCCTCACAACATCGTCGCGGGCGTCCGCCAAAGTGCATCCGCAGGTCAGCACATACAAGTGCATGATCGGTGTCCACACATGTGCTCCAAATCGAGCGATAGTTCTGGACGCAGCCTCTCCAGCGGTAACTGATAGCAATGTGATCGATTTGCATCCATAGCTGGTTCGAGGCTGGTGGGTGCCAAGTCACCCTCCGGCTGGTGCTGTGTCGGAAATTAGTGCTCGCAAGAAATAAGCGAGCATCCTCACACAAATAAAGTAACCGCTCACCGTTATCATTACGGGAGCCTATACCATGTTGGCCGCCCAGATGCATTTCATCATTGGATAATTAACCAACTTGAGCGTTCAGATCCCCAGCCAGCACTACAGTGTCCGTGCTTCTTCTGTGGCGAAGGAGTTCGTTCAGTTGGCGATAGAAGTCGTCTTTTACCGAGTCATCGCTACAGTTTGTCGGTGCATAAGCAAAGATAACGAATAGACACCTGTTAGTCCCGCGCGACTTCGAAGTTTTGAACGAGCCAGCCAATCGGACCGCACACATCTGGCGACGGATTGGAATCCAATCAACCAGAGCAGCTTCAGCCCGGGGACTCAGGGCAATACCAACACCGACTTGGCCGGTGCTCGAAGCTGCATCGTCACCGGATGGGCGCAATGAGAAAGTGCTGCTAGTGTCATCTGAAGGGGATCGCAGATTGAGTACAGAGCTCGAGTCTTGCAGACGGGTCTCCGATAAGCAGCAGATATCGATCGAGAGGGTCTCTAATGTTCGGGAAAGTGCTGCCTGTTGACCGATCTGAAGCAATGTGCGAACATTGAAGCATGCCAGTCTGAAGGAAGAGAGAGGGCCCCAAGTGGAAGCCGATAAACTGGAATGGGCCGCTTGCTTGGACATGGGCCTGTTGACAGTGCAGGAATGACGCTCTGCGTTCACCTGTGAGTTGAAACTAAAAGACAAGCGACTATTGAAGCAAGTGGGGGAGGGCCGAGAATTGGGGGGTTGAAAACAGGGGGGAAAATGTGAAGCTGAAACGGGATGATAAGGGTGAAAAAGCGTAAGAGGAGGAATAAGGAAACGGGAAGGCTTGAGCAGTAGCATCCAAACCCCTATCTACCCTGCCCGATGCAGCAGATAGGGCACTGTTGATTATCCTCTGCGGTGGCCAGAGCATCAGAAAGTTGTTTGAAGAAAGGTTCATTGTATTGCGTGAGCAGGATACTGTCAGCTTGCCCAGGCCTAGACAGGAGAACGATTAGGGTTCTCAACCAAAGCCTTTGGTTCAAAAACCTGGCCGCAAGGCAGCGGGTTTGGCATTGGACTACAAGGAGTCCGTTTAAAGGAATAAGGAGCCACCCTCATTCCAACCCCCAACCTGGAGGACCGGGAGGCTGAGTTTGTCTGGCCTCTAACCATTGACCAATCTGGTATGAGTGGCTCTGAAGGTGCAAAAGCACCACTCAGTATAGCTCAATGGATCACTGAGGCACACAAACCATCGCACCACGGTAAGGTCCAGCCTCATTGCGATGGCATGTTCATATCCCCTGCAAATACTATAATATCTGAACTAGTAGCAATGCGCAGTAGGGCGTTTAGTTCGTGATAGAAAGTGTCCTTGACTGTATTAGAACTGCATTCGGTGGGAGCATAAACGGAAATCACAAACAAACAGCGTTTTGTTTTACTTCGCGAATTCACCTTAGCTGATGTCGTCAAACGGGCTGCACACAAATGGCTGTTCACCGGAATCCAATCAACCAACCATGACTCAGCGTTGGAGCTGAGAATGATACCTACACCAGCTTGACCCGTGAGTGCCGCATCGGCGTCTCCGGATGCGTGCAACCAATAACGAGAGAATAAGCCGGGTACAGTCAATTCAATAACCCCGTTAGGGTCATTGATCCTAGTTTCGGACACACAACACACATCAACACCCAGTGTGTCCAAGGTGCGTGCGAGTGCAGCCTGCCGACCTGTTTGTCTTAGAGTGCGGACGTTGAACGTCGCTATGGAAACAGGATAGCTTGGCCTTATAAGGGACTTTAGCCGATAGACGTCCGATAGGTGCGGTGGGATGGTGGCTGCAGATGGTTCTACTCCAGTAGCGCTTCGGTTGCTGTCAATTAAGCTGGGAACTATAGAAGGAAGGTTAGTAATGGGGGGCGGGATGGGAGTATGAGAAAAAATTGGAAAATAAAGAAGGGAGGCGCCGGCAGTAGCATGTTTTCGCTTATCCGCCCAGCTGTATGCAGCAGATAAGGCGACTCTTGATAATCTGCGCGACGGCCGATGCAGGATGAAGTTCATGTTTGAAGAAATAGTCATTGTTGTATGTAGGTTGGGATACTGCCAGGGCGCTCCACATCCAAAGCCTTTGGCTCAAAAGCCTGTCCGCAAGGCAGCGGGGTGGCAGTGACTTAGTTTACAGAAATGGACGCCATCCCATTTCAAACCGCCAACCTGGAGGACCAGGAGACTGAGTTTGTCTGACCTCTCGCCATTGACCAATCTGATAGGAGTAGCTCTCAAGATGCTCGGAGGCATCACCTAGGATAGCTCCATGGGTCAATGAGGTATGCAAACCGTCGCACCACGTTAAGGTCCAGTCTCGTTGCGACAGTCGCAACTGTCATGCATGCTATGAATGCGCAGAAGGCAGGGATGACCCCGAACGACGACTTCCTTTACAATCCCCCACCAACCGAGAAGTCTTGTCAGTTTCTCAAGCAATTACCAATAATCATACTGAGTAGCAGGGTATTTATTAGATTTTGGTGAAAATTCAACTACCACACATCCATGAAAAGGTCAAACGGCTGTTTTGCTTTATTGGGACAAGTCGGTAGCGCACACCCACTGGATCCTGTGGAATTCAAAACCAGAACCTCAGCCTTGTGCGAAATCAACTTATGATATTGAACCACGTGGAACGGCTGTGAATGGTCAGTATGTGAAAGCAGTTGATTTGTTCAGCTCACACACAATTCGTGCCAACAAACCACCCTTCCGATGTGCTCCCTTGTGATTGATATAGGCAAGCAGGAAATTTTCGACACAGATTTTCAAATTAACACACTGTGATCTGCCTGACCACAGTCTAAAGGCGAGCATTGCCTAATTCAGAAGATAGATAACACTGACATTATATGAATAGAATATTTTTAGTAGGGGTGTCTGAGTAAACAGAAACGGATCCTCCCATTTAGGGCAGATTAAAAAGGTTTAGACCACCTCTTCAAAAAACACGATGTCGTCCACTACAGGCATAGTACGGCGTAAACGGTACTTCTAATCTTAGCTTTAAATTACAATGTTTGATTTCCATGTGGGACCAATTGCTTCAGTATTGTGTCGCTACATCTCCTTGGAAGAAATTGAAGCCTGATTAAAGAACTTTCTCATGTTGGCGCATTGCATTTGGCTGTTGAAACAATTCAATAAGTCAGTTCACCCGGATAACGGCACGCAGCACAAGATAGTGCAAACTGTATGCAACTAAACAACCAAAGAAATTCTTAAAAGTTAATTGCACAAATGCCGTTTACTTCAGCAAGAGCAGTTTCAAAGTATAGATAATAAAATGGCTGCCAATTTATACAGACGGTCACGCAGATTTACCTAAACTCATATAGGGGACCGCAAATTTTGATGAGATGGTTAAACATACTATGAGTTACTTCATGAGCAGCTCTGGGTAATGCAGCAAAAACTGCCTCCTGTATATGGGAACATATTTTTAACCTTGCTGCCAACGAAGTCATTTATCTCCACTGTATTAAAAGCTACTTTCAACAATCAAAAATATATTAAAGGTCAAGATATCAAATCGGAGTAGTTACCGTCCTGCGCGGTACATTTCTACCGGAGGATCAACAGCCTTGATTTATCGCGCGTACTTAGCGTAAGAAGCGCTTATTTCAGTGAGTTGCCACTGCTCCACTCTATAATTGGGGATGACAATTGATGACATACCAAGTGAACAGAGACTCAGTTAAAGTGCAGTATATTCATGGGCAAGAAAGACCTAATAGAACGCGTAAAATTAAATTCCACAACATAAAATACTCGTTACTATTATTACCCGGATGATTTGTCGTGTGTATTTCGAAGCACGCTTTAATGGCCTTAGCTAAAATTACAAACTGTCCAAATAATCAAACAAGATAACACACTAACTTTGTTTGTGTGGCCGATACTAAAAGCGCAACATAAAACACTCAACAGCAAAAAACATGTTAGATTTAACGTTTTCATTCGTTTTTCGAGCTGAGTAATTTAATGCCAAACGTTTCACCACTTCCCTCAGTGGCATCTTCAGTGTACATCTCCGTAGGGGAAATCTCACGGAAAATGTCGTTGGGACGTAGCGTTTGAAAATAGTCTCGTCGATCTGTGTCCCGTGACCTTCTCCCCGTTTGACCTACATATGTTACAATTCTCGCATTTTATCCTGTAGATGACATTTGGTGTTAGATTTACAATCAGTGAGGCTAAAGAACAAGATAAAGTAATTTTCACGGCCGATAATTTATGAGCAATGTTGTTTTCTGGCAGGATGTTTCTGCGTACGTACAACGAATACTTATTTTGCATCGAGATGGGTTTATTTACTACACTTGCTCCGTAAAATCTACTTTAAAAATGAATAGAATAATGTATGAAAATTAAGGTCAAATCTAACAAATACACAAAGTTAACTCAGAATTAGGAACTTATACTCTACTGTTAATTTTTCTCAGGCAGAAAACAAGATCGGAGTCTAGGTTAGTGCAAAAATCGCGAGAAGTTGGTTCATCAGAAAACACGGTTTAAAATTTTACTGAATCTGGATGAGAGATACTTGTGCACCGATTGAGCAGAGCCACATTGGTCCTCTGAGAAACCTCATACACATGAGGAAAGTGCCTGTTAGCTAAGATTCAGCAGAAGACCCTTTACATTATCTACCGATTTTGTAACAGATTTTATCATTTGCGGACTCATGACGTGGTACGTATTCAGGAGAATGGAAAGAACGAGGAAAAAATCGTATAGCCCGTCGGAAAAATGTATGTATTATCAAGTTCAACAGTTGTACCACTTACATTTAACAATTAAACGTAAGAAACTTTGACTAATATGTTTGTAAACTATTCCAAATTTTGCATTTTACGCATCTTGAGATGTTTTCCAGTAAAACGCAATTAGTTGCTTTAGAATACTGAATACCGTATTTTAGAGCAAGTAGAAATGAATTCTGTACAGCCCTTTAGAAAATATGGTTAAAAACGTCATGAAAGTTGTCAGCCGTGAATATTGCTGTCGTTCTAATGTAACATTTAAATATCTGACTTACGATATTTCAGGATTCACAAATGTGATATGTCATCGTAAGTGTGCAGTCTTCCGCTGAAACGAATATTGGCAAAATACAAATCTAACAACGTTTTGAGCTGTTGCACAGATGTTACCTCAGTCACATGTCCCAAAAGTTTACCACTCTCCGTTCGAAGCACAGTGGGTGGGGAACACATTTCACATCCTGCACGACAAGTTTGTATCTGTGTCCGCGTGTGCTGCATGGCCTTCGTAAGTGTAGCATTGGCCTTAGCATTGAAAAGTCACCGAGATGGAGAATACGGTAGGTCCTAATGAGGTCTACTCGCACCCAACGGTAGGACAAGGTGTAGAGTCCTAGTTTCTAACACCGGTCTTCATGCCCAAAGCCACGTAAACTCGAGATTAACCTGGTAGCAACGTATTGGACCCGTTCGATCTTTTATGCTTCGCCTCGGGGATAAACTGGTCTATGTCGCTCCTATAAAATAGTATAAAAATGTATATCCTCGATGTTATGCGAGGCATACCAAAGAAGATAGGATAGTTTTGGTACAAACAGATATGTGAACATTTCAGTTTGATCAACTATTATTCTTGATAAAGTAAGTGGGTAGATTCATGTGATACAAGATATAAGATGTGGTTGTGATAACTGATTTTCCATTACAACTTAAATTTTGATTTGTGGTTGAGAAGGTCTCGATAAAAAGGAAGCAAGATACTATAGACATTTATCACAAACAATAAGGGATATTTTATCGTGGGACTGAGAAAGCAAGCACACAAAGGAACCGATCATATTTACTTGCGCAACCTGCTAAGAAATGCAAGGCTGTCAATCGTTTGGTATTTATAAGATTAGGATAGGGATGCTTTTGGAAATATTTTCCTTTGACACTTTTGTCTTCACAAGCTTTCAGTACTCAGGCATTCTAGTTTGGTTGTTCTAGGTGAAGTTTGATGCTTAATTTAGAGTGGCTTCGGATAATTTTACTTAGGCATTTAGCAGTGTTAAAAGGGTTATGCGGTTCGCAGAGTAAAACTAAAGCGATTTCTATAATTTTTAATAATCACTGCGTAGTTTTTCATGGAATAGCTTTCCCTGAAAAACTGAAACATCACGGATTCCGAAAAATTTTGATGAAGGCAAAACGCATCAAATTTGCATATCTAAAGAGTTTGGCGTAGATGCTATAGGATACATTAGATATAATGTGAAAACATTGTAGATAGCTAGGGTTTGGAAATATGTATAGTTAAAACGCAACCGCCAATTTTTCTTTCTGATAATCTTAAGCAAGATGATGAACAATTATATTTTACGTTTGGCGCCTTGCTTTCAATCAAGAACTACGGGATTTTCCGGATGCTGTATGTACGTTGATAGAAAAGGAGTTGTAAGGTTACTAGGCAAAACAAATACTCAGTAAAGGGTTGGATATCCTTACCATAACTTTGTAGAAAGGGATCGGATTTAATAGGATTGAGTGGATATTGCTATCCGGCGAACAGAAGGTAGAAGCCAACCACGGTACAGCATCAGCTTTGAAGTGCGCAGAAGACTAAGTTAGTGAAGAGATGAACATTTGCGTTTGTGTTCATGTAGCAGATCGCACCGCTAGCCTGAACAAAGGGAACCGAGAAAAGAGTATGAGAACAGAACCATGCAATAAGTGGTTATTCTAGCGTACCATCCAAGCACATATGTCAAACGTTAAGGTTGATGCTGCATACACAATTTTTTACCGCAGCTGGCCAGAAAGTATTTCAAATTATTTGTTATGCTCAGTTCTAGTTTTTTGCTATATATTGCTTGTTGGTCTTAGTGTTTATTTCCCTATGAATTCTGCATTCGCTGTTGACATCCCCGGTGTGGTTACGCTTGATGTGGATAAATGCCTACCTAAATGGCACCCTCCACATCGATAACTGGTTCCAGCAGACGATGATTCGTTGCTGGGTTGACGGGACGCACTTTCATCTTGGTCGCGCTAGGCTTACAGAGTGCTTCCATCCGTCCAGTGTTTAAAGGGCTACAGTCTCGCCATCGTCTTGTGTGAGTCGGATACACAAGGTTTTCCAATTAGGCATGAAAGCTTCTGATCTGCTTGTTTCATGTGTGTGTGCTGGCTCAGTTGATGAAACGTGACCCAAGTCCGTATACCTCCCAATCTCATTCTTTGGGATTTACACTGGATTTGGAGTACGTAAGCGGAAAGGTGTGTGGTGAAGCGCAAACCATCCATGGTCTTTCTGTGTGTTCCGGCATTCTGTGGCTGTCCTATGATAGCCGCCGTTACTGGTATGTCCGGGTATCCATGCCCCAAATCCATCTATACAAGTACCTATATGATTTTTGCAAGCCGGAATCAATGTCTGCAAGTCCGTCTCCGTAGGGGATACGCCGATACTTTGATTGACGGTTTAAAGCTACGGCTAGATTGTTTTGACCTGAGATGCTCGTTAAACAGTGCTGTTCAAACAATATTCGCATTACTTGGACACCAAGAATAGAGTGTAATTATATGTTTCTTGTTATAGGTCTGGTAATGTTCTTTTGTATGAAGTGTCTAGGTGTTTACCATGACATCAATTAGCTGGATCGCAAAAGCAAATTCATTTATCCCTATCAAACAAGTTGCTACATCAAAACCCTTATTCCTTTTCGCACCGGGGCTTGAACAATTAACTCGCTATAAGCCGCAGTGATTGCATCTGCATTCAGAAGTGATGAAACATGCTTGTCTTTGTAGTGCACAATTTGGTTTGCCGAGGCAGCCAAAGGATTTATCTTGGAATATATAATTTGCAAACAACCTGTATTAGTTAAACTAGCAGAGCGTTGTGTTAAGTAGGACTAATGGGCTTGCCATTAATAAACGAGTTCAATTCAGCAGTGCAACTAGTAGAAGTTTAAATGATAAGTAGCACATCTTATTTTTGTCGTAAACACCTGCAGCCACTCGCTTATTCAATCCTTAAAGATTATGTAACGCGCGTTTGGCTGATGATAAGCAACCAAAATACAACCCGAGAAAAAAGTATAGAGTTATTTTGTATGGCAATTATTTCCCTCGTGTGACGAAATATGGCAATTACTGACAAAATTGACAAGACAACATTGTCCAAAACCCGCTGAAGTTAACAAGCTCCTTTGTACTCATGTGTATTATTAAACCTTTGAACTTGGTCCAGCCCCTATTTTTTGTCGGTAACATGAATAACGTCGTCAATAAAGGCGCATCCATCTGATCACTCCCGTTCCGTAAAGTTTAAGCGCAATTTACTAAACGTACATAAAGGAATGAAGGGAGCGCTAATGAAAACTTACCCATTAACTTCAAATGTGACACACATGCACGCTAATTTGTAGGACTCTTTTATTTTAAAATGTGTGCATGAGCAAAGCATTGAATCATCGGTTAATTGATAAACAGTACTTATATTCCCAACATGTGCATACATTTCTTATGTTTAGAAAATAGGTGCATTATTACAACGTTGTTTTTTTAACTCCACTCTCCATTTCCAACGATATCCGCTAAATCCTCCCACTCCTCTTTACACTCTACAGCAGAATACAAAATTACAAAAAGTACAAACTACATCTTACTTCGTGTTGGCTACAACTACTCTTGTATTGGTGATATACATTGCGCTTTGTACGACTACTGGGTTTCTCGCTGTGGCCTCACTGTCCTCAGGAATCAATTCCAACGAGACAGCAGAAAATAAACCCGTTGGTGTGAATGGACAAATAACCTTGGCACTGAAACAAAGCAAATTGTTCCTGCAGGAATTTGTTCAAGAGGGCAGAGTGGCTACTCAGCGCTTAATAACCGGCGTATCGAAACAACTAGAGGTAAGGCAACTTAGATGATGATGGCGCTTGCTTACGCTGAAATTATTTAACAACCGCTGTGTTGGTTTCTCCTCTAGAACCTTGTGACCAATGACTTGAGCTAGATGACATGAAGCTTAGTGCCACAATACACATGAAAACCTCGGTGTTTCCATCTAATCTATCAATTATGAACCAGTCCTGTTGACCTACCAAATCATGTTTCAGCCTTTTTCATTAATTAAATAAGAATGGCCAGTACGACTTATTTTTATCTGTATCTGAAGACTAGTAACTAATCGTAGGTACCCATAACGCCATTGCGCATAACGCTGTTGTTTGAGGCCTGCCGTCAGAGAGAAAAATAAATTTGGACTGCGGCCTTGAGAATTAATATGCCTTTCCAATTTAGCTAACTCAGCTGCATATGTGATAGACGGCAACTATCCAGCTGATTATGAAACAACCAAGAGGCAATAAAGATCTTTAGCTGGTTTGTGCTGTTCCCTTACAATAATGTACTTCAGGAAATGGTGTGACCGGATCAGCTTCTAATGAGTATATATTGTACTACAATTTTTAGTATACTTGTCTGAGAACAAATGACATGTTTCCTTTTTACCATCAACACATGCTTTCCCAATAGCGAATTATCCTGTTCAACCATCAACATCTACTGTTTCTTTTTATCTTAGACAATGGTTCCGAAGGTCATCCTGGATATAATGAACAGCCTGTATGTAAACTACGGCATCGAACAGCTGCTACATGACTTACGCAACTTAAACGAATCACTAACTGTTGTTCTTTCCGATGTCGGTAACATGACCACTTTACAAGCTAGCGTTCTTACGGAAATTGAGAATTTTCAGGTGGAGATGGATATCCATCAGGCGACCTTTCGCAGCATATTGCAAAATGTATGTGGACTTGGCTATCCAGCGTTCACTCATGAACGATGCAGCAAGTACTCAGTAAGTTAAAGGCTATCATTTTAAAAGGTGAAAATTTATTGTGGCCCAAGACCGTTATTAATGTAACTAAACCTACTGCATCATGTATATTCTTAATCATGTGTTCATTGTTTGCTTATTAATACATGGCATACATGAAA
The DNA here is from genome assembly GCA_944474145.2 of Dicrocoelium dendriticum. Classification (NCBI taxonomy): domain Eukaryota; kingdom Metazoa; phylum Platyhelminthes; class Trematoda; order Plagiorchiida; family Dicrocoeliidae; genus Dicrocoelium; species Dicrocoelium dendriticum. The sequence goes on along the minus strand of OX104068.1, from coordinate 91,971,702 downwards.
GAAAGTTGCTGAATATACTGACTAAATTTTACTAGACTCGCATTTTTTGTATTACCCTAAAAAAGCGAATTCGCGCTGGCTGTGCGAACATGCCATATAACAAATAATAAATAGTTACGCAAATGTGTCAGTTTATATCGATATTTGAAATTTAGCCTTAATATGGGGCGTGGTTATTTGTATCTTATTAAGATCATAAGTAAATTCAGTTACTGAAGCCAGAGCTAATTTCTTGGGGCTCACCGAATTAAGAACAATATAGTCTCCATTTTGAAACGAGTGCTCAAATCGTAACAATATATTTTTATCTTAAGCAAGCCAAATCGACATGATGACAAACATCATAAAATGTTTTCTTAACGCAACTAAACTGCAAGCAAATTGGTGTCGATTAATTATGTTTCCTATTCAATCACAGAAAAACTAGTTATCTTGCCATAACCGCAAACTGGAGCACAAGTGATTTTATCTGGAATCCTCTGAGGTAAATAGATTCTAATTTGCTGACGGTCTAATTCACCGTTGAACTTGGCACAGTTGTTACAAATGTTTCGCCAACAAGCTAAGTTTACTCAGCAAAGCATTGTTGAAAAGCGGATAGAAGAGCTGCATTTTGCAAGCATTATTTGTAACTCTACTTGTAATTAGCTTAAATCCGGTGTAGTTGACAGCATATTTAAGAAGACGCATGACTCATCGGTTGGCAGTTGATCGTTGTTTCGAAGCACGCTCTCATTCTTGGATTGCAGTAGTCAGTCGCAATTGTGGCTTTGGTTGACTTTGAATTCAGCATCTACTATTTTGATTATTGTGCCCGTATCCGAAACGAAGGTTTAAAGTGTTGCCTTCACTATCTTCGTACTCTACAGCGCGTTTTGTCCTTGTTTCAGCTCATCAGGTAGAATTAGCCTGAGTTGTAAGTGCAACAAGATGTGCAATGTTTAGTGGCATATCTCATGATTACTGGGTCATTGAGATCTGCAAGCAGCGCTTGACACAACAGTTAGCAGTTGCTTGTCGGGTTTTGGATCACCCACCGTGTGTCTTGGATGGTTAATACAGTCTCCGGAGCCGGAGTTCACACAGACAAGCGACTGACCTCCGTCACTGTGTTCAATGACGGTGCGTTGTCTTTAACTCAATGACGGAAGTCAACCCTGAAGACTAGCAATGACCTTTCGCTGCATCGAATAAGCAGGTTTAAAGGACACCAGGTTAAAAAACGGAAATGCAAAATTGTTAACTTTGCAGTAAGGTGTTATCGGATGCAAATTAACGAAAGAAAAACTAACATTTGGACATCTTTGCATTACGAAGGCAAGTGCTGAATTTAATTAAGATAGCATTATTTGAATCCGCGTAGGGGTGGGCGTCCTTACGGTATACTCAACACGCGTGCGAATAATGATGGTCGCACGGCAGCGGAGTGCCGTTACTGGGCACAGCTGACATATTATTATTATTAGCATTATTCAGTGTTGCGTTGTTATTTTATTGCAATGCTGACACCTGTCACACTTGTGTGTGACGAAATAGTTAGGCGTGCTTTTTCACATTATTCGATGTCTATTTTGAAAAAAAGCATTTTATTCTGTTTATAAGGTTCTCATTTACTTAAGTGTATCGTAAGGTTTTACGTTCACATTACGGATTTCAGTAAGGATTAGAAACGGTGGACAACCACTGGTTAAAGCAGATAATTCAAAGCAAAAGTTACCAAAATTGGAATACTAGCTTTTTTACGTCGACACACTCATGTAATGATTATTTATGATTTACAGTTAGGTTTCCAGATTTGTCACTTATGTACCAAATGTCTTGTTAAAGCTCATATTGTACAATCTAGTATGGACTATTAACACCAATGCGTCGTAGCGTCTTCAACTCATAGTGGCTCACATGAAACACTTAGTTATTATTTAAGTGATCTCAATTTTGTTGGGCATGTTAAGTTGAAATTATTTATAGAAGGTAACTTATATTCTAGACAAAGCAATGGAATTTGTAAGCAACTAGTAGGTTAAGAATGTACAATGTTAGCTGTCAAGATGGGAGTTCACTGAGGTATATCGGTCTCGCTTAAGAATGCTATTGTCCTCATATTTAAGTTCTTAATACTTTAGGATGAACCTGCGGTTTTTCATAAGGCAATTGCTAGGTAAATGATAAAGGGTCATTATCACAACAAAATACCAGGAATACATACTAAATAGAATAAGTTCTGCGTAGCACCTCGAAGACGGTTGGACTCAATTCTCACGGCGTTTTAGAATAGTCGGAGGCGTGAAGTAATGGATGGTGAGTACAGGACAACATTAACGGCTGGATTAATAGTATCACAAGAGAAGTAAGGAGAAAGGGAAAATTAAAACGACGTCAACACATTAAAACTACGTACGTAACCTCCTATAAGAAGGCAACTAATCTTTCCCAGCTCAGCCACTGCCGAATTTGCCCGAAAGCAAATACTTTCATCTGAAGTAAGCGGTTATTTCTGAAGAACCGAAACTGAAGTGCATTTTCTCAAGAAATTCAACCTGTCATATTTGTAAAGCCTGTCGGAGTAATAAGGCCTGCAATACCTACTCACTGAAGTTTTAAGTATCATGATTTCTTTGGTTTCAGAGTTAGTGGCTCTACTTTAAGAATAGGCCTATATAGAGGGGGACATATGATATCAAAACAATCCGTCCATAAACTGGTTGTGTTTGTTATAGTTAACCGAGAACGCATGCATCTGTCGGCCGAGCTTCGCTTGAAACATTGAAAATACTCGAACAACAATGTGTAAGCATTTTCGTTTTAACTTGCGCCAATTAACATTTACCCTCAGACATACTGCACGTACTCTAGAAGGATATTTTACTCTGGCCAGACCAGATTTAGCAGGAAAATTGTATACGATAATATGTTCCATTACACCCATTTGGCTGAAATAACCTGTTCCGGATTTATAAGCTGGGTTGTCTCGAGAATTTTCGACGGATCAATAATATATTCAAAGGAAATCAGCTCATCTTAGCGGGGTTTATTGCACTCCAGTGTTTGTTTCAGTGCAGAGATTTGTAGTGGGAGAAAGCTAAATTTGTGATTTAACGGGACGATGAAGCTGGTACTTTGAGGAGCGGTGCATTGCGATATTGTTTGTCTTTGTTGTACTGCTTGTGGAGTAGAATAGACACCATTTTTCACACGCCAGGTGCAACCAAATTCATTCGAGGTTATTATAAACTGGTTAAGTCAGTGTTGATAATTATAACGTAAGAACTGTATCAGAGCGACTGTATCTATTTCTTATAATCCTAGCTGATGTCAATGTAACCAATATTTTTAGCACCTACCAGGAGTATTATGTGATGAATCGCAAAGACCCTGCAGTTAAATGAAGGTGATTGACGAACGCCACATCCACCTATCAAATGTTTGGTTGAAGGGAGATTTAATTGAACTGTACGCGTTTCAATCAACCTGATACACTACAATTTGGAGTCTGGACGGGTTGAACTGTTCAATATCGCTTGTGGACCAAATTGTTTTGACATTAAGTTTATTATATGAAGCGGGTGCTGCGCTGTGTCACTGCAGGATAACTGAGTTCTTATCTCTTTGGGAATCATTCTCGCAACCACTGCGAAGGTTTTTTAGTTCATGGATCATGAGGTTTTCCATAACTTGTAAAGCAACGTTTATCGCTTATCCTTCATTTGTGGATATAACCTCAGTTGTAGATATGAGGGCGAAACTCTTGCCGGTACATATGTGCGCCAAGAAACTAGAAAGAGACGCCGAGTTTATTTTTAACACTTGTGGGAGACTAGGTTCACTGAGATGGACCGATGTTGATCGAATGGGCCGCTGAGCAGATCAGATGTGTCGCAAACTTTTAATCACCAAACTACATAATAAAGTTGATGAGCTTATCAGCAGTGCGGTGGTTACTTGCTAAGAGTTTGCAAACGAAGTTAACCGCAGCGAATTAACTTAATGAAACATCACTTTAGAAAACAATACACATGTCGTGCGCGTTACTAAACCTTAGCGCCTTACAGCTTATATACTATGCGATAGGGACAAAGTACCAATTACAAAAATGCAATATTAATGTAAGGAAATACGGGCACTTACGAACTGTACGCATAAGGTATAAAGATTTCTAGATTCGCGGAATACGTTTGTAAGACGCCTTTCGTTACCCGTTCGCGTAAACCTGCATATAAAATTTCCTTTTCATAATTGCAGCAACGGCTTGATGGACTTTCAGTTGTGTCAGTCCTCAGTTCTAATTGGACAGAACCGATGGCAGAAATGCCTGGTCTACTGCAGACGTTCGTGGAACGGATTGACGAACTGTTGTCTAGGTTTACGGATCTGCGTCAGCACTTCCGTACAAACTCTACAAGTTTTGCAGATAAAGTGAGTGAAATTAAGTGATCCAGCCTAGTTCCGTAGTGATGCACACTGAGACATACTACACGTGATTAAGCGTCATCCATTGCTCAGCCAAATCAAATCAACGCGTTCTTTGTTCATATGTAAATCCATTACGCATACCGGATTGTTTTAACTTTTTGAAGCCAATGTACTAAGGTGCTTATTCTGGCTTCACATATGAACAGGTCGTTCGTGTGCGTTTTGCAAATTTAGACAACTGTTGTCAACTAACAGCTAAGATCGAAGATAAACCAGATAAATTTCTGTCAAATCATGCACCGGTGTCGCTTAGAATATCAATGAGAATGGCCCAAGTGCCCCACAAGTGACATTTTTTTCATGAGGACGTCATGTGTCAGATTCGTTTTCTTGAGCGCCAAAAAGGACAACCAGTTTAGCTCTTTATATTTTATATATAAACATACGAATTTATATTACTTGCAGGATCCTTCGTGCTGGCTGCAGGTGGGTTTGCATAGGGAAGCGTAGGCCATATGTCTTAATAGAAAAAGTCAACCGCATTTACCCATGGCTGATGTGCGATTCCCGTTTCGGCCAGGTTACCGCTACTAAAACTTCTCTTAGCAATACTGGTATTGCGGCATCCGTTTCGTTGAAACCATGTGTTCCATTCATAGGGCGTACCGCAGTCTATGCAGCTGATCTCCTGAACATTAAAAAACGCAACTGTGGTTGGCTTTGTCGATGTGTAAACATGTGCTTAGTTTAGTTATCTAAAATACGCTTTCTCTTCGGCAGTACAAAAAGACGCAGTTGCTGATATTGTCAAAGTAGGACGCATGTTTAATTGGTGCTCTGTCTGATACAATAGGAAAAAGTGCTAGCCTTACTTGCTGTAAAAACTAAATAAATGAGTGCAAACTCTGCATTAGTATAAACCATCATGCAGTATGACAGTAGGGTTCGCATTAAACTTACTTTTACCGTTTGTATAGTTCACCTAGATAATTGTCTTTGCCTCAGCTGTCTTCATCCAGAAAGGCCATCTACTGTCGCCTAATTGGCGACACATTGGATCAGTTTAGTGTTATTTCTTCAAATAATTGTGCATTCATGACCCTCTGAAATCCTGACTGCTTGTAACGGTTGACCATCTGGATACACCTATTCTTTCTGTGCCTATAAACCGTTAAAGGGATCTAGCACCAATCCGGATATAGGCGATTTGTGCCCCTGCGTGCTTTTCATAATGTAACTGACGGAAATAAATTGTTTAGAAACGCGGACTCCAACAATTTTGGGTGAATTACTCACAGTAAATGCAAAGCAACACTAAGAAACCAACTGTTGAATATTTTCCTGATTCACAGAGTCATGTACAAATATATGCAATCACTTTATTCTATAGGTTATGAAACGTGTGAATCTAGAAACGATGTCTCAACCAATACTATCAGTTTGGAGCAACTTGGAAAGTGGACTGGTTCGGCGATTAAAATCTATGCTGAACAATGTTACCCCGTATGTGGAAATAGCGCTCAAACAATCGAAATATATGAGCAAGCTGATTGGATATTTTGGTTTGGCAGTTGCTGTGGCTACATCCGGTCTGATCATGGTCTACCTAGTTCTATGTAGCTTGGAAGCTCGTAGGAAAGGATTTGTCCGTAAGTTTTACTGTCCGTGGCTCACATGAATTATTGTTAAAATGATATGCCATGTCAGGAATGGCTCTATGCTTCCATGAACAGTGAGCAGTTAGCTCTAGTGCACAAGCCACTGACACAGAAAAATAGTGAAAAAAATACTACATCAGGATCGATGGGAAAACACAATCATTAAGAACCATTATCACTGGAGTAGCATACTAATCAGTTATTGAAGGACTGCATTTGTATCGTACGAAAAAGGTGATTGGCAAAGAGCTACTGATGTACGGTAGGCCGTTGTGCGAGACCATCCAGTTTTGTAGCTTAGCCTGCTCGATGAAGTTGATCCGCTCTCGGACAGTGCTCTGTTCAGGGGATGGCTAATATCGGTGAGTATTTTAGATGCAAGTTTGTTAGATGAGTTGACATGGTTGGCTACAAAGATGTGAAGAAGTTCCAAGCCTTGAAATGCCACTGTATCAGGACAGATGTATCCCTGATCTGACAATTATATTATATCTTTACTTAGAAGAATTGGGGAGGTCATGAGAGAGAGCAATAGATCCACTGGAGTAAAAGGTATGCAGAGACAAGCGCTGGATCGAAAACCTAGCTACCAAAGAAGACTATAACGTAACATAAGAGTCCTGGAATCCAGAGAAATTTCTCGTTTACGTGGGGGAACGTATAAGTCAATTGCTCAGTGCTACTCCTAAGTATTAGGCTGAAGAGAAAAAGATCAAACATTCACTGGCAATGCGAAGTTGCGGACATTACGTAAGGATCTGCTAGTAGTGGTTGCTTTTGTACACAAAATAGTGATAGTCTTACATTGTGAGGAGTTTATTGATAGGCCACAGGATTTGGACCAAACTTTGTGTTGTCTAGGAGTGTGTGTAGTTAAGCTAATGACATTATATTTGGATGATGGACGCCAAGGATAAGATAGTCCGCATAATAGAGCAAGATGGCTTCCCCAAGGACGAGGATCAAGATAACGTACGTAAAAATAGAAATGTGTGGAAAAAGGCACCATGAATAACACCAGAATTCATACTGAGTATGAATGGGTTTTCCCATGAACCAGGTAAACTAGGTACGCCTGGTGAAACAATTGCTCAGTCGAATAAGAACAAAATTTCCAACTTCAGCACCTAATATATCGCGTGACTTTAGTTCCCGGTTTACACAACCGAAAACATGGTTGAAATCTAGGTAGCAGACAAGAATGGATTTGTTTTCCTTATCCATTGAGGATAGCACAATATTTACCAGACATGCTACCGTATCTAAGATGTATCTTGAGTAGGTAAATGAAAACGGACGTGGGTCATTCAAATTGGTCTGTGCTGAGATCAACTTTACTCAGCTTCTCAAAGCTCGTCATAGCAATGGAACTGAAAGGGCTCGCTCGATAGGTGTACATTCCTTTCTTTGGCATTGGCGTGATGCCTGTGCTTCTCCAGCTGTCAGCTCTCTTGTGCTGTCTGAAATACATCGTGTGCAAGTCGGCGAGAAACTGTGTCAACTATTCCGCACACTCTATGAGGTGGACAGAAGACAACTTTTCCGGACAAGGCGTCTTGTACACTTGTAATCCTAATAATTCTCCGTGTACTGCTAGACTGTTCAGAGGAGGGTTATTTGAGGCTATGTGTTACTCAGCAGAAGCTATCCAAGTCACAAAAATTAGGTTTGGTTTTTCCATCGGAATTGAATGCGCTACTTTGACAGTGACTCCGCTTAACAGTCTCAGTCTTTACGATAATAATATTTTTCATGGATAGCTTAAAGGTAGATATGTTTGAGGCGGAGCAATTCGATATTTATGCCAATGGATAAAGAGTTTACTAATCCAACATCTTTGCGTTTAAAAGCCTTTTCTTTAAGAATACGCGGTCGTTCAACGCTTTGAGAGTAGGAGTTATTGGCACGGTTAAATTTGTTAAATTTGTATAACTTGTGGGGTATCAGAAGTAATTAGTCTAAGAGACTAGATAACTGGTCCCAATATTTCTATACGTAAAACAAAATAACATCTGTAGAGACAATGGTTTCACGCAGTCGCTGAATTGCCTGAGATGGGCATTGTCAAAGCCCGAACTTTTACTTTTCACCGAATGGGACATTTAAGGTGCAAATGGCTATAAATAAGGAGAGATAAGAATAGAATGGTATGACCGGGGCTACAACACGGCGCCCGATTACAAGCAGTAAACATGTTCAGCTTTTTAACAAGTACCATGTCAATCGTTGTATCTACCCTGGCTAGGAATTTCACTATATTCTCTAGCCCGAGGCTAGCGAGGAATCTGATGTCAGATCTGTCAGAGTCACAGGCAACCATGCGCAAGTACAGTTCTAGATGTTCGTGGACCGCAGCTGCAAATCGGTCATAAAATTCTACTAATCCTGGCTCGTTCAACTGGGTGAGGTATACACATTAACCATTAAAATCGAACGATAACTAATCAGCAATTTTCGTTTGTTATTCACGATAAATCAGCTGTTGCATTGCGAGCTACTTTTAAAAATGGTCTTAATCGGCATGCACTATGAGGAATTAAAGTTAGTGATAACGTCAACAAGACGATTCTTATACGCACTTTGGCGGTCAATACGAAGGAACTAAATCCGTTGATTTCCATAACTTCATCTTTGACATAAAAGTAGAGCCAGATTTCCTGCAGCCTAACGATGCCCAAGCGAAAATATTCATGAGAGTTTATAACACGTTTGCGGCATTCTAATTTTCCAAGTTGCGATAGAATATAAAGATTGAGTAAATCACGGTGGCTCATACTTCCACGTGTTTCCTCTGAAGTGCAACCCGCCACCCTGCACAGTGTTTTAGTACAGAAACCCTTTGCCTCTATTTAATTCCTTTTATTTGTTTCGTGTAGCTTAAGCAGGTAAAGATCCTTTCCGTGAAAACAAGCAAAACGTTCAAGGTGTCGCGAGTGCAAACCATCATGTCCCTAGTTACAGAACAAAATAGTGAAAAGTCAAAACAAAATGTTTTTGCTGTGGTACCAAACAGCGTGCGTTAGAAAAGCAGTTGGAGAAGAATTATAGATCATCACAAAATCTGAAGCACCTGCCGCAAACAAATTTATCATGAATATAAATTGGTAAAAGCCACTACAGTGATACTTTAATGCAACCTAAATCTTACATTCACAAGCTTTCTCCGGGAAAATAGCGCGCTTTCAAATATCATTCATGTATACATACAGATAATACTCTATCACGGTTCTAGTAAGAAGAAAAGCAGTTCCGATGTGCTGAAATGACGGAATACATGATTCCAACTACCATTACCCAACAAATCGTAAACGCCTGGGCGTAAGCATCAAACTCAGTGAAACGAGAACTGCAAATCACACACGTTTATCAGCAATCATCAAAATACATCACCGTGTAAAAGAATATAAACTTACGTCTATGAAAACAGTAAAAGTGCGTTGCTAAACGGCAGCAACAATTGTTAGAGATATTTATAGGTCGTAATTGCATACATCGTCAGTAATTAGGAGGAATGATTTAGGGATTTCGATACTATAGATGACATTGCATGCAGCGCCGTGGTCCGATCCGGTGCGTTTAGATTATACAGTCTTTACCCTGACACATTGTAACTCCATCACCCTCATGTTCAAATTCGCTTATTCCGACAGATGTTCTGTGCAGCCAATTCGTTTCCCTTCTAAAGAATGGAGCACCCCAAATTTTGGTTGGCATACCAGCGTTAAAATGGACCAAATGAATTTCACGACAATGGGGATTTTATTTCAAATTAAGGCTCGTTCAGTGCGGATCTACTTATTATCAACACTTGTTCCTCATGTTAATAAGCAAAAGTAACTAAGCCTCTGCAAACCGTTCTTGTTTTCCATACTCATGCTCCGGACTCTCAGTTCTACCAGCAACTCTGTCTACCCTTTGTTTAAACGAAATTTGCTTCCAATTGGACAAGCGATGCAGGTGCAAGCAGATATTTTACAGCTACACGAAGTAGGCATAAGAACCAACATCATCAATTTATTCAATATGTGCAGTGCCACTAACGTACACGCCTTTGATGCAATCTTGCTTAATGGGTTCATTTGTAAGTGTTTACTGGTAAGTCGTACACCAAAATGTCACTGTATTGTAGCCACCGCGCATGCTCAGATTGATTAACTCCATTTATCCACATACATTTATGTGCAGATTTGTTCAATTCGTCTAGCGATAGCCTGTTCGTCAGATTGTGTACGTAATTATTTCCTTCTTCTATTGACCTGGTAAATTTTTTGGGTGATATTTGGATCACTGTTCGCACATCCCCATTCGTTTGCAGGTAAATCATCTGCGCCATCTGGGAGAAGATTGTCAGAATCGCGATGTATCATTACATGCGGAAAGATATTACCCGTGTTTCTTGGAGCCTTTATGCTTTTGTTTATCTTTCTGGCTACACTGCTGACAACAATAGCCATTGTATTGAATGGTGAGGTCTGCCGTTACCTGTACAAACCCTCTGCCATTCGTCTGACGGATGCGGTGATTGATATGTATCTACAATACAAGTTGGACTACTGGATCAATGGGGCCGGAATTCCTCCGAGTGCCAGAGAACTTATTGCATTAACCCCAATAAAAAGTACACTTAGCAATCTGTTAATAACGTGCCGACCGTCTCTGGGAGCAGTAACACCAAAAATTTCGTTACTACATAGCTTGGGAATTGTAAACTTAGTCAACGTATCAGCCTTCAGTGGAAACAAAAGACTGCAACATATTATCGATAGCAATTACCAGTGAGTTGGCCTTTAACTGCTTTGTGTTACGCGTATAATGCTCTAGTTCCCTTTTCACTACGTTTAGACAGGTAAACTAATGCAAACTAAAGTCGACTTTCCTCTTATCTATAATTATAACGTGTCCCTTTAACTCTGCCGGTGGCTGACTGAGCTGAGAAAAGTTTGTTTCAGTATGAAGTAGTTCATTCAAGACTTAGGAACCATTTTCATTAAGCCACATTATAGATGCATCCTTCACTTTCACTGAATTTACCACCCTGGCAACAGTGTAACCCGTACTGCAATACACAATACTACAGCAGAAGAAGCGATAGCTAACCGTTGGTGCACGCTTATGAAACAAGTAATTTTTGTATGATGCACGCAAAGTACAACTAGATTCTACGGTCGCAGATCGGTTTCAGAACACACTTTAATTTCTATTACTTTCCAGTGATATAGCACTATATTCGTCTGTGCCAGACTGCAGTAAAGGAAAATCAGCGGAAGCCATTACAGCTTCCACGATGTGGCCCTCAGCATGGCGGCTTAACGCGTATGGGTTTAGAGACAATTAAGAAAAATAAGGAACTTAGCTTTAGGAGTCCGTACACATTGCAGGTTAAATATTTTAGTATGCACCTTAGCTAGAAGCTGAACACACCTCAGCTGTTTTGTCGCAATAAGTAGGAAAAGAAGAACAGAAAGCCAGTAACAGTGGTAATTCAGCTGAACCGCTAGGAACAGATGGGCAACGTTCCGGAAGGCAACGCTTTGGTATTGCGCAGCAAAGAAATTATATTAAGTAACACTTATAAAATATGAGAAAATGAACTAGTGGTTGGAAGGGAAGAGCAAGCGGTAGGGGGTGGGACGGAGAAATTTAACATCCAGAAACCATTGAATACGGCTCCTAACCATACCAACAACTTTGCATATGCAAACAAGTGCTGCTTGGCATGTTTGTAACCTAGCACACATAAGGGCAATATAGTCAGCATAAATCAAGTCAAGAAGTCGTCCGCCTTGAAGAAGCCCATGGCTTCTTAATTAATGTCCTGTATTCGGGACTTCCGTGAAGTAGTAAATAGCAAAGTTGAAGAGGAAAGGTGACAGCGGGCATTCTTGTCTTACACAGCTGGGGATGTTAAGGCATTGCAATAGTTTGCCATAAGCCCTCACTCTAGCCAAACTACTATTGTTTATCGCTCGGATAAAGTTTACGTATATTACTCGGGCACGTAATTGCTCAGCAGACAGTCCCAACGGACACATCAATCAACTGAGGCGAAGGAAAGATTGAAGTCGAGGAAAGCGACTACGCTTGGTTGCGAATAAACAGCGCGGTGCTCCAACTATTGACACAAGGTAATGACATGGTCGATGCATCCATGACCTGGCATAATCTGGCTTGCTTTTCACGAATGTGACTTGCAAGCTTGCTATTTAATTTGTGATGGAAGACAGAGGCAGGCAATTCGAAAGCGCTGAAGGTAAGACTAATTCCTCTATGGTTGCTGCATTACTAACGAAAGCCTTCCTTGAAAATCGGGACGAAACCGGAGCGGCTGCAGTCAATTGGGACAGATTCCTGCTCCCACTTTTCCGCTGGTGACTCATCTATGTCATCAACGTAAACTAGTCCTCCGAATTTGGAGTGGGCTGCATGATAATCAAGTGCTCTCATGGTCTTACTCAACTTTAGCTGTTCGATCTTAAGTTCGAATTTTGAGCTAGAGGGCGAATGCAAAGGGACAAACTAGGAAGCAGGGCGATCACTGGTCGGCAAGAAAGTTTTGAATTCCGGTCGATTAAATTTCCTTTGCAAGTGATTAGTCTAAACTTCTCAGGGTTTTGCTAAGTTGAGGATGGGCTGTCCACTTCCGGTATAAAATGTCTCACAAATACTATGTCTCCCACTGCCGGTTTTGTGTATCAAACGGAATAACTTCTGAAGGTTACCAAGGGCAGCTGGCACTTCCATCTCTGGCGCAAGTTAATACAACCAGGATTCGCGGTATCTCTTCAGGATAGCATAGTTTTGTCCGCAGGTCTTTGCGAGTCTCATGTTTTCGCTTCCAGCCGGAATGACCCAGCAAGCATTGATAAGATCCAGAGATGGCAAAGAGACCAAATATCTTTGGTAGCCAGCGGATTTACAACAGAACGATTTTTCTGATTCTAATAAGGTCTAGTGAACCTGCGACCGGTGATATTTTTTACCGCTTTCAGCGAGCGCTTGCTCAACCCGTACACCAGCATATTTTGATACGCATTCAGAACATCTGGCTTTCCCAGCTGGCCGGTGTGTATGCGCTTAAGTATTCTTGAGGTCTTCTACCGAAACACAAACCGACAGATCATCGCATACATTTGCATGGTCCATGTCCACACATGTGGTTCAAATTTATCAACAATTTTGTACGCTTCCAACTATAAGTGATCGTGATGTGATCGGTGTTCATCCACCGCTAGTCTAATACTGGCGGCCGCCATGTCACCTTCCGGCGGGTGCTGTGTTAGAAGTCAGACCTTGCATGAAATGAGCGGGCATATTCACACAAATGAAGTAAACGCTCACTGTTATCTTTACGGGAGACTACACCATGTTGGCGGCCCAGATGCAGCTCATCTGTGCACAATTGTTCAACTTGTGCGATTAGATCTCCAAGCAGCACAATAGAGTCCGTGCTTCTATTGTGATAAAGGAGCTTATTTAGTTCTCGGCAGAATTTATGTTTTACGGCGTCACCAGTTTTAGGTGGGCGTAAGCAGCGATGACAACCAGACATATATTTTTCCCAAGCGACCTCATAGATTTGATTGTGATCAAATCAATTTGAGCAGCTTCAACCCTAGTAGTCAGAACAATAGTAGACGACTTAGTTGGTACCCCGATCTCCATCATATCAGGGCAGGCACAATTAGAATCCACTGAAAGTCTTACCAGAAGTGGATCGTAGAGTAAGAACAAAACTCGGGTGTTGTAGGCCGGTTCCCGATAGGCAGCCTTTGTTGATCGTGAAGGTCTCTAAAGTTCGGGTAAGTGATACCTGTTGACCGATCTGTAACAATGTGCGTATATTGAGGCATACCAATCCGAGGGAGGACCGGCGGCGCCAAACGGAGGTCGATAAAAGGGCTTGACGCTTGGTTAGACGTAAGCTTGTCGATAGGGAAAGATTGCCGCTCCGCGTTTGCATGTGAGCGGAAAGTATAAAATAACCGCCCGTCAGACCATGGCGCGGGTGGGCCAAAGCATGCGGAGTTAAAAACGGTGGTATAAAAGTACAAATAGCACGGGACAAAATGCGTGAAAAAGCGTAAGAGGGCATATAGGAAGACGAGGATGCCTGAGCAGCAGCCACCTAAATTTTAGCTACCCTGGTCGATGCAGCAGATGGGGCGCCTTTTCTTATCCTCTGTGACTGTGACTGTCTGAGCATCAAGAATTCATTAGGAAAGATATGCCTAGTTGTATTGCGTGGGCAATATACTGTTAGGTTCTCAAGACCCATACAAAAGAGCGATTACGTTTCTCAACCCGAGCTTTTGTCTCAAAATCCTGACTGCAACACAGCGGGTTTGGCAGAGATGCAAAGAGTCCGTTTTAAAAATAAGGAGCCAACCACACTCCAAACCCCAATCTGCAAGACAAGGAGAATAATTTTGTCTGCCCCCTAACTATTGACCACGCTGATATGAATAGCTCTGAAAGAGAACTACGCAACATAGCTAAATGGATCACTGAGGCACGCAGACCACCTCAGTCCGGTAGGACCCAGCCTATTTGCCATGAAGGCACTTACCATAAATGTCACTGTTTAAACATATTCCCGTAGACATTGCACTTCCGTTTAACTAACCCGAGGCTGGCTGAGTCAGTCAGTAAGCTAGGTCCCTTTTTATTTGCATGCAATGCAGTGACCATCTTAAAATAACAACAGACCGATGGCTTGCTCTGATTCTCACACACTATCTTTGTCGCGTCCTAAGAATAGTGTTACCCAAGTATCTGTCCGTTTTTATATAATTGATAAATTATTGTCAGTTCAAATACCACACTGGACGAAAACATTCTTGGTCGGGTAACTTTCAACTTAATCTATTGTCAGTAAACATGGACAGCAGCTATTCACGTGGAATGAAAGCAACAATTAGTGCAAAACTTCCTTTCCTGCAGTTTGGTAATGGGACGACAGACTAGAAATAAGAGTACTACATAGTTAAAATATGGCAATAAAAGTGTCCCGTGGGCACACTTTTAAATGAAGCTTAGTTTATCATCATCACAATAATGTTTTAATAACAAAGTAGATCAGGATCCTGTTTTGCGGCCCCAATTTTTCGTTGTCGTGACATTGCAACTTCCGCACCAAGAACTATTTCAAATGGCGGTCAACCAAAGATTTATCTAGCCTACTGGTCGGAAAATCATGTTTCTAAATTTTAACCGAAAAGCGCTACAGAACCCATGTATTTGACTAAATTTTCGCTTCAGTTGGGTTGGTAAATTTTCATAAATAGTATCCTTTTCAATTGAAAGAACTTTGCTAATTATGTATGAGTACTCTGCAGTTCGATGACTAGATGGTTAAATTTCACCTTATTTATTTATTTATTTGTTCATTCTAAAATTAGCAGTCGGTGGCCTTTTGTTATAAGGCATCTGATCCGAAAACTATGGGTCTGACTTTCGGAGCTGCGAAGGTGTTGATCACTTTGTAGCATCTCTGACCCACGCGCAACTAGTGGTGATCGCGTGATAGCAAATGGTGTGTGATTCTTACCTGTGTACTGGTGGCGTACTACTTAATTCTGTAACAACTGTGAGAGGTATGTTCTAGAAATATGTACAGGTATCCCTAGGCATCCTAGGATAACTTCACAATCCAAAAGCACTCACTAAGAAACAGGGCTCCACCTTTTGTTGTGACACTTGACGAAAACTCAGTCATAATCTGCTTACATTGAGAAATTAGTGCATTCAAAATAATTTCACTGATAGAAGAATGTTTTGGTTTAGAGGGCGTTTTGGACAATTAACGGGCACCATCATTGCTCATTTCTTTTTATGGCCTGATTTCGATATGAGAGTTTTAAATAACTTGCACCAAATATCACAAAAATCAGGTCAGGAATCCTGTGATATATCAAAAGAGAAAACTGAATTTTATTTTTTAATCTCAAGACGTATATTGGAATTTGTTGTAGCAAACACTTGTCAGGAGATTGTTTGCCCACTGGAATCGGACAACTTCGTGACATTTCTGGCAAGTATTTATGAATTCTAATCTGCCTTACAAAGGGATACGCGTTACAAACACGTTTACGACGTTGATCGGTAGCAATGCACACAAAACTTTTAAACTAAACAGCAATTTCATTTTTATTACTAAGTTCGTAAGTCAACTGCCATAAAGAACTTCATCGCAACTTAACTCAGCAGATCCGATTAGACATTGAACGAGGGTTCCAGCGTATTGAGAAAGGTCACGAATGCAAACGGCTCCTCACTGCATCTGTAACACTTATATCTATTCTTCCATGTTTCCACAGATCATACATTTTCCTTATTGATTGGGAATGCGTTACGAGTATACGACCAGCATTCTTTTATAAATCAACGCAACTTTGTGTGAATTTTTCTTTTACTTTTCAGGACTGTTGTCCAGCAAATTCTCGGCATGAATTTTGGTTCGCATGTACCGAATGATGCAAAAGATATGCTACAGAGGGCACAGAATGTCACTTCAATTTTAGCTTCGCTAAACTACACGGTCAGTGACTTCCTTCGTAAAGAAAATGAGCAAATTCGTATCAGGAGTTCAGGGCAATCCGGCATTGCAAAACTAACTTTTATACTACTACCGGAAGTCTAGCTATTGCTTTGTGATTTTAGGGAATGTATTCTGTAAGGAAACATAAACAACAGGTTTACAAAAGAAAGTTTAGACAGTCTATTCATAGAGGAAACGTTTCATACGTTCCATCACGATACGGCATGTATTTTGTGCTTCTTCAGAAATTTTGGAAATAATAGATTTAAATATGTTAGGTAGTAGCAATGTTAATGCAATATTTCATCACATTTTGTTGCAGTAGTTGTTCGCTTACCGAAGCGGTTCACAAATGCTATAGTACATCCAGCGTAAGCTGTATCATTTTGTCGGAACTAGTTTAGGATAGCCGGTTATACTTTAGCAGCAATGTGAAAATCTTTACATTTGTTGAACAGCCTCATTGGTGTAAACAGGAAGAAATCTCTAATATATCTCGATTGGCCGAGCTAAGAGATGCTGGCATTAGTTGCCATAACGGTCTTTCAATTCGGTGCACACTTCAGTCGTTTCCTCCGGTCAACAACAGAAGTTTCTTTTGGGATTCAATGGACTAATTTATTCTTGAAAACATGGATCCTTATTTGATTTTTTGTACAGTTCCCAACGTAGCTTTAAACATATTCCGTTTCACGACCACGTATGCGATCATTGTTAATGCTCAGTTCTTCAGCCTACTGAATGCTCCCAGGAAAAGCAATTATAAGCTAGGGCCCACCTCCAACGAATTCATTAACTACAGACGCATTAATAACTTCCAAAGGCTTGTAAAATTCAAATAACCAACTAGGAGCGGGTGTAGTATTACCAAACTATGATCGATGCTCGCTGTAAATTTTAGCTGGTTCTATGCCTTCCTTCATTTGTAATTCCGTCTCCACAACCTACCTCAAGTTCAATTACACATGGTTGTCTGTCATCTCGAATAACCCCACGTAACATTATAGAGGAGCACGTGAGTTGTTGAAAGAAGTGAGATATATATGCCATTTCCTGGTATAACTATTTTTTCTACTTACGTGCTAGCTTTCAAACCCGAAATCTCTCACCGAGTAACCTGAAAAGCTCGCGAATGTTGCATTAAGTAAACAACTTAATATGTGTTAACTTTAAACCATTCGTCCTAGCATATCACAAGTTAACAAGGACAACCTCTTGCGAGTCACATACTGATTTCATTACATAGTCATTTCGTATAAACTAATTAAATGCGGGATAAACTTGTTTGAGATTTTAAAGGGTCCTAATAGGATCTTAGAAGCGTTCTAACCTTCAAAATTAGTAAAATGTGAGACTTGCAGTGCAACAACATTTGTAGATATAGCTGGCAGTCTAAGTAAACTAATACGGTCATCCATGGTAAAGGCTCCTGGGGACCTGCTTCTATAAGACGTAAGACGTAAGACGTAATAGTTTCATCCGCACTCCCATTATTAGCTGATATGGCTAATAACCGGTAAGTCATCATCCGTTTGGCTCCTTATTTTGCGGTTATTATTTGAAAGTAGGACCAAAAACGCGTTGACGTTTCGCCGTCGTTATTAGCAATTGGGTCGTTAGCACGATAATGCATGTTCTGTTTATGTCGTCCTCATGTTGATTCGCATTTTCAGTGGTTACATTGTAGGCACTTCTGCCATATAGTTCATGCACAATTCAGCTGTTTCAAGTCATGCACTTTCCCATTCGCCAGCGAGTATGTGAGAATTTGCCTTACGTAGGTACAGTAGATAACTTGGAAGCTTGAATACGTCACCTTAGGAGATTGGCCCAATGGTGGCCAATAATAGTAATAGGGAAAAAAGAATAGAAATGGAATGTATGAACAGTTACGGTAGGTAAATATTTCATGTCTAACAGCTGTCCGATACAATTTGTACATAAGGAGAAAAAACAACAATTGAACTCTCGAAATATTCTATATAAAAAGCGCACTCGAAAGAAATATTGGGATAACTCCGGTGGCCGCAGGCGAGCAAAACAAAAGATTGATGGCGTAAATTCATATTGTAGGTACCGAAACTACTGCATCCAGGAAAGAAAACTGTTAGTATTTTAGAGCCAGTGTAACAAGTGTATATAAATGCTTCCACGTTTATGGCATTGAAGGTGCGATTACGCGGATATTGACCCCTCTAATCCTGATGCACTTCCATCTAATATTCTCGCCAACTGAGTGCTGCCGTGATAAACAAATGCGAGCGCGGGTATGAAGAGGTGAAAATATGTTGCGTGATCAATCTTATATGTTTCTTGATCCTTAAAAACATAAAACATCAACCATTAAATGTCGTAAAAGTAACGTAGCTGCATTTGATAAGCGAACAATTAGATTAACCTCAGTTTCGCACTTACTGTTTTGAACTTACTGTTACTCAGCAGTCGGTTCCATATAACCGAGCATCTGGCCAGGGAAATGTTCACAAATTTGTGATTTAGAGGTTTGTTAAGGAAGTGTAAATTCTGGGCTCCTAAGTTTGTATATATTATTAGTAAACTTCAACTAGATGCTGGAGCAGAATCTGAGTTTATATCTTAGTATGTCAGTTCGAACCAACACACACAATGTGACTTTAAAAGTGAGCTACTGGGATGCTACAATAAGATCTAGCAATGAGATGAGAAGATGAATCTTGAGACTGGGCGCGCACAATGCCTTGAAAAGCCACTTCTGAACGCAAGCCCAATAGGAGCTTTTAGTGGTTATTTATTCACTGCTAGAATACAGAAGACATGGTTACGTACCTGCTTATTTGTGTGTTTGCTGCAACATCTTATTTACTGAGTATTTGCGTTTGTACAGGATACATTAAACAGCCTGAGAAAGTCTCCGATTGATTTACAAGCCACATACAACCTCTTGATAAATCTGGAGTCAGATATTAAACGCACTACATTATTGCCAGCTGGCATGGCCAATCCGCAATTTAAACGTGCCGAGAGAACGATTGATGCAGTACGCAAAAAACTAAGAAATCTGGGCCCTATAACTCAAAATGCCGATCTACTGGCGAAATCCATAGAAAAGCTGCGGCGACATATGCCACTCTCTGATGAGCTGCGGAAAGTTGGTGTTTCATTTGACACTACAGTCAAGGTCAGTAGGCTTAACCTTGTAATACAATTGCAGGTTAACTAATTTTTGCTTCGCAGCATGGTATGACATGTTAATTTTTCACAAATCAAGGTTTATATTACCCATATGGATGTCGATATGTTAGGATTTGTGTTTCCCACTACACATCTAAGTAGCTTGATTTTGCATAACAGGCTTCAAACAATGGAATAGTTTTTAACATGGCGCTCTGTGAAAGATTCCCAGTTGCTTTTAATAAAAGTGAACTGTAGATGCGATGTGCATTTACACTAGGTACCCATTGTAACTTGTGAGAACCGAGCAATTAGCCAGGTTGACCCTAAAGAGATCATTCTGTTTAAAATTATGTCCTCTAATTCCCCTTAACAGTTCGGTTCACATGCGTTTTCATTGAAAGGGTTAAATATCATCTCATGTTTTTAGTATGTGAGATTACTTGCTTAAAAGTTTTGAGTGATACGCCCTTACGAACTTTGGATGGTAAAAAATTTTGTAAACTGTCAGATTAGGATGGTAGGATAAGGTACACAGTCTGCTGATGTGAATTACTGTTTTACACTTTCAACTGGCATTTGGTACATAATATGCCTATAGTTGCTGTATTTTTCGCTTATTGGTTACGCTTGCTCACAGTGATATCTGGGATTAAAAATGGCATTTTCGACTTATTTTCTAAAATACTTATACGGCGGAGGCTGGGTGCAAACCGCTATAAGGACTTTACCGCACGACAGAATTAATACCAATCTGAACACTTCTCGTTAGTATAAACGATTTGTAACCTAATCCATTGCGTAATGATCACCAACAGACATCTTCTAGGACGGAACTTCCTATTCAACACTTGTAAAGGCGATAAGGGACAATGTTTATTTGTGACTCGCTTCACGTTTTCCCATCAGCCGAGCTGAATGAGATACCTTTGGCCCGAACTAATCGCCAAATTGAAAATACGCGTACATTTTACTCAGATTGAGGGCACTATTCATATTTCCACCCTGATATTGCTTGCAGTTGGGAGTGGATTTAAACAACACTGACTACCCAAAAACATGACTGATGGATCCATATTGTAGCCAGCTATGATTTACTGCTTGTTGCAATGTTTGTACAAGCAGTTATTTAAAGTTATTGCTTTAAAATTTAACAATAAAATATTAATTTTGCTATTAGGCTGACGCCCATCACTTTTATTTACCACCCAGAATAATCAATATGTAATATGTTTTATTATTGCTAAATGCCAAGTCGCTTCGCCATCATTCGTATATAGGGTATGGCTCATGATTATATTCGAAAACAGAAACCATTACAGCTCGTTCAAGGTTTTAACGTTCAACATACACTTCTTTTATAACTTACATTCAAGCGAATGCATGATTACTTTGGCCTGGTTATGCTCGGGATTGAAATGGTATCTCACGGAAGAATATTAGAGGTTGCACATTAATGTTCCAACTAACGGTAATTCATCAAATAGAAATGGTTTTCTATGAATATATGCTAAAATAAGTAAAGGTGCACCAGCTAATCAAAAATAGGGTAAGCATAAACTACTGTTACAGTAGAAGTGCATGCTCTCCGGCTAGCTTGTGCTTAGTTCACACATTTGCTCACAAGCCAAGCCATTTAATTTCGTCGGCTCACTGTAACATTTTGGGTGGGTTATAGCATCTTTAAGATTCGTGCTTCACATTCGACTGTGTTCTATTCGATTTGTTCGAGAAGCACGGTCATGCACTCAACATCTTTATCCGTCCGCATCCACTTAGCGTTTGGTTGCACCGCAAGTCGCCATTCTGACGTCTATTACTGGTCGCCACACTATTTATCGTTTGAACACGATATGTCAGGAGACTTCAATTTGATTTATGATGTCTAGCCCCAAGATGCCATTCCCGTCGCAGTAATGTGAAAATGTATTTCTGTCATATATGTTCTTTTTGATACGAGTAAGCGCCCCGCTGCAAAACGTATACGATACTTCAGTAGTGAATACAGACAAAGCGCTTTCCCTCTATTACGATGGTATTTACATCTATTCACGATTGGTACCGTGGATCGGAATGCAAGAACAGATATTATTTGGCACGGTTTAAAAACGTCTACGTTGGTTTTTTCTTCAGTAAAAATTAAAGTTCTTCAGCATCTACCATTACATTTCCTACTGAAGCTTTTTATGCAAAATTATTTATGTTTACATGGAAGTCATGAATGAAGTTGTATAGGGTGGGTAGCAATTCATCACATCCAGACTCATTAAAACGGCCAGCAAACGCCCGACAAACATTACAGGACCGTGACATCTTTGTGCGTGCACATTCGTTATTTAGCTGCACAGGTATACCGCAAACGCTTCAACTGACGGTGCATTTATCTTGATTCCTTTAGTTTCAATCCTTCTATCCCACGGGACCTGTCACATTTTTACTCTTTTGCTTCCGATAAATTATTGTTCATCATACCTACCGCGCAACTTCTCCTTTTAATAATTATACACACCGAAATGTTCATAACGCCATAAATTAATCGGCGGCTTAAGTTGGGTAAGTTTGTCCATAGGTGAGGGTGCTCTGCTGCACTCCGAATGGTAGTAACTTACAAGCCAGTGGATAGTGACCGGCGCTATATCACATCTAGTAAATTAGTCACCTCGGTCAAGACCGTCACCCGTAGCTCACTGGTCTACATCATTAACTGATAGCGGCTGGATTTCGGGTTCTAGCTCCCCAGATGTCAAAAGGAATTCGCATGACTAACGATTATCGAAAAAATGAAATTCTGTATAGTGCATTTTCGGTTTTGCGATGGATGTTGTCTGATTTTATATGGGATGAATTACTACGTGATTTTAGTAGGCTTTTTGGCGTCAACCTTAGGACATTATTTGGGTTTCGGCTGAGTTACAATCAGTTCGAGCATGATTTAGTGTGTTGTTCAATGGTGAACTGAGAATAAGAGGATAATTGTTATAGGTTTCAGTTTCTGCCTACATATCACATCAAGATCATCGTAATGTTGCGTCCATGGTTCATAAATGGAGCCGTTTAGTCCAACCTTACAGTTACCTTTCATCAAAAAGCATTTGGCGCAGCAAACTTTGCCATACACAATTTCCTGTGAAATCCAGCCACCACGGTACCTCTTTGAAAGCACAAATTTAAGTCGCACTTTTTCCCGATGTCACATACGGAGGTCGCTCACTCCGGTTAACAATACACAACGAATGCAGGTTTATCATAACAGGTGTAAGATTGCCGGTATTGTATTGATTCCACTACATATTGAACTTACTGACATAAGTTTAAGCTTTTACAGGCAAAGCTTATTTTCTTGTTTCTTCTAGACACTGACGGACCCCAAATTACTAGAGGCTCCCATTCTCCCGGCATACAAAAACGCAACGCAAAGCCTGTTAGCCAATTTGACCAGTGGCTTAGACACTCTCACAACAGAGTTCACGGGAGCTGTAGCCTCTTGTAATCGTCTGCATTACGTGGTAAATTCAATGATCAGAGTTTCATGCTCCAAAACGGGATTGGTCAATCGGTTAGGTGGTACAAGCTGTATTTTCCTCTTACTCTTCTTCCCGCTTATGTTAACTACATTTTCCTATCAATCATTTCTTATTCTTCATGAGCATATTTACTCAATTTCTTTGAAGTAACATGCAAAAATAACAAAAACCTACGGTTACTTCCTCCAATCTAACGGGTGACTGGTAGCAAGGGTCAATCTAGCCCAGATAGCTTTGCTGTGACAAATGACATAAGACACATCAACAACAGTTACTAAAGAGACTTGTCCATTCGTAGTGCCTGTCCTTCTCGCAGCTTACTATTTGTAATAACATATATTTTATGAAAACTATTAACTCCTGTAATGCAATACAGTTATTATTGACCAGCTACTTTGTTTTTATTTTTTAACAAAACGATCTAACCGTTTTAACCTCAGACGGACTGATTAAGTGTACCTTGGTTGCAACGATTTTCAAATTAGCGTTAGTTTGTTGGATGCATTATTGTAGGAAGTAAGATAATGTTACCACAATATACAGGAAAACAGAATCAGTTTTAAGTGAGCGGGCACTCTGGCTCCCTGGGAAACAAAAAGCAAAGCCGGATGGCGACTAAACCTACACTGTGAATGGACAAATGGTTATCAATTTCGAAAAAGTGTAACTACGGGGACCAAAATGTGGTTGCAACCTATAGTGACGAAAAAAGCTTCACGTATATAGCGCAACTCGAAAGTAACCAAAAAACATAAGTCTGCTGTACATGGCAACCACCACTGTTACGCGCTATGATATTTTGTTTATACATCCTGTGTGCATGGTGTCTAAGTTACGGCTTTGAGTACAGTGATGAGATAGTAATACAGTTTGTAGTAAAGCAAAGAAAAAGAACGCAACCCAAATTGGAGGACAGTGCGTGTACGTGCCTAACTCTTCAAACGGTCGCGTAGAGGTGAACAGATTAGAGTAACCGGGAACATAGCAGAACTAAATATGTTTGCAGCATTTAACCAGTATACCGCGAAAGAACAATGGAATCGGAAGATTGATATAAACGCATTTGTGTGCACCATTTGTTGCTAGTCACTCGCTTTGTTCATTGCCCGACACTAGCTATCTCTCACTGTTGTTCTAACAATTTCTACCCCGATAACAACAAAGTCATAGTATTTCACGATACTCCAAACTAATTCTAAACTTGCATCCGGCCCGTGCAACCGTCTTCAGCTTGCACCAGTAAAAAGTAACCGGCACTCCGCCCCTTGGTCTCATACTAATTCCGATCTTCCGGTCGATCTGACACCGTCGCGCGGTGTGCTGCCAGTTTGAATTCAATGACCTGCGCAAAAATGGTGAGTTACTTTTAACACTCGGGCGTAGTTCCAAACAACATATCCGACGCGTGCAGTAATCGTCCACTGCGATGCGCGGTGTTCAATTGGCTTCTGGTTTGTGTCCGTTGGGTCCTTCTATTCAGTTAGCATCACGAGAAACGACAGATTGTAACGATCAGTGACAGGATTTGGCAAACCAACTCACTGAACAAAAGCCATAAGAAGATATATATGTTTTGGTGAAAGCCTACACATCGTAATTACTACTAAAATTCTTGATTGAGATGAAAAGTTGCAAATTCTCTTACCGCTCAGTATTATTCATCAAAGTGCCGCTACTCATCTAATCGTCCAGTATTTGCAGAAATAAGTGGGAACGAGCTTGCTTGAGAGCTAATAAGTTTAGGCTTGCAACTAAGTACACTTAATCCGCAAAAGGTTACCTAACAATGGATGTAAAAAGCCTCGTTTCGGGTAATATATAAGTTACTGCCTTTCAATACACAGAGCTATGTTTTGTTCCGTTTAAATATGCGAAGTAAGGGCATCGGCGGAATCCCATTTAATTAATTTACTGTCATGAATCCAAATCGCCTAAGTATTTCCGAACTTTTCTCCCATCCAATTCGCAACAATTTCCCCCAAACCCACTTCCTCCCGCCAGAATTCGTCGAAAATCAGGAGACATGCAAACATCAGTTGCAGTAGGGCCGATGTTGCATTAAAGAGCGCCCCAAAATCAGCTGTTGCTGTTTCTACTACCACAGTCGTAACTAATGTGAAAGGCAGCGCTATACGGATGCGTAGCAAATCACACGGTCTCCCAACCACGTCCCACTTTACTAGGAAATACACTCAAAATAATTGGATGGCAAGTCTATACTATGTAGCAACGTCTCAGTCAACACCAAGTTCGTTGAAGGCTAAAATGGGGATGACGTTAACCGAGGGCACACCGCAATTAACCTACCCGGTATTTTGACTAAAATCTCCAACGTGACGAGGATCATCTGCCACCCAGCACTATGGCGATACCAGGCTATTTCAGGTTGTGCTAAACTCTGTCGTTGAGGTGGAAATATAGTTGTTATTGACTGCTCGTCTTCAGAAAGAATTCGGTTTGGTCCGCTTCTTTCCAGACGCTTTATGGGGCAAGCGCAAGCTAGCAAACCTGCGCTTAGAAGGTCTCTGGCTAAACACCACAGCCAGAACCGTTTAGGTCCCAGGCAACCAATAGCCTCATGATCAAGGTGAATGCGAAGCAAGGATTACAACCAGCAGCAATAGCACTCTATTCGGGTAATCCCGCTGTTAAGTGACGATGGTAAGTGACTACTTCTCTTTCGATGCTACCCAGATCAGCAAGTTACAAAGGGTGCGACCCAAGTATACCGAAGGTTGAGATAAAGTTAGCCAGCTGGCAGTCACTTCGTAACGCACGGCCAACTGAGCTCTGTTTTAAAGCGGTCAGAGAAACTGCCATTCGGCTAAAAATACCACAGCAACAATTAAAGGAAGTGAGCATCCCATCAAAAATTCACACCGGAAGCAGCTCTGAAAAAGTGAGGATCTTCCAATGCCAACTGGTAATCCTTCCCTATGCGTTGTGCGAACTGAGTTGTCAGAGTGGTTAATCACGATGCCAATGAACCCAACTCTAAGGGGCTCGCCGATAATATTATCATAAACGTCTAACGGCCAAACATACAACGGTCGGCACAACCTCTCATCCTAGCCACAAGTCTTTTGAATCGTGGATGAGAACCGAAACACTTTCCTTGTTTGTACGCAAATGTTCAAGTCTTCCTTTAAAAAATCACTGAGTTCTGAGTGCTCATCTCCATCAACGAGACTTGGTTACAATCAGTGGTTACGGGTGCCGAGATCGGGAGTCCATGGATGTCATTGTTTTGACACCATCGTCCCAGCAGGGTAAGTGCTGTTATCTCATACTGTCGCAACGACGTACAATGCGAACCGTTGGAGGATAGAACGACGCACGTCACCGATTCGCTATGGTGCCTTTTGTGTCTCAGACACAATGACAACTGCGTGGTGACAGTCGGATATCTCTCCTCATCGTCCACTCCAGATTTGAGGAAATGCTTGCTCCCAAGTTACCGCCAACTTCTTATTCCTGGCAGTTTCCACTTGCACGAACTTGAATCAACGGGATCACCCAGCGAAACATACAAGGTCCAACTGCAAGATCTTTAGGCAAACATTTCGCTCCACCATCACATCATCTTAACTACCGGGTACAGAGCTGATAACAAATCATAGGTAGTGGACCTCTTACTATTACATGAAGTACTCAAGATTGACAGGCTACATATATGCAGTCCACTTGGGTTAGGCGATCATGTCCACGTACTTTTTAACTATGCATGCTAGGCTGTAGATCCGGAAGAACGCACAGAAGTAACACGTACTATCACACACTACAGCATAAAAAGCGACTCAGCTGCAACGTCTTATTGGGAAATCTTGAATGGTGGCTCACCTAACAGCGAATGGATTCAGTTTGTTGGACGCCTCAACCATCTAATTACCACTGCTTCAAAAATAGTGGGTTCGCTTCACTAATCTCTCTCATCTTTCATCAGAAGTAGAACCCGCAAATACGCAGGTCAATAAAAGATGCAATTGAGCACACTTACAGATTTCGTCCTAGTCCCGAAAGTTGGAGCGACGAAGTGACCCAGCGCAATCATTGTACTATGCCTGTCCGTGAGGACAAACTGACTCAAGCACAATATCTGGCTTGTAAATTTTCCGAAAATAAATATCTCCTAGGTAAACATATTAACAGCATTCAGAAAGTGAAGCACGGTATCCCCCCCCCCACTTAACCAGGCAGTTAGAGTGCAACATGTGCTGAAGAAGCAGCAATATTTTCACGTTACTGACACATCTGTATTGAAGCTGTTCTCATTACGCACCTACGGTTCTCCTGGTCTCCATGACGTTCACTCATGGTCACTGTATGTAGCGGCAGCAAGGCGGCCAGAGACACCACCAGATTTGTTCTAAATGTGCTTAGATGGACAAACAATGTCTACCATGTGGAACCATAGCTTAATCAATCTAATTTTCAAATGCGGTAATCGCTCGAAACATACAAACTATCGCCCAGCGGTCCTTCTCCCTGTACACTGGAATGCCATTGAGGCAATCATCGGTGAGGCTATAGTCAACCAGCTAGAACACCAAATCTTCATTGCATGTGGGTCGCAGGGTTTCACTAATATCGTACATATAAAACCAACCTACTTATTGCATGCAGTAGTTGGACGGAAGCGGCCGATAAAAGTAGAAGAACCGAGTTCGTGTACCTAGACTTCTCCAAAGCTGTCGCCCGATTAGACTACCACATTCTGTTATACAGGCTTGAACGTTATGAAGTTGTGGATCCTGTCTGTGGGTGGATCAGAATTGTTCTGCAGAATCAGCAACGGCTAATTCGAGTTCGAAGTGCCCTAGCTGATTCAAGTAATGTCAAATGCAGCGTTCCAAAAGGATTAGTTCTGAGGCCCAGTCTATCTCTCATGTTCATTACCGAAGTTGCGCATTTGAATGTGTCAGCTTTCTTGCAGTTTCCTGATGGTGTTAAGATGGGACGGACATTCGCTGACACAGATATCACGATGCAATTCAGCGAGACCTGGACAAAGCGTATGAGTGGTCGCTCTACAGTCCGCTTCAATTCATTTCGGGGAAGTACTAGTTGGTCGACGTCCGCCAACAACTGAAATTTATATAAACCTGAGACAAGCAGCTACCTAGGAACTCGATCTTGCGGTATTAATCCAAGCTGATTTGGGTAGTTCAGAAAAGTCCCAGTAGTCATCAAATACAGAAACCCAGCACGTTGGCATGCTAAGAAGGACACTCGGGCTGTTTGCACCCTCTGTTATTACGCAGATGCTTTATACCTAGGTGCGGCCACATTCGGAATACACAATCCATACCTGGTAACACTGGTACAAGTAATATCTCGCATTACTCGCGCGTCCACAGCAAAAAACCACAAATTGCGACAAAGCGTTTAAAGTTAGACCCAGAGAACCCACCGTTTGGTTGAGTTGTGACACTGAACCTTCACTGAGACCTCAGCTCACTTTGAGGTACAGAGTATTCTACTACGGTCCTTGCGAAAAGAATGACCGACGTCTAACTCAAATTGAACCCAGGTCTCAATAGAGGTCGCGCGTCACAAGCCAACCACACAGCGGGGATCTCTAAATAACATTTTGAGTTCCTTTTCGCAGTGCTAAGCGTTGCTCGTGCGTCCAAGAAGCCTAGTGTTCAGTGCGTCATCCTTGAACTCATATGCTCTGTGTTTCGTCCCAGCTCAGGCTATCTCCATTTGATAAGTCAAAATCAGGAACAACGCCAGACTATTACCATCTGCACCTCAAATGGTTGTTCCATCTCCCATATCAAGTTAGGCTGATGACCTAAGATTGTACAGCCGCTGATATCGGCGCATCCCTGGAGACCTAAGAATGACCTACGACATTGTAAAGAAATCAAATCATGTCTCCCGCTACCTACCGCAAATCCAACACAACAGGAATTCTGGGCACACCAACTAAATTTGCCACAAAATACAGTCGTCCAGAATGTCGGTGAAACGTTTATTCCGTTCATGTATGCGAGAAACGGAACGCCCACCCAAATTTCGCGGTTGCCGCCACCAAGTTACTTGTATTGCAAAACGTATTGACGCTGGTCTAAACCAATTGTAGTGCGAAACACAGCCAATGTAAATTTACTAAGGATATGTGTCAAAAGTTAAACAATCGGCACTAGCTTACTAAATTGGGTTCGAATCTTTCTGCATGCCTCGTGTGAACAACGTGGTGAGTCCGCCAAAACTTTTATTCTTTTACCAATTTATTGCCTACTTACTTTCTTGTGGTCCACATTCTAGCCATCCGATGATATTAGTTAAGCAGTCGCTGTTTACGTGCTCTATATCAATGTTTCAAATTCTTGAAAGATACTTGGAACCGATCAAGTAGTCATGAGTTCAGAGAGATTTGGAAACAATCGGTTGGTATAGTATTTTGGCAACGTTTCGTCTTTAACATCAAGGCTTCGTCAGACCAGATGAATCAGTGTGCAATTGGTGTGGGATTTTATAGCGAACAGGGGCGATAACCGCGTTACCCGAGTCTTGAGCCATGAGTCATTACAGGAAAAGTTTGGGATGTCACCTCAGGTGGTTTAAACACAGTGGGAATAGTCCAGGTGTTCCTTTGTGCGTCATGACATTGACGGATAAGCCCATAGTGTTGACAATGGGAGTCGGTTTTCACTTTTCAATCTGATCCACGCATCGATGCTCATCAAGCTGGCCGGCCTAAAACCGCCCGTTATGCATTAGGGAATTCTACCACCTTAATTCTGTTCACGCAGTCATCAGATTTGGCAATTTCCACCGACTCGGCAATCAACCGCTGGGATGTTTATCTTATGCCCCTCCTAATGACCTCTACGTTTTCGAGGTCTATCTTGTGACCCGTGTCTAATGCATGCACAGCTACGGCCGAGTCTCTTACTATCGCCTAGTATTCAAACTCGTTTCTTGGTAGTCTTGCAATGCGCCTCCTATGCTCCGAAATTCG
This sequence comes from Dicrocoelium dendriticum, assembly GCA_944474145.2. NCBI lineage: Eukaryota > Metazoa > Platyhelminthes > Trematoda > Plagiorchiida > Dicrocoeliidae > Dicrocoelium > Dicrocoelium dendriticum. The sequence continues at coordinate 91,941,453 of OX104068.1, read as the reverse complement.
TGTGCGTAATTCTCTCGCTATTTGGCCTATATACACATGTGTACAGTCTTTACATTTAATTTTATAAACACAGTTAGTCGTCCTATACTTGGGAAGGGGGTCCTTTAAGTGTACCAGCGCAGAACGTAACGTTCGACCTCGGTGAAAGATCACCCTTATAATTTCCTTGTTTAGTACCCTCCGAATTGCCTCGGAAGTGCCTTCCTTGTACGGAATTCTGACCGTCCTTTTCCACTCGGCTCTGGGTCTTGACTGCCGGTGTAGCACCTTATGCAATTGACGTTTAACTATTCGCCGTGGGTAACCGTCTGCTAATAGTTTCCACATTGCCACTTTCCGCACAGCCTTTTTGTCCTCCTCCATCGTGCACAAGGTTTGTGCCCTGTAGAACATCGCTGAGGCTATCCCAGCGTAAACCTGTTTCGGATGACCTGATGTGTAGTGTACGCCGTCAGTATCCGTTGGCTTGCGATATAGTGTCGTCTTTAAATTTCTCCCATTCCTGTGAACCAGGCAGTCAAGAAATGGTATTGTACCGCTACAAGATTCCAACTCAATAGTAACTTGTATTCTCTCAGCAATGGAGTTTAAGTGATAAAGTATTTCGTCCTTCTTATCCTTTTTAACAAGTACAAATATGCCGTATACATAACGCCACCAAACTTTTGGTGAGTTAATGGTGCTGGTTAATGTCCTGTTCTCGAAGTCTTCCATCTACAGGATAGCCAGCACAGGGGATATTGGCGATCCCATTGCGAGACCTTGTTCCTGACTGTAAAGCCTCGATTGAAAAACGAAGTAAGACATGGTAAGACACACTGTCATTCCCTCGATTATCGGATAAACCGTTAGTTTGGGCCGATCATTCAGTGTGTCGTCTTTATTTAGGCAACGTCTTGCTATTCCTAGCGCCTCTTCTTTGGGTACATTCGTGAAAAGTCATGTGACATCGAAGCTGACCATCAAATCATCTGACTCAATTTTGAGACTTGCTATCTTTTGAGCGAAGTCATAAGAGATTCTCAAGAATGTACTCGTTAACAGGGTTTCAAACATAAACTCTAAAGCCGCCTGATCTATTTTCGTACATGGTATGCAAAAATTTGGAGTTAATGACAACACATTCAGCTACGTCTAGGATAATATCACACTTGGCAGGTTAAATAAATATCTCTGCGGTTTATGTGGTAATGTCAACTGGAGAACATGGCTATTATACGTACTGACTAACTTCTTTTGTTTCCTTACTCCCGTTTTCTGTTTAACCAGTTCTACATATCCATCAAAAGGTTGTCTCAAGTCTTCAGGCAGGCATAACACCCCCGGTAATCTTTGCGAAATGAATCTCTCCAGCTCCGAAAATTTCACGCGGATGGAATCCACATAATTGAGCGTATGTCTCTTCAAGCTGTTTGCGTTTGGGTAAAGGCCACACCGCTGTATTTCCCTCCAAAAAAGCTTTGGATACCGGTTTGCCCGCAAGCTTTCGTTGGGGAATTCCAATTCGACCCTGGATTCAACCAGCCGAGAATTAAATCTCAGATATTCATTCAAGGGATTTAATGAATCATAGGCAATGCTGGTATTCAGCAAAGCAAATATTCCCATATTCTAATTCATTGAGAGGATATCCGAAGGCAACCTTGTTAACAAAAGGATGATATCATTCGATGCCCAGTCGCTGTTCACAAACATCCCATTGCTCGAAACCGTGGATTACGTATGCTAGCTTGTTCGCCAACTGCCCATATACGCAACTTTTCCGGAGAATTTGTTAAAGGAGGTGCTACTTCGTTGCACGTTCAATGTTCAGTTCACTTTCAATGGTGAAATGTACAGTCAGATTGACGGAGTGGCCATGGGATTTCCTTTGGGGCCGCTGCTGGCTGATATCTTTATGGCGAAATTGGAACATGGCCCACTTACAACGCACATCCGCGAAACCGAAATGTACGTACGGTACGTTGACGACACCTTCATACTTTGCAAATCCGAAAAGCATTCGGAACAGTTGCTGAAAGCTTTCAATGACGCACACGAAAATCTCCACTTCACTTGTGAACACGAACTCAGAAACCGGTTACCATTCTTGGATGTAGAGGTTATCCGTAACTCGGACGGATCATGCAGCAGAAAGGTACACAGAAAGCACACATGGACTGGGCAGTACACTAACTTCCACAGCGCAGTACCACAACAGCAAGGGCGGAGTTTAATCAGATCTCTCGCCTTCCGGGCGCGCAGTATTTGTACACCGGATACCGTCAACGAAGAACTACAGAGAATCAGCGACGCCCTCAGGGAAAATGGCTATCCTGATAAATTTATCATGAAACATTTGAAGGAACGCAATAGAAAGCCACCTAGGAGCATTGCTCCTAAGTAAGAGCTTTTCATACATATACCCTTTAAGGGCGATTCTGCAGTTGATATGTTATCCAGACGCCTGAATGATGCTGTCGAGAAAACTTATTTCGCGGCCCAGCTGAGAATCGTTTTCACAACAAGCCGTTGCTTACGAAACCCTTGAAGGATAGACTACCGTCGTTGACCCGTTCAATGATCGTTTATCAGTACTCGTGCTCCTGTGGTGCACGATATGTGGGTCGCACGACAAGACGCCTATCTCAGAGGATTCGTGAACACATCCCGGCATGATTTTACAAAGGCGAAATAAGGTCTTCGGAGAGCTCAATCATGTCGCACCTCCTTGAATTTGGCAACACAGCTTCATAGAATGACTTCAAGGTCATTTATTCACCACCTGAACACTACATCAAAGGGCTCCGCAAACAGCTCTTATCCATCGCCGAGGCTATCTACATTCACCACCTGAAGCCGGAAGTATGTATACAAAAACGATTCATACGACCGATACTACTACCTTGGCCAACGGACGCTGTTATTTAGTTATTTGGCTGTTCTTTTACCTGCTTACTTACTTTGGACTACTGAGCTTTGCCTATGTATGGGTATTTAGTTTACTTGGTTTACCATCGCTATCTATGTCTCAAGTTATCAATGTTGATCATTCAAACAGTCCATAAGTAAATCCCAGCCCGAGTTGAAGCTGACCCCACAGTATCAGTGTTTTGTAAACGTTTGAGCCTGATGAGAGTTACCGAAAAGAATTCTTCACCCTGAACTGATTTCTGATATTGATTCATATTAAAGGAATGGGAATCTTTGCTTTGCTGGAGACCAGCATTGCCCGTGATCCATTGAAACTCTTGCATGAGTATTTGAAGTTCCATACTCGGCTGGTAGAATCCAGGGTGGAATTGGAATTTGTCGGTTTCCAATTTTCCCTTACTTAACACGGATTGGTGTAGGTTGAATACATTTTGCAAATGATGACTAATTGCTTGATGTCATGTGTAGAGCAATAATGTAGACCGAGGGTAAGTATTGTACCTTGATTACCTATTTCCTACTTCTGTCCACACTTTTCAATTACAAACGTTCGATTTTGAATCATTTTCTAAAGTTATTAATTACTAATATTTGTTTAAGGATGCCTTCTCGAATAACTATGCAACCGGATTGATCCACAGCTACTGCATTTTATTAGCATATTACTGAGTAAATTACTTGACCGGTCCCCTCGAATGCTTGCAAAAATTGAAATTGTGTATAAAGAATATGTTACAGGATCAAATATTACTACCAAGCTTTGTGTTCTCCCAGCCTCCGTTTGCAAACTTTGAATGAAATGGTAAAAGAAGTAAACTCTCTCCGCTGAAGGTTCCGGTATATCTCAACAGACCGGAAGGATACCAGCCCGTGAAATTATGCATAAGTAGCTTGCGACCATGTTCCTGGTGGCATGAATACCAGTGCGCGATATTTGGTCTCACGTAAATAAGCTCCTCATGGCCTCATTTTTACGCGTACTTAACTGATATGAAATCGTGATCGCTAGAGCCCAAGGCGTAAGCAGAAAGTACTTTGGGTAAAAAGATCCATCGATTTTGCAAAGATACGGTCGGCAACGGGATTTTCTGATCGTCCATTAAGTTAGTTGGCCACTTTACCTAACGATGAAAGGATGCTTGGAATGAAAGTTCAACAAAAGCAACCTCACCAACCGCAGGAAAATAGGAAGCACGCTTGACGCACGTTAGGGGCTTAGCTATTGTAACACTATGTTGAATTGCTTGAATGAGCTGCGCAAATACACCGAAATTCCTCTGCAGTTAAATCAGGGATACTGAATAAACACGTTCGTAAATTAGTCACCGTAGACTTGATGTAAAAATGTGAATGCATCTCCGCGACAGCATGGGTCGCCATCAGCTCACGGTAAGGTTTAGCCAGACAACCACATCACACTGTCCAGGAAGTCGAACAGCAGCCATGTCTCAGTCAAAGATACAGGAAACACATCGCGCAGCTTCCATAAAAAGAGATCCAATAACAATGACCCGAGTTACGTTCCCGCGAGGTGGAAGCAAACTAGTTTCATTAATAGGTATATGAACTCACCACACAAGAAAGTGAAGCACACTCCAACATGCTTACAATAAGATGTATGGACAATAGCAACTAATGTGTACACAACTACCATGAAATACTGTTAAATGGGCCAACATCGTAGACACGTGCTCTCCAGGCAAAGTAGCGCTTTAGCACGAGGAGCTGCTTCTTGTTTGCTGCACTGGCACAAAGCGGTGTGGTTACGAATTATAGGAAGACGTTCCAAAATCAGTGGTTCCTAAAACAGCATGATTACCTGTATTGGGTACTATTGCACAAATGCATTGCATGTTTGTGGGGAGCGTTTATTGCGGTATTATAAAGGAATGACAATTTTAAACCCTCCGTTGTGGTTCACGTGCGTAATAGTGGGTAGTAAATAACCGTGACGCCACAGAAGTGGTCATCAAATAGAAATATATGGCTAGGTTTAACCGTTTAGCCGTAGTTTCGCTGACACGAAAGAGGTTTGAAAAAATTTAACTGGCGACTGTGACATCATTTTACAAGCGGCAAGTAATGACTACTTTTGCCCTCAAAATTGCTTTGAATGCATATCCTCTAAGAACTGCATGAAATATCTATTCATTTCCGGCAGTTATATGATGGTTGTCATAATGACAAGCGTTTATGACCAGCAAACAAAGGCGCTAACTGTTCGCTCCCTGAGTACTGTGGCAAAAGCAGCGTTGGAAACCTGCTTTTGATGAATCTTCTCGCAAACTGTAGTGGACATTAAACGAGGCCTGGAGGGAATGTGATTGGTGCCGTTCCCCGAACTCTTGTGAATACTGAGTTCAGCTTTTAAGCACACGCTAAATGCCTAGGCAAATAGATGCAAATGCAGTGACATTTTGCTCGTACTATTATTTCTTTTCTTTTTCTAGTGCAACCATCCCTGCAAGTTGCAGCATAACAAAGTTAGACCCTTTTTGCTCCGCTAATCAACTGAGCAGCTCTCAGGAAGCTTATCAGCGCTCCACCTGCATCGTCGCTTAAGGCAGGCCGATTAACACACGCTGCCGCTTTGTTTGTGTGTGTACCACTGCAAGTCTATTGATCGCTGAATCCGACAGTCTGCGCTTTACGACCCCCATCTGCCTCTACGCCTGACCTTGGTGCGGTTGAACAAACCTCAATTCGTGTGCGTGTTCTGACCTATTCGTGCGTAACCCCGAGCGCAAAATACACTCACCAAGGCTTTGTTGTAGACAAGAGGACAACTAGCATTCCTATGGTTCAGCGTCGCCTATGTTGTGCAGACAACTGCAATAAAGTGCTTAAGATCAGTATTACCTGTTCCAGCTGCATTAAATCGTACTGCCCGCAATGTGCAGGCAAATCTGTCCAAGAAGTGAGTCAGACAAACCAAGTTGCTGACACAATTTGGTTTTGCCCATCATGTCAAGTGATTCCAGTTGTCAACTGTTTATCATTGCTAATGAAAAAATGCGAAAGGATGACTGAAATAATCGCGCAATTTGTAAATACTAAGGTCGCTCCCTCGGAGGTAAATATGGCCACGATAATACCTCACCCGGTCAAAGTTAATTCTGCGTCTAAACCGAAGAAAAGAGCTAGACGATCCAACCGCACTGCAGCGTCTGTGACTCTAAACCCACTGGGTCACCTCACTCCCATCAGTGGGCAAGCCTCAAACATGCCTGCGTCCACTTCTCCAACCATAGACGCTTCACTTGGAGATTCATCCATGACACCGATAGCTCACAGCCGTAGGAAATCCGGTGCAGATAACAAGCAGGTAACGTACGCATCGATTGCATCCACACACACACCGGGAGCGACACACATAGGTCCATCTTCAGTACCGAGCGCGCGTGGCGCAAAGCAGCTTTCACTGTCAACTTCAGTGGTGCCCTCTAAACAACCTGAATTGCCGGCAAAAAGTATAAAGCCAACACTCGCTAGACAAAACCACGCTGCGCTAACTCTCGTGTGCACCAATGTTCCCGAATCCATATCTGGCACAATAAAAGGCAAGTTTCAAGACGATCGCAAGCAGTGGAGTTCCATCTACGAGGCGATTGGCATTCGGGTTGAGCCTGCAATGCTGCAACGCGTAGCACGTCACCCGACCTCAGTGCACTCTGGTGAACCTCGAATTCTTCGAGTAACACTAAACTCAGCAGATGAGACAGAGGCTGTCCTGCTCTCAGCAGTTCGTCTTCACAACTCACCGAGCGGAGTGCGCATATTACCTGATCTACCTTGGACAGACCGCGCGAAAGAAGCAGTGGAGCAACGCGGTATTGCTACTAGAGATAGCAAGAAAACAATATTTGTTCATGGTGTTCCCGAGCTCCTGCATTCTTGCGATCACGATGCACAAACACATGACCGTGAGCAGTGGTGCTACATCCACGAAGCACTCTCTGTTTACAACGTTATTGCCAAATCCCTAACAAGAGTTCCGTTATCACCTAACTACAAGGGCTGCGGTCCAAGGCTAATGAAGGTAATACTACACTCGGAGGGAATGACGCAAGTTCTGTTGGATAGCTGGTTAAAGTTTCGAGCTAGGTTGCCAACGGAAATACGGCTAAAGGCAGCAGGCGAACGACCAAAAGTCGGAAGAAATTCGATGGCACTTGCAAACCCTGCAAATTCTTTATTTGCACAATCCTTCGGAGAGACCGACACAACAGCGCCCACGTCACACAGGAGGACCGAGCACAGCACGAGTGAACCGTCAGTTCAGGAACGCTCAATAATGTCATGTAACACGACTGAAATACACAAACCAAAAAACGATTAATTGCCGGCCCCCTAACGACCGGCTTAAAAGCTACACAAACTTGACATCCACCGATGAACTCCTAACCACAAAAGCCCTATCTTGCATGTACACAAACGCTCAAGACCTTCGAAGCAAGTTGGCCGAACTTAGAGAACTCCATGCCTCAAAACCGCGGGAGTTCGTCATGATTACAGAGACATAGTTAAACCCTGAGATAACCGACTGTGAGATCAATTACCCAGTATGTCGCTGCTTCGGACCGATAGAACCGGAATGGGTGGCGGTTTGATTCTTTACTATAATACTAGCCTCCGATGTGAAGTTATCGATCACCCGGAATTCCGAGCTCCCGATTCGCTTTGGTGTCGCCTTTGGTTGCGAAACAAGGACACATGTCTACTAGCCGTGGTTTATCGCCCGCCAAACTCAACGTCGGAAATGGACTCCAAACTGTACCACGTTTTTCAGTTTGCTTTGAACAAGTCCTACACCCACATTCTTATCGCGGGAGACTTTAACGTGCACGACATAGAAACGCCGGCAACTGACAGTACGCAGTTTAAAGCCTGTTTGCAAGAACTTATCGCTAGCCACCCTCTTTACAACCACGTAACCTCTCCCACCAGATTTCGAAATTCTAACAAGCCGTCGATACTGGATCTTTTGCTAACTAACGAAGAACTCATGGTTGACGGGATAGTTACAAGCACACCACTGGGTCGTAGTGATCATGTCACTCTACTCTTTGATTATATATGCTATGCCGAGTACCCGGAAAAGGAGCAGGATAAAGTGCACACTGTCACGCACTACAATGTGTTGTCCAAGCTTGTTAAGGATACATCTTGGACTTTCTTAATCGAATGCTCCCCAGAGCTGGCCTGGGATATGTTTACAAGGACTTTGAGCACACTGGTAGCGCAAGCATCGGAACAGAAGTCCTTCCAACCCAAAAACAAGTATAAGTCATTTCTGAGGAGCAGAACACGTAAATATATGTCCCGGAGGGATTTGGCATGGCGAAATCACCAGGGTCGCCCGAATGCCGAAACCTGGACTGCATACGTGACACATCGTAACTTCTGTGTGAAACTGATCCGCGAAGACAAGGTCACGCATCAGCAGAAGTTAATGAAGCGATTCCGCACTAACCACAAACTCCTGTACAGGCACATTAACGGCCTTCGAAAGGTAAAGCGTGGGGTTCCGGCGCTAGTCACGGCTGATGGATACACACGGTCAGCAATGGAAACAGCTGATCTCCTACGGCTTCATTACTCCCAAACGTTCCAACAAGTGTCGAGCCCAAACATTCACCTCATTTCTAATACTCCACCATCTAGTTTAGAAAACATCACCTTCACTACGGAGGCTGTGTTGAAGAAGTTGTTATGCTTGCGTAACCACAGTTCTCCCGGAGCTGATAACATCCGACCAAAGGCTCTACAGGCAGTAGCTAGTGATCTAGCAGAACCACTGGCTGTTTTCTATCAGCGATGTCTAGAGGAAAACCTTATTCCACCAGTATGGAAGCAAGGGGTCATCACTAATATCCATAAAAGAGGTAGCCGCACTGATCCTGCAAACTACCGTTCAATAACCCTACTTCCCGTACTATCCAAACTGATGGAATCAATCGTCGCAGACGCGCTAATGCAATATTTGGAAATCCACAATTTAATAGCCCCAGAGCAACATGGCTTTCGTCAAAAGCATTCGTGTAATACTAACCTATTAATTGCACGTAATAGCTGGACTGAAGCTGTTGATGATGGAGTTGGAGTCGATGTCATCTACCTGGACTTTTCAAAAGCGTTTGATCGTTTAGACCATCGAGTTCTCCTTCAGAAGCTTTGGAACTACGGCATTGGCGATCCAATCCTGAGTTGGATTAGCAATTTTCTACAAGAACGACGGCTAGTGGTGAGAGTCCGAGAATCATTTTCTCATGCAATCGACGTGACGTGTGGAGTACCGCAAGGCTCGGTTCTTGGACCTCGTCTATTCTTGGTGTTCATTAACGATTTGGCAAGATCAATTACTTCCGATTTCTTATTTTTCGCTGATGATATCAAGAAATGGCGAAGGATCAGAGGACCGGATGACCATGAACGGCTCCAGCACGATCTTAACACAGTGTCGAACTGGTCAGTTCAAAACGCTCTAACGTTCAACGTAGACAAATGTCGCGTAGTACAATTACGCCATAGACATAACTACACCTACATACTTGGGACAAACGAATTGCAGAATAGCTCCCGGGAACGTGATCTTGGTGTGATCGTACAGAGCGACCTCAACTTTTCAAAACAGGCTGAGGTAGCTGCGAGAAGAGGCAACCAGCATGTCGGCATGCTGCGAAGGGCATTCGGGAGATTTTTCCCATCAATCTTCCCAATGATGCTCAATTCCTACGTGCGCCCGCATGTTGAGTACGCAATCCAAGCTTGGCAACCTTGGTTGAAACGCGACCTAGAAGCGATAGAGGCACCACAACGGAGAGCAACCAAGAACGTGATGGGCCTGCGGTATCACTCTTACTACCGAAGGCTGAAGTTGCTGGGAATTTTCAGCGGACGTTATCAAAGGCTGCGCGGAGATCTCATAATAGCGTATCAGATATTGTGTGACCCCAACAACGTATGCCGCCATTTGCTGAAACTTAGCCACAACACGCAGCTCAGGGGTAACTGCTTAAAGTTGAAGGAACAATACAGCCGTCTAGACTGTCGACGGAATTACTTTTCCCTTCGGGTTTGCAAACCATGGAACGCACTCCCAGACTCAGTAGTATCCTCTCCTACCCTGGATGTTTTCAAAAAACGTTTAGATGTTGCTCTCAGCTCCCAACATTTTATTACCTAAGCTCCTCTGTTGTGGATTACGCCAAGCATGTTTTCAACAGGACTAATGTATCAAATGGACCTAAGTGAGCGACCATATTTTATTTTCTCACTCCTTACCTCAACTATCACTGCGCCCCAGTGTCTTTCTGAATGTTTACGCGCGACATTTCTTTTTCATTTTACACTGACGTTAATTATCAAATTATTCATCTCGGCAGACGTTCGATAGATGACCCAGACATATTTTAATTGCATCATATTCACCGCTACCATCCTACGGGACGTGTCAAGCACTTGCTTTTATCCCGTGATAAATCATTGTTCATTGTTCATTGTTCAAAGCAATTATTTTAGCTATTTGCCTGTCGCGGGAGCCCGGAGAGCGATTCAAAAAGGCAGATCGGTTTGCAGGGAAACTTTATTTTACAGCAAAATATTCCCTGTTACCTAGCTATAAAAACGCAACATCGTTTACGCTCTAGCTAGGGAAATGGATGATGCACAGCACACAGGGCAGTCGCGAGTTGCAAGCGGAATGAGGGCCAAGCAAAAGTAGCGATGATCAAGTCAAGCATTTGAACTCAGCAATCAGTTCAACAAACCACACCGGTCACCTAATAGTAGAATGAAATAATTTTAGTAAGAATTTTACACAGGCAAACCGGGAAATCTCCAGACTGCTACAATATCTATTAGCACGTCGAAGTGCTGAGAGCTCTTCTCTCTTACTGGTATACGAAACGGGATGCTGGTTGTCATAGTTTATTTGGTCGTTGGCTTCCGTTCTCAATTTTCTTGACCGTTTGTAGTTTCTGAAGCCTGGGATGGTTACTCGTATTTTGACAACTGGATGTTAAGAAGCAACTTCTCGCAGCTTGTGTGCCGTTGTTCGATTGGAAATGGCGCATTTGTTTTGATTTCTTGTGATTTGCTCACTGCGGTGGGTCTTGTCTGGGTGCATTCGAGTTTTTGGTAGTTGTACCTCTGCTCTATCACAAGGAGCCTGTTGTCACATCCTTGAAGTGCACATCTGCTATGTTTCGCTTTTTACGATTTAGTGAGTGTATTTCCATACGTACGTGTCATACTTGGTCTTACTGATTGGTCCTATCGTCGAATGCATAGCTGGTCATCGTCAACCGGTTCACAACTCTGTTGTTTACTTCTAACATTTATTTCATTTGCTGACTTCTTTCTGTCTAGATGGTTGTCGAATGTTGTCCAAACTTGTCGTTTCCATCTTCCGACGAATCCTTGATTATATATGCAAAGTGGGGTGTCTCAAAGCGGTTATGGACTTCACCGGGGACATGCAATACAATAACTATAGCCATTGGTTCCATGAAGACTGCACTGGCTTACATCCGATGCAGTATTCTCTTATGGCTAGTAGCGAGAGTATACCGCACCGTTGTGTTGACTGCTGTGTGTCTTGAAACTGAGGGTTACACGCCTGTAACTGGCAACTCGGTGTCTCTGGAATGCCTGATACCTCCTCCAGACATTAAATTTATTTACTCTGTGAAGGGTCTGCGCTGCTCAGTTCTCCGTCAGGAGGCAGTGGAAGATAATTGTAAGTTGCCAGACCCGGGGTCTGTCTGTCCACAGTCTACTGTCAGTACACCAATTAGTAAGTACTATGTTAACAACGAACCTTCAGATCCCATTTTGTTTCCACTGTTAGCAAGAGAGAAAAGGTAGCTTCTGCCCTTGTCAAAGGAAAGTGGAATAGGGATATAAAAGTGGCAAACCTCAAGGCAGATTTAGGGGGTCAGTGGGGTGCCCTATCAATATTCCCCTCCATTTCAATATCTACGGTCTCATCGCAGGTGGATCCGTCTACAAGTTTAGAGTCTAAAATATCGGACACAACCGGAAACCGCCAACGTTCACGGAGCTTTCGGTAAATACTCCGCGTCGCTGAGACTCGTATACTGATTGCTGTGTAATTTTCAGAATTGACACTGATTCATTTGCTGTTCTCCCAAAGAAGCTTATGCTAGATGACCTACAGCGGGCTGGCAGAATTTCTCCTGCCATACTGTTGCAATGTTTTTCTACTGAGCTCCTCCATCTAGTCGTGCATGCGCTGCTGCATCAGTTCGTTGATCGGCCTACCAGGTTCATGATGGAACCAAGCTCGTCCCTTTTGGACCTTATACTTGCTGTATTTCTGGACTTGGTCATGGACATTTTATAAAATTCACCTCTTGGTGCTAGTGACCACGCTTGACAGTCAATAAAGTGCACTATCAGTTTTATGACCAATACTTGTTCCCATGGGGTCAAAATATATAGCTGCCCAAGCAGGAAGCTAAGAAGTACCAAGCGAGGCTAACTTCGAAGTACGTGCCCTCATTTCTACAATTTGTGGGGCGTAGGCAGCGATGACAAACAGACATTTACTAGACACAAAAGACTTCAAGTATTTGAACTAGGCAGCCAGTCGGACTGTACACATCCGTCTACTGATTCGGATGCAAGCAGCCAAAGCAGCTTCAGCCCGGGTACTCAGGGCAGTACCTACGCAGGTTTGGCCGGTACTCAAAGCTACATCGTCTCCGAATGGGTTCACTGACGAAGCACCGCTGGTGTCACCTGAAGGTGACTCCGAGCGTAAAGTGAGAGCTCGGGTCTTCTAGGCGAGTTTCTGATAGGCAGCAGATATCGATCCTGAGGGTCTCTAATGTTCGGGCAAGTACCGTCTGTGGAGATACCTGTAACACAGTGCGTGCGCTGCAGCATGCCAAACTGAGGGCGGACCGAAGACTTTAAATGGAAGTCGATTGACTAGGATGGACCGCTTGGTTAGACATGGGCTTGTCCATAGGGCTAGTGGTTTCTCCGGATTAGCATGTGAGCTGAAACTAGAAAATACCCACCGATCAAAACATGGTGGAGGAGGGCCAATAATTGTGGGTTAAAAACAGGTGGCTAAAACTGAGTGTGGAACATATGTATAGGGCTAAAATATCATAAGATGAGGTTTAAGAAGACGAAGAGGTTTGAACCGCTGCGTCCAGTCCCTATCCACCCTGCTCGACGCAGTAGAGTTGATTATCCTCTGCGGTGGCCAGAGCCTCCTGAGATTGTTTGAAGTAAGGATTATGGTATTTGGTGGGCAGGATACTGTCAGTTTGCCAGGTCTAGACAAGAGAATGATAAGGGTTCTCAACCAAAACCTTTGGTTCCAAAACCTGACCGCAAGAGGTTAGACTACAAGGAGTCCGTCTTAAGGCAAAAGAAACCACCCTCATTCCAAATCCCAATATGGAGGGCGAAGAGGCTGAGTTTGTCTGGCCTCTAACCATTGACCAATCTAGTACGTGTGGCTCGGAAGGTGCATACAACCACCACCCAGCACAGCTCAATTGATGGCTGGGGCTAGCAGACCATTACACCTCGGTAAGGTGGAACCTCATTGCTCCTCCTACATGCCCCCACAAGCGCAAGCAGGAGGCTCTAAATGCATGCAGACAGCAAGTGCAAGTTCCCTGACTACAACATGAAGTTGACCTTGCTCGTCCAGCCGTGTAATACTAAACCCTTTGTCGCTTATGTCAAATGCTGATGCAATGTAAACATTTCCACCGTGGTGTAGTTTCCTTCTGACATTGCTGCTATCACAGATGACGAAAATAGTTGTTCACTGGGTTAACAGTATGCAGGAGCTTATGTTCCAGAATCGCAGATGCCGCATATCAGCCTGCAGGCAACTTTCATGACTGCTATTTCCTGGTAGTCACCATTTCCAAGGCTCAATTTTTGCGGCTCCTGCGGGTGACATTTCGGCTTTTCTAAGGCCGTGCTTGAAATAGTGTGTATATTATTGTCCCTTATGCCTCATTCGCTAAAGGATAGCATTTGCACTGGTTCTGCTGGGTGGCACGAAAATAGCGCATGGATTAAAATAGCTGTCGTACGCTGAGAAGCTACCAGAAGTGGTAGATCGCTTCACTTAAATTGGTATTTGTGTCAGCTGTGATGGTCACGTAAGTGTGCAAGAGTATTCGCTTATCAGTAAGGCACTGCAGCTTTCCAGCGCCTCAAGCCTCGTGATATAAGCCTGCCAGTGAAATGTTCCGTGTGTAAGGATGCGATTAGCCCGCTCTTGTTGCACGGATAACAGACCTGTGCAGTTCACTGTGAGAACATTAAGCGCTTTGCCGTGTTTGACCACCTGGGTTTGCAGAATGTTGTTCAAGTCTGCTAGGAACATCCAGTTTGCAAAGCTGTGTGCCAGTTTTTAAGACGACAAGCCTTCACGTTTCTTAAAGGACTGTTTAACGAATCAGTCTCAGTGACGTCGGCTAGCCTATGTTCTCCGTATGCCCGGTGCCTGGCTTCCTTGACGTGAATCATACACCGTGGCTTGTCCCATTGTGGCAAAACCGCGAGGTTCGCAGTGCATGACGTTGCACGCAGGCATGAAGAAAGTGACAGCGAGAAAACTGGGCTGCCTCGTGCGATCTCCATGCAACTGTGCCTTGGCATAGTCCACATCAATGGCTGCAGACCGCATCAGACGTGGCTCAGTCAGTGACATTCCTGCAATCCATCCCTTGCATCCGGTTGTTAATTTCCATTCCATTCAAGTGAAGTTAATGCACTTGCTTCCCATTTTCATTTACATTCCATCTGCGTTCAAGTTAACAAACTTCATGTTCATAGTCATTGTTATTCTCCATATGTGGTTTGCGCTTACGGAACCTCAGTGTTCAGATCACAGTTTATCGAGTGAAGTTAACTGCCAGTATTATACGTCGTGTTCTCTGGAGCCTTTAAATTCCGGCCAGAAGTTATTAAACACAAGTTTCCAGTAACCCTATAACGGTACCCACTAACGGGATTACTCTGCTTTGTGGCAGCTACAAATAAATAGGGTTGCCAACACTTAATACTAAAATGATATTAAGCACGTTGGGGATGGTTTAATGATATGTACCGTGTGGTCGACCTGCTCCAAGCAAAGAAGTCGATCATTTGGAAAGAGTTGCACATTTTGCGCATTGTAACGGGGTTTGGAAACCAGTCTAGTATGCTCGACCTTACCACCTAAGCGCAGGTTACCGGAGTCAGCGGATCAGTTCGATCGAGAGAACGCGTGAACCCACCAGGAGACACAGCGATGGCTGGACAGCCAATCACGAGTGGCACACGTATCCAGAAACTGACAAACCGGATTGGACAATAGAACATAGAGGGCGCACTGGCAACTCGAGAATCGCTATTAACGGCAAGTTTCAGAATGCAAAGCCAAATATGAGTGGTCCAAAGAAATACGGCTAATCAGATGCCAAGCACGAAAGACGTGATCATTGCGTGAGACAGGAAGACAGCGACCGAAGAGGCAAAACATAACCCAATGAAATAAAAGGGGAACGCAACCAATGAGGTGAGCCGAAAAACAGGAGACCCACTGAGAAGGCTCGAAGATTAACAGTGTTTATTTCTTTTAAATAGGCTACACTATACTGAATAAACGCCTGTTTTCCGCCCGCCGCCATCGTGACTTTTTGATCGTGTCCGTGTCACTTAACATGGTGACAGAGGAGAAGAAAAAACCGATGCCCAAGATACAGCTTGCAGTTGGAGGTCAACCAGCGATTCCGTTTCCATCCCCTTTGCAGATGACTGAGATTTCTCTACCAGACAGTTGGCGGATTTGGAAGAGCAAGTGGGCGGATTTCGCAACACTGACTCAGCTGGACGCCCAGCCGATGAACTACCAACTCGCAATGTTCAGGCACGCTATTGGTGACGATGCTAGGAGGGTTCTTGAAACACTGAAGTTTGGCGATCAGAAGGCGGATCTATCCGCAGTGATGCGGACATTTGGCGAGTTCTGCGAAGCGCGTGTGAACGAAGCCTACAAACGATATATGTTTTTTGGACGCGATCGTTTACCGGGGGAGTCGTTCGAGGGCTACATCACAGAACTGAAGCTCCTGGCACGAACTTGCAATTTCTGTGAATGCATGAAAGAGTCACTAATACGGGATCGCATCGTTATTGGGATAAGGATCGATGAACTCACACGCCGGTTTCTGCGACAAAGGAACTTGT
This sequence comes from Dicrocoelium dendriticum, assembly GCA_944474145.2. Lineage (NCBI taxonomy): Eukaryota > Metazoa > Platyhelminthes > Trematoda > Plagiorchiida > Dicrocoeliidae > Dicrocoelium > Dicrocoelium dendriticum. The sequence continues at coordinate 91,925,307 of OX104068.1, read as the reverse complement.
CACTGGAACAGTGTATCGACATCTGCCTCAGTGAGGCCAGAACAGATCAGTAAGTCGAACGTCTGCTCGCCGAAAAGAATACGGAGTTGTTCGCAGGATCCCAAACCGAGGGACGTATCCCGAGATCACCGGATGAACAGGTAACTGATTGCCAGTTTTGCGGCCGCGTGCACCAAATGAAGAAGGAGAGTTGTCCAGCGTGGGGTCGGACGTGCATGAAGTGCTCCAAGTAAGGTCACTTTGCAAGTTGCTGTAGATCATACAGAGTGAGTTCGGTTGCCGACGATGCCAGAGAACGGGAACAAGAATTGCTGATAAACAACATGGATGGCCGGGCGAAAAGCAAGTGCGTGTTTGCAACACTTGGTTTGAGGACAACCGGTACGTTTTCAGCTAGACTCCGGGGCCGCGGTTAACATCTTGCCTGAAAAATACTGCAAGGGAGTGCGATGTGAAGAAACTCAAAAGTGTCTCAAAATGTGGAACGGCTCAAGGCTGCAACCGAAGGGCATTGTCATTTTGGAGACGGTCAATCCAAAGTAAGGAACAGAGCACCCGCTGGAGTTCCTAATTGTTTCGGAAGACCTTATGCCCATTCTGGGCATTGATTCTATCCAGCGTTTTGGTTTTGTTTCTTTTAACCACGAACGTTTTGTTCATGCGTGTGACATCGATGCAGATATTTTTGATAAGTACTCGAGTGTGTTTGATGGCGGAGTGGGGATGTTCGAGGGACCCGCTCACTTATCGTTAAACGAGCTAGCAACACCGGTGGCGTTACCAGCTAGGAAGGTGCCAATTGCCTTGCGCGAAAAGTTCTTGAATGAGTTGCAACGTCTCTGTAGTCTGGGAGTCTGTAGTCTGGGAGTTGACGAACCGACTGATTGGGTCAGGCAGGTGGCGATCATTACAAAAATGTCAGGCGAGCTGCGTATATGCATTCAGATGAAACCCCTTAATGCCGCACTCAAGTGAGAGTATTTTACGTCACCGACACTAGACGACATGCTGCCGGTGTTGTGCAATTCTAAAGTGTTCACGAAATTCTACCTCGCCTCTGCGTTCTGGCACGTATCACTAGATGAAGAGTCAAGCTACATGACAACTTTCGGAACACCATTCGGGCGGTTCCTTTGGCTGCGTTTGCCGTTTGGACTGAAAGTGTCTAGCGAAATCTACCAGAAGCGACTAATGCAAGCGTTGGACGATCTACATGGAGTATTCTGCATAGCGGACGATGTGTTGCTTTTTGGCGCTACTCTTGGAGAGCACGATCAAAACCTTCGTAGCGTTTTACAACGTCGTGTTGAGAGAAACATCAAACTGAAACGCGAAAAGATCACACTACGCAGTACAGAGGTTATATTTCATGGGCATGTGTTAAGCGCGGAAGGGCTAAAACTAGACCCTGAGAAAGTAAGAGCTATAAGAGATATGCCGTCCCCACAGATGTGAAAGCGGTTGGCAGGCTAAATGGGATGATCAATTATCTGAGCCGGTTCCTGCCCAAGTTAGCTGATGTTATGACACCGATCAGAAAGTTGACTCATAAGGGCGAAAGCTGGCATTGGGGTGCAGAACAAGAAGAGGCCTTCCAGGCAATCAAGGAACTCATCACTAACGCACCTGTTCACGCCTACTATAATCCGCAACTCTCCCTCGAGATTCAATGCGACAGCAGTCAATTTGGTATCGGGGCCCTACTCATGCAGAATGGGAAACCCATCGATTTTCGCAGTAGGACGTTGACAGAGACCGAGCGTCGTTACGCCCAGATAGGAAAAAAGATGCTTGCAGTGGTTTACGCTGTCGAACGTTTTAATGACTATACATTTGGCCGGAAGACTACAGTGTTTACAGATCACAAACCGTTGGTTTCCATCGCCAACAAGCCGCTACATATTGTTTCCCTCCGCTTACAGAGAATGCTTATTCGCCTTCAAAAGTACGACCAAGAGATTGTGTATCGACATGGTCCCGAAATGCATATCGCAGACACGTTATCCAGGGCATATCTGTCAGACACACCAAAGGAAGACGAAGATTCAGATTTCGTTCATGCAGCACAACTAGTAGCTGTTACCGAGGAGCAACTGAAACAGCTCCAGCAGTGCACGGAGGAAGACAGGTTATGCAAGCTACTGAGGCAGACAATACTAAGTGGCTGGCCCAAGAACAAGAAAGATCTACCAGGAGAGCTGACCCCGTTTTTCCATTTTCGTAATGAACTCATTGTTCAAGATGGGTTGATATTTAAAGGCAATAGGATACTAATCCCCAAAGTGTTGCAGCGAGCGATGACAGAGCTTGTCCACTACGCACATTTGGGAGTCAAAAATTGTGTGGCCAGAGCGCGAGAGCTAATGTTTTGGCCGGGAACGACCAGCCAAATACGAGAGTACGTCTCAAATTGTCCGGCATGCCGAACACACCACGTACGTCAGTCAAAAGAACCGATGATGCTCCGTGACGTTCCGGACAGGCCCTGGCAGATGGTTGCAGTAGACACCTTCATCCACGATGGAAAAAGTTACTTAGTGTTGGTTGATTATTTCAGTGACTACTTTGAAATCGATGCTCTTGCTACGACCAGTACAGACGCAGTGGTGAATAAGCTACGACGTCAATGTGCTCGTCACGGAATACCGGAGGTAGTAGTCTCGGACAACGGGCCTGCATTTCGTCAGCGCAGAGTTCCGAGAGTTCAGCAGAAATTGGGATATCCATCCCCGGCTTACTAGCCCGTATCACAGCCAATCAAATGGAAAGACCGAGTCGGCGGTAAAAGAAGCAAAGAAGGTGCTTACCGAAGCTAAGAAGACTCAGGAGGACCCTTATATTATGTTGCTCGAACGCAGAAATAAGCTATCAACAGAAATTGGGACAGTTCCGATGCAGCGACTCTTCAGCCGGAGGACAAGAACGTTGATACCAACGGCGTCAAATCTGCTAACACCTGAAGTATCACCAGCGACCGCAAGAGAGAGAGAAGCTACGAAGTAAAGGTTGGGGGCACTACAATTAAACGGAACCGAGTACAGGTCCGGAAAGCAGGTTGTACGCATTTTACCCAGATGGAAAACCGACAACAGTAGCCAAGACAGATAGCGTCAGCCCTGCAGAAGGAAGGAAACTCTCACGCAGCGGAAAGCAGTATGGGACATACTGCGGCGCAATCCTAACAAAACAAAAGGAAAAGGATGTAACTGGGTCTAGGAAACCAGTCTAGTATGCTCGACCTTACCACCTAAGCGCAGGTTACCGGAGTCAGCGGATCAGTTCGATCGAGAGAACGCGTGAACCCACCAGGAGACACAGCGATGGCTGGACAGCCAATCACGAGTGGCACACGTATCCAGAAACTGACAAACCGGATTGGACAATAGAACATAGAGGGCGCACTGGCAACTCGAGAATCGCTATTAACGGCAAGTTTCAGAATGCAAAGCCAAATATGAGTGGTCCAAAGAAATACGGCTAATCAGATGCCAAGCACGAAAGACGTGATCATTGCGTGAGACAGGAAGACAGCGACCGAAGAGGCAAAACATAACCCAATGAAATAAAAGGGGAACGCAACCAATGAGGTGAGCCGTAAAACAGGAGACCCACTGAGAAGGCTCGAAGATTAACAGTGTTTATTTCTTTTAAATAGGCTACACTATACTGAATAAACGCCTGTTTTCCGCCCGCCGCCATCGTGACTTTTTGATCCTGTCTTTGTCACTTAACCTGCATTGTCTCCTGTAGACGCAGCTTCCGGTATTCAGGGCTTCTGATTAAATAAATTAATAAATGTTTTATTTCCAGCAGTGCGAGGCAACTCTGCGAAGGCGTAATCATGATAATGCAAATTAAATCGATCTGTAATTGTATAAAAATGCCAGGACTTAACCGATAGCATACTGGATTTGTGTCTGTATATATGTAGGTGCTGATGTTTCATTCATGAGGCTTCTTCACCGCAACTGGACTAAATCAGCTTACAATTAAGCTATGCCTTTTTAAGGTGGTTAAATTTCATTCCAGTTTAACTGGTTTGTTCTGCCTAACTGGGTAATCTTTTATTAACTTGCACATGTTGCTTGCGCTAATTGCGCTTATCTTCATTAAGTTGATCGCGTTTGTATCACTTTTCGAATAAATTGTGAACATTTTGTACTTTCGCTTATAAGATGATAACCAAGTTACTTCATATGTTAATTTAGAGAAGAGTTAGGTCTGCATTGCCGTATGCTTTAACAGATTTATTTTATTTGCTAATGTTATTTCAAGTGATTGGCTGTTTTTTGACATCCTCGGTATGGCGGCGCTTGATGTGCATGTTGACAAAGTGGCTACCTGTGTATAACCCACTACCTCGCCCATACTGGCTCCAGGAGACAGCTGGCCGTCCTTGGAGGGGACGGAGTGCACCGTCATCGTGACAGTGCTAGACTCGAAACGTGGTTCCACGCACTCAGGGTGGAGCGGACTATGGTCCAGCCACCGCCTTGTGTGTGCTTGGTTCCCCAAATATAGCGTGTTTGTGTTTGCCTGTGAAGGAGTGTGGACCAGTTCCGTTGACGAAACGTGGCTCCCATCCACACGCCTCCCATCAACATGCCTCTCGGTCTTATTCCTTCGGGTTAACACCGGATATGGGGTGTGTGGTTGGCACTGTGGGTGGTGCAGCGCAAGCAACCCATGGTTACTTTGTAGGCGCAGGCTTCCTGTGGCTGTCCCTGTGGAGGTCACAGTGACAGGCAAATCCGAAACGGGACGCCGCCAATCATGTTAGTGGACATGGTGAGTGAACGTGTGAAGTAGGACTGAATTCGTGAGTTTGTTTGCTGTGTTCGCCATCTATGAAGGATCGAAGGAAATCTTTGAGCTATATGACATACATGAAGTGGGGAAGATCCTCCGGAATCGGAAGTGGCAGTGACTTTATTTATTAGCAAGTCACATCCGCCACGTCTCGGTGTCGTTAAACGAACATTTGTGGCTTTTTATAGGGCGAACGCTCGCCAGGCGAAAACCCACCACGATAATCTCGCAATCACAACACATGAACCTTCTACACCACTAGTAGACATGCGCCACCTTGACACATTTTGCTTCGGGACCACACAGCCTAGAAATACAACTAGCCACACACTGGGATGACATCTGGCATCCAAATAGAACTCACATATAATGAATCATGGAGCATGTAGTTAGCATCAGTGCAGGTATGTGCACAGCATACATTCACGTGGATTTTAGATCGCCAGTACATACTGGCCACCCTGATTCCTTGTTTGGTGCTGCCGCACCGCCGCCACCAGTCATGAGGCATTTTTCTCCTGTCAGGTTTACTAACTGTAATTGCGCACTCTCCATACATTTAGATCGATACCAACTATGTCTGGTCTCGGTCCATGCTTTTCTTTTGCCATACTGCTACAAGGTCCCATGAATTATTGCCTATTTTGTACACGTTGCTTGTGAGTGCAAACCGTACTTTCCCGTGGCTTCTGACCCCAGGTTGCCATACGCCGCCCTATTTAATGACTTCCCAGTGACACAGTCCATCCAATTATTTTACGCATTGATTTTGTCATCATATTCATATCTGGTAAGTAAATAGCCTCCAGTGATGAAGCTTTTCGTCAGCCAGCGGAGATGCCTTGTTTCGTCCACGCTTTCCCAGTGACATCATGCATGTACCAATGAAGAGCGCAGATTTTGCACAAGGTGTCTGTTTGCACATTGCAATCCTCTTTAGAAGTATGTGATCCTACTACTTTTATCCTGCACAAAATGTTTCTCAGTGTTCACGCTTCGTGGATTAAGCGCAAGTTACTCTGTCACCCGCAAGGTCGAGAATACTTCACCAATAAATAAATAAAGTGTTTATTCTCGACTACGCGAGGCAATCCTGTACTGGCACGATCATGGTAATAGTGGAAAAATGCGCTCAGCTAATGTACCATGAAACAATAGAGTTGTCACTTATGTTGATATTTGAATGTATGTATGTGGGCATACAGGCGTGTGTAGGCGATTTTTGAGCTTTGTAAATGCGTTCCTGCACTTTTGATCGTGTTACCCGTGTTAACATGATGCTTGATATTTGTGGAAATGAAGCTGTTGTCCGGATTAGCAAGGGGTGACTTTACTTGCTGGCGAGACACAACCGCCATGTCACAGTGTTGTTAAGCAGACATTTGTGGCGTTTTATAGGGAAAACGCTTGCCAGGCGAAAATTCGCCACGCCCTAGAACACTGCCGCCCAACTATTTGCTGGAAAGGGGTAAACCAGAATCGCCCAGTTGGCACCAAGCGGAGTTGGTTCGGCTAGCCAACTAGGCAGCCGGTCATAATCGATTAATGTATCAGTTCCGTCAAACTTTGGTTATCATGTAACCCTTTACCATTTTTTGTGATGCCTCTGTAGTTGACTAAGATGGGTGACGACTATCAGCTAGCAACATCATTGCAGTATACTGCCTCACCTCTGGCACACATCATTACGCATTCTACGGCTATTGATGTGAAGTACACCTTCCACCTGTCGGTATACAAGCAGACAACAGCAGTCATAGGTGGCAGAATTGGAGAATACCTGATTTCCGAAAGCGACTATAAATGAAGTTGTCCGAACTTGTTGTCTTGATATCTTCTGTGTTGCACTCTTCCATATACACCCTCGTCACTGGTTGCGAGGTGGCACGGAAAGGCCATGTGGTCATATGCTTCTCACCAAACCCACCGGCATTTTAGTTCCAGATAATCATCTTCAAGTCATAAAAGTTGTGAAACATTCACCGTGACTAACTGGATGTGTACCACAGTGCTAGTTCTTGAAGCTCTAATAAGCCTTATGTTACATCTATACATACTGTTTTCATGTGTTTGTGGCACAATTTACAATAAACCATTCCTCAGTTTTCGTGCATTGTTGGTTAAGAGCTCAAAATAAGCTCTCCATGTTGACAAGAATAGTTGGAATCGGGACTGAGGTCCGCGTTGTATTTGTTGCCATGGTTGCATGGACATTTGAAATCGGTACCAACTTTCACATTTGCATTTTTTCGCTTTTTCGTTAGCATTACGAGTATCCGTGTTTAAGCACGGAAGGAGATGTCAGTCATGCAATGGCTAACTAAAATTAATAATATTGTGAGCTGCAAATAGCTTGTATCAGTAGCGGTACCATACTCCATTCTATGCTTGTTGTTGAGGCAACATTTTACGGTACCTTGGTGGCTATGCCAGTGTCCATAATGATGAACGCTATGAGACCCATGTTTGCGTAATCGGCTCAGGGTACAATATGTGGAGCCACCAGCGAAGGCTTTGCTAGTAGAGTTAATAATGCCAATACAACGGGAGCTAAATTCGCTAAGTAAACCCCGTTTATGTAATCTTATGGGGCAAAAGCAGTGATTTTGTCAGAAGCGATAATGATATCACTGCCATGAGGCCAAAACAAGCTCACTTAACACTCGTCGTTAAGGCCTATGGAGCCAACTATTTAGGCTAGGCTAGCGTTCAGGTTGATACCAATGCTATTATACCTATTTACCGTTAATAAGGACAGGTCTGGAAAGCCTGGCGCGTCAAGAGTTGAAGCTTCGCTAGCGGAGATACGGATGCAAATGCCGCGGGACATCCATGAGCAAAGAAACCAGATTTTATGAAGACGAGTGGAGCCGATAACCCAAGTTTCACCACTTACAAGAATGAAGCATTTCTGTGTGAACAAAACTGGGTTTACTATGCACCAGGAATTTAGGCCTTTGAAGCAGAAAATGGTCAGCTGTGCATTATCAGTGATGCTGTCAATGTGTTGGGACATATGATACATTCAAATGCTGGCAAGTGAGATCAACACTGGAGGCTTGGGGAGTGGCGAACATGATAGCACCATTATGGGAGTTCACTGGACTTACTACGCATCATTGAAATTGGCATGCCTTTTCATATATATATATATATATATATATATATATATCCAGGACGTGATCAAACTGAGCCGAGGTGCAGGAGAAAGCCCTCATGCATGCAGAGAAGAAGCGACAAGTGCAGTAGCGGCAAGCGCCGATGGGTTGTTCTCCATCGACATCAAGCGCATGGTGCTGTAGCACATGCGGTCGCGAGTGCCTGAGTCAGGCAGGCTTAGTAAGTCATGAGCGAAGCCAATCACGATCACTACCGAAGCGACGACGGGTCCTGCAGTGAAGGTAAGCAGAATCGGCGAAGCTTTTGTAGGTGCGCTGCATTCGATTTACTAAACGCGTGTTTGCTTGCTAACTCTCTGTTTTCAGGTAATCAGTTTGCAATTTTTGTGCTAATGCTTTTCTTTCTCATATAAATATCTACCAGTACTCTTTTCTATGAACTTGCGCACGTCGCTTAAACCAATTGCAGTTTAGTTGGACAACATTTTCGTGTTTATGGCATTTCACAAGTTATACTTTCTGTCCTCGTGCCACCTTTTCTTTATGCATTGCTCGATTTCTTTTCTTTGTCTCTTTCTCTCAAGTGATGGACCGTTGCTTGATATCCCCGGTGTGGATGCGCTTCATGTGCATGTTGACAAGGTGGCTACCTGTATATTACCCACTGCGTCGTCCCTACGGGCTCCAGAAGATCTTTGGCCGTCCCCGGACGGGATGGGGTGCACGGTCTTTGTAGCCGTGTTAGGCTCGAAGAGTGGTTCCATGCACTCAGTGTGGAGCGGACTACGGTCAAGCCACCTCTTTTTGTGCGATTGATTCCCCAAATACAGCATGCTTGTGTTTGCCTGTGAAGGAGTGTGAGTCGGTTCCGTTGATGAAACGTGGTTCCTATCTACATGCCTCCCGGCCTTATTCCTTCGGGTTAACACCGGATATGGGGTGTGTGGTTGACACTGTGGGTGGCGCAGCGCAAGCCCCTCATGGTCCCTCTGTAGGCTCTGGCATCCTGTGGCTGGCCAAAGTGGCAGGCAAATCGGAAACCGGATGCAGCCAAACATATATATATATATATATATATATATATATATCGCCCTGCATACAAGGGTAAGTGAATTGATAACGTTAATTTTCGTCATATTACTTCATTTCTTAATTATTCCTTATCACCCAATAAGTACATATATGTCAGTTAACTTATCTACATTCTAAATTTATACATTTCGCGGAACATTTAGTCTAAAACCTTGGTGTTATGAAAGCAATGCTTACTTGTACCATTTTTTTTTCATTTTACCGACGTGAATGAGCAAAAATACACATAAAACACTATGGTGACGCACTATGATAACTTGCACTTACCTATATCTGTCGCTCATATCCCGATATAGATTTAGATTCATGCATCCATGTAAATATAGATGGACTTATATACATTGTCAGTTAAATTTCATCCATATACCCGAAGGTTTTATAAATTGAACCTCTGTTAATAAATTTGCATATTCCTAAATCTATTGATAGCTAAAAGCTTTAGGAAACTGGCCATTTCTTTTTGTGTTATCACTCTTGTTCAGCGGCAATATGCATAGAAACATGCCGAAAAGTCAATTATCCAACGTGTGCTTGCCATCTATATGTTCCCGTTACGCCACGTTACTTGCATGAAATAATTGCTTAACTATCAGGTTTCCACTTTTTAGCAAAGTATAACGAGGCTAATAATGTTTAACCAAATTCACAATCATCACTCGTTACATCACCTACCTCATTAGTAGAGTTGCTTTTTGCAAATACAAGTGAAAAACAACACGCCAACATGGACGCTTGGGGAATACATCTGGCCACAAATGTTGGTGAATTCACAGTATCGTTCCTATCAATTACTTGGATGTCAGGCAGAGATTGCTGCAACGTTTACCAGGGTACGTTACACACCTATGCACATCATTGATTGCTCAATTACCTCCAGTCTTTACCTATGGTAACCATATATTTTTTCTTCCAAGGAGGAATAAATTTCGAGAAATACACACGTCCCTGTCCTCATGCTTTTCATTCATTTACATTTAACTCAAGTATCCTGGTGACTTCCGGCATTCATACATGCAGTAGACGCTTTCTCTTTTCTTTTCAGTTTAATGTGTGCGTTCCACCAAGCATTATTGACCCTTGCTTTTCTTCTTAGCAGAATCGACAAGAGCACTTCTCCTTTAATGTGCGTAGTATTTTGGAAACATTTACGTTTGCTTCAACAGATTTGTCACTTTGTGCAAAGGTTCCATCTGAAGAATGCACTACTAAGGAACCTACCTAGCATTCACTGAAAAGTAAGCCTGCCATTTATTTTGCGTTCACTTGTAGTATTATTTTATTCGTGTATTACATAAAGCTACAGGTTTTACCTTTGAAGCAGCAAACGTCGCATGTTTTCACTCGGTTACCAGAAGTCTGCTTTGCACCCAATAATGCTGTAATATAACTTCGCTCTGACATTCTGGGCTCTTCCGCGTCTAAGTAATGCGGAAAGCTGCAATGTAAGACAAATGCCTCATAGATGGCTGTATGTTCGTGTCGCCTAGTAAGCGACCGGTGTAAGGGTGGCACTAAGGAAACAAGCAAAAGGGAAGGGAAACTGCGGGAGTGGGATAGGAAGGTAAGGATAAGAGGAAGCGAAAACCAATCGCCCTCTTACCTGTTACCGTGACGCCCGTGGACCGGCTAAATTATCACCCTTCTTAGCACGCGCTGTCCTCAGATCCCATAATGGTCTATGCCAGCATCAATTTATATACCTACAAGGAGAATTGAGCGTGGCATATTAGACTTGCGAGATTCGGCGACAAACAGCACTATAGAAAAAAGTTAGCTTTTGCATCAAGGGCTACAATCTAGCTTAGTGGACGGTGGTCGTGAACTGGCAGTGTAGCCAAATATGTACTATTTCTTTGGTCCGGGGTTCTAACCCCTTCCGTGGCCAAGTAGTGTGGCAAGCTGCAATGTAAGTTAAATGCCTCGCAGACGGCTGGACGCTCGGGCAGCCTAGTAAGAGGCCGATGTACTGGTGGAAGCTAAGGAAGCACAGAGGAGGGAAGGGAAAGTGCCGGAGTGGAATAGGATGGTAAGCATAAATGGAAGCGAAAACCGATTCACCTCTTTCCTATTAACATGTTACCGTGACGCCCGCGGACCGGCTACAATACTTTTCAAAATTCCGGGTACCTGTTATCACGGTTACAATAAACCATTTAAACACAAAATGTACTTGACATTCCACGTCATCATGGCACGTTATTCATGCATATTTCATTCGTGAAAAAGTTCTTAGCTATTTTTTAGCTGATTCAATGCAATACTACTCCAGGCTGTTCCGTTTCATCTACGTCCGTTAACCCGTTCCTGCCACATTTGAGAGTCCAGGTCCGGAACTCTGATATCTGAGTTTTGCCTAGCGGCGGGGTTCGTTCGGTTGCCATTCTAAGCCAAATGCAGGTTTTGGTTTTAACTGCAGGTTTGTATATTTATAGTATGTAGACGTAAATTACGTGTACTTTTAGGTATTGAAGTAGGTGAATGTGGTCATCATAAGTAGTTGTTGTGGCAAACTGCAGGAGTATTAGAAATCACTTGGCGCTACCTTTGTAACTGTCAGCATGGTGGATCATTGCGAGAAATTCCGTCTGTTACTGCGTACACGTTACCGAAACTGAGAAGTTTGAGTTCCATGTAAAGAAATTTCTGCTTGCAACAGCCGCAGCTTTTTACAAGCATATGGCTGCGACACAGCAGCATTATGAACGGCAAACGGGAAAGCGGTTGCCAGAGGAGTACCCGTAACAGTACGTGCAGTATCGTTGTGTTGACGGTAGGCGTAGGAACGTTCGTGGGAAACGGTATGTTGCCATTCTCAACGTATTATAAATGCTACACAGTTATAGGATGCTGCATTGCAATGCACGTTTCGCTTTCAAGTTAAAGGGCGAATTTTTCGGACGAGGGGAGTTGCATTTGTTTCATTTTCATAATTTCCATGTTGTAAGCCATGCCATATCCCCAAAAGAGGTGCTTGACGCAAAGGGACGTGAAGGAGGTATTATTCCCCATGTCCGTGTTCAAAAGTGTTAGGTAAATAATTAACTACATATCACTGACACATGGGCGGGCGTTAAATACAGATGTCCTGAGGATGGATAAAGGGCGACACCGGAAGCGGAAAACAGGGGAGGTGAACGAAGAGACAGAATTGTTGGAGCGGCACGACGCTTGTCGTGTGGTGAAAGCGGACAAGTTGGTGAGATATTTGTTCTTCGTGCCTTCGGTGATGGAGGCTATTGTGGAACAGTATAGCAAGGTAATTTTGACGGACGCGATTCACCAAGTGCCTCATGGGGATGTATTTTGCGGTACTTTATGCTAGTGGATGAAACTGGTGTAACGTACTCATTTGCCTATGCGTTGTTGCCGAATGAGACGTACCACAGTTATCGGCAAGCTGTGGAAACGGTGAAAGAGATGCTACCTTGCACGGAGTCGGTATGTACCCTTGTAATGGATACATGCATGGCACAGGTGCGGGCGATGACTTGGGTTTATCCTAACGCCTCGGCGGTGTATTGTCGTTTTCACATGCTAAGTGCTATGTCCCGCCACGTTACTCGTCTTTTGGGAACGAATTCAGCGGGCGGAAGCCTTCTGCGACACTGCCTGCATAACTCGATCTACACACGTGAAGCGGAACACTTCGACAGGCTACTGAAGGCGATTGCAACGAGGAATACGGAACGCTATAATTACTTACAGGGAAATTAGCTCCCATGTACATCTTCCTGGACTGCGCACAGGTTGCGAGAGGTGTGTCTATTCGTTTGCTGTACAACCAATCGGGTTGAAAACGAGAACAAGCACCTGAAGAATCAGCTTACAGAGCAGTCCTCACTGCATACTCTGCTTACAGTGGTGCTTGATCATGTAAACATGTCGATTCAGGATAGGCTGCAAACCCTTGGGAACCATAGCGCCTCCCCGTACATGCCGCCCACAGAATTGTCCATCACAGGACCGAATTGGCGTGTTTTCTTCCGTCCCCACGTAATCAATTTATGAGGCATTGAAGGAGCGCACGTATCACCAATGTCAAGGAGGTTGGTCTACAATGGGTGGTTCGTTGCACTCCTGGTACGGCAACCCGTTTCTATTGTGTGACCGTGGATTCCTGTGACTGCGAGTTTCATCACCAGTGGTACATACCATGCGTTCACTTGTAACACGTAACCGCGGGCCAGGTACCGATGTGTGAACACATTGAGGTAATAGCCGATGGAATGTTTCGACACAGGATGCTGTGGCCACCGTGTCAGCGGCTCTTGTGTTGCGTAATCTAATCACTGATGAGACGGACGACGTGCTGGAAGCCAGACCGGTTGCCTGGGTTATGAAATTGCGGCAGGCGGAGGAGGCTCTTTCGTAGTTGAAAACGTACATGTGCAGCTTCGGCTCATCGAGATTTCAGAAGACGTTGTGAAGTCTGAAACAGCTGTCGGAGGTTTCGGGTAGCGAGAAGAATGTGAAGCTCTACTACATCACACAGCAGTGCATGGATCCTATGCAGCTGGAAAGCGATGTTGAATATCAGCGATTGTTTGACAACCGGGATCATACTGCCGTGGGAAGTGTTCTTTCTATGGTCGGAACTTGTTTGCCCGGCACCAGCGGTGTACCCATATTAACATATATATATATATATATATATATATATATAAATTCAAGGCTAAACCAATTACAATATAATTCGATAAATGCCACAACATGTAAGAAGAAAAAGGTGACATGAAATGGAAGACAACCGTTAGGGTAGAAGAGTCTCACAGCAAGTGCGCCATTGCGTACGGTCTTTGGCCATATCCTCCAGCGTTTGTAAACAGGTGTGCTCGGGGTTGTTTGGTCTCCAACCCGGGAGTCAGGAAAGCCCGACAACAGCCAGCTTCAACTTTTGCAACGTAACACGTTGGACCTAACTTTAACATTGCCCTGCTTTTCGCCGCTTCCAAACCTCACCTATGCTCGCAAATAGGGTTCGTCGTGGTAGCCGCTGGGTAGGCATGCGGAGCACATTGCCAAGCCAGCGAAGCCTCCGCAGTGAGAAGATGTTGTCAATCGATCGGCAGGTTCCGTTAGAGCTGAAGACTTGCTAACGGATTTCCTCATTACTGATGTGGTGCTGCCATCGAACACCAGTAATGCTTCGCAGGCAGCAGTGATCGAAGCCTAATAGCCCTGAACATCGCTTTTACGAAGGGGCCAAGTCTCACAGCCGTGCAGCAGAATTGCTCGTACCATAGCGTTGTAGACTCGTCCCTTGAGAGTGAGGCTGAGATCACAACGAAGCCACAGGTGACGAAGGTTAGCGAAAGCGACTCAAGCCCTAGAGACACGCAGAGAGCTCTCGTCTGTCAAACCGCCAGTACTACCACAACTCCTAAACTAAATGAATTTGTCGACCACTTCCAACGGATGACCCAAAAGAGTGAGAGAAGGACATGCGCTTTGCCAGTCCTGTAATAGGGCCTTAGGTTTGTAAGGGGCAAAGCTCAACACAAATTTGATAGCGGACATCTCCAGTTTGAGCAGCACATGCTGGGCGACTTGCGAGGACTCGCAAATCCACGCTATGTCATCGGTGTACACTAAGTCCCGAAGGCGGTCACCAGGGAGTAGTTCAAAACCGCAGGACTCAGAGTTACCCAGGGCAGTATCCATTATCTCGTCCATGGCGAAGTTGAATAGAAACGGAGATGCTGGGCAGCCCTGTCTAACACCGCTAGTGATACTGAAAAGGCGAAAGCGCGAAATGTCTCCGTATGCTCGCACGCGGCCCGAAGTTTGATGGTAAATGACACGGAGAATGCTGTTTTACTTCTCTGGTCTTCCCCTCTTCAGTAAGCAGTCCCAAAATGCCCCTGTGTTAACAGAGTCAAAAGCGGCTCGAATGTCCAAGAATATGACTATAGTTCGTCGATTGAACTTATGGCGATGTTCAAGTACCTGGTGGATCGTAAAGATGTGATCGACGTAACCGCGACCCAGGCGAAATCCAGCTTGTTGTTCACGCAGGTGCTGTTCCCGGAAGCAACTGAGCCTCCGTAAGAGTAAGGCAGCGAGCAGTTTGAATGCGACCCAAATGAGACTGATGCCACGATGGTTGGAGCAAATGGTCCGGTCCCCTTTATTGTAAACAGGTATGACATCCACTAAATTCCAGTCTGACGCAATGGGATCAGTAGTCCAAATCTGCTGGAATAGGGATATCAGTTCGCACGTGAGAGCTGGACCTCCATATTTGAACAGGGCAGGAGGAAGTTTATCTGCGCCAGGTGACTTGTGGCGCTTTAGTAGGCGAAGCTCATTGGAAACCTCAAGCATTTTCGGTGGAGAAACCTCCACGCACCGGGGAGAACTGTGAACCCCGGAACATAGACTCAGTTGCGTTGCTGGCCAGTTGAAATGATATTCAAAATGTTCTGCCCATCATACCAGACGACGGTGACGACTTTGAATTAGTTCACAGTCATTTTCACGCAAAAGCTCACTCATTGTTAGTCATCTGCCTCCCGTGGAGCGAATAAGTTGGAAGAGTTTGCGGGAGTTTCCTGATGAGGCTGCCCGCTCCATCTCGACGACGCAATGTGTCCACCAAACCTAGCGATCCTTCTTGAGCAGCTGTCTGAGCTCAGCACCTGTGGTTCTGTATAGTGAGTTGTACTCAAATCTGGCGGGAATTGTTCGACGACATTCCATTAAATGGAGTGACTGCGGAGATCCAGTAACTGACAGCTCGTCTAGGGAACCCCCAGTCCAGGGTAGCGAACTTTCATAAGGTGTTCTGTATCTGTACCCAATGTTTCGCAACATCGGAGGATAGGGAACGTAAATTGGAGGCTTATGTGTTCTGAACTGCGACAAGAACATTTGGAGCCGCGAGCTTGTTTGTGTCAAACCGTTTCCGGCAACGCTGTAGGGTGACTCCAAAACGCAGAACGAACTTAGCACACACCAACACATGATCCGAAGTCAGGTAAGTGTTCCATATTGACTTGCAGTATATTAATCAGCCACGCTAACGGTAACTAACAGCGATGTGGTCAATTTGCTCCCAATATTGTCTAAGCGCCGGAGGTCGCCAGGTGGCACGTTGGCGCCAGGAACGTCGGAAATTGGTGCTGGAGAGGAACAAGCCGTGGTCGGCGCACAGTTGCAGGAGTCGATCGCCGTTATCCGTCCTACAAGTACCGTGACTGTGTTGACCCCCAAGTTCACCCTCATGAACCTCTAGTCTACCGACCTGAGGATTTACGTCACCGGCGAGTATCACGATATCCGTGAGGCGTTTCTTGCGGAGGATGTCGGTGAGTTGGCGGTAGAAGTCGTCCTTAGCTTCGTCCTGGCTGCAGTCAGTTGGAGCGCATGCTGCCAAAATGAATAAGAAGCGCCTACTGGTTCCGTGGCTGCAAAATCGCACTGAGCTTTCCAAGTGGACTGCACAACGACGACTGTTGACCGGGAAACAGTCAATGTGCGCTGCGTCAATACGTGCGCTTAATGCAACTCCTACGCCGGCGCAACCAGAGGCTGCCACTGTCGCATCTCCAGATAAACGCAAGGTGTATGTGTAATTGGAAATGGGGAGGGTGACGGCAATCGCTGTGATGTGCTGGAGTCTTATAAACTGGTTTCGGTTAGGCAGCAAACCTCGATGGCAAGGGACTCCATGGTTCACGCAAGAGCAGCTTGTGAAGCAATCTGCATGAACGATCGAACATTGAACGTAGCTAGCTTGAAGAGCGAGTGGGATGCAATAACAGCCTTGCTATTGGCATTGTAATGTGTGGGATCGATTTGGAGCGGTTTCTTGAGGAGGTCAAAGGTACCGTTTTATTTGAAATGCCCTCCTGATGACTCGAAGTTGAAGGCGGGTTGCCATGAACAGGAGGATTGTGTAAACCTGGAACGAAGAACGTGGTTAGCGATGCGGCAGAGTGAGGTATAGCATGTCCGGCCGCCAGCACCCCCGCCAAAGAGAGAGAGCTCAGAGAGCGAGAGGGAACAGAGAGTTGTAAATCCTGTGTTGTGTGGGCGTATAGGTTCCCGGTTGCCCAGGCCGAGGAAGGGGCTTGAATTAGGGGGCCCCACCAGGAGCCTTTGGTCACAGGTACCTGACCCGCAAGACTGCGGGGCGAATTCGGAATCGCACCTATTGGGAGCCGGTGACCGATTGCTCAGTTCAAACGCCTTTCGTTAGACTGGCTGCCAAACAGTGGCCCAATACTCCCAGTAATTCGGCATAAAGCAGAATTGATTGTCTCAGTTGTTTCTGGGCACAGAGTACGGGACACTTCAACCTTATCAGTAGCGCCTCGCCAATTGCCAACAACTTCGGGTTTCTGTTGCGCAACAGCACCTTGAATGAGTCGACTGGGTTCACCTGGTGACGAGTCAGCAAGAGATGTTTGGAGATAGACGAGGCAGGGTTCAAATACAGTCTTTGTTTCGCTCCGCCTTGGTTAGACAGCAACTGCCTGAGCCACAATGGGAAATGTTCCGACACCCTTTGAGCTAGATGGCGACCAGTCTTGCCTATGTAAGTGTCACCGCAACTGCAAGTGAACTGGTAGATGATGTTAGAGGCCGAACTGATTGGCACGCTGCTCGAACGGATGTGGAGAGGAATCCTTCGTGTTGTGTGAATAAGTCGTAGTTGGGCGGTAGAGTAGGTGCGCCTTAGAGCGGACCTGACCTTGTGACCAACTTCGTTTGCTAAGGGATCCCCTTTGAAGGGTAAGAACAGATAAACATTCTTCTTCTCCGCAGTTTGCACGGGCAGCGTCTCCTTAGGGGGTCTGCTATGGGTCTGAATGAATTTCTCCGGATACCCATTAGCTAGTAAAGTCGGGTATAAAACTGTTCTTCAGCCTTGAGTAATTTCGGACTGCATTTCCGCCTGGCCCTGCAGAAGAGAGATTTGACAAGATCGTGCTTGTTTGCAACTGGGGCGAATCTGGAAAAATGTAGGTATTTCCCCCTCCCCAGGTCGCTTTTCTGTATACCGTGCACTGCAATGTACCATCGGTCCTTCTCTTGATGAAAACGTCAAGAAACGGCAGTCTGTCTTCTTGTTCCTTCTCCTGTGATACAGAAAGGTTCGGGTGAATTGAGTTCAGGAGGGCAGCAAGACGATGAAAATGTTCACCATTAGTGAAGACGAGAATATCATCTACATAACGCTTGTACAGCTTGGCTTCACCTATGCAGGCAGCAGCTTTCCTTTCAATCACACCTAGGAAGATGTCTGCCAGAACTGGTCCCAAAGGACTACCCATAGCGACGCGGTCAATCTGTTTGTATGCCGTCCCTTCAAATTCAAATCGCACATTCTCAGTACACACCAATATCAAGTCTCTCAGGAACTCTAGAGGGATGCCCACAGAGAGGTTCCGACTCAAAAGAAATTGGCATAGGTCGTCAACCGTTTCACGTAGGGGCACATTCGTGAACAGTGATTTCACGTCTATTGAATACATGAGCTCCGCGTCAAGTGTTGTTCGTTCCAGTATATTTACCAATTCAAAGGAGTCTTTCAAACATTGCGTGCTCAGGAGCTTACGCACGGGTTCTAGGAGCTTTGCCAACCACCGGGCTACTTTGTGGTAGGGTGAGTTATTCATACACATTATTGGACGCAGTGGAATTCCCGCCTTGTGCAGCTTCGGCGCATTCCTCATTCTTGGTGTTTCTGTCCCTGTCGGTTTTAGCTGCCGATATTGTGACTCGGAGATATAACCATGAAGCAAAAGAATTTGTAGATGTTTCGTAATTTGTTTCTCCACCAAAATATTGTTGTCCAGCGTCTTGTCAATACGAAACTTGCGTCCATCTCCGAGAATCGACTCCATTTTTGCGGTGTAATCCGCTTTGTCCATTATTACTACACCCGCGCCTTTATCCGGTTGCAGGAAAATTACATCTTTCATTTTCTGCAGCTCCTTGATTGCAACATAGTGTTCCGATTTCAAGCAACACCTCTGACTAATAGGCGCGTTCTGGAACTGGTGCGCGATATCCACTAATTTTGCCCGAAACCATCCTGCATCATCCGTTGATTTCGGCGATAGGTCGCTGAGTTGATCGTACAGATATTCGAAATTAATCTGTGTGTGGATCCTGTCCACATTCCTCGGCGGTATTCGGTATTTCAATCCCAGCGAAAGAACCTCCAACTGTTCTCGCGTGAACCGAGCTGCAGACAGAATGTACCCATGCTTCTGGCCCTCAGTAGGGAAAGGAATGTTAGCCGCTCTCACAAGGGTACCTTGAAGGCCGCGCAGGGTCATGGTCTAGGGTGATTGCGTAGCAACAGTGTCAAGTAGGTCTACCACATCGGCGGCTATGTGTGTGGTAAGGTGGGCAGAGACGTAGAAAAACAAAGAACTGTGAGAAGTGATCTTACGGCAACGGAAAAGAGCTTCTAGCTGTAAAAACCATACGTGTGCATTGTTAGCGTCAAAAGCGAGTAAGGAACAATCAACAAAATTTTCAGAAGTGTCAGTGTGGGGAGTGGTACTGGACGATTTTACGCAGGCGAAAAAAGAGTTCCGGTAGTAAAATAAGCAAAACAAGGGTCAACAATAATGTAGTAGAGTGAAAACTAGCCTTAAACTTTCGCACCGGTAGTAAAGGATTGGTGTCAGGTACAAGTATCAATACCCAGATCTTCAGTTGTAACGACTTGACTAGCTCCACTAACATTTCACACTCGCTGGCAGAGTAGGCGAAATATTATATTCCAGCGTCGGTTTCGCGTATCTCAAACATCCCAGACACACAAACGAAACAATCTCACACACCGCCGCAAGGAAGCAGAACGCTCCTTTCGAGTTCGAGAATTGTGTATATGAAAAAACGGTCAATTAAAATAACTGTACAATACGCATAGGAAGACTAAATGCGATAAAGCGCAAAACATGAAAAAGTTATGAACACTACGATCCCATCTCAGACGGATCAGTTCCTTAGTCCAATCCCGGGTCTCAATAAAGTTCCCGACCTCGGAGAAATGGAAAATTGAGGAACAGATTGAGCGAAGGCCGAAACTGACAATCATGGAACCGAGCAGTGTGGTCATCCGAATCTTAAGAAATTTAGACTTGAGACAGAGTGATGCGCAGTGGGCAATATATATTACGCCGAAAATGCTTCTCGATTATGTCGCAAAAAGCATAGCCCAATGGGTAAATTAGTGTGATGTGCATGAAGATTTTGAGCATGATTCCGGTAATCATTCAACGTGGTGTTAGTTGATGATGTCGGGACTAATGTGTGGGAAGAAAGAAGACGATTCATAGACGTGCGGCGATCAAAGGGTGAATAAAGAGTGGAAAGTCAGCTTATGAACCGGAAATTGTGGAACAAAATGACGCATCGGTGCTTCAGAAGCTCAGTTGATCCGTTTGAAGGTGGAATGCTATGGTGTCAAAGGAAAGCCAGTTGGAAGCATGGAACAGTGGGGGTAAGAACCGGATTAACTTGGTAGCAGAAGCCGCTTGTTTTTGTGTAATTAAGTGGACATGAACTGTCGAGCAGTCAGTTAAGTGTAAGAGGGTTATAGTGAAGAAAAAAGGGCCGTAGATGAAGGGAGGCTTTGGTTGTAGAATAAACAATATTATAAACCCACAATTGTGGCGTAGGAAGCGCATCGACGTATCAGTAGATTAAGTAACCTACTCGAAGGTGAACTGCTACGATGTCAATAGTAAGTGAGATAGACGCTTGGAACAGGGAGTATAAGAGCCGGATTAACTAGATAGTAGAAGCAGCTCCTTCTTAAGAGAATAAGGGAACATGAAGTGCCAAACAAGCAGTTAACTTGATGTGGGTTATAGTGCACGAAAAGAAAGACCGCCGTTTGGGCGAGAATTGGATTGAAGAGCTAGCAATACTATCAAACCAGCAGTTGTGATATAGGACAGCGCATCGGCGCATCAATAGATTAGATGAACCACCAGAAGGTGGGATCCTACTGTGTCATAAGGAAGCCAAATGGACGCAGAGAGCGATGGGGATAAGAGCCCGATAAACTACATAGCAGAATTCACGCTTTATTGAGAGATAAAGGGCAGCTGGCCTGTTGAGCATTCAGTTAAGTGGAGGAAGGTTTAAGTGAAAGAAGACAGACCGTAGCAGAAGAGAAGATTGGGTGTTGGAACAAGCAATACTATGAAGCAACACTTGTAAAATAGGGTGGCACATCGGCGCTTCAGTAGGTTAAGTGAACCGACTGAAGGTGGGATTTTATGGTGTCAAAAGCAAGCCAGGTGGACGCAGAGAGCGATGAGGATAAGAGCCGTATAAACTGCATAGCAGAATTCACACTTGATTGAGAGGTTAAGGTAACATGGACTGCCGAGCAGTGAGTTAGATTGAGGAAAGATATAGTGAAGGGAGTCAGGCCGTAGCTAAAGCGAGGATTGGGTTGTAGGACAAGCAAAACTATGAACTAATAATGGTAAATTAAGGTGGCACGTCGGCGCTTCAATACATTAGGTGAACCACACGAGGGTGAAATGCTACGGTGTACAAAGCAAGCCAGATGGACGTAAAGAACAGTGAGCGGTTACTTCATTTGTGTGAAGATGCTCGTTTATTTCTTGTAAGCACTAATTTCAGACACAGTACCCGCCGGAGGGTGACGACGCCCACCAACCTCAAACCAGCTATGGACGCAAGTTTATCACATTGCTATAAGTTACGGATGGACTGGCTGCGTAGAGAACTGTTACTCGATTTGGAGCACAGGTGTGGACACCCAACATGCACTTGTATGTGCTGTCTTGCGGATGAGTTTTGGCGGACGCCCACGAGGACGTTGTGAGCGCATTAACACCAACCAACTGGCGAAACCATCCGTTCTGAATGCATATCAAAGTACGCTGTCATGCGAGTTGAGTAAGCGCTCACCGGATGCAGTTGAAGCTAAATGATCTCATATTCGCCAGTCCTTATTAGCACCAGGCAAATCCTCATGTGGTAAGTCTAATCGCCAACATGGACATTGGATCTCTTCGCAGTCTCTCGAACTTATCGATGCTCGCCGGCATATTCTGGCTGGAAGCGAACACGATGAAACTCTCAAAGTGCTCGGGGCAAAACTTCGTGCTAGCCTGAAGAGAGACCGTGAATCCTGGTGGTCTTATCGTGCATCAGAGATGGAAATGGTTGCTGCCATCGGGAACCCTCGTAACTTATTACGGTTATTACGGGAAACGGGCAGAAGAAGACCTGGTGTTAGTGAAGCTATACGTGACGAGAGTGGACAGCCTATCCACAACTTGGCAAAACGCTTTGAGCGTTGGGCTGAGCATTTTGAAAGGCAGTTTAATTGGTCGGAATTGTTAGATTTCTCGCAGGCCACTGAGCGCCCCGCTCCCTAGGCTGTCCCTCTGGATCCACCCTCCGGCTCAGAAGTCGAACGTGAGATCGCACTGCTTAAGTTAAATGCAGCCGCGGGACCAGATGATCTTCCACCAGCCCACTTTAAATTTGGGAAACCTGCTCTGGTGGTTTCTACGAGGTACTAGTGAAACTGTGGGAGCAGGAAACGGTCCCAAACGACTGAAGCTGCTCCGTCATAGTCCCAGTTTTCAAGGGAAGCTCACGATCGGAATGCGGCAACCATACGGGAATCAGTCTGACCTCCATCCCCTTGAAACTGCTTGCCTCTGTCATCCTTCACCGACTGACTGACACTCGTGAAACCCATATTCGTGAAGAGCAAGCCGGGTTTGGTCGAGGTCGTAGCTGCATTTACCACACCTTCACTTTGTGTCAGTTGTTGGAGCACTGTCCCACACATTGGCGGCTCACCGTTGTCGTCTTCCTCGATTTCAAAGGTGCATTCAATTCGGTGGATAGACATGCACTTTGAGACTGTCTATTCAGGAACGGTGTACCTGATAAACATAAAAATATTATCCAAGCATTATATTTGCGTAGCTCAGGCCGAGTGAGGGGCTTACGGCTAGCTGTCATCGCCCTTTAATATCTCCAGCGGTGTGAGACAAGGATGCCCGCTGTCACCTTTCCTCTTCAAAATCGCTGTTGAGGAAGTCATGGAAATCGAGTTCACAGGACATGAATTAGAAGGTGTGGATCTGCTCTCAGGAAAATGATTTCTTGACTTGGAGCATGCTGACGATATTGCCCTAAGCTGTGACAGCTCCCAGACGTGCCAATTTGCACTGGACAGTTTAGCATTGGCTGTCAGCCGCTTCGGGCTTCGCTTTGCAACATCGAAGTGCAAATGGTTCCTTCAAGATTGGCCTCTACCGCCTCGTTCGCTGACCCTTGGTGGGGATCAGCTGGAAGCCGTTCACAAATTCAACTACCTGGGAAGTTGTATCAGCGCCCGTGGGATTGAAGATGAGACCACGAACCGTATAGCAAAAGCTCGAGGTGCTTTTGCTAACCATCGAAACTTATGGCGCCTGCACGGCATCACCCTCGCCCTTAAGGATAGAGTGTACAATGCAACGGTTCGTTTGACCCTACTGTACGGTTGTAAAAGCTGGCCCCTTAGACCAGCAGACATAAAGAGGCTAGTTACAGTCGACCACCGGTGCCTTCGCAATTTAGCTCACATCTGGTGGGAACACCGCGTAAGTAACGAGCGTGTTCGATGTCTTGTTTACGGCCCAGGAAAAGGATCTGAACCACTCAGCACCGTTATTTCACGCACCAGGCTCCGATGGCTCGGCCACCTGTTGCGCGTGCCAGCCCACCGGCTCTAGCTAGGTGTTTGCTCGGTGGTGTGTGGATGGAAGAAGAGGAGAGGTGGCCAAGTGATGACTTGGTCAAGATGAATGTAAGCCCTCACTTCGAAACTGACTTCAGTTGCAGCGTCACAGCTCCCTCGTTGGGGTCCGAGATACGATGGACACCTTTGTCCGGATACACTTGTTGGTATGGCTAGGAGCCTGTTGTATACCGGAAAACACGCTCTTTCCATATTTTGCAATGTTAGATTTAACGGTTGTTTTAACCTTCAAAACGTCCATTTGTTTTACCGACTGAACATCCGTTTACACAAAACATTTTGCTGAGTATCTTACTGCTCCGTTTCTCGCTCTGGTTAACTCGCTTCCCATTTTTGTGGCCTGCACAATATACGTTAAGTTTAGTCGCCTCCAACTTCTTTACTGTCCTGTATTTGACACCTCTCTTACGTGTCATTGATTACCGACTAATATGTGAGGCTCCACCCAACAACCCGACCTCAGTGGCGTTCATGATGTGCGTTTATTTATCTCCCCTCATCCGTCTTAGCATCCTTCTCCAACCATGATCTCAGTATTTAGCATTTTCTAATTTTGCATAGGAAATTATACTTTTTCTGCTGCATAGTAGCCGGTAGATAGCTTACCGGAACGATGCCTATCCGTTACTGGTAGCTCAGCTGGTTTGCATCCATTGCATTTTATTCCTTTTTCTTCTACGTGTTGCGACTCAGTAGCTGATGTGTTTCCCACCTATAGCTAACGTGTATAATGTGTGTGTGTGTGTCAATTGTAGCGAAGATTTCATCCATCCATTTCATCCATAGATTCTCGCTGTATCAGCTGACTATTAGTCATTTGACAAACTAGCAAAAACAGTGGACAAAATTTATGAGGGCTTCTTTCAACGCCCAGTTGGTCACGCCGTTGTCATTCTACCTGGGACTTCCTCGTCATTAGAGGCCTTCAATCCTTTTGTCAGAGACTGTCCATACTCGAACTTGCCGTTAAGACAGGATGTCGCCCTCGCAGTCGAAGTGTTAGATCCATTTCGAGAAGCAGAAACAGACACGCTAGGAACACTAGACAGCATATTTCCTATTACCATCGACGTTTTCGTGATGCCGCTAAAAGTGGTCGTCCTGGTTCCTCGCATCCGAAAGCCTTCCCCGAGGCTCAACTGGGAAACTCCCCAGCCAGCCAGTAATGACGACGAGTTCGGCCGGCCGATCTTCTAGTCTCCTGCTTATTATCCGTGATTCAATAAGCAAATTTTCATTTTTGTTTGACACTGGAGAGGAGGTCAGGGTTCTGCCTCGTGGAATGGCAAAACGCTACCTCGTTCTCATATGACCTACTCTCCAGGCGGCTACTAACACGAGAATCCAGACCTATGGTCAGAAATTGCTTACTGTCGATCTTGGTCTTCGACGAACATTTTCTTCCCTTTTTCTGATTGCAGATGTACAACGTCCCATCATCGGTGCAGATTTCCTCACCCAGTTTGGCCTTATTGCCGACTTACTTAACAGGGAACTTCGTGTTAGTATCACCTCCCTCAACACTACGGCTAGAGCCACTTCGATCAGCGCGATCCGACTTCGCATGACTCTACCTACTAACATTGTATTCACCGAGTTACTCCAACAGTTCCCCGCCTTGTAACTGCCGTCCAATAATTGTCACGAACCTAAACACGAGATTGTGCACCACATCGTTACTCGTGGACCACCGGTCAAGTCTCGACCTCGCCGACTACCACCCGATAAACTCGCCAACTCCAAAACCGAGTTTGAGCACATGCTCCATCCTGGTATCATCCGGCCTTCTAACAGCCCGTGGTCTTCACCTTTGCATATGGTACCCAAAATGTCTTGTGGAGATTAGCGACCTTGTGGTGATTATCCTCAGCTTAATAATGGCACCGTCCCTGACAGGTTTCCGGTACAACATATTCACTGCCTTTATATTGGCCTAGACGGCAAAGCAATTTTCGCTAAGATTGACATCCTCCGGGCATATTACCAAATCCCTGTCGCCCCTGATGACATTCCCAAGACAGTTAGAACCACCCCTTCGGACTTTTTGAATTTGTCCGTATGCATTTTGGACTGCGAAACGCCGCACAAACGTTTCAACGATACATTGACCTGCTTCTCCGAGGAATTGATTTTGTTTTTGCTTCCATCGTTGACATTATCGTGGCCAGCATTAATCATGAAGAACATATCTTTCATCTTCGCCAAATCTTTGAGCGCTTTGATCATTATGGAGTTACCATAAACGTAGACAAATGTGTACTTGTCCAGTCTAGTATTGATCTTCTCGTTCAGGGAATCGGTTGCACCGGAATCAGTCCACTCTCGGAGAAAACAAAAGCAAGCACAGAGCATCAGATGCCGCAGTCCTACAAAAGCCTGCGCCGTGTCCTCTGTATGGTGAATTATTACGGCCGCTTTACACCTGATTGCTGTAAACTGTTTCAACCTTTAACCGAATTGCTTAAAGGAAGGACTCAGCATTTCAAACCCAAGAAAAAGGCATTAGACGCCGTCGACAAGATTACACATGCTTTGTCTAACGTCACAGCGCTGAGCCATTTACGGACCAATGTTAATACACCTCTCATCCTTAAAACGGATGCTTCACAGACCGCATTTGAGCCAAAATGTAACAACTCATCAATAGTCATCCCGAACCACTATACGTTTTCTCCCGTAAATTACAATCTGCAAGAACTAGGTATAAGACCTACGAAAGCGAACTTTTGGCCATCTATCCCGCCATTAAACACTTTCGACACCTCCTCGAAGGTCGTTTATTTACCATTCTAACTGATCACAGACCACTGGCTTTTGCCTTTCGTGGTTCTTCTGACCGATTTTCTCCTCCTGAAACTCGACACCTTGATTACCTATCGCATTTTTGACTGACATCCGTCATATAGACGCCACTGACAACGTGGTAGCCGACGCAATGTCCCTCAGTGGAATTCACGAAATTTCACGTCCGACGTTTGATCTAGAGGAAATCGCTGCTCATCAGAGGGGAGATTCTGAGTTTATGCAAATGCAATCAAACCCTTCAATCAAACTTACCGTTCTGCTGCTTCTTATTTCGGACTGCAAAGTTCATTGTGACATGTTTGCGAGTAAGCCCCGACCCAACGTTCCTCAATGTTACTACCGATTCGTTTTCGGTCATTTCCATGGGCTGTCGCACCCAAGCACTCGAGCTACTGTTAACTTGATCACAGATTGCTTTGTTTAGCACAATATGCACTCTGACATCCAACAGTGGGCAACTTACTGGGTTACTTGTCAGACCAGCAAGATCCATCACCATACAATCACTGTCCCTGGCACCTTTTCACTACTGGATGCTCCCTTCAAGCTGTCCATTTGGATATCGTTGATCCTTTACCCCCTTCCAATGGTTTTCAATACTTGCTGACACGTGCCGATAGATTTACACGTTGGCCGCATGCAGCGCCATTACGGGAGTTTTCCTCTGAAACAGTAGCGTGAACCGTCATCGAGACGTGCATTTCCTTCTTTGGCACACCTGCTACTATCACGACACATAGAGGTCCGCAGTTCAAAACTTTGTTGGTTCGTGACTTGAGTCGTTTGCTGGGTTGTTCTCACATACGCACAACCACTTACGATCCCGCTGCCAATGGTTTGGTCGAACGCTTGCATCGCTAACTGAAAGCTTCGATAACCGCTTCTCAGTCAAGCACACAATGATCGGAGGGTTTGCCAATAATCCTGCTTGGCATGCGTAATACTGTCAAGGAAGACATAGGCTGTTGCCTTGCTGAGTTAGTTTTTGGCACACCACTTATACTTCTTGGAGAGATGGTGCTGAATTCAAGGATCACTGGAGAAATGGATCCTACCTCCTATGTCACATGCCAGCTTTGTCACCAGCTCGGTACGCCCAGCACCTCCATGACTCACGCCTCGTAACCCACAAGTCCATCCTCTTCTTCGCGATTGTCACTACGTTCTTATACGCATCGATACTCTTCGTAAACCTTTGACGCTACCCCACGATGATCCTTACAAGATTATCGTCCTTAAGGACAAGTATTTTATGGTGGACCGAAATGAGTGCAAAGACTCTGTAAGCATCGATCGTTTGAAACCTGTTTACATAGAACTTCTTTCGTTACAGAGACCTACAGACGCATCTGTTCCCGATGATGATCCATCGCCGAGCACTCCTCCTACACAGTCTACGTGTGATCCCAGCGTACTTTATTCGCAACCCCTGCCACAGCAACCACAAACACTCACACACACAAACGCACAAGTTTTGGTTGTACTGTGGTTCCCCCTTCTAGACTAGCATTTTACAATCAGTCAGACGTACATTTCGAGCATTCTTTTGTCCACTCACTCTAGGGGGAAGTCCTGTAGTGTTCATAGCTTTTTCGTTGTTTACGCTTTATCTCACTTCGTTTTTCTATGCGTGTTGTACAGTTGTTTTAATTGACCATTTTTTCATATACACAATTCTCGAACTGGAACGGCGCCTTCTGCTTGCTTGTGGCGGCGTGTTGATGTTGTTTCATTTCTGTGTCTGGGATGTCTGAGCTACGCGAAACCAACACTGGAATATCATATTTCGCCTATTCTGTCAGGAAGTGTGAAATGTCAGTGGAGTTACTCAAGTCGTCACAACTGAAGGTCAGCGTATGATACTTTTATATGACACTGATCCTTTACTACCGGTGCGATAGTTTAAGACTAGTTTTCAAAGCACTACAGGACGAAAAGCAAACACGGACTCACCAGGAACATAGCCTTATACCAAAACCAACTAAATGTACCCAACGCAAACTCTGGTGTCCAGTGAGGACAGCTGGACACGAATTCCGCACACTCCAGTAAGTATACAAATGCAGAAAAAGTGAGATCCAAGATATTCTGGAAATTTAGCTTATCTGCCCAATTATTCACCTTGCGCGACCGACCTCAACCTCTATGGTCGGTCCTGATTAAGCTTTTAGATCAGCTAACAGAGGGATCATTCGACAGCGAATAACAGTGAACAAATGCTTGATAAGAGACTTTGCTGGACGTACGTGACTGTTCAAATCAATCGACGACAGTGTTCCAGGACGTGGTGGGTATTCGCCTGGCAAGCGTTCTCCATACAAAAAGCCACAAAAATCCTTTTATCAAAACGGCGATGTGGCGGATGTGACTCGCTACTGGGTAAAGTCACTGCCCATAATTACATTCGGGCATATTGAGCAGAAAAACTTTTTCACTAATGTATTGAAACGTATAAAATAGATCCTCCCAGTCTTCGCATACTGTCATCACTTTACCTACTGTGCTTTTCCTTTTTACTCTACGCACACATGAACCCACTTCATCGTGACCAAATGACGTTGTTAACATTCATGAGTACTTCTGCCGTTTCTGCAACTTGTACAACTTTTGGTTACGGCCAATTACTTGCATTGTAACGTGTCTGTTTCACAACATTATTGCTTTTAAATTCTGACCATCTCTGAGTTGCTGTGCTTCGATGAATTCGAGAATAAAATCTTTATTTATTTAAATTTACCGCATCCCTTGACGCTGTTTTGCACATTATTTTCCAAGCCATTTCAGTTATTGACGACCTATTTCCAGCATCACACTAATGTTTTTGTCCAGGATTACAACAAATACAAAAC
Organism: Dicrocoelium dendriticum; assembly: GCA_944474145.2. Taxonomy (NCBI): domain Eukaryota; kingdom Metazoa; phylum Platyhelminthes; class Trematoda; order Plagiorchiida; family Dicrocoeliidae; genus Dicrocoelium; species Dicrocoelium dendriticum. Next base: position 91,895,866 of record OX104068.1, on the reverse strand, counting down.
CACATAGAACTAAATGAATTAAGCATAACATCCATTTCCTACCGACTTTCTGCATATCAGCATTCATACATCACCTTGCGGAAGCATTTCTTTCTTTACTGATGTACGAAGGTCAATGTTTACTTACCTAATAACATACGTTCACTTTGCGCCCATTTATGCCTTTGGAAACTCTGGGGACCTTCTAGCATAGTTGCCGTAAACCATAGCCCAAGAAAAGCTGCAGAACACTGTTTCCTATCAACATCTGTTACACTTTCACTCACATTATTTACAATCTTATGTCGACTTAATAATATCCGAAGCCGCTATAATACTGTTGGCGGTGCCAATCCACCTCAGCCCGCAAGGCTGTTCCCGCGAGATTTGAGTTCAGGTCCCTCAGACTCCATGGTTGCAATGCGAATAACAACAAACAACGTCCTGCTTCATTAGATCTGACTTAAACTAGCAATGAACCATATTTTTAGCTAGTCCAGTTCTTTTTTAGAAAATATATTACGTAGCCGAATTTTAGATGGCAAAATCGATGGAGCACTTTCATTACCCACATTTCTCGTAGTGCATTCCGTGCCACTATATGGCAGGAGACCATGGACTTATTGTTGGCTCTGCAAAGCGTGCATGTTCAAGTTCAAGTGTAAGTGGGACTGGAACGATAGGATGAATCCCGTAAGCGTGCCTTCCTGAGCGGGTCGTCGATCCAGGAGGTGATAGGAGTGCTCCGACTTCTTGATGGTTCTAAAAGGAAAACACCCGAAAAACACCCTGGTCCACCAACTTAATGCCCAGTTTCCTTACATTAGCTCTCCCTGCTATCTCAGTTACGTGAAGTAAGAGAGGAAGAAAAATGGAAGGTAAAGAGTTAAGGTAAAGAGTTAAAAGAGGTAAAGAGAGGTAAAGAGTTAACGGTAAAGAGTTAAAAGAAAAGAATAATACCAGTGGTGAGGGAAAGTACAGAAAATAGATTCGAAGTATGAAGATGGGAATTAATCAGGAAAAAGGAAAGGTTCGTGTTGCCACCCAAAAGCATCTAGTTGACGCTCAAACCCCATAACCGTAGCTTCTTTGACAACATTTTCTGGAAACAAGTTCCAGCGCACGATGACTCGACGCGATAATCGTGTCTCCGATCTAACTCGATAGAACCGCGGTTTCTTTAGCTTCATAGAATGCCCGCGTAGACCAGATAACCTAGTAGGACCAACTAGCCAGGACAAAGCAGGGCCAACCTTCCCCTTCAAAATACGGTAGGTTAGAATTAGGTCGCCTCTAATCTTTCTATAGTGCATTGAATGCATCCCCAAACTAAGTAGGCGTTCGGGGTACGTTTGTCCTCGTAACCACTCGACCAACCTAGTACCGGCACGGAACACCCTTTCTAGTGCCATTTTGTCCCAGACCAGGCATGGTGGACAGGCCTAGACGCAATATTCTAGGTGGAGTTGCACAAACACTGAGAAGAGCTTCACAAACACATTAACGGTTAAGGACCCGAAAGAACGACGGAAAATCAGAAGTCAGGGTAAGCGAACATATGTTTTCGATAATTCATCTTCAGGCTTATACAATTATATGCAAATCAAAATGTACAGACAGACATTACAAGTCGTTACTACTGGAGCGAGTTAATTGGATGCTGACAGCGCTGTATGTTAAGCCACGACAGTCGACCTCGTGTGACCTCGTGGGTCAGAGGTCAGCAGCCGTTTGGGCCAGGGCAGTCCCAAGCCTTTAGTTAGCTCCTTCTGAATACATAGCTCCGGTTCATACAGTCTGATCGCGATTGCTTCAGCGGCTTCTAGTAGTCGCTTACGGACGTAGTTCGAGCGGTGCTTTGGGGCCTGATAAATAAGTTTGAATGAATCTGTGAACTTCGTGGCGTGCCCTGTATCAGCTAGATGTTCACAGATGCATTCAAACTTATTTATCAGGCCCCAAAGCACCGCTCGAACTACGTCCGTAAGCGACTACTAGAAGCCGCTGAAGCAATCGCGATCAGACTGTATGAACCGGAGCTATGTATTCAGAAGGAGCTAACTAAAGGCTTGGGACTGCCCTGGCCCAAACGGCTGGTGACCTCTGACCCACGAGGTCACACGAGGTCGACTGTCGTGGCTTAACATACAGCGCTGTCAGCATCCAATTAACTCGCTCCAGTAGTAACGACTTGTAATGTCTGTCTGTACATTTTGATTTGCATATAATTGTATAAGCCTGAAGATGAATTATCGAAAACATATGTTCGCTTACCCTGCCTTCTGATCATACAATGGGATTTGTTAAAACGACGGATAAGCCAAAACATCCGGAACCCTTTACAAGCCGTCTTCTTCCAGTTGTCTCGAGAGTGTTGTATGGAACAGCGGAGGACACCTAGATCAACCTGATGAGCCACTTGAGGAAGTGCACTCCCATTGAGCACATAACTTGTGGAGGAATCAGACGCTCTGATACGCAGTACTGAACACTGCCCGGTTTATGGGTAACAACCACAAGACAGATAATTCCAAGAGTCTATCCAGAGCCTGCTGAAGAGCCACAGAACCTCCAGGTATATGAACAATATTCCAGAGCTATAGGTCATCAGCAAATGAGAGCGATGGTACCTCATGCTCCCCCGGCAAGTCATTCACATAGATTGAGAACGGTAGCGGACCTAGGACAGAACCTTGCGGAATGCCGCTAAGGACAGTTTGTCGAAACGTAAGATTGCTTTCCACACGAATAGACTGTTCCCGTCCAACCAGAAAAGCATGTAGTTGCCCAGCAGTAGCAGAACAAACAAGATACTTTAGAGATCGCGAAATTTGCTGTTTGGTTGGACTGGAGTGATACAAGTGACCTCTAGATTCTGTCATTCTAATCGGATGTACCTTTACTTCTGTTTTAGTGCGCTAAAGACTCTAGCAACCGCCTGTCACAAATTAAAATGCATGTAGACGTAGCACAATTAAAACCGCAATGTATAGTTTAAACTGACCGCCATTACTAATGTCTCTCTTACTTTATTTACAGGGCTTGGTCGACCGAATGCACAATGAAGGAAGGGAATCAAAAGCCAAGCCCCAGTACCTGTTCTTTGTAAACTCGTTGCTTAGATACCTGCTTGCCATGTACCACGCTATTCGCATGCCGCTCTGTTGAATACATCTGTCTCGGTCCCGCTCGCTCGTTCTCGTAGTCGAGTCATTAGAGCATCGTCGTCTTGCATGATTGCCGTTTCGTACGAGCTACTGCGTTAGTTACTCGGTCGCTGATGCTCACCTCTCCTTCGTTTGTAGCCGGGACTTCTCGGCCGTGTCTCAAACCTGCCATCCGGAATATATTACATCGATATGATTAACAAAATGATGCAAATTGTGTAAATAAATTGGACGATAAAATATCAACCTCTATGTCCAGTATTGCATACTAAGCGCATTTTATTGCCAACACTCAATTATAGTCCTCTTGCTTTCATGGATGTTGTAGCTAACTAATTTGCAGCTTTTGAAGTCCGTTTGTGACATTGGATTTTCACAACTTGGACGCCGAAAACAACATTTTGTGAAAACCATGTCGGCACGAGCGTCCGTTGAGGGACTGTGGGCCGTATTTTCTGCTTTCTATCAGCACCGTAACGAGACATTTTTGGACACAAATGGGACACAGACGAAATGTGTAGCAAAACGGTTTTGAAATGCATGCAAACTAGCCCTTACTCAAGCAACTGTGTATGCTAAGTTGCAAAAGTGCCAAAACTCAACTAGCGTTATGATGCGCCTACGTAACATGGAGAAACAACGAATTGTGTAATGCAAGTAGTTGAATTTGTCTTAAACATGCGCAACACTAATACAATATTACAATCTAAATTAGAAACTGTTCATCATAACGCATAAAATATAAGCACATTGTTCTGAGCCAAGCTATAAAAATTACCTGCCGTACACTGGGTGTTTCGTCCTGGACTACTTATGCCGACAGGAAAGCCATGGAATTTTACTGTAGAAGGCATTATTAATATAATAAAATAAGTAACATTTTGGGCTGGTGATTTGATAACTCACCGCAGCCACATTGAAGTGGCTTCTTTAACAGTGCAGATTTTCTAACGTCGGAAACTTTTGAGGCACTACTTTTACCTAGGGATTACCTTTGTATCCGCAAAGATGGGTAGCCAACCCTCCAGTTGGAGCGTGCTTTTGGTCACTAGCAGAGAAGAAAAAATATGAAGCTAAATGGGTTGATATGCTCATAAATGTTGTGAACGAATATTCTGAATCCTTATCTGTGCCGTTCCTTTCCTTTTTAACCGTAATCTTCCACATCGTGAGTGATCTTTTGAGCGCTATGAGTGACAAAATACCATGCCCCTTGCCGTCGCCTTTTAGCTTTTCGGACGACTTTCAGTCATTCAAACACATTTCCGGTTTATCAGAACGGCTATGATAGTAGATGGTTACAAGTCTGGAATCGATTCCCGCGTAACTTTGAGGGTATATGCATCCCGTCTGCTTGAGTGGCGAATACGTGTCCCCCAGAATGATTGTTTTAGATCCCTGAGTGACCAAGTTTTGGCCTTTAGTCGCGTAATTGTACACCAAATGGACGACTTGTTGGTCACTTAAAATTTTTTTGCGACGCACCCTAAACAACCCGGAATGAAATTTTCAAGCTTGCGTAACTCGTAAACAGGACGCGGAAATTTATCTCTCATTTGTAATTACTCAATGCTGTAGCCGTCAGGCTAAACACAAACTGAATTTGCTTGACTGATATTGGTCCAAAATAAACACAAGTCGGATGACTTTTAGTCAATCACAATGTATTACCTGATGCGTCCTTATCACATACCATGAATGTGCCACTGACGGAGCCTCGATCCAACGACCACAAGCCTCGGAGTCGAGTGCTACTACAACCGACCTGGGTCCAGGTATATTAGCATCAAATGTGCCACTGATGGAGCCTGTTTCTACGACCGCGAGCCTCGAAGCCTAGTGCTCGATGCAATCGATATCGGTTCCATGAAACTGGCAGCAAAAGTGCCACTAACGGAGCCACTATCCTACGACCACAAGCCTAGGAGCCGAGTGTTATCACAACCAACCTCAGTCCTATTACATTGGCACATTGGATGGCAAGCCGAACAACCTCCACGTGACGTCAGCTGGGTGGTTCGGGTTAATCACGTTCCAGCGAATAGTCCGGCGGCAGTGTCCCAGGACGTGATGAGTTTTCGCCTGGCAAGCGTTCTCCCCATAAAAGCCACAAAAGTCCGTTTAGCAACGCTGCGACATGACGGATGTGACTCACCAATGAGTAAAATCACTGCCTCTGCCCCTCCCGGAGGATCTTCCCCACTTCAGGAACGTCTTCCAGGTCGAAGAGATTCTTTGATCATTTTATACGATGGCAAATACAACAAACAAACTCACGAATTCATCCACCGTTCTAAAGTTAACTCACCATGTCTACTAACGTTACACTTACATACATATAAATAAATCCAGTATTTTACTACTTAACATGCTATGTTTATAAATTATCGACCATATCTCTTTGTATTTCCATGGTCGTGCTTTTGCAGGTGTGCCCCACACTGCCGGGAATAAAGCATTTATTTATTTGTTTGAATGTGCCACTGACCGAGCCACTTTCGTGCGACCACGAGCGTCGAAGACTGGTGCTCGGTGCAACCGACCTGGGTCCTATGAAACTGGCATCAAAAGTGCCATTGCTGGAGCCTCTAACCTGAGACCACGGGCCTCGGAACGGAATGCTATTTCTACCGACCTGGGTTCTATTACACTGGCACCAAATGTGCCGCAGACCGAGCCTCTATCTTACGACCGCGAGCGTCGAAGCCTGGTGCTCAGTGCAATCTGCCTCGGTCCTACGAAACTAGCACCAAAGGTGACGCTGATGGAGCCAGTGTATTTCCAGCACGAAGCATAGAGCGTGGTGTTCCGGCAACACGCCGCGATCCTATAACATTGGCACCATATGTGCCAATAATCCAGCTCATTGTCAGAAACGCAATAATCCCGAATGAGCGCAAAACGCACGATAAAACTGTGATTTATATTGAGCAAAAAGCAGCATGAGTAAGGGTTTAGCGTTTTTCACTAAATCCATGCCTTGGAAGCGCATGTCCCATGCAGTGTATCAGTACAATAACTCACATTCATCGGCTAAAATGTAACGGTCGAATGAAAAAGCAGCCTGCTGTCAGGCAAAGGAATGAGAATTTTTATCTACACAGGATTTTCCCCACCTAGCGTTTTTTTGCTGGGCTTGCATCCATGTCGACTCTACAATAAAGTGAAAAGGGGAGTATTAATTTTTACAGCATGGCTTACTCTGACACTGCATTCTACACAATATCACCGGTTGCGGCGAACTCGACGGCTCTCTTGTGATAACCTACCGAGGAAAGCTAAGGAGAAATGTTAGTAGTACCAAGTGCAGTTGGTATATGATGGGTACGGTTTGCTGACCTGTACTAGGAACTGCGGGCATCTCATTCTTATTGCCTGCGTGGGAAATTATTATACTAAGCTGTCGCTTACCTTCGTAAGCGGGCAGGTTGATGGGGTTCAGGCAACTGTGAAATCCGGTGAAAGTGAACGGCTAAATACGGCTAAATAACGAAAAAGATACCTTCTTTTTACCAGTATTGCAGCTAGATACTGCTATCATGGGCACAGATACCGTTTATAAAGCATTGACGCAAACCTTACAACGGGCTCCTGATTGCACACGCAGACACATTCTATGCTAAAGTAACCGATTGTCTCCACAGTCAACTGTGTCAACCACAACTGGCTTGCAGCGTGTGAAACCCAAATCTGCGGACGCCATAATTTTCGGCCAACGCGGTTGTTTCTTTGCTCGATGACCGTCGGATAAATCACCATGCGTACATAGTTAGGAGGCGAACTACGCAATGTACGTATGTGCTGCCTTCTAGCAGCTGAGGCCTCTCATAGAAAAGGGCCGCATGCATCTGGGACTCTTTCAGGAGGAATTCCGAATGTTCCCATACTTTGCGGACGGCTACAGCAAAGTAATCCGATGCATGGGTCACTTTCTTCAACTGCAAGTTGACATTCTTAACTTGGATGTTTGTCGTATTTCCAAAATGCACCAATCCAGCTTGGGCGTGATTTACCCACGCTCGTTTTAGGTACAACCAGTAAGACGTAAGGTAACCCACAAACCGCGGTCTGTTCATTGAATGAGCTTTAAATCTTGTTGCAACCTAAAACAAGCGTATTGTATAATGAAAGAGATTGCACTCAGTCCCCTTGTCCAAAGTTGCTATGCGATGAGATAAATAACGCAAATGGTTAATGTTTGTCTACAAAATGTAACGAAGATTTGTCACGTACATGGTTCCTGATGGCCTGGCGGATCTGAAAGTATCACAACAAAATGTCGCATTTAATAACCGCGCGTGCTGCGTGTATTTGAGCAGCCATTTTGTCCATCATAATGGCACTTACGGGGGCATCATGTCCCATAACATCTCGAAACGCTTCGAAAAATGTAATCAAATATGCATAAGCTTCTCAACGCAGAAACGCAAAAACTCTTAACTGGCCATAGCACATCCTGTCACTCATTAAAAACTGGTTTACTTTGAAGCTGCAACTAGCCTGAATTGCCACTAGCAATTCTTACTTCAAACGATTAGTACCATGAGTGGAGTCCACACAAATGCCATGCGCAAATCGGCCAAACACTTCTGTTTGTTGATACAGAGCGAATAATACGTATGTGCATAGACCTTTCCCTAAATAACTCGCGCAACTCTGTCTTTCTCCATAGACTTGATAACCGGATGCATCTTTACTTCAGTTAGTAAAAATCAACGCCCGGTCACACTTTACGATGAACATTGTGGACATCATCGCTGGTAATATGGTTTCCGAATCGAACCTCGACGAACTGCTTGATGTCGCTTGTTGATGTGTTTTAACAGAATAGGTCCACGGACTGACTGAACTCATCGTCCCTCAGGCGGCGATTGATGGTGTCACTCAAACGGAAAGCGGTTAAGTGGTCAGCAGGCCGAACTAGTTAATAGGTTAGAGTAAATATCATCACCGTTTGGAGTGTTCGACCGTAGGTTGTACATGGTCAATCCCCGTGAGGAAACACCTCATCGTAGATCGTGGGCAGCTTTGACTACGTTTCTCAACACCCTCATCTCCCGCAAAGATGTTTTGTCCGAAACGTCCAATCTTGGAAACATAAAGGAAGTTACCTATTTCTTGAAAAGGAAATCAAACCAAACAAACTTCTCCATGGTGTAGTTGGAGGCCAACGTTTTGCGTTCGACACGAAAGCTTCGTCAGGCCAAGTGAACCAGGCAGTGGTTGGTACTGCTGTTATTGTGAGAAGGAAATAATTGCGGTTGTTGAAATGCCAGCAAGTTGATATTCACCTTCGGACGGTAGCATAGGTCGGCTCTTTTTGGAACGGTCTGCCCGGGTGGCTGGTGACAGAGGGCATTACCGATTATTTTGCACTCCTATAAGTAATTTCAACCACATTACCTTCATAACTGGAATGATAAAATTAACGGCTATTAGTCTTGCTGAGACTGTAGATAAAGTGATTACGTCAAACTTTGATATCCGAAAGACAGAAGGCGAAAGTAACAGCATGGATGCAGCGGGAAATGTTTGTAATGCAGATAAAGAAGATGCGCATGAACTTAATATTGGGAATGCCGCCGCTATTTGGCACGCTTACACACACGTCAACCGATTGTATTGATGTCAGTCATTTGAATGCTATGAAGGCCCCTGAATATCTCGCTGTGGTAGTCTGGCTCGGATCTAGTGATTGCAGTACGTCGATCATGAAATCAGTAAGCGTTTCTACATGGAACGGATACAAAATGCTAAGAGGCTGAAAACAAATATTTTAAGAGTTTGCCGGACGATGAGTCATGATTGCGAACACGGTTGGTGTATTATCCTCCAAAATAGGTCCTGTTTTGATTCCGCTGCAGGAGGTTGTCAACACCATATCTTTTCGTCTGATGAGGCTTCCCGAAACTGGTATAAACTACATCCAAAAGTATGCTCATTCACTTCTCAACCTTAAGTAGCTAGCGATCCTCATAGTTAAGGGAAAGGTAATTGATACAAAATGTAACTAGCAGTTGCAAAAAAGAGATGGAACGAAATTCAAGCTGGAATGCTTTATATCGTCAGGTTTCCCGCCAAAGAAAACATGACACTGGGTGGTCACTGAGAAGACATTCAGAATAACAAATGAAGAAAGGAAAGGGGAGCAATGAAACTATGGTATATTACTGGCAAAACAGCAAAAACACTGGATCATCCGCATTGTAGACGCTAGCTAGAGGTATGAAACACTTCAGGTACTGTGCCGCAATAAATAAAAGAAATAAAAAGCAAATAAATGCAACAGTTGCATGTCAACTGAGCCACCAGCGGTGGATGGGCATCGTTCCCGAAAGCTAGCAGTCGGCTACTATGCAACAAGAAAAATTATCATGTAAAATTATATAATGCTACGAAATGAGATCGTGGTTGGAGGGGGAAAGTAAAAGGGATGGAGAGCGACAAAGAAACTCACATCAGGAAATCCACAGTGTCCGACTCCTAGCTGTGTCAGCAAATGTATCTAACCACACCTGTTCATCGTTTCTTGGTCCCCAAGTAGGGAGCTGTGATGCTCCAACCGAGGTCAGCTTCGAAGGGAGAGCCTTCCTTCCTCTCGAGCAAGTCATCGCTACCACCTCTCTTGTTCTTCCATCCACACCTCCGGCAAGCAGATAACGCACGTCGCGGAAGTCCGTGGACTGGCATGCGTAACACGTTGCCGAGCCATCGGAGTCTGTTGCACGAATGGACGATGCGGAGCGGTCCAGTTGCTTTTTTTGTGCCGTAAACAAAGTGTCGAAGATGCTCGTTGCGCACACAGTTTTCCCATCCGATGTGAGACAAACTGTAAAGGCACCGGTGGTCGAACATTATTAGACTCTTACGTCCGCTGATGTTGAGCAGGTCCCGGAGGACGATCAGAATGATAAACACACGATGGTGAATAGAAAACAGTGACAAAATGTAAATGGTTTTAGTGGACTCACCACAGTGTTATCACAGAGGCATGAAGGAAGTGCCAACCTCAGTCGCGTAGGTTAATTCCGGTTGCGCAACTTTCGTCGCATTGTATCTTCTATCGAGACACACGGACTATATGTCGTAATGTAAGTGAGTTAGGGCAACGTCAGAACTTTGTTAAACACAGGTATAATGGGGCGTTCCATGGCTGGTACACAGGAAGAGAGTAAAACTTCCGTCGACATGCTAGCCGACCGTCTTGTGTGATTAACTTTCACTGCTGGTCCCTCAAATTCATGTTGTGTCTCGGCTGTAGTAGGTGGCGGCAGACGTTGTTGCGGGTTCCTTAGAATCTGGTAGGCCATAATGAGTTCGCCACTCAGGCGCCAGTACCGGTCGCTGTATAATTTCAGGGTCCTCAGTCGAAGTTGATAAGGAAGATTGAACAATCCTTTGGTGTGCTTCGTGGCTGGTTGCTGCGGAGTCTCGATCGCTTCTACTTGTTGCTTGTGCCAGGGCTGCCAGGACTGGATTGCGTATTACACGAGGCCGCACGTAGTTGTCCAGCAACTATGAACAGCCAGAGGGATCAAACCGCCCGAATGCCTTCCGCAGCATGCAACGTGTTGCTTCCCAGTCTTTAACGCCTTCTCAGATTGTTCTGAGCAGCCCAGATCAGCCTGGACTAGTATCCCAAGATCGCGCTCCTGGGTGACGGATTGCAGGACATGGTCTCCAAGCTCATATGTGATGTTCGGCTGGTGGCGAATGTGAACCAGAATTTATACCTTTGTTGCCCAAGTATGAGCCTGTTATTCGCAAACCTTTGGTGGCAGTTCAGTAGGAAGGAAAATCTGCACGTTCTTTGTACCAAACGTTAAGAACAAATTAGCGAGCATTTTGTTAAAGTAGGTGAGAAAGAACAGCGTTGATCAAGTTAAGCAGAGCAAGTATGTTTGCTTAGTTTTTGATAGCACTCCCGATGCGTTCCACAAGTAGATGTGTGAAAATAAACCGACGGCAGATGAGTAGATTCTCGACCTGTGACATTAGCAGCAAAACAGCCGGGAAAATTACTAGATGAGTATTGAAAGACCAGGAAAAAGATTGAATTCAGGTTGATGAATGCAATAGCGAGGCATTTGGCAATGCCACTATTATGGTGCTCTACCCATCGGGTGTGAAGAGACCTGCGGAATCAACCTGAAGCCACATTTGTGTCAAGCAGAAACTATTTCATGTATCTGGGTTCGGTTCATGCAGCTTCTGCGAAAATGCATTCTGTTACACTTCTTTGTATAAGAGAGCAGATATTCCCATTCTTTTTTCATCTAAACAATGCTGGAATGTCTTGGTTTAAGTCACCGGACAAAGTATCAATTAGCTGTAAAAGCCAGGTGGAGTAGTCGAGTAGGCGCTGTAAATGTTTCGGTAAAAAAATACGCTGAAATCATAAGTTCACTGAAGCATTTTACAGAATAAATATATGTATTCTGAAGACCATATGATTCTTTAGTTCTGGCCTCGAAATGGTTGCTTCCCTTTACTTTGTTTCTGAGCGTTTGGAGATGTTTTCTCAGCTAAACTCTGTCAAGATTTCAGTGTTAAGCGTTTACATTCTTCAGAAGAGGGGATGTGGTAGACTTTGTAATGGATGAATCTAAAAACCCTGAGCTGATTAAGTGATGAGTTGAGGCGTCGAATCCGCTAAAAAAGGAATGGACGGAGAAGAATTGTTGATATATCGGTGTGATCTGGTGCTGAGTTAAAGAACGAATTGCTGTCTGTCACAGCCAGTTTGACAAATGAAATGTCATAGATATTTGCAAACTCCTGACCTGACAAACAGATGTGCTATTCTTACGCCCTCAAATCTGTTTGATCATAACCATGGTTGTCCACCTTACAAAGCTGCGGAAAACATAGAAAGGAGGAGTTCCTTGTCGAGAGAGGAAGATTGCAGTATTTTGTGAAAGCTTCAAGTAAAGAAATGGTTAATGGACCCTCTGAACTTTTGAGCGTTAACAAAAATGAGAGCGCGTTCTCAAAACGCAAACCTATTATGAAATCTCATCAATCATCAATTAACACCATAATACTCACGGATTAGCAGCTTTTTATAATACAAAAGAAATTAACTAACTTAGGGAAATTTGTTAGGGTATCAACGCCACCGCCAAGAATAATGCAAGGAAAATTGTAGTGGCAAATTTTGTACAAGTATCGCAACAATTCAATACCTGCATTTATTGTAGCCATCAAAAAATAGATCATTAAATACAGTTATTTGAAAATAAATATGGAAAGGAGATTCGCAAACACGTGCATTTAGGGATTTAAAAATGCCAGGGGCAGTAATTTCACGTCCGCCATGGGAAGCACAATAGTTCCTACGCTAAAGTACACCATAAAGCTCAAACATACTTGGCGCAATAGAGATCCAAAATTTTCATTGAGTGATGCCATGAAACTTAGGTTTCAACAACGAAATGAAAAGACGAATATTGGCAGATGTTGGCATTTCGTATCGTCTCGTCAGTACCGATCCAAAAATAGGGAAATTCTTTTATATGTCATATAGGGCGCAGTCAAGCCAATCAAATTTATATTTGCGGTCATTGTTGTTGGGATTAGGTCCGCGGTAACCGCAGGTTGACAACTAATTGCTTTCGGACACACAAAGCTGCTCTAATTCGGCTTATCGCAACGGCCTCGGCAAGTCGTAAAAGGCGTGCATTAGTATGGCGTAACAAGATCCGGAACGCCGATAAGCGATTAACTCGGTGACGAGTCGCCAAGATATGCTTGCCTATGGAGGACGCTGGCGGCTTACGCGAGCACGTATCATCGGAGGTGGATTGAGTAACTTCGCGCTAAACCCAGTTTGGTAAGTGTTCCTTCAATCTGGAATCTAAAACCCGTTCGGTCCTACCGATGTAACTGATACCGCAGTCACACACGAATTAGTAGACAATGTGATTTGGCACCGACGGTTTTATCTTCCTTTACTGAAGGTAACGGCAACTTTCGGGTTCTTTTGACAATTACCGCCTCCGCAGCACAGTATGTACGCTGAATGGCCGAGACAATGCGTTTGGTTATCCTTCTTGTTGGGGTGTCATTCTTGGATGGTAGCTCGATGTACACCTTTTTCTTAGGGGCTGTCAACACCATCTCTTTCGGCGGTCTAACTTGGCTAGGTTTGTCTATGAATCGCTTTGGGCAGCCATCCTCCATAAGTGTTTTAGTGAACAGCTCAAACTCCTCAGGTAGGCAGTCGCTGGAGCAGGTAGGTCTGGCCCGAGTGCATATTGTTTCCACCAGCGCGCTTGTGTGCCATCGGTGAGAAGCTACTGAATTGTAGGTATTGGCCGGACCACGTTGGCTTCCGGTATACAGATCGCTTAATCAGCCCATTATAGCATTGAAGACGGGTAGCTCAGGTTGCTCAGATGGCGGTTGAACTGTTCGCTGAGCTGGGCAATTTTGTTGCAAACGTATCACCGAGGCTGCTCCAAGCTACTCTTCGCTATTGCATGCCACCCAACTAAGCACTGATGATGTCACCTCAGTTGGTGACGAAACGTTTGCAACAAAGTTGCCAAGCTCAACGAACAGTTCAACCGCCAGCCCAATATCCCTGCGACTCATGAGAATGTCGAGATATAGAAGACGCCCATTCGATTCGAATTCAAAAATCACCTTCAGGTTGGCGTTATTAAATTGGTCTACTAATTGTTCAACTTGCATCTTCGTGGATCCGAAAACAAGGACATCCTCTACATATCGTTTGTAATACGGCAGCTGAGAAATCTGTCCACTTAGTTTCCTCTCAAGCATCAGCATGAAAATATTAGCCAGTATCGGACCCAACGGCTACCCATAGCCACTCCATCAATTTGGCGATATGAGGTATGCTGGCATCGGAAAGCGAGATTCGCATTGCAAAGTAACAGTGACTGTCTCAGGAGATCTGCCGGTATTGGTAGACGGAAATTCTCCTCTTCTATCAGTTGGCAAATGTAATCAACTGTCTCTAGCAAAGAGACATTAGTAAATAACGACGGGACATCCACTGAGCACATAACCTTATCGGCTAGCCTGATGTTGCCTAAGTCTTTAATTAATTCAAAAGGGTCCTTAATCCTGTGCAAATTGTAGTGCTGCCTCAGTAGCTCAAGGCTCCGAACTAACTAGCAAGCCAATTTGTGTTGCGGGGTATTTACCATCGACAAAATGGGTCTTAGTGGCATACGCTGCTTGTGAGTTTTAGTAACTCGTACAGTTGTGGTGTCGAGGAACCGTTCAGCTTCAGGTGCTTGTAGGTGGTTTCATCAATTACTCGATGTAGGAGAAGTGTTTCAAGGTGTCGGGTTATACAGGGCTCTACGTCTGTCAGAAGTTCTATCCTGTCGGTGCGTTGAAACTTGCCTTCGTTACTTAGAAGGTATAGCATATTTTGTACGTAATCACTCTTGCTCATGACAACTGCTCCTGAAGCTTCGTCCGGTTTTAGTACAACCACGCCTATATTTCTTAGCTCTCGTAGCGCTTTTAAATGACGGCTTGTAAGCGTTCACTTTTCGTTTACCGGTACCATGAGGACTTCATAAGCAATGTCGGTCAGCTTTTTCCTAAAACAAGTGATAGCATCGGGACTGGTTGACTTAGGAAATTCTCAAACTGTGCTTCAACAAACAATCGATACAGCGCATTGGCAGTAACTTTGTAATCGATCCCCAAGGCTAGTGCTTCTATTTGTATGTCATCAAGTTGTATATTTGACACATTCAAGACGTACTTACTGAGATCACGTGTAACGGGTTGGTCATTTGTTTCCATCAGGGATTTCAATAGGCGCTTTCTGCAAGTTTCTTTCGTGCGATCGACAAGTCTCTGGCAAAATATAGCGAAGACAATACGGCAGCATAGGAACAGACCCTTCACAACCGGCATCAGGCGAGTATGTGTCTCCATCACATTTGTTAGCTTTGCCTTGCTCGTGTCTAACTGTGCTGACGCAATATGTCTAAGATTGCGATTAGAAGGCGCAAACTTGTTTCTGCCTAACAGTTTCAGCATTGAAGGCGGGTAACGGCGTAGGCTGACACACTCGGAAAGAAATGATATTTCCACACGTTTGCAAGCTAGCTTGCACATTAGCTTGGCAATACGATGCAGCAAAAGGATAGATTCGGAGGGAATTCGTCGCTTGGGAAAATTAAAACCGTTAGTTCCCTTCAGTAGTTTGAACAACGAAATGAAAAGGCGAATATTTGCAGATACTAACTTATCATGTTGTATCGTCAGTACCGATACAATAAGAGGGAAGTTCTTTTATGTGTCTTACAGAGCATGGTCAAGCCAATCAAATTATTGGTTGGGATAATAATCCTGCCACTGAGACAACACTACAATTTGCACAGGATTAAGGACCCTTTTGAATTAATTAAAGACTTAGGCAACATCAGGCTAGCCGATAAGGTTATGTGCTCAGTGGATGTCCCGTCGTTATTTACTAATGTCTCTTTGCTAGAGACAGTTGATTACATTTGCCAACTGATAGAAGAGGAGAATTTCCGTCTACCAATACCGGCAGATCTCCTGAGACAGTCACTGTTACTTTGCAATGCGAATCTCGCTTTCCGATGCCAGCATACCTCATATCGCCAAATTGATGGAGTGGCTATGGGTAGCCGTTGGGTCCGATACTGGCTAATATTTTCATGCTGATGCTTGAGAGGAAACTAAGTGGACAGATTTCTCAGCTGCCGTATTACAAACGATATGTAGAGGATGTCCTTGTTTTCGGATCCACGAAGATGCAAGTTGAACAATTAGTAGACCAATTTAATAACGCCAACCTGAAGGTGATTTTTGAATTCGAATCGAATGGGCGTCTTCTATATCTCGACATTCTCATGAGTCGCAGGGATATTGGGCTGGCGGTTGAACTGTTCGTTGAGCTTGGCAACTTTGTTGCAAACGTTTCGTCACCAACTGAGGTGACATCATCAGTGCTTAGTTGGGTGGCATGCAATAGCGAAGAGTAGCTTGGAGCAGCCTCGGTGATACGTTTGCAACAAAATTGCCCAGCTCAGCGAACAGTTCAACCGCCATCTGAGCAACCTGAGCTACCCGTCTTCAATGCTATAATGGGCTGATTAAGCGATCTGTATACCGGAAGCCAACGTGGTCCGGCCAATACCTACAATTCAGTAGCTTCTCACCGATGGCACACAAGCGCGCTGGTGGAAACAATATGCACTCGGGCCAGACCTACCTGCTCCAGCGACTGCCTACCTGAGGAGTTTGAGCTGTTCACTAAAACACTTATGGAGGATGGCTGCCCAAAGCGATTCATAGACAAACCTAGCCAAGTTAGACCGCCGAAAGAGATGGTGTTGACAGCCCCTAAGAAAAAGGTGTACATCGAGCTACCATCCAAGAATGACACCCCAACAAGAAGGATAACCAAACGCATTGTCTCGGCCATTCAGCGTACATACTGTGCTGCGGAGGCGGTAATTGTCAAAAGAACCCGAAAGTTGCCGTTACCTTCAGTAAAGGAAGATAAAACCGTCGGTGCCAAATCACATTGTCTACTAATTCGTGTGTGACTGCGGTATCAGTTACATCGGTAGGACCGAACGGGTTTTAGATTCCAGATTGAAGGAACACTTACCAAACTGGGTTTAGCGCGAAGTTACTCAATCCACCTCCGATGATACGTGCTCGCGTAAGCCGCCAGCGTCCTCCATAGGCAAGCATATCTTGGCGACTCGTCACCGAGTTAATCGCTTATCGGCGTTCCGGATCTTGTTACGCCATACTAATGCACGCCTTTTACGACTTGCCGAGGCCGTTGCGATAAGCCGAATTAGAGCAGCTTTGTGTGTCCGAAAGCAATTAGTTGTCAACCTGCGGTTACCGCGGACCTAATCCCAACAACAATGACCGCAAATATAAATTTGATTGGCTTGACTGCGCCCTATATGACATATAAAAGAATTTCCCTATTTTTGGATCGGTACTGACGAGACGATACGAAATGCCAACATCTGCCAATATTCGTCTTTTCATTTCGTTGTTGAAACTAAAGAAGAGATATAACTGCTTTAAATTTCTTAAGCGACCGTTTCCCCTTCCCCGAATTTTTCTTTTCAGCTGGCTTTTATTGCGGGTGGCTGTTTATTCGCCCTCTGCTCCAGTTGCTTTCGCAACGCCTTTGAGACTCTTACGTTAATGCATTTTGCCACGCACACGATAAATGCTGCATCAGCTGCATAGGCAGCAGTTGAGTTTGGCAATTTCCGATGCCTCATCAGTCAGTCCTTGGAAGTAATGCGAGTCGATTTCTTTCCCTGAGTCCTACTGTCTGCGGAGTATGAGTGATTCACTTGTACCTGTGTCGAATGGACCATTTAGCCCTTCTGATAATTCACCCTTATTTTTGTTCTTTTAATGCCCTTCGGATTGTCTCTGAATTTCCCCTTTATAAGGCCAGCCACTACAGGTGGTTGATCGAACCAATGCTGTCACAACACTTTGCACTGTGAAGGTGCAAAATCATGTCAAGGCGTGCAACGTTACATGTCTGTCTAATCATTTTGCTTACATAGCCCTCGCGTCACACCCAAAGAGGGCTATGTCCTCTGCATACATACGGTTGGTCAGTCGGTCACCTGGCATAACATGTGCCATGCCTAGCTACTTCACTGATGTAGCTGAGTGCAATCCATCACTGTCACTCAGCTGCTTGAGGCACTGCGGGGAACTGTTCTTACCTGGCTCCTGTGTCCCGAAAACAGTGTATTATGACACTCGGATGCATTAAGAGATGACGAGGTTTGGGCCAACCATTGAGGTCATTCCGATGATTTTGCAACCTTTGAAATCTATCGGTGTTTTGATGATTGATACCCAGGACTATTTCGTCAACATATTTTATTAAAGTAGCTCCTGTGGGGGTTATTATTGAGCTGATGTAAGTAGGTCCAAGTGGAAGCAGTGCTCTTCACAAAATATCCATCGTATTAGTGGAATGGTCTCAGGCAAACAATTTTGTTGCTCCTTTGACCCTAACGTATCCAATTATTGTGTCAACTAGACTAGCTATCCAAATTTCTATTTTGACATCTGCTGTCATTGAAAGACTCTGCACGTCCGTGCGGATTGGTTCTCCTCCCCCATCTGAAGAGGCTCTGTCGACTTAAGGAGAGGGTTTAAAGAAACATACGGCATCCAAGTGAGGTCTCATTGTTCCTTCCTAGGAAGAGCTACGCCGTCTCCACCAAGTGTATATCCAGTCAACTCTTAGGAAGGGCGCATCACACTGGCATCAAGAAAGGGGTCCAATAAAGGTTGACCTGTCTCTCGCTATTCCGTTGCCTAGAAGCTTCAAGAAAAATTCTGCTTGAAATGACGCTGTCCTAAACCCTCTTGAATGACCTCCTTAGAAACACTTATCGTTGTTTGTGAGCTATTGTAGATGCGGTGACCCACCAAATTTGTTCTAAACTGTCATCCACTGACAAGAGAAACAAACCAAAGCATACTTATTTGCTTGAATATAACAAAGCATTCTGCAATGTAAACCTCGAAATGCTGCCGAAAGATCTACTCCTTCAAAGGATACATCCCTCCACCATCCAATTACTGAGTGATTATTCTACTGGACGCACTTAGATTACACATGTCAATGGCAAATGTTCCTACCAACTAACCACCAACTTGGGTGTTCTACAGGCAGAATTTCTATCCACTTTTCACTTTCTACTTACATCAGCTCAATAATAGCCAAACAGTAAGTGACGCCTGCTATAACGAAGCAGTGCCAACTCAACTAGGAACAAACTTACCGCAGTCGTATTTCGGTATTCGCGCTCTCAGTGGAGCGACGCTCAAGAAACCTCTCGTTTAAACAAGGCGGCCACCTGTCCGCCCATAGTTCAATTGCAATTTGCGCAGGCCCATTTGGTCAATTTCTACTCACAAGCAGGCTAAAACATTTAGCCCCCCCCCCGAATCCTAGCACCGGTAGGTCGTCCTAACAGTGTCAACCCGCGACCTTGGTCTGCTGAAGTTCTTACTTGGAATTATGTGGGGGATTTCATGTAAAATTGTTCTCGAATTGCTCGCTTCGTGCCGAAGATACAAATCATGGCGAGCGATTATTTGCAATTAACTGGCAATATATCAGTTAGCATGTAAATATCGCTGTTAAATCACCATCTCACACTCCATTTTATTGATAAGTTCATGATTTAATCTTTCTATTCATTACTGCCATCCTACGGGTTATGTCAAGTGTTATCGACTTGACCCGTTTATATATATTGTACTGCCAGCTGTGATTGTGGATTACGTGTTCACAGGCCGTTATGTGGTAAATTGTGTGTTATCGACCTCGCGGAATTGTGGGCTTTGCAAGTACAACTACCGTAGGAAGAAACTGAGCTGTTGCTCGTCTTTATACTGTGTCGGCCAAGTACTTTTGCCGGAGAAGAGGCGGTGAAATATACATACAAAGATGTCGAGCAACGATGGAGTGACCACCATGTGTGAACATTGCACTAAACTGTGTAGGGATACGAATCCAGTTGCCCTTTCGTTCGGTCCGCACCAGTCCGCCCGTGCATGTGTTTACAGATCAGTCGATGCAAAATTCCGACAGCCCAGTCGCAGTATCTCATTTGATTCAGGAATCAACAAGTCGGTGTACTGTATCAACCATGAGGGTAAGCGACGCCTGCTGTAACAAAGCAAGGCCTACTTACCTGGTATCAAAGTGCTGACAGTTGTATTTCGGCACTAGAACTCTCAGCAGGCAGCCGTTCAAGACAACTCTGTAACTCAAAGTAGCCACCTTCCAACCTGTATTTTGGTTGTGCATGCCTCTTTTGTCGCTCTACTCGCAAGGCCGTCCCACTGCCCCCATCATACGCAGCCATGCACCGGTGATTGCCTCACTATCCGGATGCAATACCGTCGGATGCCCGAGCATTGGTAGGTCGTCCAAAACCATGGGCTGCGCCAGCGCAAAATTATCAATAAAATCGCTAATGGAGTGTCGCATTACCTTGTTCGCAGCCCCCAACCCCAACTTGTGCCGTTTTCAAAGCATGCTTTACGTACATGGTAGTCCACTAACGCACACTGAGCCCTCCGCCACGTCGCACCACGTGTTTGGACAACCGTGTCCATAAGCTGCGTGGAACTAGCTTCAGTGTAAGCACTCTTTGCTAAATGGAGGCTAGATCACCCACGCGTCTACAACACATACCACCAACTCATACGTCCATGCAAGTTGCATTATATCCCGTTATTTGCTGATTTGGACCGAAGTAATGGCAGGAACACTCAACCAACTGACATTCGTTGCTCGATAATTCTATATAAACATTTTCCAGATTGATTGCATCCATCCTGCAGGCTCTGATTTGCATCCGCAAACCAAGCGAATGTCATGTTTACCGCATCTGTGTTGCATCCGGTATCATTTCGACGCACCAAGCACGCGCAATGACCTTGGAATTGAGTTGGTCCAAAGCAGTCAAGGAAGTTAGATGTAATAACATTTGCATGAATGTATGAGTTGGCGATGTGTGATGGGGACACGTGGATGTTCTAGCCTCAATCCAGCGACCGTGCCTAAGCTGAGGCTAGTTCCACGCAGCTTCGGGACAAGGATTTCCAAACACGTGGTGCGACTGGGTGGAGGGCTCAGTGGGAGTAAGTGGACTACCGGGCATGGTTTGCGAACGGCACCAGTGGCGGGGGGGGGGCGTGAGCATGCTAATGCTTCACCACATCATCTATCTTATGGCTAGTCTGGCACTGGAGCAGCCCAATGTTTTTGATGACCTACCAACGCTCGGGCATACGATGCACTGTGACCGGATAGCAAGTGCATGGCTGCGAATGATGGGGAGCGGTGGTGACAAAGCGTTATGGCAAGCTTGCGAGTAACACGAGAATAGAGACCTGCACAAGCGAAATACAGGTTGTAAGGTGGCGGCCTGGGGTTTTAGAGCGACGGTCTGCTGAGTTGGGTAATGGCGAAATATGACTGCAGCAATTTTGTTACAAGGCGAGTAGCCATGGGTCGCTTACCGTCATGGTCGATGTAGTACACCAACTTGATGGTCCCTTCCTACGGTCATCGTACCTGCAAAGCCCATAATTCCGCAAGTTGGATACGCTCAATTCTTAACTTAACGGCCTGTGAACACGTAATCCACACAAATGGCAATACAATGGTTTATAACGGGTCAAATAAATATCGCTTGACAAACCCCGTAGGATTGCAGTAATGGAGAAATAATTCTAGTCTGAGGCAAACAAGCGTTTTCAATGATTCATCTACGGGCCAGACAAATCATGTAAGGATAAAATACCTTTGCATTTTAAACTTATATGATATGTACCGACACTGAAAACATTTGTTTGCCTCAGACGGGTGTTCTTGATGAAGCACTGAAGATGTTCCACGTTTTGCAGAGAGATGTAGTACATAATGAAAGCAGCAACAAAACGGAGTGTTTAATGGTGATGTAGTAGAGATATTTACATGCTAATTGGTATACGTCCATTTGATTGCAACTAAGCGCTCGCCATAACTTTACACCGGCGCGAAGGGAGACGTCGAAAAACATAATATTAAACCTGAAACCACTTTACTACTTCTAAGAAGACGAATGATGTAAGAAGCCACTGTTAGGACGACCAACCTGCGCTCGGGCCGGTTCCGTGTGTCCGGATAACAAGACAGCCACTGCGAATGATCGGGGTCTGGGGTGACAAAATTTTATGGCGCGCTTGTGAGCAAAGCTATCTAAGTGGCTTGCGCAACTTGACGCTGAAATGAGTTGAAAGTTAGTCACTTGGGTAAGAGGAATAGATCATGGGCGGCACTCTGCTGCGTTGGTCAATGCCGCGATACGACTGCTACAGTCTTATTTTTAGGCGTGTATTTTGCGAAAGATCTGCGCACCGTAAACCATATCATCATGTCAAAGTAAAAGTGAAACACTGCACTTGTCTTAAGGTGATTGCAATGGAGAGATGAAGGAAGTGGTTAAAGTTTAGGCGATCTTGCTGACGTCTACTTCGGTATCTTTAGTCGTTCATATTTTCTGAACGCTGCACCGCTAGCAACTAGCGGAAGACTCATTGGTACAACTTAGGCACTGAAGCGGACGTAGTCGACTGCACAGCCCTCTGAAATGCTTCTCAACAAGCCATAAACATCTTCTTCGTGTCCCGAGATCGATCAGTGACTTACACCTGACGCGATGCCATAGCGCAAATCACAGTGTCTGTCCTCACGAGGCGATATGTAACCTACGGCACTATGCAACTTCAATATTTTCGCAAAAATGCCTAACCTAAAGAGCAACCGAATTCCTTCTTTGTGCACTGTTATAATCTTCTCACTAGACGCGATTCCGAAATACACACTTTACTGCTCTACAAAACTTCTAGCCCAACCGAAGAGAAAACAGAACGCCAATGACCTTGACAAAATAACGTATTAATCGTGGCCAACAAACACTGTACTACTACCACGGACCTTGACTGTATTTATAGGTCTCTTACTGAAATTCGAGTTCCAGAATTGGAAGATCAGCTACCAAGGTTAATGGTTCCCCATATCTTGTGCTGTGGTTTCAGGTGGTTTGTAGTCACGTGGAGAAACTAGAACCTTCCGGGAAGTCCGGAACCGATGCGACAATCGCTAGCAATCGATTAATCGCTATAACGGAAGATTTCTTGGGCAATTCTTACTTTCTCCCGAACACCTCCCCTCTTGAGATATCGTCCGAGGTAGACGACGAAAGCCTAGCATTCACTTCCAGTCTTCGGGACGGTGTTCGCTGCCTGTCGGTCCATCTCCTTGGCAGTAGTGCCCGAGAACTGTGTTTCGAGGTCCGTGTTGTAGATTCTTCGCTCAACTGTGTGCAGTCGTCCACTGCAACCTTCGGCAATTTGAAGCTTTCCACCAATAAATCGAACGCGAGGTCAGTAGGCCTTGCTTGTTCTGGTTGGCACAACGTGGGCCGTAACTGGTTTGCATGCCGTGTCCAGATCTGTACGCCCACCATCACGTCATTCATAAAGTTTCCGCGCTTGCGTTTGACCGACCCGAGCGTCCATTTCTCACAGCCTTCCCGATAGTCACGGTCTAGCACCTTCGGTACGAGTGTAAACGATCGTTTCTTTGCTCCATGCCGCCGGTTACAATCCTGTTCCATTCTGCGGTTTCTTTCAGCAACGCATGAGACTGATCAGGTGTATCATGGTCACAGTTTAGTCTCTGGACGTACACTTTGAACAGCGAGATCCAAGCAACAGATTTCAGCGACTTTACCCAATCAGTGTGATGATTAAATAACGCATGTAAAGGGAACTCTTCTGTCAATGTGTACACATGGGTGACGGGACATATGAACTCTACGTTATCCGACTTTGTGGTGGCTAGTGGGAGGGTAGGCCACCCGAATTCATGCATCCGTAAAAGCTCCGGACAATCGAGCCACTGTTTCAAACGCTCACAAGATGAGATACCTCTGGAGAGCAGATCTGCTGTGTTGTGCTCTGACCGAATGTATCCCCACTGGTCAGGCTTGGATAATTCATGAATAGCTGGCAAACGATTTACAATAAAAGGTGCTAAACCTCGTGGCCGTGTCCCTGATTTTATACAATAGTGTGGTTGAGTCGGTCCAAAAGAAAGCTCGTTCGAACTTTAACTGCGTTCCTTTGAGCACAGTATCGAAAACTCTTGTGCGAACTTTAGCTGCTGTTAGCTCCAACCGAGGAATAGACACGGCCTTTAGGGGCACGAGTTTAATTTTCGCATAAGTTATTGAGCTCGGTGCTGGCTTTTTTTTCCTTAGATTCGAGCATATGCTACGTCACTATGCTTTCTCTCAGAAGCCTCGCAAAAAACGTATAATTGCGTTGGCTCTTTTATCGTTTGCTTTAACCTAATATATGTAGGAATCTTTACCTCACCAACTTTCGTCACCCCGGCCAGCCAATGTTGCCATGTTTCGGCATTCTCCTGTGCAAGTTCTTCATCCCATGTTATTTTGTCAAAGCAAAGTTTCTGTAGCAACAGTTTAGCTGGCAGAACCAATGGTGCCACGAATCCTAATGGATCGTATGATGAAGGTACCAATGGCAGGGATGCTCTCCGCGTTTTCCGATCATCTTTCACGGCGAAGCTAAATAGGAAACAATTCTCCTTCGCATTCCAATCCACACCTAAAGTCCTAGGTACTGTGCATCCTGGTACGTTTCTTGACCTGACCGCTGCTGCAACGTCCGATGGCAGTATGGCATTATACATTTGAGGATAGTTGGAAACCCATTTCCTCAGTACGAATCCTGCCCGAGCGAGCATCTCCCGAATTGGTGTGACAAATAGTACAGCTTCCTTTGCAGACGATAGAGAAAGCAAAAAACCAGCATCGACCCTATTGTATTGATTTCCTCATACCTCGGCGGTCCTAGGCAACGCGAAGTTAGCACAAGAAGGAGACGAAGTCGCTCCAAAGAACTGGGCTGTCATTCGATACTCCACAACACCTGCATCAGTATCTCCGTTTTGCCACCTTGGAAAACGTAATGCACCTCTGTCTTTCTCTGGTACCCTAAATAGCATGAATATTTCTTCTATGTCCGCTGCTATGGCTATTTTCTCGTTTCTGAAATGCGTAAGAACTTCTACCAAAAGTGAGGTGACGCCCGAACCTTGTAACAGGTGGTCATTTAGGGAGATTTCGTTATACTTTGGCGCACAATCCATAACCATTCGCAGCTTAGCAGGCTTCTTTGGGTTCAACACAGCTTAGTGGGATAAGTACCATCAGGGAGCATAATTGGACCGAGTTGGATGGCTAAGAACGGAACGGCATTCATTTTCTTCAGCGTATTTTCGATTGCAATGTTGTATCCTTATCGCTTTCCCAGTCTCTGTAATCGTTGCCATGCCGTTTAATAGTTATTAGGCAGTTTAACGCTCTCACTGCGCCATGGAATGGCGATCTCAGTGTCCTACTAAGCACACCGATGTTTTGAGATGAACAATTCGCACTTGTTCTCGACGGATAGCTCTCGATCTCGACGACTGACACCGTTGAATTCGCTGTCATAGTATAGCCTGAGTTGTTCTACCAGTGATGGCTGATAAATCCGTACATGATTGACGTATTCATGTGACATTCTTTTCCCTCCTATTGGTCCGATTATCATCCATCCTAGTGGGCCACTTACGGCAAGCGGTTGACTTTGCTCTCCCAAATGCTGTTCTTGTTACCGATGTGCAGCTGGTACATCTTCTGGGATTAAAATCCTCACGCTCTTATCCGCCATTTCCTCCAATTTTATACCCCTCATGTGTTGCCAACAAAGCGCTATGGTTTGAGTAGACCCTTTCAAGGGTTGAAGGCACGCTTTTCTAAGACTGTTCGCTCGGGCAATAAGAACCGAATCATCTCCTTCTAAGAACGTTATCTTAACCTCAGCACACTTGGCGTCAACTGATGACGTGTCAAACATCGTTACAAATTCCAACCCCTCAGAGAAGATCTAATGCCGTTCTCAAGCAATATACCCTTTTGTACCAACCTCACATCTGAGTTGCTATTTATTAATGATATAACATTCGTTTACAAGTACCGAGGAGTTTAGCTTCGGAATGTACTACCATTCATTCAAGAATACATTTATTCGCTTGAGACTTGGTGCGACAGGTGGATGATGACGTTTTAAGCACAACAGTCAAGTATCATATGTTGTGATCGCTTGACCTCTGAAGTATTCAGTACACGTAACAGCGAACGCAGTTGTGTAAAACGGTATACCCTTAACCTCGGAATCAGATATTCTTGTACTTTCAACTTCTGTGAAAAGATCGGGTATCAGATAGCACGAGCCAGATATTCCTTCGTTTTGGCTGGGAAGACTAAAAGATAACGAGACTGCAGCCCAATCTTATTCATGGCAATACCAATTGCAAACAATTCATCCTTAACACTGCATCACAATTACACACGAGACCAAGGTAACAAAAACCTTACCCTGATTATAACACGAGACAAGTCAAATTTGCTGTCTAACTTTCGTTTCACCATATTTGCATCTCTGTGAAATCGGTTGCCATTCACAATCAGGTCCTTTGAGACAGTGCAATCCTTTCGCAGTAACTTGGGAAGCTACCCCTACCTGGACACCATTATGTCGCTTTATTGGTGGGGTAGGTCATTTGGACATCTATTCAATGGAAGCCAAGCTAATGCCTAATGGGTGTAATATCAACAATTCACGCAAATTAAATAGTTCAGAGTGTCTAAAACTTAATCAAACTGCAAATTTTCCTCCTACCATCGCACACGACGAACAAATGGGGCAAATACCTTGTCAGAAATGCAGAAAAATATAAGAAGAGAACGTGCCATTGCTTTCGAAGGAGCATGACATATTCCGTGCTTGTATATTCTGTGCAAATATTGCCACAGCTTTTCACCTGAGGAGGAACATGCCCAATATTCTTATGCTTATTACTCATTATCTTCATGCGGGATGGTGTTTCGGCCAGAGGCAATACCAATCTGGAGCCTAAATGTGCCACTGGTACCGTGCAGTATAGACCAAGCACAAGTTGTGCGCTGGATACGTTTCGGCTACTAGAACAGCCTTGGAAATTTCGTCCAAAAATGAACGAGGAACGATAATCAACAGTGCTTTTCACGTCCCATTGGATAGTTGGTGGGGATAAATAAATAATAAGGATAATAATAATAATAAAACATTTGGTACTTAAAGTATTAAAATATGGACTTATCGTTTACTCCGCTTCGGTCCTACAATCCACTTAGACTCACAGCACCCACAGTTAACATCAAATAAATCCATAGTAAACTCCAGGTGTATGATGATAACGCTAATTGACAGAGTGTAAGTGGATGAGTGCAGCGTCCAACCGTCTTTCAAATACTGTGAGTATCGGTGCAGAGACGACCGATTCTGGGAGAGCATTCCACGAGTGACAGACATGAATAGAAAAGATATCCCTGCGGCACTCCAGACGGCTATACTCTATGGCGAGTTTCATTGCGTGGCCCCTCAGGATGGTATTAATGCTGAGTCGCAGTACAGGGCGGCATACATGAGGTAGGTTTCGCAGAATCAAGTATGCCATAATCAGGTCGCCTTATATTCTGCGATAGATCCCCCTGAATACCCCAATCGTTTTGGCCTCTTCTGATGTGTAAGACTGCGTATTGCAATTACGTTCTTAGACGTCCGACGTTATGGCTGCTCCAGTGCATGAAGGTAGTGTTTCGGGCCTGGATGTTAGACTTGAATTGAGTATTTGACATGGAAGCGAACATACGCACTAAATATTTGTCGAAATATAGCTCTGTTTATTTGTCCAAACCTCCGTCGCAACAGCCCGATGTGTCGGTTTTCAGTCTTCGAAATCTTTTCGGATTGCCCGGAGCAACCCAAGTCATTTTGAACTATCACACCTAAATCACATTCCACAGTTGGTTGTTGCAGTACATCCTTTCCCAACCGGTATGACTAGCTGCTCTGATGTCACATGGAAAGTACCTTGCATTTAAACATGTTGAAACGCAGTAAGTTTTGATTTGACCATGGATATACTGTATCTAGGTCCCTCTGAGGGCAATGCTGGTTGGCGTCCACCTGGAACCTGCGACAAATCCTGTAATCGTCGGCAAACATAAAAAAGCTTGAAGCAATTCCCTTTGCAAGGTCATTAATAAACACCAAAAACAAACGTGGACCTAGAACTGAGCCTTGCGGCACATTAAACTGGACTTGCATGAGGTCCGATAAATGGCTTCGAACTCTGACCACTAATTGTTGTTGAAGTAGAACATTGGCAGTCAACTTATAAGAGGGTCACCGATCCCGTCATGCTGCAGCTTGGAGAGTAGTATCTGATGGTCTAGACTATGGCAGGTCTTGGAAAAATCCAGGTAGATCACATCAACGTCTCCTCCAGCTTCAGCTGCCTCTGTCCAACTACTGCGTGCGATTAGTGAATTCATTGTGCATGACCATTGTCGACGCAAATCGTGCTTCTTAGGCATGTTGATGTTTCAGTTTTCCGGATAGCACAGCTGTGCATCGGCAACTATGCATTCCATGATATTGGAGAGTATAGGAAGAAGAGATACTGGGTGGTAGTTGGAAGGATCAGTTCTGCTTCCACCTTTGTGAATCGGGTTATTAGTTCGAGCTTTCACATAGTGGTACTTTGTTCCTGGTCTACACAATGCTAAGAAAACTGAACCAGAGATCCTATAAATTGGTTTGCTGCTGCTTCCAATGCCTCTGGACGAATGGTATTGACACCCGGCGAGCTGTGTTTGCGTAGACCAGTGAGCATTCGCAATATATCCTCCGCGGTAAAAGTGCTGTGGTTTAGTCCTGACAGAGGGGCGAAAATTGCTGGAAGCTCGCTTGGTGCCAAGGTCCTCTGTAAAGTGAGGACATGTTGTAAGGTCCGACTGCTTTGTGTTCGCAAATATAATATTCATTCGAGGTGTTGAATTTTGGCTCGTGTGGCTCAACATCGGAACCAAAAGACATAACAAATTCTGGCGACAAATGTGTTTGACAATGACGGCTAGTTCATTTGATCAGATGCAGCAGATACAATTCCAGAAATCCCAGAAGCAAATTTTAGAGTTATTTGCACAGAAACTGAAAGTTCAACGGGAGAACCAACGTGCTGACACAGGGACTTCAACAGACGCTTGCACAGCAGCAATCATAGAGTTCGTTGTCGACGAATCTAATAGAGTAAATTTCACTTCCTGGTTTAAGAAATATGAAGCTATTTTCCGTGTTGAGTTGGTAGCGCAAGATGATGCATGGAATGTTCGGTTGTTGCTGCGTACTTTCGATGCAGTCGTGCAGGAACGCTATAACAATTTTTACTGCCAATGAATCCAAGAGACTTCCGCTTCGATGAAAATGTGGAAACTCTGACATCGATTTTCGTTAAGTAAGCATCCATGTTCACTTTCCGTTATATTGGTCTACAGTTGCTCCAACATGAAAGCCATGATTTTATAACACATCCTGCAGCTGGGAACCGAGTGTGTGGAAGATACAAACTTGGTAGAATGACCACTGATCACTTCATAACTCTTTTATTTGTTTGTGGTCTTCAGTCTCATGCCGACGCTGATGTTCGTACACGCATCCTACCCAAGTTAGAGCAGGAAACCCATCTGATACTGCAGGACCTTGCTGCTAAATGCCAGAGAATGATTAACTTAGAACATGATGCCAAAGTGATTGCAAATGCTGACCTCAGCAGTGAACCGCAAATTTACCACATAGCTGTTCGAGGTAAAACTGTGAGCCATAGAGTACCTAATCAGAAACCCCCGACCTCACGCTGGAACTGTGGTGGAAGGCATTGCGTGCGATCGTGTAATTGTAAAAAAGCATCTCTGTCAGAAGTGCTAACTCCTGGGTCACACAGTAGCACACTGTTCCACAGGGTACCTATACAGTACGGTGCCTACCCCATAATTGTACACGAACTCTAAATCCGAAAAGACGTCGTTTCTAGGAACAAAGAAAAAGAAGTTCTCTCGTCCTGTCGCACAGAATTTGTCGGCAAGCGAAACTAACTCACCGTCAAAATTAACGAACTCCCCATATCCTTGCAACTGGAAATGGCATATGGCATTACAATCTTTGCTGGATCTTCATGGACGAAGTGTAGAAATCTGACCGCCCCAAATGCCTCCGGTGAACAACTGAGGTTGGGTGGTGTGTTTACATGCGAAATTAAATGCAAGGAGCTGAACTACCGTCGAACCATCTACTTGGTTCCTTGTGTCAATGTTAATCTTCCTAAAATTGATTGGATAGAAGGATAGCATTTGCCCAATGTACCATTGAATCATGTGTGTTCTGAAATGAACGTCACGATGCATCATACAGCCGTACCAGCTCAGCCAACTCAAAACATTGCTGAAAAGCTTAAACTACTCTAATTCCCCCCGCACCATATTGTGCGTGCGCTCGTTCGAACCAGTTCGACAAGCTCTACTCGGTGTTTCCCAATTCGTGGATCTAACCTGTGTGAATTATACTCTTGCTCCAGTTCCCAGTTTTCGGCATATTCTTTGCCGAGTCCCACATGTGTAACTACATCAAACCGGTTTTCCGGAAAAGATTTTGGTCTCATGCAGAAGAAGAAGCTGAGGGCTCCCAAACTACTCGGCAACCATCCCTGCAAATTGCAGCATAACAAACCTATAGCCTTTTTGCTCCGCTCATCAACTGAACAGCTCTAAGGACGCATATCAGCGCTCCGCCTGCATCGTCGCATATAGCAAGCCGAGCAACACACACCGCCGCATTGTATGTGTGTGTATGTTCAACTGAGAGTCGATTGATCGCTGAACCCGCCAGTCTGCGCGTTAGGACCTCCAAATGTATCGACCGCCTGACCTTGCTGCTGTTGAACAACTTTCACTTCGGGTGCATGTTCTGACCTGCCTGTGCGTCACTCCTGGCGCAAAGAACACGCATTGAGGTGAGCGCTTAGATAGGCCTTGCTGTAAACAATAAGAGGACGACTAGCATTCCAATGGTTCACAGTCGCCTTTGTTACGCAAACAATTGCAGTAAAGTCCTTAAGATAAGTGTTACCTGTTCTAGCTGCATTAGATCGTACTGTACGCAATTTGTAGGCAAATCCGTTCAAGAAGTGAGAGAGACAAAGAAAGTTGCTGACACCATTTGGTTTTGTCCAACATGTCAAGGCTTTCCAGTTGTCAACAGTTTATCTTTGCTCATCAAAAAATGCGATGGCATGACTGAGATAATCGCGCATTTTGTAAATACTATGATCGATCCCACGGAGATAAATATGGCTACGCTAACACCTCACCCAGTCAAAATATGCTCCGAATCTAAGCCAAAGAAGAGAGCTAGAAGCTCAAATTGCACTGCAGCGTCCGTGGCTATAAATCCACTTGATTACCTCACTGCCATGAGTGGACAAGCCTCAAATATGCCTGCTTTCACTTCTCCAACCATAGACGCTTCACCTGGAGATTCAGCCATGACACCGACAGCGCAGAGCCGAAGGCAATCCAGTGCAGGTAACAACCCATTAACGTACGCATAGATTCCCTCGACAAACACACCGGAAACGACATACGTAGGTCCATATTCTGTACCGAGCCTGCGTGGCGCAAAGCAGCTTTCACCGTCAACTCCAGTGGTGCCTTCTAAATAACTCAAAGTGCCGGCAAATTTATAAAGACAACACTCGCTATACAAAACCACGCTGCGTTAACCCTCGTGTGCACGAATGTTCCTGAGTCCTAATCTGGCACAATAAAAGGCAACTTGCAGTACGCTCGCAAACAGTGGATTTCAGTCTGCAAGAGGATTGGCATTCGGGTTGAGCCTTTAATGCTGCAACACGTAGAGCCTCATCCGACCTCAGTGGACCCTGGCGAACCTCGAATTTTTCAAGTAACTCTCGACTGAGCAGATGTGACACAGGCTGTACTTCTCTCAGCAATTCATCTTCGCAAGGCACCGAGCGGAGTGTGCATATTACTTGATCTATCTTGGAAATGTCACTCAAAATAAGCAGTTGATTAACGCGGCAATCCTAATAAAAAATAACATAAAACAATATTCGTTCATGGTGTTCCCGAGTTTCTGCATTCTTCTGATCACGATGCGCAAACGCATGAGCGAGAGCAGTAGTGCAACAACCATTGACAATGTTATTGCCAAATCCCTGACAAGAGTTCCGTCATCACCTAACTACTGGGCTGCGGTCCCTGACTAATGAAATTAATATTACACTCGGAGAGTATGACGCAAGTTCTGCTAGATAGCTAGTTAAATTTTAGCAAGGCTGCCAACAGAGATCAGACTAAAGACAGCAAGCGAACGGCCGAAATTCGGAAGTATTTCGATGAAAGTAGCAAACGCTGCAAATTCCTTATCTGCACAGTCCTGCGGAGAGACGGACACAACAGCACCTACGACATACAACAGGATAGAGCACAGCACAATTTCAAAAGCTGATCTGTAATGCTCAATAAAGTCATGCAACTTGATTGAATTTCCTAAACCAAAAAACGGTTAATGGTAGGCCACTTAACTGCTTGCGTAAAAGCAAACAAAAGTTGACATCCATCCACGCACTCCTAACAACAAAAGCCTTATCTTTCATATACACAAACTCCCAAGACCTTCTAAGCAAGTTGGCAGAACTTAGAGAACTCCATGACTCACAACCGCGGGACCTCGTCATGATTACAGAGACATGGTTAAACCTTGTGATAACCGATTCTGAGATCAATTTACCCGATATGTCGCTGCTTCGGACCGACAGGACCGGAAGGCGGTAGCGGTGTGATTCTTTACTGTAGTCCAAAGCTCCGAAGTGAAGTTATCGATCACCCGGTGATCCGTGCTGCTGATTCGCTTTGGTGTCACTTATGGTTGCGAAACAAGGATACATGTCTACTAGCCGTGACTTATCGCCCCCCCAACTCAACATCCGAAATGGACTCCAAACTGGACCACGTCTTTCAGTTTGCTTTCAAGAAGTCTTACACCAGCATTCTTATCGCGGGAGACTTTAACCCGCACGGCATAGAAACGCCGGCAACAGACGGCATGCAGTTTAAAGCCTCCTTGCAATGAGCTAATTGCTATCCACCCTCTGTACAACCACGTAAACTCTCCCGACAGATTTCGAACTGCTAACAAGCCGTCGATACTGGATGTTGTGCTGAATAACAAAGAACTCATGGTTGACTGGATAGTTACAACCGCATCACTCGGTTGTAGTGATTACGTTACTCTACTCTTCGAATATGTATGCTATGCGCATTATCCTGGAAAGAAGGAGGATAAAGTGCAAACTGCCACGCATTACAATGTGTTATCTACGCTTGTTAAGGATACAACTTAACTTGCTTAACCGAATTCCCACCAGATATTGCCTGGGAAACATTTCAAGGACGTTTAGCCCATTGGTAGCGCACGCATGAGAACAGAAGTCCACCCAACCACAAAACAAGCATAAGTCATTTCTGAGGAGCAGAACAAGTAAATGTATGTCCCGGAGGAATTTGGCATGGCGAGATTACCAGGACTGCTCGAATGCCGAAACCTGGATTGCATACGTGACACATCGTAACTTCTGTGTGAAACTGATCAGCGAAGACAAGGTCACGCATCAGAAGAAGTTAATGAAGCGATTCTGCACTAACGGCAAACTTCTGTACAGGCACGTTAACGGCCTTCGAAAGGTGAAGCGGAGGATTCCAGCACTAGTCACGGCTGAAGGGTGCAAGTGATCATCAATGGAAGCAGCTGATCTCCTACAGATTCATTACTCCCAAACTTTCCAGCAGGTAACTAGTCCAAACATTCTCCTCATTTCTATTCATCCAACCCAAAGGTTTAGACAACGTCACCTTTGCTTCGGTAGCTGTGCTGAAGAAGTTGTTATCCTTGCGTATCCACAGTTCTCCTGAAGTCGACAACATCCGACCAAAGGCTCTACAGGCGGTAGCTAGTGGTCAAGCAGAAGCACTGGCTGTTTTCTATCAGCGATGTCTAGAAGAGAGCCATATTCCACCAGTATAGAAGCGAAGGGTCATCACTCCTATCCATAAAAGAGGTAGCCGCACTGATCCTGCCAATTACCGTCCAATAACACTACTTCCCGTACTATCCAAAGTGATGGAATCAATCATCGCATCTGCGCTGATGAAATATCTGGAAAGCCACGACTTAACAGCTCCAGAGCAACATGGCTGTAGTCAAAAGCGTTCGTGTAATGCTAACCCATTAATTGCGCTTAATAGCTGGACTGAAGTTGTTGAGGATGGAGTAGGAGTCGATGTCATCTACCTAGACTTCTCAAAAGCATTTGATCGCTTAAACCATCGAATTCACCTTCAGAAGCTTTGGAATTACGGCATTGGCGACGCAATCCTGAGTTGGATCAGCATTTTTACACACGAACGAAAGTTAGTGGTGCAAGTCCGAGAATCATTTTACGATGCAGTCGATGTGGCGTGTGGCGTACCACAAGGGTCGCGTCTTGGACCTCGTCTGTTCTTGGAGTTCATTAACGATTTGGTGTGATCAGTTGCTTCCGATTTCCTATTGTTAGCTGGTGATATCAAGATATGGCGAAGATACAGAGGATCGGACGACTACGAACGGCTCCAGTGCAATGTTAACACAGTGTCAAACTGGTTAGTTCAAAACGCCCTACCATTCAATGTAGAAAAATGTCGCGTTGCACGATTACGCCATAGATATAAGTACACACATTTGCTTGAGACAAACGGGTTGCAGACCTGCTCCCAGGAACTTGATATTGGTGTGATCGTACAGAGCGACCTCAACTGTCCCAAATAAGCCGAGATAGCTGCAAAAAGAGGCAATCAGCATGTCGGCATGCTGCGAAGAGCATTCGGGAGATTTGACCCATCAATCTTCCCAATGATGTACACTTCCTACTTGCGCTTGCATGTTGAATACGCAATCCAAGCTTGGCAATCTTGGTTGAAGCGCAACCTAGAGGCGTTAGTTGCACTACAACGAAGAGCAACAAAGAATGTAAAGGGCTTACGCTATCACTCTTACCACCGAAGGCTGAAGTTGCTGGGAATTTTCAGCGGATGTTATCGAAGGCTGCGTGGCGATCTCATATTAGCGTATCAGATATTGAGTGACCCCAACCACGTATGCCGCCATTTGCTGAAACATAGCCACAACACGCAGCTCAGGGGTAGCTGCTTATAACTGAAGGACCAATATTGCCGTCTAGAGTGTCGACGGAATTACTTTTCCCTTCGGGTTTGCCAACCCTGGAACGCACTCCCAGACTCAGTTGTATCCTCTCCTACCTTGAATGTTTTCAAAAAACGATTAGATGTTGCTCTTAGCTCCCAGCATTTTGTTACCTAAACTCCTCTATTGTGGATTACGTCAAGCATGCTTTTCAACAGGATTTATGTATCAAATGGACCTAAGTGAACGGTCATATTTTACTTTTCTCACTCCTTATCTCAACAATCACTGCACCCCAGTGTCTTTCTGAACGTCTACGCCCGGTGTTCTTTTTAAATCTACACTGATGTAATTTATCAGATTATTCATCTAGGCAGACGTTCGGTAGATGACCAAGATATATTTTGATTTCATCATATTCATCCTAACTATCTTACGGGACGTGTCAGGCACTTACTTTTATCCCGTGATAAATCATTTTTCATTGTTCATTGTTAAGGTAAAGTGTGTTTGTGTTTTCCAACCTGAACTTGGATACTGTAACAAGACGCAAGCAAGGATACTCTGTTACCTGATGCTACCCTAGTGTTTTGACCCAAATGCTCGGTCCCTTATACATCACAATTAATTGTAGAACATGAGCTTCACCGATTGATACAAACTGGCATGATCCAGCCAATAAATGTATCCCTAGGGACGGCCCATATTCTCTTGATTAAGAAGTCGAACGTTTCTCTTCGCTAGTGTGCAGATTTTTCAACTGGTCTGGATGATGCATTGTAACCCTATCAAAATGCACTTTCACTTCCTGTCTCCTGCTAGGCGAATTTGGACAATGGTAAATATTTCGCTACCTTAGCTCCGGCGGATGCTTATTTACAGCTTGAAGATGAACCTGAAAGCAGAAAGCTTCTGAAGATCAACCCTCATCATGATATGTAGTGATACGATCGTTTGCTATTTGGAGTTAAATCCGCACCCACAATTTTCCAGCAAGTCATGGATGCCAACTTGACTACGGTAGTTGGAGTTGCAGCCTGTCAGGATGAAATCATCGTAATAGGCACCACACAGGATGGATTATTTCAACGAATTGATGATGTGATCATGCAAATCAAAGAATATGGATTCCGTTTACACGCAAACAAATGCAAATTTTTCTTGAAATCCTTTAACTTCCTGGGATTTGTGATCAATGAATGTCCCGGACATCCCAACCCCGGAAACATTTCGGTGATAAAGCGATTGCCTACACCAAGCGATGTCACAAAGCTGAGATCGTTCCTCGGATTGGTAAGTCATTATAACGAGATCTTACCAGCGATGCAAAGCTTATGCTACCCTTGAAGCATCTGAAGATGAAAGATGGCAAATTGAAATGGTCCAAGCAGTATTAATAACCATTCGAGAAATTGAAATCTCTGCTAAAATCAGACCTATATCTTACCCACTACAATCGGAATCTGGAGATCATCCTGGCTACAAACACTTCGAGCTATGGAATTGGTGCATTCATTGCACACCGCTTTCCAGACGGTTACGAAAAGGCTGTGCCGCATGTGGCACAAGCCCAGACCACCTCTGAGAAGAACTACAGCCAAATTGAGAAAGAACCACTCACTATTTTCTTTCTGTTCAGAAATGCCACAAAATGATTCACGGTCGGCGTTTCACACTAGTGACGTATCACAAACCGCTACTCTCTATCTTTGGTCCAAAAGAGAATATTCCGGCTTACATGGCCAATCGACTTCAGAGATGGGCCACCTAGCTCTTGGGATACAATTTAACATGAGGTATTCGTCAACCGATTCTACTGGGCAAGCGGACTCTCTGCACAGAGTAAGCGATGCTACTCGCCGTGCGCGTGAGTATACCGTCATTGCTTTAATCGCAACCGACGCGGATATTAGGGACAGGAAACGTTACGCCGTGAGTATGTTACCGGTAAACGCAAGAATGGTTCAGTAAGCCACGAACCAAGGCACAAGAAGTATTGACTTATACAAGGCAAGGCTGGTCAAAGCAGTGCCCTGACGAATTTCCTGTACAGTAGTTCACGCGACGCGACGCTTTGTCCTAGTCCGGTGCCTGTTTGTTTTTCGTGCATCGCCTTGTCGTTCGCGCAGTACTCAGGCAAGGCATGCTGAGGCAATTGCAAAAGGGCCATCCAGAAACCGCTAGCATGAAAGCGTTTGCACGCAGTTACGTGCTTTCGCCCATGATGGATATCCAAATAGAAGACTTCGGACGATCATGTTCTAAATGCTGCAGTGTTTCCAAGTTAACGGTGCGAACATTGCAATCTTGACCTAACCCCGAATCATCCTGGTAGCGGATCCACGTAGATTTGGCAGGACCAGTTGAGGGAAGTTTCTTCCTCATGATTGTCGTTGCATACAGTAAGTGGCCTGAAAGTATTGTGAAACGAAACACATCCGCAAACAGCAAATTGCTTGCGCTGAAGCGTGTTTTCAGTCAGTACGGTCTGCTAGAAAGAGTCGTATAGGATAACGGATCACATTTCACTTCCTATCGATCTCCTGCTTTGCGCACAAACTGAAATTCAACACCCGATTACTGCACCGTATCATCCTGCATCAAATAACCTAGCAGAAAGGTAGGTCGATACACTATAACGTGCATGGTTAAAATCGAAGAGCGAGGGGGCATTGGATGAAAGACTGGAATGATTCTTGTTGAATTACCGAGGTACTCCAAATCCCAATGCACCAGATGGGAAGTCATCCGTTGAAGCCCTCAGGGGTCGAATACAGAGAAGCACCTTAGAGTTGATGGCTTCAAAACACCCACCGATAAGTCGCCCGAATTCGGTGATATAAGTCCAGTACAAC
Source organism: Dicrocoelium dendriticum (assembly GCA_944474145.2). Lineage (NCBI taxonomy): Eukaryota > Metazoa > Platyhelminthes > Trematoda > Plagiorchiida > Dicrocoeliidae > Dicrocoelium > Dicrocoelium dendriticum. The sequence continues at coordinate 91,858,068 of OX104068.1, read as the reverse complement.
AGGCCGTATGGAGCACGTCAAAGGAATTTTAGAGTTGAACACGCAGTATTTGTTGCCTCTCATCAAGGGTGTCGAATCAGCTGGAGACCAGGTCAAGTCGTGGGACGATGTGGCAGAGTAATGTACGAAGTTCGCGTTGGTAAGGACGTATGGGTTCTCCATGTCAACCAACTGCGACCGCGATTTACAAGGATTCCAGAGACGAGCGACCCCAAGGAATTTGATTTCAGTGAATTGTTATACACTTTGCAGCCAAGCACCTCGACTAGACCGGATACGCAACTCGTGGAACGGAAGAGAAGGAAAACCAAATACGACCGACACGGATAAGAAGATGCGCGCATGCCTTGCAGGTCGACCCCCGACGGAAGACCTATTCAAATACCGGTCCAACTATTTCAACAAGGGGAGGTGTAAGGTCTCGAACGGCGTCCTCCGAGGAAAATTTCAGTGCCTGAGAAACAAATCGAGTTGACGTCACTGGTTCAAGCGGAATCTTGTAACGCGCGTGGAAAAAACGAATTGTACACAGATCGAGGCCAAATGCACACAGAAACGAAGCAAATTGACTTGTTCAGGGAAGCAAGTGCTCAATTCCCATAAACAACTATGTGTTTTAAATCAAAACAGCGTCAGGTACAAGCAAAGTAGCGTTTTTGCGTGTTGCAGAATATTTCGTGCTTACGTATGTTTCATATCACACACACGGTCCTTGATTCTTTAAGACCTATAAACGCAAATAAGCACAGAACTGTGATTTTTCCAATTTGGTGTATTTTTGTCCAACGAAGACCTGATTTATGTTTGCAAATATACTTCTCGTCCGGTGGGTTGACTTTTGGCTCAAGCTACGCAATATAAGAAACTGCTATATTGCATCCCTAACACAACTGTATGATCATCCGAGATTTTCGGAATCACATATGTTATCATCATCGATAAGGAAGAGTATTGGTTCAAACACATTGCAATGAAAGACCCAAATTATGACTTCTTTAAGAAAGGAGAAATTCCAGTCGTCTATAACGATTTCTGACGGTTATTTCAAGTACGATTTAAATTCGCCTGATAATTGATTGTTGATTCCGTAAGAGCGTATTGCAAACACCACATGGTCGAGCGCTTCTGTATATCAAGTAAATCTAAGCTTAATTCCACGTCATCGCCAACGAGTGATGTTATGTAGTCGGAGAATTGAAATTGACATGCGTGGCCCGAGCGCTTCGTAGAGAGACCTTATTCCGTGCTGTTTATCAGGCCTAATATTATTCTAATTTAAATAAGGCTATTCCAGACCATTCAAGTTAGAGCTCTAGAAACGGTCGCTTTATGATTCATAGTTCGATAACTAGACATTGCAGTTCATGTTATGACGTAAATATGCTCCATTAACGTGGTTTCTCTGGGTTGAATTCAATATCTACCATGCATACCTGCGACGTCCTTGTAACAAATTTCATTTTAGGATGTGCAGATATGTCGGCCGACAAATTGCGTTTCAATAGCATTTTCAGCTGTCATATGGATAGCAACTCGGTCGTTTATAACTCTGGCAGGCCTACACAGTTCAGCAAGTGTCTAAATGATGGTCGACAGTAAAAAGACTGCATATTTCCCGCCAAGCATGGTACGTTCTCAGCACGAGAAATACTCTTCTGAAGTACACATTGGTTTCAAACTAATTACTGATTCCACTGAATGTGTAGCCTACTGAAAAGCACAGGTGCTTGTCAATTTCCTCTGTTACTCTGCCCTGGTAGCAGTCCAGGGATTGATTGTAACCCACCGGGGTCAGGCAGCATGTGTAATGATGACTATTCCAGGAAGCATGAAACGACCGTGCAGAGCTTTTCTGGGCTTGTGATGGCTGTCTGATTGAGTCTAGGTGTGATGAGGTTCTACATCTACCATTCAAATCTTCATGCTATCCCCATGCAATCAGTATGCAGCCAAACTGATTATAAGGCCAAATGTTATTTGACGGCTTGAGTTTGTTAAGTTCGTTGTTCGATGGGGCACTGACCTGTGCTTCGCATGATAGTAAGTAGCAGGCCGGAAGATAGGGTGCGGCGATATATCTTATGTAGTAACTTCCTAACGTTGGTCGATACCTTTTTGTGTAATGCACTGGGCTTACCCAGAGACTGCTAACAGCAGAGTTGCGGGTGTGAGGCCTACAAGCGTGGGATGGAATTTGCACTACTGAGGATTCTCTAAAAAATAAAACGACCGTATAATAATTTCCTGGATGTGTTACTGCGGCTTAACTAAGTTCAGTTGTGATGAATTACCACCTATCGGTTCTTTAAAAAATATCGAGCGAATTACATATGACATAGGAATATTTGATTTGTTGATCTAGTGAGTTTAAACCTATGTCAATTGAAGGGTACGTACTACTTGAAGTTCGCCTACCAACAAACCTTTCAATCCATTTTCCTGGGTACGATGGAGTCTGTGCGTAGATCAAGCAGTTGGTACGTTGGGACTTTGTCCTTATTAATTATGCCTTCTAACCCAATAATTATGGTAAGATATACTTTCAGTGTCACGCGGCAAGCTCCTTCCGACAGCACGAAGTTTTACAGCTAACTTTCGTCAAGACATTTAGGGGAGCAATCAAAATGAGTGGCAAAAAGCACTCCTTTTATTTGTGCTACTTCTTCAACTTAAGGTTCAAAGGTGTTCTCTGTAGTTAGGTCGCAAAATGTGAATTAGTGTTATCCATGGGGGTCATAAGTTCATCCATATCTCGTAAGCCGTGTTCACCTTTTCCAACTATTTTAGTGTTATGGGATGAAGCGCGAATTACGGCCCCAATCTAAAAACAATCTCAAAATTAACTTCTGAATTTGTGTTTATATAACTTACCGTCTTAGAGAGAAGAGATAGTGAAAAAAGAGGTAAAGATTTTGTTGTGGCATTATAAAATCGGGCTTTCAGCAATAATAAAAATGATGCCACAACGTAGAGTAAAATGGTGCCACAAAAATGGACTTATCATTTGTTAGGCCTAGTTCAGGGTTGCTCACTAAATCATATATGGCTGAAAAACGCGGATCTGCACTTTCTGACCGGTTATTCGATTGTGTCTGTGTGCCTGTTGATAACACATAAATGTTTCCTCTTGTAAGTGCAAGCTTTATCCTAAACCATGTAATCAATCGCCAATGATTGTCCCATACCTTGACACGTACGTTTTGTCTGATTGCTCGTGACAGGTGCGCTAATGGAGGTGGATCAAATAGAGTTCGTTGATATCGGGGGGTTGACAGTGATAAGTGATGTCAATGCAATGTAGAAAGAACGAAAAAGGTGAAAATTATCATTCCGAAAGGCAAACGAATGCCGCAGTCAAGCTCATCCACGCATGGGCAAACCAGTGGCGCAGTTTCATGGGAAGTAAAGTAGATTGTAGAGTGAAGAAAAAATCGGGATAAATATGTTTTGACAGTGGCTGTTTGAATATCCCTGGAGAAGCATGTGTGGAAAAACACGACAATAAACCGATCGACGGATAAACGAAAGATCCTTTCCTTCAGTTCTGTGATCACGGGGTGGAAAACGCGGATGCACATTTTCGCATGTGGGTAGGGAAGATATAAGGTGAGAGAATATGATTAAGTAGATGGCGTATAGGTGACAACAGTTTCTTATTAAGTTTGCATGAGTGCACCATTAGAATATTTTCTATCCTCCTCATAGCTCAGCGTGTTACGTGTAAGTGTGTAAGCATTAAGCCACAAGGGCGTCGCGCAAGAGGTCGTTCGCAGGGTGACGCGAAGCTAAACAAGGAGGCCCAGTGCTCTAATGTTCGATGGTAGCTCTTTACACAAATATAGGTATTTGTGTAGAAAGCAGATGCAGCGAAACTTGGAACGAATATTCGGTACGGTGACTACGCTAGTTCTATTCATCATTGGAGGGCAATTGGCTCCGCACAGGTTGTCAACACAATCGGCAATCAAACTGATATTATATCAAAGTTGTAACGAAAATACAAAATTATTTTTGATTCCACGTAGCCACATAGAAACCACATGGAAAACGTTGAAGCTATCCGTTCAGTAGATATCAATGAATTCCTTGCCAAGCTTGGTGGACTAAGGTTGCACTCGCTCAAAGCTTAATCCGTTACTTTTCCTTAACCTATTGAACATTAGTGAAAAGTATTCTATAACTATTCATGAACGTTATGGCTCCACAAATGTAATCACTAAGAGCATCAGCTTTAGAAATTTGAGGAGGTTTGAGAACAGCCATTTTGCTCAAGCACTCCATGGCAGTTAGCAACAGTACTCCATGTGTTCCCAGTTCATTATGAGTTAGAGTGTGAATGTAGGAAGTAGCATTAACTTAGCCAATCTGATGGCCCATTTCCACGCGGCGCACTATCGTTCATGTTAACTATGCTTAAACTGACGACAATATAGTGTTCTGGGGAGCACTTTCTTCCGCAAGGTCCCGCGACTCGTGAGCTCTATATTGTGTTTTGTGAGTTCACGACCCAGACATACCCATGCTCATGTCCGAAACGTCCAGACTAAACTTGCTCCGACGCTGCCATGCATTATGTGTGAATTCGACTGTAACATACACGTCCACAATTTACTGGCGCTCTTTTCCTCGCCTTTTCCTTGCGTTTGTCTCCGTAGTCTATCTCGCCAGGCTCGGTATAAAATTGAGACTTTGCGTCTATGTACCCGCCTCTGCTCTGGACCAATCTTCTTTTCCCTACTCTGGGGTTTAGGTATGTGGGTGATAAGCGGTTGACATCGCAACTATTGGCTAGTGCGTCCCAGCTAGTTCGGGATACAAGTTTGAGGGGTTCGTATTGTTCATGCCGACCGTACCGTACGCATCTAGTGATTTGGCGACGTCCGTATCCGGATTTGTCTGTCACTGTGATATCCATGCGGACAACCACATGACGCCTGTGCTTACCGAGGGCCATGGGTGGATTGCGCTGTACCACCCACAGTTCCACCCACACACCCAATATCTGGTGTAAAACCAAAGGAATAAGACCGGGAGGCATGTGAATGGGAGCCACGTTTCATCAACGAAGCCGGCCCGCACTCCTTCAATAAGCAGAACAGAAGCATTTCGGCCTAAATGGGAAATCATGCACACCAGACGTACACATTGCGGTGCCTGGACCGTAGCCCGTTCTATACAGGATGGAAGCATTCTTTGAGCCTAGCACGGTCACTACGACGGTGCACTCCCTCCCCTCCAGCGCCGACTAACTGTCTCCTAGAACCAGTATGGACGAGGTAGTGGGTAATAGACAGGTAGGCATTTTGTCAACGTTCACATCCGGCGCAGCCACACCAGGGAGCTCAAGCAACATCGACTTCTGAAATGTAAGATTACTCATCACACAGGCAACTGCACCACATACGCCGTCTTATAGGCCTGGATCAGTAAATCGAATGGGAGTGAACTCATGGTGCTTCTGTTCCACCTGTAATAGTGTTTTCTCCTGCACCTGAGCATCCACTCTTTATAGTAGTCCACGAAATCCGCATTGATCGAAATTTGACTTGGATCCACAACATCTGTAATCAGCATGAGTTTGTCATAAACTCAACTTCTTCATTTTCTGGTAATGTTATATTCGGTTGGCCCGAGTACCGTTTCTCTGCACTAATTTGGTAGTACAAAAGCGGTATGCGTATCCTCGTCGAATTCATTCGATATACACAAATCCATGGATTAAGCTCATCAGTGTCCAATGGCAGTTCGAAGACAACATATGCACATGATTTTATCCAAACTGAGGTGTGAGCTAGTACAAAATGGATAGAGACATATTAGCCCTAATGATCAATGGTACTACGAACGTCTATGGGTTTTGTTTGAAGGTCAGGCTAACAACCACTTTTGCAGGTATGAGATTAACTACTCATTACGGACTGTTGATGTTTTCTGCAACATTTAGACATGACAGCCTTAAACCTTGGGTATCCATGTTTGAAGGAACCCGACATAGCAATAGTGAAGCAACTACAATGTAGAAGGGTAACTAAACTACTGGTGCAGTGAAATAGTGTGCACTTAGGCGTTGCCGTCTACATGTACAGTCTGTTTTGCCTAGCTGATGGGGGAGATAGCACAGCATGCGTACGTGATGAAGTGTCCACTTCTGTCTCTCCATGTCACCCATCGGTCTGGTCATCTGCTACCCGAGGTACGTGCACGTGCTCATAGAAAGGTTGATGCGCAATCTTTGATATTGACAGATGACATCAATTGTCCCGCTGCCCACTGTCGAACATGCGACTTTTCAAACAATGCTCGCTTTGTTTTGCAAATGTCTAAGTATTCCAACATTTGTACATACCCATGTGTACTCTGTTGTCACCATTGGCTATTTGATATAGATATGCATCGTACTTTTCCGGGTGCAGCCATTTGGTGCTCATAAAACGATTGTTGCTGTCCTCCTATTCCTTTCCGATGTAAGATACTAATACATTGACTAACTATTCCTGTTGGTTTTGACATTTTACTTCGTCTATGTAACAGATTGGCCATCTGCAATGAACTTTTGGTTAGGCGTCTCTGCGCTTCCCCATTCCCCGCTTATTACTTGCGTTTTCATAAGCTTCGGTAAATTCTGTATGGCTGAGGAACAACTGGAACTATAACTATGCTCCCTCTCATTACTAACCTGCGGAGCGGAACATGAACTGTTGACATCGTGATAATCACTAGTCGGTTAATTGTGTGGATTGTTCACTTGCCACAGAATTTCCAGGGAAATTTATCTTCAAATGCATAGTCCAATGTGGTCACCCGAGGGACAATCGTTGAACATTTTATTCCAAGTGTCAAACTTTACACTTTATGCGTACTGTAAGCGGGCAAGCGATGATAACCTTTTGATTCAAGCGTATCCATCGAACCGGGAACATACACGAAAATTTTCCACCCTAGCATTGATCCGTATCAAGCCCACAATCCCTCGGAAACACCGCGCATGTCAATTACGAATGATCTCATGAATGGACTGAACCGTTATTCTGCGATGCACCAGCTCTCTAAGCGTCGTGCTACTTTGCATTGAGCAGCTGATCAAGCTGGGCATTTATAATCTCAACTCGATTTCAAGGAGCAGAATGTAGATAGCATGGACTGGTGAGTAATACCATGGAGTTTACATAGTGATGTAAATCGAGGCTGAATAATAATAATAATAATAATACGTAGAGAAAGAAGCCGTAGCTCACCGTCTCGGTATGTCACCGTAGTAGACTCCACTGGAGAAGGTAGTAAGAATAGCATAGCATAGGTCACGATGAGCAAAACTTTGTAAGGGGCAACACGTGAACTCATCGCGAAATACAACCGAGTTAAATGAGCTCAATAAAGGTAGGCTACGTGTGGCTCATTCGTTCTAGGCAGGTGTAATAAAGAAACCACATTGCACCAAGTCAGTAGTGAATCATTCTAGAATGAAACTGTACTCAAGTGCAACTTACATGCGGGATATAGAATAGGGATGACACAAAAAATGACGTAGATGGCGTAAGCAACTTTTCAAGTTAGCAGGGAAATGGTGCGATTATGTCCACTGCAGGCTATCTGTTTTGGAAGGCAAAACCAGAGCCGGTTATGATCGTCTCATGTCCGAGGTGAGCGAGAATCAATTGGGATGTGGAACCACAAAGCAATCCATCGTGTGTTACTATTTATTTTCCCCTGGTCATTCGGTCTGACCACTAGCATTTCTCGACCAATTCATTAGTGTCTAGAATGCTGCTTATGCCCATGCATTTCCATTCGGATGTCACAACGTATTGCTGCTGTTCCGGAATCAACCTTGGGGTATTGTCAGAATCTCAGTGCGTTCACCATAAGTCGGCAGCAGTATAATGGGGCGTATGGAGACACTTGAGATTGGATACATTGACCTCATATTACAACCCGCAATAATTCACGGTGTCACACGAAAAGAAATGTAATAAGATCCATCTGTCTAGTGGGAATGTATCGAGACCCGAACAAATGTTAGCGGGATTTGTACTTTAGACGATTCCCATTTAGACATCGAGCCAGTAGATAATGGTGTTACGCAAGTGCAAATGCCGTTAGTCTCTCAGGTTGAAGTGTGGTGCTTATAAGTGTTTCTAAATGGTTTCCATTTAATCATTCAAAGTGAGATATCAGTTGACATACCAAAGGTCCCCGGTTCGAGTTGCAGTACTGCAGTGTGGCGAACGGTCATTTGTTCACACTTGTGTATAGACTACCACAAACTGGATGGAAAAACAATAACCCTCATGAACCATAACCCCACGTACGTGCATGAGTTTGGATTGAATGAAGGAACAACAGCCATATTCCTCTAGTTTTAGATACCCACACGTAGAATTATTACCAACCAATACCACTGTCAGTGGTTAGTTACCGTTTGCATGTGAACCTAAACGGTAGCCTTAAGTTTAATCAGAAGTGTAGGTAAAAACAATAGATTGAGACAGATATGGAAATAAGGAAGCAAATGTCATCATTATGGTTACCAGGTAGAATGATGCACAACTGAATGTACCGTAAAACACAGATGACTTATGGTTCCTCTGTATAGTAAATGCTGTCTGCTATAAGTGTTAGTAGACGATAATATGATACATTTCCTGATGGCCCCTATGGCACTATCACATGACCAACATATGTAGTAAATTCCACTGCTCCCTGTTCTACCATCGGCTTTTGAAATAGTGTACAAACTCCTTTAGCAAGTTTGCAAGAAACAGCTTGTACATCTAATTATCTAACATCTCAAATGATTGTGTGGGCACATGGTATCTTCACAGCGGGATTTGGAATGGTACCACTTTGACATGGCGGAAAAACAATGAACGAGTAAATCTCCATACCCATGGTGTGATTTGCACTAAAAACATTGAGCATTGCATAGTTAATCGTATGAGGGTAAACAAATAATGGGTATCAAGAGCCTCGGCAGATGGCGCAAATAAGGTGGTTAGCTGAACGTATGATATTTGCTTGCAACCTGGATTTCTCATCGTAATTTTACCGCTTACAATTTACTAACAATCTGTCATCATACATTTCGGTTGCTGCTATTCTTCGCAATAAATCAATTGTTTCTGTGCGTGGCTTTAGTTTCCAATTAAATAATTATTTAAACACTATCGTACCACTACAGTTGGACTAACCTACTTTTAAGTCAATCTAGATGATTGGCCAATTCTAATTTAAATTGTAACAGGAAAGTTTGCTCTTTCCCACCTTGTCTCGATAACACCTGACTTATCCTAACTTCAATATGGGTCATGTACAGTGGGAAATATAACTACACTCATGCTTGTGACTAAAATATGAAACAGAACATGTAGAATCAACATCAGCATGTTAATGGCTAGTCAGTGACTTGCCGGGATTATTCAGTTCACACACGGACGAACCAACGTTAGGACACTTGCGATAAAGTTTGTTGGGTCTTGAACACCGAGTTTCAAAAAACTACATTCCAAAGCCAAGAAGGGTTCTAGACTACTTTGGCTCCAGGAATAATTGTTGATCACTACACCAAATTGTTCAATCGAATGCACGAAAGAATGTGGAATATTGTGAATAGCAACCGCTTGGTAGCCAGGAGTTAACGCGACCCATTTACGGTGGTGGCGTCACCATTACCGCTGACTTTTAAGATGGGACTGCTTGAGGATAGGCGACCAATCTAAGGGATTTATGAGTGTTCCTTTGAATCCGTCATACACACGCGCACACACACACGTTTGTGGCCTTTCAACTTTACGGCCTATGTGTTGCGGACATTCAAAATGAGCAACACTCACATGGACGTTTGAATAATATTCTAGGTCACTCCCAGTAGTGTCACTCTTGTCGGGCACTACGTCTGCATGGATTGTGAAGCCCTGGTGATTGAGATTGCAAAGCACTGTCGTACTAGAAGAACGAACGTGTTCCCATGTATTTGAGCTCCGATCACTATGTGGATAATAACACCTAGGGAGGTAAATTCCTGGAGCGCATGGCAACCTGTATTCATGAGTCTGATTATTGAGGTTATAGTCAATCTGAGACTTAACAACTGCGGAATGTTCGCACTAATGAGCTGGAATCAGGTGAGCTCACAGTTTTGCATCATACATAACGATCCCAATGGTACAACATTTATCCTCATGAACCTTAATAAGATGAACATGTAACACTTCCAGTTGTAGGAAAGAATAACAGCCGAAGTTTACATGTTACGAGCATTTGCATGGCCATGTTTTATCGGCAATCTCAATCGGTACCTCCTTTTCAGCTGGCTCACTACTGGTATCCTTGTGGGTCCACGCAAGTTGGTATAAATTTGATTCGCATCAACTATCCGTCAGGATGCACGGAACACTGTGTTTGAGCGTCGTAGTAATGCTGCACGATTCTCGGTCTTTGAGAGCACCTCAGGCATAACACTGCGGTGGCTTAAGTATGTCAGGACTAGGCGTACGAACAAGACCGCAGTAGCAGGTGCAGCGGAGAGAGAGTACTGAGTAATTCAATGTAAAAGGAATCGATATAATTAGGTTAATGATGCGGTCATAGATAATGCGGTGTGGCCCTACTGCGGTGAGGAAGCATGGTATATGCACGCATCTATTAGGCGTATAGGAACCAACAAGCCGTTGTATTACATAGTATACGCTATACTATTAACTATTTACCATCAGGGGATAGTAGGTACCATTTCCCAACATCGATTGGTACTAGCGTGTGCTTATAACGCCGCCCCGCAAAAGCCACCAACCATTGATTTTACTTAGATGCGTGTTTTTAACCGATGAGGTTGAATACAGATGGTACGTGTTGGTTTGATCCCAAGTTGAGAGACATTAAAACTTTTACCAGGCTAATAAATAGGAGCACATGGAGGCGTCGAACGGATTCTCCATGCCGTGAAAATACTACTAAAACCACACACAGTAGCTCTCACCGTATCTACGTGATTCAACAACAGTGTCAGTTGTGCGGTCGAATAACTAGCGCAGTATTCTCCGTTAAGATTCTCCTTGTTTTCTCCACACTAAACAGAGGTGCCATACAGTGATCCGGATCGTATTGACCCCACATTTAATGGCTCTTTTATGGAATGTTTCCCTGCGGATCATGATTACTGCAGCATAAACTGCTTTTTTGCTTCTCCTGCTCGGATTCACAGGAGCAACTATGGTTTTTATTAAAAATTATCACAGATGCAAAATTTCTTTGGGTGAAGGATTATTCGGGCTCTACAGTGCTGAAAACGTGCTCCTACGGGACCAGCTCTGAAGAGCTACGACTACAGTTGTGGCTATCGAGTACATTAGTTTGTCATGTACACAGCCGAAGGAATCCACCCGTCACAATGAACGTTAAAGACACTATCCTTATGTGAACTGACGTCAATCGATGAATTGTGCAAAGTGCGTGTGCTTGGGCGTATTCCCTTTACAATCCCGCTGGCAATAATGGAGTACAACCGCGCGACTGACAATGAACTTTAGGATCACTCATCCTGCGCTTCACGTGACTGGACAGGTGCAGCGCTCAGTCGTAGTGACCGCAGGCACTGAACATGATTCAAGTTGGCGGTAGCTATAGCGATTCGTAATGCATCCGGGTGGGCAGGGCAGTCCTGGTCTCTTTAACTATGCCACCGCGTTCCACCGTGAATGTGCTTGCATAAGTCTGATTTTTTTCTAAAGAGGCTTAATAATATGACTTATATGCTTCGGTTTTGTCATATATGCCGAGCAATTCTAATTGACTAAAGTACATCTGTGCTCCTGAACATATGTAACAGTAACTGAAACAATCCAGCAAATGGCGAGTCTCAGTGATTTGTCAGATGAATCGAAGAAAACTTATTTTGTTCCCAAGCAAACCCTATTAGTTCCGCCCCTAGATCATTGGGTAAAGTCTATCTTGCCAACCGCCCACAATACATGCGCCACTAAATCTGCCATATTCGCATCCCTTATTCGTGCAAGTCAGGCTCTACGTAACTGCTTTTCTCCCACACGAAGCTACATAGAATCATGCTGTTATGACACTGATGCATATGAGTCGGAGGCAGACCACTGCGGAGCAAAAACGGGTTAAGTAAACAGCGGCCGCCTCGCTAAGCACACGCGGAGTGAAACCCGTAGATCCATCTTTTGTATTCAACACAACCGGTCCGACGCAGCTTTCTCCGTCACATCCCCTGGCACCTCCTAGACAGTACAACGAACTAGATACAAGTATCAACAATCAATCGCTAGCCAGAAACACCATGGGATGGCTTTTGTGTGCACTAACATCCCTATGTCCAAAACTCGCACGATAATTGGCAAGTTGCTACATGATTGCAAACAGTGAAATTTCATTTGCGACGCGATTACCCTAGGTTGATACGCTTAGCGTGTCTCCCACACAACACATTGTGTTGAAATTGAAATTATTCGAATAACACTGAACTCAACAGCTAAAACCGAGACTGTCCTTTTCTCAACCCTTCGTCTTCGCAACTCGTTAAGCGGCGTACGCATTTTACCCGATTTTCCTTAAAATGATCGTTGATAAAAGCGGGTAACTAAGGCGAGCCTTCTAATAGCGATCGCAAGGAAACCATATTTATTCATAGTGTTCCCGAGCTTCTAGATCCTGCTGAATAGGAAGGGCAAACACACGACCAAGATTAGTGGTGTTACATACGCGAAAAACTTTCGCTGAACATTCTGATCGCCAAATGGTTAAAAAGTATTCCAGCATCAACTAACCATAAAGGCTGTGGCTCATGATTAATAAATGTGGTGCCACGCTCCAAATGCATTATATAAGTCCTGTTGGATATCCGCTCGAATGTCCCAGAGATACGGCTAAAGACGTCCAATTCATAGCCAAGTGTGATCAGAAACCTCATAAAATCCTTTGTCTTCACAGTCATGGGGTGAGACCGAAGGAACAGTAACCAAGGCTCCAGAGAAGACATAAAGAAACAAGAGTGATCATCCTATTATGGAACACTGTAAGGCTATGCAGCCCGAGTGAGCTTCTCAAACCCACCATTAAACAAAAACTGATTAGAGATCCACCACCTAATCGTCGGCTTAAAACCAAACACGAAATTGGCATCCAACAAGGCACACCTAACATCCAAAACACTATCCTCTTTGTATAGTAACGTCCAACGACCCCTTAGTAAGTTTTAGTTTAATACAGACGGCGCTATGTCTCACAACCGCGTGACCGCATCATGAATACAGAAACTTCGTTAAAAATTGAGACAACTGAATTTGAGGTTAATGTGGCTGGAGTGTCGCTGCTTTGGAAGGATAATGTGAAAAGCTGGGCTTCACAGGTGGCATCCTATGTGTTGTACCCAAGTCCGCCAAATTGACACCCGTCACTCGTCACCCAATGTGGATGCATTACGGTAAACCGAGACTTTTCATAGATTTATTTACTCCCTTATATGTAGCAGAAACAGTTTTGTTGTCGACAGCTTGCCTCCGACATAGGTTGTGCGCCACCATTTTCCGCCCGGTTATTTCGTGGAATGCGCGCAAACAGGCAGAACACAAGTTAGAAGAAAACGGAAACAGCCTCGTAGCCAGGACTATATTTGTATACGGTGTTCTCGAGGCTGGAGTTCGTGATGAGCGCGAAGCGACCACCAAAGTTCACGAGCAGTGGCGCAGCATTCACGAGACACTTCTCATGAAAACGTCGTATTGTAGTCCATCTGGAGGCTGTGAAAATCTCCCCGTGACAATGAATGTGACCCGGGGAACTTGGAGGTTGTTCTTCCATCCAGGCAGATCTCAAGAAGGATATTAGATGGCTGGTATGTGGGTCAAAACAGCCCCCCTTCCGAGCTCGGGCAAAAAGCCCCGTCCCCAAAGAAAAACACAAGAGCATCTATTTAACGCCATCACTTCTTAACAACGCTTAAGGTGACGTCAATCATCAGGCCGTCGAAACGGATAAACTTAACACGCCTTACAAAGAGTGGTGCAAGGAATTAATGGTGGGATGCAAGGATCTGGCACAACTGGGTTTTTCATCGCCCCATCCAGAAACTATTAGTGCCTGACTATTTACTCATCGCACAACATTTCACCCAAAACTCACGTCCCTAATACTGAGCTAAGAACATAGTTCCTGTATTTACACTAGCGCACAAATTCATGCGAACAAGCTTGTTGAACAGAGGCTATGTCAAGTATCCTAAATCTTAGACTTCACATTCTTAATGAAAATTCGTTTACACTCAAGTATTTCCGACACCGAAGTTACTACAAATGGCACCTCCGTTATTGGAAACGAGCGTCCTTGAAAGAGCGGGGGGATAATTTCATAATATCAAGGTAGCCTGCAGTGCAAACTGTTGGAAGGGGTCGGAGACGCCGATCATATACTCAAGCTGGTGTAGTGTGAAACTGTGACACAACGATACTTGCGTTGTGGTGGATGTTTATTCACCCACAGGTGGACTTCCACTTAGAAATAGCATTAGAGGACGTTTTGCGACAACGAAACAGTCATGCTCTTATCTCAGGTGAATTCTGTGTTCACCATCTGGAAGTTCTGGCATCCGCCAACATGCATTTCATGGTCAAAGTGCAAGTTATTGCAAGCGTTCTGCTCTTCAGCCAGGTCAATAAGTTTACCCGATTCAGAGCTGTAAATAAATCATCCCTACTAGAGATGGTGCGCAAATGCTGGAAAAGTCAAAAAGATGGAGATCCCTCTGTGGCTGAGTGCTCATGTGACCATACTTGACGAATATGTGTGTTATGCGGCGTATCCACAAAAATCAGCTGTCGGGAGGCAACGGTTATTGAGACCGGCCATGACGTAACCTAAACTCACCTTTCCAATGCCTTGAACCGATTACATCATCGAATCCTTCTCCATAAGCTTAAAAGCACGGGACTGAGAACCACATTCTTGGATGGGTCAGTAGTCAAGAAGCTCATGTTGTACTGCAACGAGACTTAGAGCAGCTGTTGAATGGACAAAGACAAATTTATTTCCGTTCAACGCAGGCAAGTGTAAAACAGTGCAGTGTGGTCAACTCAAGGTGGCCTTTGTGCACCCTGGTAGATTAATTCTCACTATGTTGCTCTATCAGTGCGAATGACGTATGTGAAATGGCCGTTTAATAAAAGAAACTAACACAAATCAATTGAACAAACAATTTCCACTCATACAGATAGTTTTGTTTGCTCCAGCAGGCAAGCAGGACAGATAGGGTTGAACAGCGTTGCGGTAAGATGAAAGACGCGAAACTAAGACGTAAAATTTGGAAAGGGTAGAGGAAATAAAGTGTTTAGATAGGCCATAATATGGTGGATATAGATGTTGCTTTAGAAATTTTACAGAACTGCGGGTACAAGAATCCAGATAAGTTGTCCTGAACCTCGGGGCAATTATCCCCAAGGGGGTAACATGGAAGTTCACAGCGGATAAATATAAGTACGATGAGTGGGACATCAATCTGTCGACAAACAAAGTTGACAACAAAGACATATTTACCAAAGCAATCAACCAAGTATACAATGACTACTGTTTAGCCATCAGTGACATATCATTAGTGAGTGTTCAGTGCATTAAACTATTTTCAATAATGAAATTTTTTAACTAATCTACCAAGGCAAGCCTGCAAAATAGGGCAGTTAAATAGCAACCCTACCGGCTGGCTCGGCGATTGTTACTCTTTTGATTCACGCAGCTGTTGGCCTGGTCAAATTACAGTGGTGAATTAACACTAAGGTGGGTGCGTAGGTCAGTTGACCAGGTAAAGGATCGACCCAATGTTTACAAGGTAGAATGAACAAATCAGGCGATTAATGTTCAAGAGTTATCGATCCGAGTGATGGTGGGATGCTCACATCTAGAACGTACTTGAAAGGGAGGGTTGAAGCAAATGAGATGCCACTGACATTTGTTCCTGTTTGCTCAGGGATCACATACCAAAGCAAGCCACCGAATGAATTTGTACCACGAATTGTGACTTGCGTTAGCCGAAAACGCAATAAACGTACCATAAATTTATAAGATCAATCATTTTCATTACAGTGGCGTCTCCCTACACCAAATGTCTCAATACTAAGGCGTACGTTCTCAAGAATTTGTGCATACCCTCAACAAAATTATTTGAACACAATGGAAACAATGGAACAATGGTTTATGACGGGTATAAAAGCAATGCTTGACAGGTCCCGTAGGATGATGAGAATTCACATCGTAAAATTAAAAAATCGTATCGATGAAAGTACGTGTGAAATGCATGACTCACTAAGGGATTGGAGATGCACATAAACAAGTAATCCAATAGGAATTTTAAGTGGATTCCGTCCACGTTCGTTGTTCTCTAATACCATCATGCGATGGTCGCACGTTATATCACATGGTGCAATCGTGTCAGAGTTTCGTCAAGGCGTTTTTTGAAAAGGGATAGGGTGGGAGCGTTAATTACATGTTCTGGAAGGGCGTTCCAAGGTTGTGACACTCGGAGGGAGAAGAAATTGCGTCGACATTCCAGTCGACTGTACTGTGTGATCAACTTGAACTGATGACCTCTTAGGGATGCGTTTTGACTACGTTTCAAAAGGGAATGACACGTGTGGTTGGGGGTTCTCAGTATCCGATACACCAATATGAGATCGCCTCTCAAACGACGGTAACGTCCACTGTATAAGTTAGGAGTTTTCAGCCTGAGTGGGTAGGGAAGGCTGGAAAGACCTTTGACGTATTTTGTCGCTCTGCGTTGTGCAGTATCGAGTGCAGTGAGGTGGCACTTCTGCCATGGTTGCCACGCTTGAATAGCGTATTCCGTGTGCGGTCTAACAAAAGCGCTAAGCATTTTCGGAAAGATTGAGGCGTCAAACTTCCCAAACGCTCCACGCAGAAGACCAAAGTGTTGGTTTGCTCTCTTGGAGGCCTTTTCGGTCTGCATTAAGCACCCAAGATCTTCTTGTACAAGCACGCCAAGATCGCACTAATGAGAGGTCCGCTGTAGAATGTCAGGTCCTAAGCAGTAGTTATAAGCGCTCTGATGGCGTATGCTCAAGATTTTGCACTTTGTGGTGTTGAACTGTAGCATGTTCTCGTTTGACCACTTGTATGCTTTGTCCAAATCATCCTACAAGGCTGTGTGATCCTCTCCTGAAGCTATGGCACGCCATACCTTTAGGTCATCTGCAAACAGCAGAAAGTTGGAAGATAGTGCAGCTGCAAGATCGTTTATGAAAACGATGAACAAGCGAGGCCCGAGTACCGAGCCCTGAGGTTCACCACACTGAACTTCGATTGGTTCCGACAGGGTATTTCGGACTCTCACATTCAGGTGACGTTGAACGAGAAATTCGCCTATCCATCCTAGAATAGGATTGCCGATACCACAATGCTGCAGCTTGTTCAGTAAAATCCGATGGTCCAGTCGGTCGAATGCCTTAGAGAAGTCCAAGTAGGCTACATCCACTCCAACTTCGGCGTCCACAGACTCTGTCCAGTTTGAACGAGCAATCAGCAAATTAGTTGTGCAGGACCTGCCTTGGCGAAATCCGTGCTGCTCCGGAACGAGGATGTTGTTTTTCTCCAGGTACTCCATGAGGGTCTCGGCTACAATGGACTCCATGATCTTGGAGATTACCGGAAGAAGGGTAATCGGACGATAATTAGTTGAATCTGCACGGCTACCATTTTTGTGGATTGGAGTGAGGATCCCGTGCTTCCACATCGTTGGGACGTGCATCTCGTTAAGGCATCGCTGAAAGAGTGTCGCCAAAGGTTCAGCTAAGCTCGTGGCGGAAACTTTCAGCGCTTTCGGCCGAATACCGTCCGCACCCGGGGAGCTAAATTCGCGCAACGACATCAACCGCTTCAATACAGCTGCAGTTGTGAAGGAAATGTGGTTAAGGCCTGATGGCGGAATAAGTTGACTAGATATGGTGCAGGATGTTTGCACACACTGGAAAGTGCGGCCGAAGTGTTGTCCTAGGACGTTCGCCGCATCCTGTGCCGTATGTGCTAATCCGAAAGCTGTGCGCAGAGCCGGAATTCCGCGCTTAACGCGGCGAAGCTTATTTATGTGTCTGTATAGTAGCTTTGGGTTAACGCAGAACTTTGACACAAGATCTTGTTGGCTCTTTACCTTATCCTCCCTGACGAGTGTGACACAGTGGGTTCTTTGTGTAATATAGGTGTTCCAAGTATCCTCGCTCGGAGAGGCTATATGGGCGCGCCATGCCAGATCCCTCAATCCCATGCATTTCCGGGTCCTGCTTCTGAGAAACGACTTCGCCTTGTCGGGTCGGGGGATTTTGGTTTTTGATGCCAATGCTACGAGCGTGTTGAATTTGTGGACAAATTTACCGCATGCCACTTCTGGGGACCACTCAGTTAAGAAGGACCAGCTCGTGGCACTAATGAGTTCTGCCAGGTTATCGTAGTTGGCTACGACGTAAGATTCCACGTTGCTTTCATTAGGATAATCTGCATAACACAAGTATTGGAACAATAGTGTCGCATGATCGCTGCGGCCCAAGGGAGTGGATGTGGTTACTACGTCAATCATCAGTTCCTCATTGGTGAAAACGAGGTCCAAGATGGCCGGTTTGTTTCCTGTCCTGAATCGCGTTGGGGATGTGGCATGGTTGTACAGCGGTGATCCTGCAATTAGCTCTTGTAGATCGGCTTTGAATGGTTCACTCATGGTGGCTGGGGTTTCTAGGCCGTGCAGATTGAAGTCCCCTACCAGCAAAACATGACTGTATGACCGTTCCAGTAAATTCTTCAAAGCAGAAGACGGGGCCTTGTCCATTACTAAAGTGGACATTGGTGGACGATATACGATGGCCAATAAGCATTTATCGCCGTGCTTTAGGTGTAGGCAGCACCATAAGGAGTCTACGGTTTGAATCCCAGGGTCGTTTATGAGCTCGATGAGAAGGTCTGAACGGTAGTAGAGAATTACACCGCTGCCCTTGGTGGGTCGATCGTTACGCAGTAGTGACATGCCAGGTAGTTCGATCTCAGCGTCACTAATCATGTCGCTCAGCCACGTCTCAGTTATCATGATGAGGTCCCAACATATTGAGCTATGACGAGATCGAAGTTCTACCAATTTGCTTAGAAGCGCTTGGGCGTTTGTATAAAGGCAATTGAGAACTACGGATGTTAGAAGCGTGTTTGAACATACGTTGGTTTTCCGAGAATTTACGCCGACCCTTGTTGGGTCGGCTGAGGGACGTTTTTTTGATGTGTCTCTTGCAAACTTCCCGGGGCCGTTACGGTGGGATGTTTACAGCGCCCTGAGTCGATCTGCAGCAGACTGTCTTTTCCTTCTTCATCGAACGGCTGGGGCGTTTCATTGTGTTCCGGTACAGAAATGCAGACAGCGGGGATCGCGACTACTTCTTGCTGGCTTCGTGTTCCCTTATCCATTGGTGGCCTGGTTCCAACCGCCTTCAGACGTATTTCTGATGGCAATTTGGTGCGGAACTTGTGCCAATTCCCGAGCACCGTTTCAACCATTTGTTTGGAGTAAAGCAACACTTTAAGCACTCGTGGACCACTTCCTTTGTAGTTTGGCGATTTGGGTAACCTCGATGTTGAGCTGGCAATTACGTCGTGGAGAGATAGTGCTTCGCGGATATACCACCACTCTTCCAAGTCATGAGCTTTGACTTGCGACTCTTCCGGTGCCTGTGTTTCGGGGACACCATGGACAAAGATGGATCTTTCATCAGTTTGCTTGCGGTGTTCTCCAGGATTTTGTTTTCGTTGTCGACGCTCACTCCAAGGTATATCCGGGAATATGCGAACTCCGCATGATGAATCACGAAGACGGTGAGCTGACAAGAGGACTGTCTCTGCTTCGTTACCGGACTGCAATGTCACTTGAAGTAGTCTCGGCTCGCCATAGTGAAGTGAGTTGGGGTGGCGGATGATACGACATAAGCTAGCCTGTTTAGGCTGCATTCCAATTGCTCGGCATATGGATTCCCACTGTTTCATGTCGTCCAGTAGTCTATCTTTGATAGAGTTTGCCTTTGACTCAGGCACGTTAGAGCATATTATCTTCATCGAACTCTGCATCTTCTTGGAGTTCGTACATTTGGATACCGACATGCCTCCTATTACCGGCGGCGTGGGGGGAAATCTTTTCGTGTACACATTGTTATTAGTGTCGCCTCTAACAACCTTCGGTGTGCTTGCAGACACGCTGGTTAAATTTGCCACGGGTGGACAATCAGCGACGATATTTGCATAGGTAGTCGGACTACCTGTGTTATTCGGTAAATCGGAATGCACTGGAGTATCATGAGCCACAGCCATATCACTCGGGAAAACCGAACTCTGCAACGTTGGATTCGCCGGGGTTGGCAGTCTTTCATAAACTCTCTGTTTGCAGCCTATCGTGAGTGGGGTTGCGGGATGTATGCTCTCTACTAAACAATCGTTTTGACTGGTTTGTGCCAGGTGTGGGCATACGGTTAGACAACGTGAGTCGAATGCGGCACCAGCTGGTTGCGATCCACCCGCTGTTTCAGCTGTTGCTAGTCGCACAATTAGGGTTAGTTTGTCACATTTCTCTGTCAGTAGAGCAACGCACCTCACGAGCGGGTTGGCCATGCACTCAGCACAGAACCAAATGGAGTCTGATGTGCAAGGTCGTTCCTTCATTTTTGCCACACCTACGCACCGGGGATGAAAGCTCTTTTCACAGATATTACAAGTTATTGCAATCCGGATCGTTTTAGAGCACGATTTCAAAGCACAAATCACTTTCGTTTGCTGTTGCGTGGGCCGACGAGCACTTGTTTTCCTTGTAGCTGTACTACGAACCATTGCCGAATTTTGCAGTTTCGTCGTGAATGGCCAATCGATGAGATCTCCACAATTAGCAAGAGATCCTCAATCAAATTTGCACAAATAGAAAAATACACCAAATGAAATATATTGGTGCACAATTCACACAGAAAGATAACGCAAAACACAGTAATTCCGAAGCAAAAGTGGAATCAAGCACGTGAATCCGAAAATCCGCGGCGTCCGTGGGTACATCCGTGGGTACATCTGGCTTTATCGCTCCTCACAGATACAGTTGCCACTGTTACATTTCTTGAAAATAATGTGTCATGAACTTGGCGAAATATCGTTGCTTGTACAATTTTGATCATGCCTGATATTGCATGCCACGCACCATTGGAGCATTTAACTTTCTTAATTTATTAATTTATTTTTCAACCGTCTTGTCAAGTGTAACGTGCAATAATCCTAGTAAGAACCGAAATAGCTCTAATATGCTGACTTGAAGGAATAAAAGATTCTAACGTATGTCCCACATGGATTAGCAAAACCCCGTGGGTCGGAATGAAACTCTGTGCGAACGCGAGAACTGTACGTCATAAGCGTGTACCGGTGACAACTCAGGTCAGACCAAGTTTACAATCATATAAACAAGAGGTATATGGCGATAGTAAAAAAATGCTGGTGAATGGTTGAAACTTACTCGGGATGTTCTTTGGGGTCTAATCATGTACAATGTCAGGAGGACTGAGGAAAACTTTGGAGAGTTCGTTGCAAGTGTACATCATATCTCCATTAGTTAAAAAATTGCCCAAAAACAGGTACTTTTCTTTCAATGATTAATAGTATTTAAAGTCCTTGTTCAGGGTCATTTTGAAGTAAGTGTTGTGTGGATGGATTGCGACGCGCAATCGCAATGTTGGTTGCTATTCTCATTGAAGTGAACCTTGACCTTTTGATCACAAATACCGTAGCTGATGCAAATAGAAATCGAAATCGAAATCGAGATCGATCTGGAGAACGTTGAAATAGATGAAAAGCAAGAAACGGCAGAGCGCGTGAGTTCCTCGATACCTGGCATTCTGGCCGGAACTCAATCAACAAACACATGGAGCTGGAGGGCGTCTATGAAGCTCCGCAGGTTAAGCCAGCATTAGGCACTAGATGGACAAAGAGAACAGGTGCCCACTCGACCGCTGCACGTGAATC
This sequence comes from Dicrocoelium dendriticum, assembly GCA_944474145.2. Classification (NCBI taxonomy): domain Eukaryota; kingdom Metazoa; phylum Platyhelminthes; class Trematoda; order Plagiorchiida; family Dicrocoeliidae; genus Dicrocoelium; species Dicrocoelium dendriticum. The sequence continues at coordinate 91,836,036 of OX104068.1, read as the reverse complement.
GATGGAAGGCTGACATTCGAAGCACGCAAAAATCACTAGTCACTCGGATCTGGCATTGGTTTGAGAGACTCCACGAATCAGGACTGAATAGCCGCATTAAAGTTGTTACCTAGTTTGGTAACGAAATGTCTGTAACAGAAATGCCCAGCTCGGAGAACAAGACAATCCACTCATCCACACCTCGAGCTGCAGGTGTTCTCAATAGCGACTTAAGGATTCTAGCAAAGTCTACCCATTGTCGTCACCAACTTACCCTTCTACTGGTTTCGACCTTCGACTTTCTGGAGACCCCGAGATTACTGCTTCTGAGAAAGCTGGAGTTGGGGTCGCAGTGCCAGAACCGAAGCTGCCCTTCCAGAATGAATTCCAATCAACAGTCACCTTTGTGCTGTCAAGCTCCCTGGCTAGTACAAGGTCAACAGGCGTCGTGAAGTTAAACGTGTTCATTTTGTACTCTCCGCCTTTGCTCCCGCTGACCGTTGCCCAGATCCTATCAAGGACCAATTATATCAGAACCTTCATAATTTGCTCTTAAGAGCTCCCTAAACGGACATCATCATTATGGCGTGGGATTTCAACTCACGTGTTGGTCGTTTGTTAGCAAGCTAACGTCATGGATATGACAACTTTCGCTCAAACAACGGTGAAAGAATACTCAGTTTGTGTGCTGTCCATCAACTCCATCTCTCCAGCACGAAGTTCCGCCACCCTAGATGTCACTACGCTACCGGACAAGCTCCATCATCTCATCTTTGGTCACAGCTTGACCAAATCTCCATAAGTCATCGTTGACGTGGCAGTATTCAGAACTGCAGATCCTATTGGTCAACATGCGTGGAAACGGAGCACGCGCTAGGACGTGTGCCGGTTTGTATGCGTTTCGGTGGCTCGACTAGGACTAGACAAACTCGACTTAACTCTGGTAAACTGGAAGGCCCTCGCCGTGCAATTGGAATGTAAAAAGCAGTTTCATGATTACCTCACTTTTCCTCCTCCTCGGAACGTTGCTCAGCATTGGTCGCGATTGCAACTGAGTATGTTTTCAGCGGGTTTACTCAGTTGAAGTCTTGTTCGCTGCACAACTAAAAGTTGGGTCTCGGCCACCTCCGCGGAAGTTCTAGACTTTCGGCGAACTATACCTGTCAGTGGGGAGCACACTGAGTTCCGCCGTTCAATTTTCAGACAACTGAAAGTGGGTCATCGCCGTGACCGTGATTTGTGGTGGTCTAAATGGGGTAAGGAAATGGAAGTTTCTGCGCCTGCTGGTAATAGCCGCCGGTTGTTTCATCTCATCAGCTCCACCGGAAGAGGTCATCAGTCAAATCGTCTGTGAGTCAAGCCGTGCAAAGATCATCAACCTACGGAGACGTCTGGATCGCTGGGAAGGGTACTTTGCTCTACAGATTAATTGCCTGACACAATCTCCGGTTACACATCTACTGCCATCATGTGATCCTTGGTCAATCTGCATAGATTCCCCACTGACGCATAAATAAGAGGAGAAATCTGGACTCTGAAAAGCCACAAAGCTCCCGGACTTGACAGCTTCCCCCGGACTTATTTAAAGATGGGCGGCACTTAGTTGTCACCGCAATTCTATCACTGTTCACATAAGTATGGAATGATGCGAATGTCCCAAACTCATGGGGAGATTCTGTTGTGTTTTCGATCCATAAGCAGGGGTCTCGTAGTGAATGCACCAACGACCAAGTAGTCTCATTTATCTCTGTCGCGTCCAAGCTTTTTGTGTCCATTCTGCTGTGTAGGCTGTCAGTTACCAGCGAGAGTTCGTATCGTGAGGAACAGGCTGGTTTTCGTTCCGACAGTGGTCGCATTGACCACATTTTCACGTTGCGTCAAATTCTCGAACATCGTCATGTCCACCGAAGACCAACAATGGTGGTGTTTTGGAAATCCGATCCGCTTTTGATTCAGTAGTTAGATCGTCACTGTGGAACTGTTTGCTAGGGAACGGCGTTCCCAACAAGTTTGTCATACTTTTGAAAGGGCAAACTTTGAGTTTATGGAAGGCTTCCTTCTTCGTTCACCGTTACCAGTGGAGCGCGCCAAAATTTTCCTCTCACGTTGTTCCTGTTTAACTTTGCCATCGAATATGTTTTACATCGCGCACTGGAAGGAGCCCAGAGCTACGGCGTTGAGCTTCTAGCCGGGAGCAGAGTCGTGGACCTGGACTATACTGATGACATCGCTTTGCTGGGGAAGAGTTGCAGGTTGTTCAAAACATTCCGAACGGCTTAGCTATAGAAGCAAACTAACTACGGTCTGCATTTGGACCTATCCAAATGTAAAGCCTTGCTCCGGGATTGGCAAGCTCATGTTCCTACGCTCACCGTTTCGGGTGTAAGCCAGTAGCTTGTTAACATCTTTACTTACCTAAGAAGTTGCATTGCGGCTAATGGTAGTATTGGCGATGAAATTTCACAACGAATCGCCAAAACTCGCTTTGCATTTACTAACCTGAGACACTTGTGGTGTCGTCGCGATGTCAGTCCCAAGTTCAAAGTCCGAGTGTACAATGCCACAGTCCGTGCTGTCCTACTGTAAGGCTACGAGACCTGGCCTGTGCGATCGGAAGATTTGCGACGACTGTTTGCTTTCGACAACCGCGGCTTGCGTTCGGTTGTTCGCGTATGGTGGTAGCAACATGTGAGCAACGCGGAAGTTAGAAGCAGAATCATAGGTGCGGACAGTCCTGGTCTCTAGGGAATAATCATTAAGCAACAATTGCGTTGGGTCGGTCACGTACTGCGCATGCCAGCCCACTATCTTCCACTTCCCGTATTATTTGCACCTCCTGGACGCGAAAGGAAAAAGAGCCGCGGCGGACCAGCGCTGACCAGCAAAAGGAGTATAAAGGTTCTGACTTCCTTTCCAGCGTCAGTTGGATCTGCGCGTCTCCTAGACTGGGGACCACTTGAAGCGGATTCCTAATGGTTGGAAGTCTTGGAGGATATTCCCCGTAATAGGAGCCAGTTGCGTCAATGCTGTTCAACCAGCTCTTCATCCTGTAATTTTAAGGTCAAACAAAACATAAAAGACAAAACGGCGTGTTTGAAATTGAAAAATACCTTTTTCTAACGCTTTACTCTCTCTCTCTTCGTTAAACATTATATTCTCCTTCCCCTACCACTATAGTTTAGATGGCACATTTTTCTTCTTATAGATTTGTTAATATATATATTTATATTTTTATATATATTTATATATATATATTCCATGCAGTCCACTGCATTCGGAAATAAGCTTTGTGAACCGTACAATTAATGTGCATTTTTTATGAGTAACCCAGTGAAAATAACACAGTGCGTGCCAGTCGGACTAATTATCGCTCTTGCACATTTTGCTGCCTTGTCTCCAGATGTTCTCACAATCCACCGTGCATATCTTCTTTCCATCAGACTCGGCTAGCTTTTAGCAAGTTTGCGGAAATCTCAAATCTTCACCACATGGAATAGCATCTCCTCTCTATTTTCAACTTTTGCCACTCCAAACGTAAACCCGGAAATTCGTTGCCTCTGCATTCTACACTGTAAATTCTGACCTTCTCTGGGATCCCAGTTTAAGTGCTGTCTAATAAGTGCACAACTGCGCTATTCCCTAGCTTCATAAGACATTCACAAGCCAATACACTTACTTTACTATTGCAGTCGTGGTCGACCGAGCGGTCCACGATTGGCCCACCATAATTCTACCAGCGTTGCGCCGCTTGTCACTTCGATTATGCGCGATGGAAGCTTGCGAGTCTTCGTTTACTCGCCCAACCGTACACCAACCAGTCAACAGTCATCTGACCGTGTGGTGTTTCGTCTAACGTGAGAAGAGTAAACAGCTTAATCTGACCTTTCATTAAATGACCTTGGCGTGAAGTTGGTGACAGCACGTTTTATCCACCTGCCCAACATTTTTCCTTCCCTTGACAGACTAATTTAGCGTAGGCCGTTAACTGCTGTTTTCGGGCGAGCAACTCCCAATTTCTATCTGATTCATCTACGGTCCTCGTGACCGAAAACAACCAGGTTCACTTCAACCGAAATCGCGGACAACATTGAGACTACATATCGCAATCCATTCACAAAACTTGTACTTCAAAATGACCACCCAAACATCAATTCTTTATATTGCGTTCCATCTCATCCAGTTTATGTTTGCAGGACTCGTGGTTAGAACAGTGGTTCTCAAACTTTTTGAGCTTGTTGACCATAAGCACCTACACCCTGAAAATGTTTCAGTTTTGAAGCTACTAACCTATTAACCATTGCATTTTGTGCTGCGAATTAGGGTAACTGATTGCTATTTATAATTAATACCGATCATCCAAGTAGAGAAAACCTTTTTTAGAGGATTTTTTAATCAAAGTGGTGTTTTATGTTGGCACGCGCTGCAGCGTTAACAATGATAACTAAGCCACTGACCATTAATCAGAGCAAGTTTAGGAAGTCGGCAGCTCAGAACACAGTCGTAGACGAGGTATTAAATAGTTTTATTGAATACCCCGCTTTGAATGGTAAGTTTTTATCAGTAATCAAATGGAAAAAAGAAGAGCAGATTATTCCGCGCTGTGAAGCTCTTTTTTTTTTCTCCGTCTACCGTGAATTCCTTAGTTAATCAATACGCTCGTTACCGACGCTAGACATCATATGATAAGCAAATATTTAGGAAACCATCTACTTCCGGCTAACTAGGTAAAACGACTATGTTGGCTACAATACCACATATCACAGGCCTGAGTTCGGAGGCTGCAAATAGTGCTCAAACGATGTTTAACATCTGAATCATATTCGTACTGATATACGTTTAGGTTAATTCGCAGCTGCATTGCCGCCAAACCCTAGTGAATCAGCTTGTCTTTCCATACTGCCAACAAATCATTAGTTTAACCCAGATATATCTCAAACCAGCGGCGTGTATTCTGACTGTACTCACGCAAGATCCTCCACCGCTTGGAATGTTGCGGTTTGTTCAAGCGTATACACACTGCAAGTAAATCTACCTCAACAACAAGGAGGTGTCCGATTAATTCCATTAAAACATTCCTGTTTTTTAATGACAAAATGCACCATCTACGTTTCCCACATTTCTGTTCTTTCCCGAGATCGTACACTTCAAACAAAATTCTGAAAACAATTCTGAGATCCACTTTTACTTCCAAAATTTCCGAAACTTTAGCAACATTCGCGCATCCTGCCGTGGTGGCGGTTGACGAATACATATATGGGGAATAAACATAAGACAACTCATATGTCTGACCAAATTCTATATGACCATGATGTCTCTATTTGGATTTACATCAAATAAAGTGCAAGACCAGCCTCATTGGTTGTGTGTACAACCCAGCACAATGTCATAATGCGGGTATCGATCACCCCACGGAACTCATCTTACATGTTTCTGGACAACCGGCAACTAAGAAAGTTGTTGGTGGAAATATCGAAATGCCTGAGATCTCCGGGTATTCACCAAGATCCCCAATAAAATATCTGCATTTTGTTTCATCAATCCATGCATTTGTTTGAATGCAACAACTTGCATCTCCGACAAGAGTTGAACACTTGTTAGACCCATTCTTTACAAAAGACTTAAGTGTTAGAGGTAAATGCATTTTCCCGTAACTTTCTGCGAAGGACCACAAGAGAGCAGAGATCTACTTCGGAAGAATCCCCGTAACCACAATGTACGCAAAAAGGTCATAAGTATTTGTGAGTATCACAATACTGATTTTAATTGGTTTGCAAGCAAGTAGCGAGCTCGCGCATGGGATAACTATTTCCTTTCCCCATAAACCTCAACATTGTGGTGACTTACTAGACAAAACAGAATTTCGTGTGCAGATATCTTTAGCCCTGTGGGTCACGGTGTACGAGCGCAGAGTAATAAGTTTCCGGAACCGCAGTACACAGATTAGGTGTGGATGAGCTGGCAAGACAAGGCTGAAATTTAATCCATTCTGAACATTCTTCAGTGATTTCAGCTCACTGACTCCTATATCAGTAGGGAAGCACAGCTCATAATTCATGGGGTATTTACACCCTGACCGTAAGTATGAAACTTAGTCGATGTCACTGGAAACCGTTGATTTTCATGACTACAAATGTGGATTAAAGCAGCACGAGTATTGTGCTTCCGTGCTGCGTTTGATGAAGATGCATCTTCAAGTACCACCGTGTTGAGTGGTTTGCAGAAATCAAGCGTAGCAGACGGTCGCTGGATTAGGAGGCTCAGTGTGGTAAAACTGGGGAGGCCATTACTGCTGAGAAGCTTGCTGTTGTACTGGAGAAGGATGCACGCGTAACAGTGGTACAACTAGTGAAAGACATCGGGATCCCCATCGGGATCTATCCACACCACCCTACAAGTGCACCCCGGCCTCTGAAAATTTTGCGCATGCACGCTACTCCATCAGCTCAGTGAGGACCGGGTAGTAGCTCGGGTGAATTGGTGCCGCACAGTGCTTGCAATTTTGATGGTGAACGTTCCAATGCTGTTTGGGAGATCCTCAGTAGTGTTGAGACCTGGGTGCACAGTTTCGACCAAGAGACCAAACCAAAATCGGCTCAGTGGACGGACCTTGGTGGAATGTCGCCTCAGAGATTCCGGCGTGAGCGCTGTGTGACTAATCCGATGGTGCATTTGTTCGTGGTCAGGACAGGTCAAGTGGTTACTGTACCACTAGTACGGTAACGCACAGTCATCGGTATGTCAACCTGGTATGCCAACCACGGTCTGCCAAAATGCTGCAAGCTGTAGGCAGGCATCATCCAAGGACTCGAATAAGAGGGACCTTGACAAAGAACCTGCACACAGATCCCATGTCGTCTTAGCTTTTCTGGTTAAAGAACGTATCCAGGAGATTTATCACCCACTCTACAGTGCAGATCTGGCCTTGTGTGACCATTTTGTGTTCCCAAACGTCAAGCGCAGGATGTATGGAATCCGCTAAGATTCTTTAGAAGCTGCAGCAGAAGCCTTTGTTGATGCTTGCAGAGTTTTGTTGGTTAAGCTTGGCTCAGCTGCTTCTCCAAATGGTTTGAGCGTATGGAACCCGGCATGAACGCTCGGGTAGAGTACTTAGAGGAAATATAACGCTTATATTTTTGTCCAAAACTAGACTTTCGTGCATCCAATCACTTAATGCCCTACCCTCGTACTTTCCAGAAAATGAGTCAAACAACCATCCTATAGCAGATGACAAAAAGCTGAAGAATCTAAGATGTAGCTTTAAGATGACTAACAAGTTTATTCAGTTAATTCAGCAAGAGCAACTAATGTCGTCCTTAGAAAATATCGGTCGCAACACTTCTCAGAGTAGACCAATTCCTCAGTCTACTGCAACAAACCAAAAAACGTAATCAGATTATCCCAAATCAGGAGCCAGTTTATTCAAAACTTTCCTCCTTACTTTTTTTCAACTGATAAAAGCCTTTCTTCAAACCGCCGTCCGAGGTGTGAAATTTCCAGTGAATATTTTTCATCGTTTTCAACAGACTACCGCATAGTACTGATGGTTGACATCAATGGTAAAACTACAGTTTCCATCAGTTCTGCAAAATTGTGCGATTAGACATAAGAGCAATAATGATCGCAACGCGATCATGCTTTCTGGCCCGGATAGAATACCATCGGCTGCGCTCAAATTCGGAGGCCCTGATGACCCATAATTCCTAAAAATATGTTCGCTTTATTTAGGAGGTCTGAACGTATTCCGTCTGTGTGGAGATATGCACTGGTTACACCAAAACCTAAAAGTGTTCCAGATTAAAAACACACATGCTATCGGCCCTTCAGTCATAAATCCATTCTGTGTAAATCAATGAAAAGGGCAAGAAATGCCAATATCATCTAATTTCTGTCGTCCCCGAATTCGAGCAGCTCTTTGCGGCACGGATTTATAACAACACGGTCATGTATGAATTGTCAAGTACAATTTCTACACTCCCTTACTCGCTGCATTGACCGTGGTGAGCTCCCGATCATCATATTCATGGATATGCGTAGAGCTTTTCTCCATAGTACATTCATTCAGTATAACTGGCAATTTCCATTCTTGGATATCACCGTACCGTACTAGTCAGCCTCAAACAGTCGAACTACTGTGTAACACTTCCACAAGGAGAAAGTCACAAGTGGGGTACTCCGATGAAATGTTTTAGAGGCTCTTTCTTTAAAGCACGTTAAAGTATTCGATAATTTCAAACACGGCAAACCATATATATGCACAGATTACATCAAAACGTTTATGTGTTCGATTCGATCAATATCATTAACGGCCTTATCAACTTAAAAGCGTAGTGGACAAGCTGAAAAATTGATACAGCGATTGGAAAAGCAAACTCTCATCCGAGAGGTGCAACTTCATATGCAATCGAGGCAGTATTGCACCAAATTCTCTGATGTTAGACGGTAAAACACGGTACACCTGTATTAGAAATCGCGATCTTGGGCTACACTATTTGGGCTCCTTCAATTTCGCCGAACAGGTGCAGTATACCGTTTCGAAAGCCTTTAAACTAGGAGGATTAATATTAGAACCCTTTGTTTGAATAAAGCACAAATAAACCTGCATAAATCTCGTCTTCGTCCCCATTTGGAATATCACCCATTACTATTACCCAACATAAGCAAAGGTGACAGAACGGCGATAGAAAATGTACAGCTCTCCTTTCCGAAGCGTATAATGAGAAGGTATGCTGATTTTAATTAACATGACCGCTTCTATGAGGTGAACATCAAACTCCTTTAGTTGAAGTTACCAAATATCAACCTGAGCTTCAAATTAGATATGTTCTACAAACGCGTCTACCTCAGATACTGAGGTTGTACTTCAAACTTCCCTCAAGTACAGCATAAGAAATAAATATAACACGTTACAAAAAAGCAGCAACTTGCATAGAATCAAATGTCTTCCTTTACCGCTATGCAGTTATGCGGAACAAGTTACCGCAGAATTTGTGAATGTGTAACTCAAAGGGGGGTTTTATGCCCTCTAGAAAACGGTGAATTGACGGTGAATAAATCTAGATATATATTCATCATAGACTTGAGTAAAACCATGTTGTACGAGGAAAGCTTGAGTGCCATACAGTAAATAACAAAATTCGCTGCTTCCAAGTCTATCTACTAATACCACATCTTTTCTAGTAGAAGTAGGACGTAGCGAACAAGCTTATTGTCTGTGGATCATCGTCAGGCTAATGCAACCTTAAATATGTAGGTTCAAAATGAACACAGGAATTACAGGTGTTCACTATTGACCTACGTATTTATGGTTGTACCAGCCTGATCTTGATCCACTGAAAATAAGCTTGTTCGCCACGCCCTACTCTTATGTTTCTAGGGGTATTATTTCAAAAACACTTTTATTCACGAAAGAAACTTTCGCATTTCTAACTAACTCTTCATTTTGTCTGGTGGTATCATACAAACCATGGAGTGATTAACAAATCCCGTCGATTTCACTTCCAACACCCCTCGGCTGCCCCAAATGGTTGGAGCACGGAAACGACTCGGAACCCCTTTTACTATGAACTTTAAATTAAACGCATTCATGAAGATTCAGTTGCAAAGTTAGTCGGATTCACCATCATCGGATTAATCAGTGTCCCACACTGATGAAACCTTAACTCTTTCTTGGGGCACTGGGTTCCCTGTATCAGTCTAAATAACACAATGAGAAGACGGGTGTTGCACAATGAAACCATTTCGCGCCTTCTGAGCACATGCAAACGAGCAACAGTTAACGCTCACGAAAGGAAAAATCAATGCCTTGAATGGTGTCGGAATGGGAATGGAAGAAACCTATGGATATAAAGTCTAACCAGTCTGTATTTACAGTACCAAAAAAGAAGCTTTACCTCACCGTACCTTTGCAAGATGATATCGCCTTTGAATAGTTGAGACGAAAACTTTCCACCGCAGTCACCCAAACGTTTCCAGCTGCCATGTTGTGACTACATGCAGGGACAAAAACACTTATTCCACAGCACCTTAAGGACAAACACCCGGTCCGGTCCGAATCGTTCATTGTATACCAATTCCTTTGCACCTGTGGCGTAACGTATCTTAAACATATGACCAGGTACTTTTTCAAACGCATCGCTGAGCATTGTCCGGCTTCGTTTTAAAAATGCACAGTGAAACGCGTAAACATTTCCGATCAACAGCATCTATTGGAGAATGGACATCAAATGCGGATGAATGGATATTTTAAGTCATCTATTCCATCCCAAGACGCTACCCAAAGATTTTAAATAAACACGTGTTGGTAAGCGCCGAAGCCATTGCAGTTAGGGTTCTGAAACCAGAACAGTGCAGAGAATGCTGGTACATACCCTGACTTTGCCCTAGCTTTGAACCCCTTTTTATATTGCTTAAACTTTCCAACCTTAGTTATCCAGCTATAGTCACATGCGTTTTCGAAAGTGGCCCTGTCCAATTGAACAGACCACCGATTTGGACAATATCATTAACGCCCTTGGCGACCTTCAAGCGGTAGTGCACAAGCTAAAAAATTGGTATAGCAACTGGAAAATCGAACTCTCATCCGAGAGTAGGCTGCATCTCAAAAGTTTTGGACTGTAGGCAGAATAGTAAATCAAGTCGTATAAACTCTATTGTACACGCTGATAAAACTGTCATAACCGAGCTTGTGTTCGATCATCAATGACTACTTTATGGCTACTTATGATACTAATGCGAAAGAAGGTCCTTAGCGCAAGCTGATACACAGAGGCAGTAATACACACCAAACTGTTGCTTTTCCACTTAGTGACATATGTCGCCAACTCAGATTTGTTCGGCGATCATACTCACCAAGCTCTGACAACATCCCGCCAATTCTAGTCCAGCACGGGGGTACAGATATCCCCTTCTTTTTGCTTAATGTATTTTCACTTCCCATGCTCAATGCGGAGTATCCTATACACTGAAAACGATCAACTATAATACCACGACACAAAAGCGGATCTACGCAAGATGTAAAAAATTACCCCCCTCTCCACCACAAATCTATTATCTCAAGAATCATGGAGAGGTTAGTTGAAGAACGCATAGTAGAATATTTGAGTTCTATGAGCATTCTCAGTAAACATCAGCACGGTTTTTTGAAAGGTAGGTCATGCACTACCTGTCAGTCAGATTAGCTTGATTATGTGACTAGAGTACAGGACGCCGAAGTACTATGGTTTTAATATTTCTTGATATCCAAAAGACTTTCGACCGTGTTCCACACAACTTATCGTTCCAGAAGCTTACGTCCTATGGTATCACAAATTCGTTTCGAGCTTGTTTATCTTCCTACCTCTAGGATAGAAAGCAAGTAGTCAAAATCGGTAACTATACATCTGAAGCTACCACAATCTACAGTGGAGTAATACAAGATAGCGCGCCAGGCCGCGCTTATTCTTAATCTATTTCAACGATCTCCTTGATGACATCTCGTACGGGAAGCCATTCCTTTTCGCTGATGATTTTAAAATTGTATACTGTTCCGCTCCTGAGCAATGTAGTCCTAATTTAGCCTGTATTCAGTCTGACTTGTACGCATTGGAGCACTGGAGTACCTCCTGGAAGTTGCACTTTACCACTGACAAGAGTAATCTATTTTACCACGGCTGTGTTCCTTTTCTGAACATCCTTACATTAAATGATACCCCTACTCCTGTGTATGGCGTAGTCCCATACCTTGATCTAAGATATTCTGTCTCATTTAATTTGTAAAGCATGTTATATTCTTGCAGGCTTCTGCCAGAATAGTGTTTGCCTACTTAAGTCGAACACTTTTTTTGAGGGATTTCAGATTCCAAGCCTTTAAAATATGTGTTAGGCCAAAGCTTGAGTATTGTACGATAGTGCTTATTAATCTGAAAAAATGGACAACATTGCACTAGAAAACATTCTACGATCATTCACAGAGGTTTTTGAACATGCCTAATACCATGACATATGGTGAGCGTTGCGACGCGCTAAATCTGGAGCCGCTTTGGCTACGCAGACTTAACCTATGGCTTCTATACCGCTTACCATTCGGATTAAGCTTCACTGCTCAGCCACAACTCGAGTTTCAGACTCGTATGCGTGATGAACTAAGCAACAGCGAGCGCACAGTGCAAATACAAAAGCCTCTCACAAAGCTCCGCTTAAAATTTTTTTCCATAAAATATGTATTAATATGGAACAACCTTCCACTAAGTATTAGAAACTGCACTACATATCCACAATTCAGATGCGTGATTAATATTCACCTGACTGCTGCAAACGTCTGGTCAACACTAAGCCAAACGGTGACTCAAGATGATTAGTATCAGAAAGATCCTGAATACATTTGAAAGTCAACATATCCTCTAATAGTTACAATATTACAGGATTACCTACATATAGTTAAATTCTTGGGTAGGTATTTATAAAGGATCATACTTCTGTCACTCCGTTTAACCATTATTATGTTCTCCTTTGAACCACTGGTTCGTAGCTGCACTACGCCTTTCAAGTTGCTGTCTCTGTACCATCGTCGTCACTCGCCAAGATTTTCCATCAAATTGTGACTGGCCTATGTGCAAGCGTTTGTTTTCATTATTATGTTATTTGATTCCTCATACCTTATCTTCTTTGTTTCATTGTTGGTCAGAATTGGGCTGATCCCTTGTGGTGACGGATTACAGCTTCTAAAATAAAATGATATACCCGTGCAAATAATATTGCTACTGACTCACTGGCTTAAAATAAAATGTGCCACACTTGATTGATCCGAATGACGAAATGGGCTGAGGCTTCATCGCATATAATGTATGCATAAAACAGCGCTTGTGAAAAGTACATTTGATACCCAGTCTGATGTGCTATTTACTATTTAGCCATACCAGCACAAAGCCAATTGCAGTTTGGAAGTGTGGAGGAAACCAATCATGGGAATACCCAGCATAGAAGGAAGTCTCCTGGGGACAGTTCCATGGATGACCATACTACTTTACTTGAACCTTCCGTGAAATCTACATTTATTATTATTCCCAGTTTCTTAATCTATCGACTATTTGCAAACCGCTTAGCACTTCAAAAAGCCATATGAGAACCATTGAACAAAACACGTAAAATTAACTATTTTAAGCAATTATGTTGTACATATGGATAAGATCACTCAGTTGGTCTGTGCCTCGCACTGTCGAGGAATAAAAGTTTATTTATTTATTGATTGATGGATCTTTCATACTGTCTTTTTTAGTTAACTGCCGAATGTCTTGCTTCCGCTTTCATGAGCCTATTCAACTAACACTTATGTTTTTGGGTTCAGTTGTTCGCCGAGCTTCCCAATTGATATGCTAACGTTTCATCACCACGCGAGGTGACGTAGGTGTCTGAAGTGAATTATCAAAAAGAATATTCTTCGCAATTAAATGTTAACTTAATCTCAGTCAGCTGTTTAGTTGTGTTCGAAGTAGGAGCGTGTGAGCATCAGCGAAATTTTACACGTATTTGCTAACTTAAATATGTACAAGGGAGGTTATGGCATATAATATGCCTCTGTCGTTTTCTACAATGTAGTAACATAGCTAAAATTAAACAAATCTGTACATAGTCGGAAGGCTCAGTGGAAATAAAGCTAACAAGTCAAAGAGATAGGAAAGATTAATTATCGTGTTGGATTCCGTTTCCAAAAGCCTCAAACCGCCAAATCATTGGAGTAGCCATGGGCAGTTCGTTACACTTCGTGCTGTCTGATTTTTCATGAAAATGCTAGAAAGGACCTAAGTGTAGAGATCCATCAACTCATTAATACAAACAGTTCATCATTAACATCATCCTGTTCAGTTCTTCAACGATACCAATGGAGGGCTAGTTGCCCCAGATTAATGGCGCATATATCAACTTACAAGTCACTTATGAATTCGAGGTGAATGAGCGCCTGCCTTACCTGGACACTGTCAACAGCCGAACGGATACGGAGCTCCTTAAGCAGTCCGTCTACCGGACTCCAACCTGCGCTGGTCAATACTTGCACTTTGCCAGTTTCACACCAATGAGCCACAAGCGTGCACTATTGAAAATCTTGATAACTTATGCCAGGCGTATTTGCTTAGGCAATTGTATGACTGAGAAGAAAGAGGCAATAAACAGAATGCTCGTGGAAAAGTGTTGCCCTTAACGGTTCATCGAGAGGTATAGCCAGGTCAGATGTCGAAAGAAACGGTGCTTACAGCACCTAAGGAGAACCCATAATTTGAGCTCCCACACCGAGAAAACTAACACATAATCTATACCATTAAGAGAAAGTACTGCGCCGCAGATGCTATAATGAGTAACAGAACCCGAAAACTATCATTACCTTCAGTAAAGGAGAAGGAAACCATCGGCACTGAATCACAACGTGCTTACTAATCGGAGTGTAACTTTGGAGTCGCTTATATACGCAAGGTCAGATAAGGTTGCTTATTTCAGATAGAAAGGGAACCTGCCCAACTGGGTGTACTGTGAGGTGAATCAACCGGAGTTCAACCAATCCACGCGCATTAGTCCGTGTTCAAGCAAGTTGACAAGGTCATCAATGGGCAGCCATATTTTGTCAACTCGTCATCAGATTGTCCGGAGCTTTACATTTTGGATATTGTCACTTCAGCCTAATCCACGGTTTTTCGGTTCGCCGAGGACATAGCAATAAGCCAAATAAGATCTGTCCTGTGTGTGCAGAAACAGTTAGTTGTTTGGCCTTTGCTTGTCCTGGTACTGAGATCGCCGTCTTTCAACTCACCACATTTTATTAGTTTGGCAACACCATTTAACGATATAAAAATAATTACATTGGAATTTATTAGACAATACGGAACACGCTCAGCTACCGGTGTTCGTTTACGAAGTACATTAACATAACTACTCTGGGGAACCAACAGTTTTGAGTATAATAATATTTCAGACGGTCTGCATCCGTCCCTAGTGGCTCAGTGACATCAACAACTGTCCAGTTCGCGTAAGCTGCTAGCGGCAATGGAACAACTAAACTGAGTTATAGTACCGGTAAAAGGTAGAAGCTTAAAAAGCTCCGTAGAATATCCAGAAGGAGAACCACCATTTGGTGTAAAGAAAACAAAAGTACAAGATGAAAACACTGTTGGTGGACTCACCAGAATGTTCACATAGAGGCATGCATAAATGAAAGAAGCCTGGTTGTGTAGGTTATTGCAGGCTGTGCAAAGTGCGTCACATTATCTTCTCTATTGATATACCACGGCTGTATCTCAAAGTGCAGCTGGGTTAATGCAATATCAGGGTGTACTTTAAACACCGATAGAGTGTGGTAACAGCGTAATTGGAGAGGGCTTTCATGGCTTGCACATACGAAGTCAGTAAAAGTTTCGCCGACATTCTAGCCCACTGTAATGCGCAACGAACTTGAACTAATGACTTCACAAATTCATGCTGTGACTAAGTTGCAGTAGAGAGCGACAGAGGTGGTTGGGTTTCCTCATAATCTGGTAGGCCATTATTACGTTGCCAAATAAGCGCCGAAACCGGCCACTGTACAAGGGTAGGGTCCTCAGCCTAAGTTGTTATGGAAGATAGAAGAACCGTTCGAAGTGCTTGGCGGCTATGCTCTTGGAGTCTCGAATGCTGCGAGACCTTGCTTCTGTCAACGCTGCCACGCCTGGATTGCATATCTTACATTAGCCAGTACGTACATGGAAAGCAACTGCGAACAACCAGTCGGATCAACCCCCTTGGATGTCCTCAGCAGTATCCCAACGTGTTGGTTTCCAGTTTTTGATGCTTTCCCTGATCGTTCAGAACAGCCCACCACAGCCTAGCTTGATACCTCGAAGTCGTGTGCAGTTTATATCCTCCAAACATGTATATTATGTTTGGCGGGCGACTTATGTGGACCATCTCACACAGACGAATTAACTGGAACAGATTGTGTAATGGCCATTCATACGCGCTGTCCATGTCTCGTTGAAGTGCATCGTGATAAACTTGGTCAGCGACCTCCCGCAAACATCAAAACATTATTAGCGAAAATGAAGACATCCAAGGCAGTCAAACTCATAAGCTCGTTGATGAACAGGTGAAACAGACATAGACCCAGGATTGCTCCTTGTGGAACTCTACCTCTGACAGGCATCAGATGGGAAAATACTCTCCGAACTCTAAAATTCTCTTGCTGATTCCGCGGAAAAATTTTAATGCACCCAATGACAGGATTATTAACTCTATAGATTTCGAGCCAATGAAACAGAATAAAATTATCCGGGAGGTCGAAGACTTTAGATAAATCGAGGTAAATGACGTCGGTCCCCGGCCGCCGGCCGCTTCCATCAAACTGTTGTGTACAAGTAATGGGTTGGTTGTGAATGAACGGTTTTGGCAGAAACTGTGCTTCTTAGGTGCTATGATGTTTTACGATCTAGATAGTCTACTAACGCTACAGTGATGATTGTCTCTATCACCTTGGAGCGTTAAGGAGGGAGGGTCGCTGGGAGGTAGTCTGGTGGTTTCGAGCGATTTCTACTTTTGAAAATTGGCGTGATCAAACTATGTTTCCACATGGGAGGCAGATTTTAATCATCCAAGCACGTCTGGAATAAATGCGATATTGACTCTGCCAGCGTTGCTGCTAAGTTCATTCCCAATCAGAGCACCGAGGAAACCTACACCACTGAAGAGCCTCAATAAATCGAAAAGTTCGTCTGATGCCATTCTGGATTGGCATTCGACTAAGCTAGTTTGTGAGTCAATGACATGTAGCAGTTAAATATCCTCAGCAATCATCCTACTCATCAGTAACTAAAGCAAATTGTCAAATCGTACATGGATGTGACATTTGTTTCGGTAATGTGTGTGTGTTGGTGTTCGGCGTGTGCATGTGAACCTGGTAAACTGTTATTCACAGCCAATAAAGTTCGCGCTTCTGCCGCTTAAATGTTTCCTGCTTTACGGTAGTTTCTTTCATCATTTGCCTTCTACATTATGCCGCTTACTCTAATACAGTTCCGTCTCACGCTATTTTCACCTCGACGCAAACGTCCCTAGCAGTTTACCACACTTATAATGATACATTGTGTTGTTGAGGAAAGAGTTGGTATTTGTGCACAATGGAAAAACAGTGATCATTCAGTTAACTTTGTTACAGACCATTTCTCCAGAAGAGGCATTTTGTCTCTGGAAATGCACGTACCTCTACTCCCGTTGGATGCGTCTCTTAGCTTCAAGTGGACAAATCAGAAGCCACTTCAGGATTGATTTATTGGGAGAAGTCTTTGGTTGTCCTTGGAACTTTGCACTCCACCGCTTTCATTTAATCAATCCACCCTAGAACATCTACAATTTAGGGTCGTTTGGCATCCACCCGTGTTCGCACACTTGAACTTGGTTGCGAAGATTCCAATGGCAAACTCGCCAAACTCCATTAGAGGTGCGTATTGATACTATGGCTTCTTCCCACCTCGCCTGTTTTCTTGCAAATGTTTCTTCACTGACCAAGCATCGGTACCATTCTGACCAGGTGAATGGATGTAAAATTACTGGTTCACAACTATCTGACATCGAAACCCTACGTGCATCCCTTTTCGATATGTTGATAAACGTGTTTACAATCGTTCGCTGGCGCACTTAAAGTGCGAGTACATAATATAAGAGTGCATTTGTTCAAATGATACACACATATGTTGGTGCGGATCTTACTAGCATTCCACAGCTTACTCAAAATGAAATCGGCAGACCGAATTTAAACCAAATCTACTATATGAAAACTTACGGACAGGGTGCTATGCCGAAATTATACATATATGTATATATATATATGTATATTTATATACGGCCAGTTGCTGGGCAAATTTGACGCAATAGAGCAAAAACACAGATAAAACTGCTTGTCATTTGCTTGTAGTTGATCAAGAATATGAACTACACTCCAAGACCCCTTTAATTACTAGAATACCGATTAATTTAAAATTGAGGGTGCAATATAAGTTTTAAACTAAAGCACTTCACCCTTCATCTACTAAATTGACTGACAACGTTTACGAGAATATTTTAGTTTCTTCACAGTTTCAAGAATCTGGCTTTAACAAGAGTTCCATAAAAAATAATGCTCATACCTCATTTTCAATTTGTTTTATTGTTTAACGCCTGGTATTCGTACTCTTATCTTGAACCTATCTTGAACAGAGTGCCATCCCAAACTCTCCATTGAGCAAATATGTAAATTTTCCATAAGCTTTTGAGGAGTGAAGACCTCTTTACTGAATTGTGTTCCCATAGCCAAGATTTTACTATTTTGGAAAACAATCATGAGCCCTTAAACTTCAACGTTTATGCAACCTCATTTTAAAGTATGCTGATTTGCGCAATCTTCAGATGATGCGAAATTTGCAGGTACAACACATTTACTTTACCGCGTTCATCAATTTGGCCGTTTGAGTTGATGAATCGCTTGAATTTATCAACATAGAATAAGACATTATGTGTCCCATATAGCTACAAGTAAATCAATAGTCACGGATATTGCTTCACAAGAGCCCTCCTACAACACGTCAACTTTGAAGGTGGAAGACGCATGACAGGGAAGGACTCATTGTAGTATTCACATAAGCCAAGCGATAGCCTTGCCCGGAAGTATGCAACCCCCACTAATCCAATCAGAGATGGGTGGCAAGTTTCACAATATGGATGAAGGGATCAATTAATAGAGCTCGGAATGAGTATTGCGCCCTCATAATAAAGGTCGTCGTCACTTGGAATGTGGTGAGAATTAAGTACGTAACTCTGGTTCTTAATTCTTACAGTCTATAAATAAGGTTATGCATCCTCCGTGGCTTTAACCGGAGACTTTTCTTAATATTTAGACGAACCCGCTAAATGACGCTGTTATAAAATAATATCTCACCTGTGCAGTGGGATATGTGAAGTCGGCATCCATACCTCGTGGTATATTCAGTGTAAAATCAGATTAGTTCACTTAACTGGACCTTATCCACCAGAACATGAGGTATGCTGCTGCAGGTCCGCGAAAGCAACAACCTGCAAGAATCAAAGTATTTCGTATTTTTGTTAATCCAGTTTAGAGAGATCCCGAGAGGCTACGACCTTGATTAATCATTTCTGTGTTTGACTGTAAACTGGAGAGAAAACAAAGTGAAATATTAGCAATATTCATTTGTAGCGCATTTTCTGAACATTGTACCCAATAAAAACGCATTGAAAATCATATTTATCAGACAACCTCATACCTGCTCGGTAGCAAACGCAAATTTAGGAAAAACTGAAAACAGAATGCAAATGAAGCACGCGAGATTAAGAAGCTTAAACCCGGTATGATAGCAAATCCTAGGTGAACTCTTCATTCATACTTGTTAACGTCAAAAGTGTAGAGAAGAACTGTGATATCCAAGTCAAGGATACCAATGAAAGGTGAATATTCAGCGCTAAAACACGTAACGTACAGGGATAAATAGGGAAAACAAATTGTACGGCGCATGGATACAAACCGCAAACGTTACAAATGGTAGAGCAAATATTACCAAATTTTTTGAATGACCGAATTATCGTTCAGGAAACGGAATAGCCAAGACACCAATTATACACCATGGACCCTTAAGGGGGTGTATTTAGTTTTGTAGCTATTTCTGGTCAAGGAGTTTGATACGCATTCAGACAAAGGCCTTTTGGAATGCGTGCTAGTATTGTGTAAGCACAAAAACGATACGGATTTATATGGTAAAGTAGACGGATGATTTGCCGCAAGCAAAGAGAGCATTTTATTGGACGTCTACGCATATCTCGACTACGCGCTGATTGGTACCTACTTGGCTGCGCTGGAGCGGGTTTGTTTACATAATTTAATGGGAGAATCTCGTGAATGCACAAGCCTCCTTAGTTAAGGAAATAGACCAGTTGTGCAAATCGGGGTTTCTACACACTTGATATGCTGTCGATTTCGCTGAGCTCGTTTTGTTGAATAAATCATCTCTCCCTGAAAGACTGAGTTCTACCGCCCGGTGTCAAAGAAGACCAAAGCAAGATCCCTGTCCAGTGCTCAGTTGCTGGTTGGAGTGCAGCTAGAGGTGCAAAAGCCTGCCCCGTTGCAAATGGAAGAACAAAATTTAGCTAGTAATTGGAGAAAATAGCAAAGCAAGTAGATCTAATTTTACATCCTGCTGCAGCTAAATGAACAACCAATGGCGAACCGCCTGGCGATGTTTCGACATACGACCGGAGAGGCAGCACGCCGCTGACTGGAAACTATGCAACACAAAAAAGAGGAAGACTTAGCCGGTCTTCAAACGGCCATCCGAATATCCGGAAATTTCTATTAGGGCCGGACTTACGAGACGCATAAGCGGTCTCCATTTTTACTTGCAACAGGCGCCTGAACGAATCGATCGAGAACTATGTTAAGGAGGTGAAGAGCCTGGCTCTTTTTTGCAATTTTTACCATGGTAGATTACTGATGAGTGGTGAAGATTTTGTTATAATCTTGCTAATTTATCATTTTCCACTCTCAATCGGCAGGATTAGCCTAGTCTGGGAACGCATCAGACGCCGGTCTCCCGACTTTCTGAGTCTCGTCAATGGTGTGACTCCCAGCGGATCGCAGCTGAGTTCCGGCCTCATGACTTCGGAATGCCAGCAGCTAGTGCCACTTCGCCATAAATGACAGACGCGGACCTGGGTGCTTGGCAGTTGTGTATGATAAAGCCCGGATCGTATTCCACTGTCATGCCAATTACCAACTGTGCAGAGGACAGTGGTTAGCCTCACAAGCTAGGACTTTCCACATAGCCCACCGGCACGGCACAAGGAGTTGAAAGCTATACGGACAGAATTGCTATATATTACTGATGGGTAGTGAGGATTTTTGTGTAATTCAGCTAATTACGTATTTCTACTCGCAAGCAGCAGGCTTAGGCTAGGCTGGAAAAGCAGCAGATGCCGGCTTTTCGAACTTCTTTGCCTCACCAGTGGTGAGCCTTCCAGCGGAGCCGGGCTATATCATAGTCAACTCTCAAGTATGCAGGTCAGCGGCTGTCACCTATGTCTACCGGAACATAAGCGTACGAATGAATGGATGTCTTTCATTGCCACGTGGTCAACATGCCTTATCCTGTTCGACAGAGTATCTCCTCAGATATTCGTGACCGAGATCTGGATGCCTTCGTCAAGGGTGACGACTGGCAGCTCGTCGCAACCGTGGACAATGGGAAATATCAAACTGTCTATTACTGGATTCGTCGCTTTCTTGACCAGAAGCCGGATTAATAACAGGCGCGAGGTCATAAGCGCACTCTGACTGAGGAAGAGATTTATGACATCCTGGCGTGGATCGCGAAAGGCGCAGCGCTAACGCTACATAAAATTCAAGTACGAGTATGTGCCAATATGGATCAGCAGATTTTAAAGTCTACAATCGCACGACACCTGGCTGACCATTTGATAACTATGAAGAACACCCATCAGGCTCCAAATGAAATGAGAAATGATCGAACCAAGGCGATAAGAAAGGAGTTTGTTAAAAAGTTTCTCGAAAGCGAGGGGAAGCTCTTCTAAAGGATCGACGAAACAAAGTTCAACGTTTACTGCAAACGCAGTCGTGGTCGGGAGCCCAGAGGAGTGAGAGCCTGTTTCAAAGTAACCAACAGTTGAGGCCGGTCATTGCTCGCAGATCAATTGCGATCCAGCGTTTCGGACGTGAGGGGGCGCATAGTAGCTCTTCGCACCGCCCTTGTCCATGGACTCGAGGTACATTCACAAGTCTCTTCTAGTCAATTTTCAACGCGCTCACTTCATTTGCTTTATGCATCAAGCCCTAGCACACTGCCAATGAGAATACACTTGCGGTCAGCGGAACAGGTCAGAACAGCTGGCGAATCGCGCAGGTTTTTGCAAAAGTTTGCACGTTCTTTGCAAATATTTTCACCTTATTTTCAAAATGTACTTAATTTAAAACTTTGATGGAAATGCTATAGCTGATATTTTTATCGGCTCAACGTCTGTCGTTGTTTTTTGAACCAGGCAGTCGTTTGCTGGGTTGAATTGTGGAGTCGATTTAAACTAGGATTGTAGCATTGGTCAAACAACCACGTAAGGTATTGCGCGATATTTTACAAGACAAAGGTCTAAACGGGCGATCGGTGTTCCCAACGTATCAATACATGGTGGTTGTAGGAAGCTATAATGCAGGAATAACTTGGAATGAAGGGATGAAACACTTGATAAATTACTGACATATATCCTTGTTTTATCCGGAATCCCACACGGGAAAAAACAAGCGTTTCAAGATACACAAAACATTGGATTTGGGGTCACAAAACCAAGACAGTTAGAGCAGCTCGGACTTGAGTGATCATTATGTGTTGGGTTGAACACCTTCATCTACAGCTGTTTTTGACGGGAGGTGACTGAAAGTGAGGGATATAGTTCAATGATTTTGCAATCGGTAATAAGACATTAATCTGCAAACATATACGATAGTGTCGGCTACATTAAATCATGAAAATATTCATGTATATAACTGCATATATTTTTATCCCCTAACGGCCTACAATTTTGCACGAACCATGTCTTCTAAAATAAGCGCTCACACACAGAAAGCTTCTCTGCAGTGAGGCTTTACCAATTTTCCTAGAAAGTAGAAGGCACGACAAGACTTTGCACAATAATCTGCCTCGACGGAGAATCCCGGACACTGGGATTACCGATCCGCTGCTCTACCACTGAGCTACCGAGGTCTGACGATCAGGTGCGCAATTTAATACGTGACTTCTGCTTGGTTCGCGACGTATTGCCAATGAGCTCACAGTATCTCTCCTGGTGTTGCAGATTGTCTCAATCACTCGTCACTTCCCAATGAACCGAAGCAGCTGTCCTCCTGATGTTCAAAGGGCGATGGTAGAGGTAATTTACTGGTGAAGTTGTAAGTAGTTTACTTTCGTAGAGTGTAGGAGCCACAATTAAACTTGCACAATAATCTGCCTCAAACGGGTTCGACTCCCCGTCGCGCAAGATTATTGTGCAGTTTAATCGTGGCTTCTACTTTCTACGAAAATTACACTACTCATAAATCCGCCAGTAATCTACACTTACCAATGTTGTCCAGAAAAGTATTGCGAAGCCACATGGTGTTTTGTCGAGTGAAGTGCCCACGGCGGTGAGCAAGGAACCCATGAAATTAAAAGACCACTTCCAATGAACTCAATCGCAGTTTGTAGAAGGGATATTACATCCTTCAAACGGAAATAATATGCGCTGAAATTTTTCGCCTGGAAACGTCATGATCCTTTTTTCAGTCAACTGAAGCTGGTCTGGAAACATAGTATCGCATACTACAGGGGCGTGTTCATCAAACCTTGCATAATGAAGCAAGTGAAGCTAGTTCTTGAGGAGCAATATGCAGAAAAGTTAACCATACTGTCACTTTTAATAACACCATCAAGATGCGTATCAAGAGCATGAGGGAGAATATTTTTAACACGGTACTCAACGAAATAATGTCAAGTCCTTTCTTTGCTATACGGTTAGATGAGTCGACCGACGTCGCATTTTGTTCCCAGCTACAATTCTATGTTCCGTAATTAAAAGGCGACGATTTGTTCTCTGAATTATTGCGCACAACTACACTTGGCGAAGCTGTCTTGCGAAAACAAGTATTTTGACTGGGATAAGGATATATAATGGCCGAAGATGCTAGATGTCTGTTCAGACGGAGTACACTCCATGTTGAGCGTCCATGTTGGATGCCAATAATTAGTCAGTAAATTTACTGCACACGCTATCTTTAGCCCCTGAATCATGCGACGTTATGCTTTAGTGGTAAAAACTTCTATCTGCTTTGCTGGGCTCGTTAACCAAGATAGTGAACATATTAAATATCATCCGCCGTAGTTCGGCTTTTAAGAAAGTTTTCAGAGTATTGCAATGAATCTGGAGACAAATTCGACGTGCTGTTATTACACCCAGTAGTGGGTTGGTTATCACGAGGAAGGGTGCTGCATCGCGTGCTCGAGCTACGGGCAGAAATTGCAAACTACCAATTCTTGCGGATTTCTTCGGAGAAATAAATGCGCTGCATCTCGGCTTTCAACGAAATAGATGTAATATTTTGATGAGACCACGTAGTTGGACTGTGCCTCTCATCGCTGAGGAATATACCGTGTATTTCTTTATTTTTTCGCAAATTACAGCTTTACCAACGTAAAGCAACGGTTGACGACTGCAGTTATTTCCAAGCTAACAATGACGCACGCTGAAAGAAATGAAAAGTCGCATTCAACAAACAATGAACAAATATTTATGCCGAATGAAAAGTAGTTCCTTTACAAGTCCATCAAGGTGCTATGGGTAAGACGGCAATATCAAAAGATATGTGAGTTTTCTGTTTAGGCCTTTATTTAGCATATATACGGCTGAATAATAGTATGGTAAGTAGGAACTAAATGAGAAGGACATGGCAACATGGGGACAGTTACAAGGGGTGTACTCCCCGAGAATAGTAAAACAAGACTACGCAATTCTATACCTTCTCCTTAGGTTTATGTGACATGTTAATCCGGTTTCCAGGGATATTTAATATATTCCATATTTGTACACCTTACGCAACCAAGTGATTGAAGCCAAGGACATGATTTATTCACTTTTTGAAAAAGTCCAAGGTGCGGGAGGAAACAACTAAGTTTGGAAGACAGTTCCTGGGTGACAAAACCCGAAAAGAAGAATAATTCCGCCGGCATTCCAGGCGGCTACACTGTTCACACAATATCATCGGAGTACCTCTGACATTCGTGTTGTGGCTGAGTTACGTCAAGAGACGGCATACGTGATTAAGTCACTCAATATTTGTAGAATAATACCAGATCGCCGCGCGGCATTCGGTAGCGGCCACTGAGAAATCCCTGTGAATTTAGCTTACGATTGTAGGACAGCTTTCGTAAACCCTTGACGTGCTTTGTGGCCCTGCGTTCTGGTTGTCGCAGCACTTCTAACTTGCGCTTCAAGCAAGGTTTCCAAGCTTGGATGGCGTATTCAACGTGAGGGCGCACGTAATATTTATGCATCATGTGGAAGATTTATGAGTCGAAAATACCGAATGCTGTCTGACGTGCTGGTTGGTTCTTTTCGTAGCTGCCTCGGACTGCTCTGAACAGTTACCTTTACTTTGAATGAGCGCACCAAGGTCGCGATCTTGGGAAGTTGTTTACAATAGATTTGACCCAACTTTACCTACGCAGTCATGTTTGTAGTAAAAGTGAACAGCGTGTCATTTTTCCAAATTGAACGGTAGTGTATTAAGAACCGACCAGTTTCACATCGTGTTGAGGTCAAGCTGGAGATTTTGATTGTCGTTCGAACCTCTGATCATTCGCCATAACTTGATGTTACCCGTGAAGATTAGGAAATCGGATGTAAGTTCTCTTGCCAGATCGTTTATGAAAATCAAAAGTAGACGGAGCCCTAGCACCCAGCCATGGAGTAGGTCAAATACTATCTCAGTTGCGTCGGACAGGGATTCTCGTAATCTTGAGTTCAACCGATTTTCCTGCATGAATTTGCCTATCTAACGCAACAGTGGGTCACCAATGCCAGTGAGTTCAAGTTTATGGAGGAGCATTCGGTGGTCTAAGCAGCCAAACGCTTTTGAGAACTTCAGGTAAATGACATCAACTCTTGCTCCTCCATCAACTACTTCAGTGCAGTTATTGTATGTATTTAGCACGTTCGTAGTGCATGTGCATTTTTTGTCAGAAGCCATATTGATCTGATGTGATGGTCTTGTGATTTTCCAGATGCTGCATGAGTACATCAGTGATGATAACCTCGATAACCTTAGTAAGCACAGGAAGTAGCTTTACCGGAAGGTAATTAGTTGGGTTAGTGAAACTGCCTCCCTTATGAATAGAAGTGATAACCCCTCGCTTCCATATTATTGGAATATGCTCATCTTTTGGACAGTGCTGAAAGAATACAGCCAGACGTTCCGCCAAGTCACTGGCTGCTGTCTGTAAAGTCTTCGGTCGAATGTTCTCGGCACCAAGAGAGCTGTGGGTACACACAGAGACAACAGTTTCCTCAACATAGCTTCCGCAGTAAAAGTGATATTGGATAAAGCTGACGGTAAGACAATATAAACAGCACTAACCGTCGGGCCCGTTACCTTTGTGAGTTAAGGAATCACAAGAGATCGGTTGCTGCCGTTTCTGATCGCGTGCACCCGTCAGTCATGCTCAATACCAGAACTCCGCGTTACGCCTTCCGATGGTCATTAACATGCCTGTATAAGAGTTTGCGGTTCGTGCTGAATCATTTCAGTAACTCCAGTTTAAGCGTCCCCTTGTCCTCGCGAAGTATGCTCACGCAGAATTTTCGCAGTGCTACATGGGCACTCCACTTTTCTGGATTCGAGGAGTACTCGTTAGCTCTGTATGCTAAGTCCTTTAAGGACATGCGTTTGCATGTGCTGCTCCTTAGAAATGACTTGCTTCTCCTCTGTCGATGGGATGGACTTCTGCTCAGACACTTGCGCCATCAGTGAGCTAAACGTCCTTGTTAATGTGCTCCAGACAATTTCTGAAAGTCATTCAGTCATCTACAACTTGACACTTGTCGGCATTGCTGCATTCTATCAGCAACCCTTTCCTGATTTGGGAAATCGCCAAGTAAACGCCCGGGTGCTAAAAGTGTTCTTAGTGAATGAATAGATATTTGCAGATACTGAAGTCGAAGTCAAGACCCAATTCCTAGGCACGCGTGAAGATAGCGAAGTGAAAATAGATTACCAACGCACACAACTGGTAGCATTTTGGGCAAAGGTAGGTGGTGAGTATCAATTGCTATAGGAAACAGCATTGTGATTATGGAACCTACTCACAAACACATAGATGTGGAAGTGGATTTTCGACAGTGGTGACAATAAAACAAATGCAAGAAATCGATTAAACTTGGAGCATGAATTACAATGTGTTTAGCCAAAACTGCACCAAATCTACCAGAAATTGTTAGCGCTAAGCAATGAACAGCAACCTGCGGAAGAGATAAGCGTGACGTCGCTTTCTAACAGCACCACCAAAGTCGCATCTGGAACATGTGCAAGAATACTTTGGACGCAGTAGTTAATGTATGAAAGTCATGTCTTTTCTCCGCACTACACTCAGATGAGCGGACCGACGTTCCATGGTGCTCCGAGCTACTTGATTGTGTTCAGTGTGTAAAAGGCGACCACTTCAAAGAAGAGTGCTTGTTCTCAGAATCACCGAGCATTACTACACGACTTTTGATGTGCATTAGCCGAAAAGCCGCCAAATATGCCAGAAACTGTTTATTCATCACCACTTGATTTAGTGAAAAAGTACGCAAAATTGGGGTTTGCTTTATTTATATGATCGAAAGTAATTGCATCTGGTGTTCCTTTTCCGCACTTTAAAGCAAAACGTGCAACGGTTATTGGGTAATTGCATTTGGAAAGTTTGGTGGTAACAGCTTATATTAAACCCGTTTTGTGGGCAACGGCCTCAAAGAGGTTGGGAATCACTGATCTAGACAGTGTAACATGTGTAACTGACGTTGTTCAGATTTGTGGCTAGAGTGACCAGGAACTTGCCAACAATCTGTACTGCTTTTCGAAGCGTTGTGTACAAAGGAACACAAAGCTCGAATGCGAGAAAATTGAGCTCCGGAAACCGGAAGGGCTTTTTCATGGGCACGTTCTGACATCTGAGGGAATACACGTAAATCTCAAGCAAATCAAGGCAGTGCAGTTACCACAACCTCAGGACGTCAAGGCTGATATTCCTTTAAGTGACCTGGTGAGTTATTTGCGCCTTTTTGTACCAAGGCTAGCTGAAATGATGACGCCCATTCGGAGGGTGACACACAAGGGTGTAAAGTGAAGTAAGGGAAAGAAGCAGGAGACCACCTTTACAGACATCAAGCATCTCATCAGCTGTGCACCCGTACTCGACTATTAGGATCCAGCTCTGCCTTTGGAGGTGCGATGTTACTACACTAAGAAGGGAATAGGCGGGGTTCTAATTCATGATGAAAAGCTCTTGGAGTTTCGCAGTCGAGCGCCATGACTGGCGGAACAGCGGAACCGGTAAACGGTTACAGATTGTCCCTCGGCGTATTTTCAATAATGCTTATCCGGCCCCTAAAATACGACATGGATCTCTCGTTCACTCTGAGGACGCAGACGTTCATCGCGGATGTTCTGTCGATAGCTCATCTTCAGCTGGTCAAACACCAACAGGAAGAAAGCGATGCACTAAATTTAATATAACTTATGGCGGTAACGGAAGCTCACCTGTAAGAAATAAGACGTCATAAGGAGGCAGATACGACCTGTGCGGCGTTGCGAGACTTGATATGAGGTGGATGGCCAGACACAAACGATAAACTTCTGAAGGAATTGAGGTCGTTCTTCAAATTTCGGGATAAACTAACGGTGCACGACGTTTTGCTATCCAAAGGAAAACACCTTTTGATCACACCGTTGCTTCGCAAACAAATGCTAGAACACGCACATCGTGCCCATTTGGAGGTTAACTACAGCATAAGCATAGCACGGGAACTGATGTTCTGGCCCGGGATGATGAGCTAACTCCGAGAGCTGGTATCACCCTATTCAGCCCGTCGGTTCCACGAGGCTCGCTGAGTCGGGGAACCAATGCTGATGCGTGAGATTCTAGATCGATCTTGGCAGAAACTACAGTTCATTTGTTCAGGGACAACGGGAAAGACTACTTAATCACACTGAACTGCTACGGTGACTATTTGGACCTTGATCCTCCCACCGCTACAATCCCGGATGCAGTCATCAATTAGCTTAGGTGTTAGTTCGCCAGACACGGAATACCGGAGGAATTGATCTCCGAATATTGCCTGCAATTTACAAATGCTGAGTCCCAAACTTTCTCAACAAGTGGGCATTTTCGCAGCAATAAACCAGGTCGTATCACAGCCAGTCTAACGGAAAAGCGGAGGCAGCGGTCAAATAAGCTGAGCAGCTGTTTTCGAAGGCTAGAGCCACTCATGAAGATCCATTTCTGATGCAATTGGAAATTCGCAACACGTCATCACCGAACATCGGTCTCAGTCCTGCTCAACATCTGCACAGCAGAAGAACAAGAACTCTAATGCCTGCGTCGACGGTACTTTTACACCCGGTCTTGCCGTCGCTAGTGAAGTTGCAAGGAAATTTGACAAAACGGACGGCTGATCAAAAATGGTATTATGACCTCGGGACCCGGGCGCTACTTGAGCTATCAGTAAATGAGGTAGGGTGGATCCAACCAATACCGGGTGTCAGCGAAAAATGAAAGAAAGATGTGGTGACTGCAAAGGTCGGGGAAAGATCTTATTGTGCCATTATGGAAGGGAAAGTAATCAGAAGGAACCAAATGCAGATGAGGCAACACCAGGACCGAGAAGTTGAATCTGCAGCAAAACATTAGACGGCTAACGGAGAGGTCACAATGATAGGGGCAGCCAAGACTACACGGAGTGGTAGAGTGTTCGGAGGCTTCAGCGACACAGATGCGGCTGAGCCAGAAATCGGGAAGAATGTGATAGGATTATGTAAACAATAGAACTATACCGATTTACATGTCGGTGCAAACGGCTGGCTTACCGCAAGCGAACAGAGCAGTTGATTGGACTCCCACGCACATTTCGACTACGCACTGAGTGGTTCTTGTTTGGTTAAGCTGGAGCGAATATGTTGTATTCAGGGGGTTCCCAAACATTTTGCAACGAGGGCAACATTTTGTGCGGTAAAAATATGTTCGGCCACATGCACTCCGATAATAAGATAATAACAAAAATTACACATGTACGAAAAAGGTTCAAGCCTGAATTTATTACTTCATGATGAGGCCACGGGCCAGATGAAATGTTAACGTGAGCCGCATGTAGCCCGCGGGCTGGACTTTGGACACCCCTGGTTTACTTGATTCAAAGAAAGTATCGCATGACTGCAGAAGCTTCTTTCGTTACGGAATTGACCTAGTTATTTGCATTGTGGTTCCTACACGCTTGTTGTGCTTCCATTTTCTCTGCGATTGTTTTATTGAATAAACCGGCTGTTTCTGAAGGACGGAGATTTTCGACAGAAGTGTTGGCTAATATCAGTGAGTACTTTAGACGCAAGTTTAATACATTATTTAACATGGAGAGATGTAATGCTGTTAACAGTTTCCGGCATTGAAATGCCTCCAAACCGGTATAGAGGATTCATTAATTTGGCAATTACTTTGAGGTCCTTACTTAGGAGACAAGGGAAATTAACTGGACAGCAAAAAGTCCAGTAGGGTAATACACATTTAGTGATAAAACGCTGGATCGGAAAACATAATACGTTAGAAAACCTGAGACGTGTAACATAGAATAAGATGCCTTTGACTTTAATGAATGTTTCGTTCACATGATGGAATCACGCAAGTCCACTGTGCGGTGTCGCTCCCAAGTATATCAATGAAGTGGAAGAGGGCAAACATTCCCTATCAATACAGTTGCGGACACTGAATGGTATTTGCCTGGAGCGATTTACTTTGAACAACGAAGATAGGATAATCTCGCATTTGGATTTGTATTTTGACCAATCTTTGAGATTGTCAGTACGGTCTGCAGTTTAGTTCTTGCATCTATGCTTAGATGATGGACGCCAAGGATCACGTCCTCCGCATACTTCAGCAATATGGTTATTTCGGGGAAGAGGATAGAAGCAACGTAAGTGAAAAATAAGAATAGTTCCAATAATGTTTCCTGTAGAACGCCAGAATTCGCTCTGAGTGAAGAAGAACATTTTCCATTAACCTGGTAAACTGGTAAACTCAGGTAAATCAAATCTTCAACATAAAAACAATCGACATTTGAATTTTCAAACCCAATAGATGGCACAAATGCAGTTCACACTTAACACAACAGAAAGTGTTGTTAAAATTTAGGAAGCAGATGATGATGGATTTGATTTATCATCCAATTACAATAGTTTAGTATGTCCAATATATGCTACCTCATCTAAGAAGGACCTTGAACTGCGATATGCAAACGGATGTTGGTCATGCAAATGGGTCTGGGCTGAAATGCCTTTAAGGATAAGCCTCTCAGAAGTCTTCAAATCAACCAACGTGCAGGCGCGCGGTAAATATAAATAGCCGCTCCTAGTTGCAGATGCTATGGATATAGCGTCAAGTGAGAGGACGTCATCACCTCGCAGGCTAACCACTCTCGTTGACATTAAATAAATAAATAAATAAATCTTTCATTCTCAACAAGGTGAGGCACGCCTTTACAGGCTTGAATATTTTGACATAACAATACATGAAAAAGAATGTGCAACAATCCGATATGTTTGCCATAGCAGTTTGTATTTGTGTAGGGGGTATGTATGTATGTCACTGTGTGTGTATGTGTATGTAGCTGTGTACTGCTCCAATCTTCAATGTTTGATATCGTCATCAATATGCGAGTAGGAGATTGGTGTCCGTGGGTTGGATGGAATTATCCAGATATTCACGGGGCAGTGACTTTATTTTGTGGCGAGTCACGACCGCCACGTCACAGTGTTGTTAAGCAGACATTTGTGGCTTTTTATAGGGAGAACGCTTGCCAGGCGAAACCCACCACATCCTGGAACACTGCCGCCGAACTATTTGCTGGAACGGGTTAAAACCGAACCACCCAGCTGACACCACGAGGAGGTTGTTCGGCTAGCCAGCCTAGATAGATGGTGTAATATCCCAGTTAGTTTGCAAATTATGTAGCCCAGCCAAACTCCCCCGTGGCTCAGTGGCTTAAGCTGCTGGCTAGTTGGCATCTGTCTCTAGCGGTCATATGTACGATTCTCCTTAGAGGACCGAGGGAATGCGCGCCACTGACGAGCACCAATAGAGCGAAACGTGTCTGGCGCTTTTCCGGACTAGGCTCTGCTATGTAACCTGTGAACTATTGGGATGAAAGCCTTATCAAAAATACAACTAAAATCCTGCTACTCGTGAGAAAAATTTTTTGGTACATTTCTTTGGCACTGGCGAGATTCATGCACTTCGTCAACCGTCAGCTAACCTGTGTTGCTTTAGGCACAATGTGTACTGGTCAGCGAGAGATTTTACTAAGTAATCTGCACACCCCCTTTAGAATCACAAGAGACGACTTGTCCAGGCCAGGTGCTTTGTTTACCTGCATTCTGTTTAATTCTCTGTGCATCTCTAGGCAGTTTACAGAAAGTGGGTTGAGGCACGTTGTAAGTCAGCAGAAGATATAACAACAAATAAAGTACCATCCTAGTCAAAAAGTTGGGGTTTAGTTCCTCCACATTTCGAGTTGAATGGGCGACCCCTTTGGGTGACTCAGCTTATCTGTTGCAGCATTTGCTATAGTTCACGATATTTACTGTTTCCTAGTAAGAGTTGAAAGTAACTATGTTTTAGACGAAGCAGTTTGACATTTACATTAGCGGTAGAAAAGTTATTGATGAAACATCTTCGTGTTCGAAAGTCTTATATTTAGGCATATTCAGCCGTTTGAGACTTTAAGACAAGCATTTATCGGCACGGACAACAGACGTCGAAGCGAAAGTTTAAGTAACTAGATAACTTGTCACAGTATTCGACAAAGCCAGCATCATTAAATGAAACAAATGATATGGGGGAAATGCTTTCACGTGGACGTTGAATATTCTGGGGGAATGCATCGTCTCCGCCTGAACTTTTGATCTTTGCAAAGGATTAGGTCTTTGGGGTTCATCTTTCTATAGATAACAGGAGATAACCTTATTATGGCATGAGCAACGTTTCCGTGCGGCACCCGATTACAAAAGGAAAAGCCTCTCAGGTTGTAACAAATACCAACTCAAGGATTATATCGATCCTGGTTGGATACGGCACTGTGTTCTTTAGCCCGAGGCTCGAAATGAAGCTGGTGTCAAATCTGTTAAAATCACCGACAACTATGCACAAGGATAGTTCCAGCAAGTCGATGACTGTAGCTGTACATCTGTCGGAAATTCTTCCAATTCACAGCGTTAGAGCTATGAGAGAAATAAGCAGCCAATAAAATGGTGTGACACCGTTCAACAAGTTTGCTTTGCTTTTCACGAGTAAATAGTTAACGGCTTACTAGCTGAACTGGAATATACTTTTAATGGACTTGAACCATGAAGGATTAATGGAAATGCTAACGCCACCACCGCGGTTCCTCTGTATACATTGACAGTCAACAAGGAGCGAACTAAATCCGTGGAGTCCCACAAATGTATCTTCAACAGTAACGTGAAGCCAGGCTAACTGTAGCTTAATGAGTTCCAAGCGAGAATATTCGCAATAGTTTATAACACTTTTGAGGTCTTCGAGGTTTCCAAGTAACGTTCGGACATTGACACCGAGTAAAAATGCAGGCTCCTATTCCTGAGATTTTTCCTTTGAATTGTAACTCGCCATCGTGCACGGTGTACTGGTGTACAATACATTTGCATCCTTTTTTCGCGTTAATTTCGTTTCCATTAGCATGACCGCAGAACTGTTCAACTGCGTACGTATGAAACCACGCAAAATTTTCCAGGTATCGTGAGTGTACATGCTAATTACCTTGTTGTAGCACACAATATTGGAAATAGTTTTGCTTCATTGCCTAAAAGTGTGCGTTAGCTAATCCTTTGGATAGGAATCATAGGGCACGGGCAAGTTTAAAGGCTATGCTGTTGCCATCTACTCCATGTTAGATGCTAGTATTACTGAATGGGAAATGTGTCCAGACGCGGCACGATAGGCAGTTAATTGTCGGGTGTTGTTCCTCCGGCGCCAGTAGTTTACCTGAAAACTCGGAATGTCAGAAGCTTCCACATTCCTGTCAGTAAAAGAAATTCCATATATGTGCACAAAAATGCTACATGACACTATCTACTCACAACACCCTTTTTTGATCCAGTCCCTTAGTAATTCTGATCACACTACTGTTGTTGCTATTAATTCGAACGTTGCCAATCATCTTACTAATGGAGTTTGTGACGCAAATGTTTCATGACGGTGGCCAATCGGTGTACGTATTGAAAATTGTTGCGACGAAGGATAGAACATTCTTCTGAATAGACGAATGCACACCTACATATGAACAGTGCGGACAAGTGTAACAGAATACATGAACATCATTGGTCAAAAAAGCATATTGACTGGGAGTCCACATCTTAAAATCTGCCTCACAGGAGCGCGACATTAGTACATTAATGCAAGATGAATTAGAATGCTTGGATCAATCTGTAAATGAGTCCGAAAATCTTAAACAATATGTAAATGTAAAGCTCGAGTCGACGAGGCAATTACACATTTGTTCTCCGAGCTTACACATTTGGTTGCGTAAGTTTGGCCACTATGCCAGGTATCATCATTATTGCGGTGATGTACTGGTTGAAATTGCACTGCAGTAATCATTAGCCCGTGATGGGCGTACAGGTGACTACTAAAAGTACTAGCTTCGATTTGCGCACCGAGATATTTACCCACTTTCACTTGATCTGAATTAAATAAGCAATGAATTTATCCGGGTTAAGAAGCGTTGCTTAACAAGTCCCGCTGGATAGTTGGTGGGGAAATCTACATAACAATAATGATAAAAATAATAGTAAAACAGTTAATACTTTGAATATGAAAGTATGAACCTATCGTTTGCAGCGCAGTAGCCCTGCATTCCGCTTAGATTCACAACCCCCGCAGTTAACACCAAAAATTCCATGATAAACTTCAAGTGACAAACTGAAAGTACATGAGTGCATCATCTAGTCGTCATTTATATCCTGTTAGTGTCAGTGCAGAGATGACCGATCGTGGGAGAGCATTCCACGGGGGGCAGACACGACTAAAAAAGAAATTTCTACGGCACTCCGGAAGGCTATACTGTACAATGAATTTCAACTAGCGGCCCCTCAGGTTTGTATTGGTACTGAGTTGCAGTAAAGGGCGGCATACATGATACGAGTTTCGCAGACTCAAGTATGCCATAAAAAGGTCACCTCATAGTCTGCGATAGCTTCCACAGTATACTCCCAATTGCTGCAGCCTCTTCACGTATAAAAGTTTACGCATTCCAATTACTTTCTTACATTCCCTGCGTTGTGGCTGCAATGCAATATGGTCGTGTTTCAGCCCTGGATGCCAGGCTTGAATTGCGTATTCGACATAGAAGCGAACTTTCGCAGTGAGCATTTGTCGAAATATGGCGCTTTTTATTTGTCCAAAAGCCCGTTGCAACAGCCCGATGTGTTCGATGTCTTTCGATGTCTTTTTGGATTGCCTGGAATAATCCAAGTTAGCTTGAACTAGGATGCCCCGGTCACGTTCGACAGTTGATTTTTGTAGTATATTCGTTCCGAACCGGTAAGAGCAACTGCGCTGATGTCGATGGAAAATATCTTGTATTTAGCAAATTTTAAATGCGGTAACTTTTAAGTTGACCATTGATACACATTGATAGGTCACTCGGAAGCAGCTGCTGGTCCGCGTTCGCGTGGATTCTGCGTCGCTCGAATTGCTCTGTTTAAAGGGGCAACCTGAAATTCTTCCAATTTATTTCCATCAGAGTAGTTCAT
Organism: Dicrocoelium dendriticum; assembly: GCA_944474145.2. NCBI lineage: Eukaryota > Metazoa > Platyhelminthes > Trematoda > Plagiorchiida > Dicrocoeliidae > Dicrocoelium > Dicrocoelium dendriticum. The sequence goes on along the minus strand of OX104068.1, from coordinate 91,800,473 downwards.
ACTCTAAGTCGATGTCGATACACATAATGATTGAGTTTTCCGTTAAGAAGCAAGCTTCCCAACCGTTAGCTGGGATTCTGTTGTTAGTACTGCACCTTCTGAGTATTCCAGGAGGACAAACACGGTTGGTACACAAACTTTACATAGAACACGAAACGGATATTTTGGTAATGCTGCAGATCGGCTTGAGTTTGTGCATTAGCGTGTAGCGTAAATTAATGGAATAAGGTGCGGAATTCCATCACAAAGTGAGCACACTAACTGAGTAATCATTACCAAAGATTAAACGAGCAAGAAGCTGCTTACTACTGGTCGTTTGATCACCCTACCACATTTGTAAGTTTGACTTCAATCCGATGGATGAAGCATTCCATCTTCTCATTTGGCAAGACCCTTACAAACCACAAACATGTTTGTGACAGCAGTCTCGGTGCATAGGCACAACTCTTTAGAGAAATGCCTGTTTATATATTTGTATTTAACCACAATGGTTTTTGTGCAATTTCCTTTGGAAATTAATAGTTCCTGTTAGGTATGTGTGTACATTTAGGAAGAGTTTACTTGCAAAATTGGGACTACGCTGTTGTAATTTTGCTTTGTGTACTAGCAGCTGGTTGTTCTTCTGGACAAAACCGACACGGTACGACCAAAAGGGTGGCCGATCAAGCACCATACAAGTGAGCTGACCACTGTTACTCACCTCTGGCCGGCTACGCAAGAACGACGCGGCCTAGAATGAACCAATCTCAAATTAGTCCAAGAGAAACAAGGCGTGGTTAGGACTGAACACAATGGACATAACCAAAGGGACAAAAATGTTATGTATTCAGTAAAAAGTCCATAGTTGGCTAAGCCATAAGATGATACTAGCAGTAATTGCGAAGGTAGAGGTTACTCTCGCAAGGAAAATAGAACGAGCGGCAAGCAAAAACGCGAATTTGCTGCTACTTTGGTAAGAAGGCTCTTGCTTTTCATCCATATCCAGACTTTGTTTTAACTCTCGAAAGACCACACGACAACCTCTACGGCGAAGATTGAAATCAGTAATTTTGCGGACATTTTAAAGCTCAGTTTGACAAGCTAGGTCAGCAGGTTGAGTAAATTTACTTTATGCTGCGAGTTCTGCTCATCCGACAGATTCAAGAGAGCAATCATAGGTCTACAAGTATATTAAACAAGGATATATCACGGGTAAAGCGAACAATGTTTTATCACGGGATAAAAGCAAAGCTTTTGACACGTCCAGTAGGATGGTTGGGGTGAATACGATAAAATCCAAATATATGTGAGTCATCCACCGAACGTCTACCGAAATGAATGTGTTGAGAAATAACGTCAGTTTAAACTAATAATCGATCGTAAACAGGCAAAAATACCTGAGGTGCCGTGGTCATTGATATAAGGCGTGGGAAAAGTAAGATATGGTCGCTCACATATGCGCCACCTTCTTGTGTTCATGTGACACATAAATCCTGTAGAAGAGCCTGCTTGACGTAATCCGAAATGACATAATTTAGGTAACAAAGTATCGGGAGCTAGGAATAACATCCATTCGTTATTTTGAAAATGTCCGAAGTAGCAGAGGATACAACTGAGTCTGAGAGTGCGTTCCAGGGTTGGCAAACCCGAAGGAAAATATAATTCCGTCAACACTCTAGACAACTATATCGTTACCACAATTTTAATCACTTACCTCTGAGCTGTGTGTTGTGGCTAATTTCCAGCAAATGCCGGCATCCGTGGTTGGGATCACTCAATAGCTGATACGCTAATATGAGATCACCTCACAGCCTTCGATACCGTCGGTTGAAAATTCTCAGCAATTTAAGCCTTCGGTGATAAGAGGGACAGCGTAGGCCCTTTACCTCTTTGTTGTTCTTCGTTGTGGTGCCTCTAACGCTTCTATACCATTTCGCGGCCAAGTTGTCGTCTTTGGTAACAGAAATAATCTGAGGGGGCATTCAGCATGAGTCTACTCAATTAATTTGTTCCGTGCGTACGCCAGTCACTTGTGCAGGTGTGTAGGTGTGCGTGTATAGCCCGTCGCCTTCAACCAATTGGACCTCAGACGCACTAACTCATAGGGGGTGCAGATGGGACGCTGCAGCTCCTACGCACGAAACAAATTAATTGAGTAGACTCATGTTGAATGCACCCAGAAATTATTTCTGTTGCCCAAGAGGACATCTTGGCGGGAAATGGTGTAGATTGCGCTTCAACCAAGGTTACCGAGCTTGGATGGCGTATTCAACGTGTGGGCAAACATGGAACTTGTGCATACTTGAGACGAATGATGTGTCAAATCTCCCAAACACACTTCGCAGCACTCCGACTCACCGGTTGCCTCTTTTCGCAGCTGATTCAGCCTGTTTTGAATATACGTGGTCACTCTGTACGAGCAAACAAAGTTCAACTTCTTGCGAACTGGTTTTCAGTCCGTTTGTCTCAAGGAAATAGGTGTAGTCATGTCTAAGGCGTAATTGCGCAGTGCGATATTTGCCTACGTTTAATGGTAGGGACTTTTGAACTGACCAGTTCAACAACGTGTTAGGATGGCACTGAAGCCGCCCGTGGTCATCCTGTCCAGTGATCATTCGTCAATTCTTGATATCATACTCGAACAATACCAAATCAGAAGCGATTGATCGCACCAAATGTTTAACGAGCACCAAGAATAGATGGGGCCAAACACTGAACCTTGTCGTACATGACAATCCACATCAATTGCATCGGACGGAACTTCCTGGACTCTCATCTCGAACTGATGTTCGTATAGAAAAGAGCTTATTTCACTCAGGATTGCGTCGCCAACCCCGTAGTTTCGAAGCTTCTGAAGAGAAATTTGTTGGTCTAAGTCATCAAACGATTTGGGAAATCATTTATAAACGCCTTTAATCAAGCCATTACATGCAAGTAATAGGTTAGGAGTACATGAAAGCTATTGATGGAAGTCAGCTTGTTGTGGGGCAATTATGTTAAGGCTTGCCAGATACTGCATTAGCGCATCTGCGAGGATTGATCTCATAACTTTGGATAGTGCAGGAAGCAGTATTATTGAACAGTAGTTGGTAGGGTCTTTGCGGCTACCTCCCTTATATCTAAGAGTGATGACCCCTTCGCTTCCCTCCTGGTGGAACATGGTTCTGCTTTAAACATCGCTGATAGAATAAGGCCAGTGGTTCTGCTAGCCCATTAGCTAAAGCCCGCGGAGCCTTCGGTCGAACGTTGTCGACTCCAGGGGAACTGTGGATGCTCAAGGATAACAGCTTCTTAAACACAGCTACCGCAGTGAAGGTGATGTTGCATAAACCAGAGGTTGGAGTGGTAGAAATGAGGAGAATATGTGGGCTGGTTATCTGCTGGAAAGTTTAGCAGTACTTTAGCCGTAGGAGACCGGCTGGTTCTATTGCTGTTCGCGTGCAACCACCATCCATGGCCAGTGCTGGAATCCCGCGTTTCACCTTTCGAATACTGTAAACGTGCCTGTACAGAAGTTTGCCGTTCGTGCAGAATAGCCTCAATAACTCCTGCCGACGCGTGGCATTTTCCTCGCGTGTCAATTTCACACAGAAGCTACAATGTGCTACGTATGCAATCCGGGTTTCGACAGTTCGGCAATCCCTGTTATCTCTCCATGTTAAATCCCAGGGACATACATTTACGTATCCTGATCCTCAGAAATGACTTATGTATGATTTTAAGTTGAAAGGACTTTTGCTCCCATGCGTGCACTATCGGTGTGCTGAACGTTTTGCTTGTTATCTGCACCGGATTGCCTCCGATTTTGAGCTTTCCATGTCATGGCTGAATCTCCAAGTGAAACGTCCATAGTTGGAGGAGTGGAGGCGGGTATATTTGAGGCTGCTCGGCTTATGGGAGTGACTTGCCCCAGAGAAACTAGAGACACAGACGTTGCAGTACGGTTGGTGGGTCTAGCTCTCTTCTTCGGCCTAGTGTCAGAGCTTACGTTGTCTGGTTAAAGTATTGGCTTGGCCGTATTTACAGCTGACAACTGCAATAACTTGACTTGTTAAACGAAACCAAAATGTGTCAACAAGTTTGTTTCTTTGTCTCACACCTTGGACTGAGTTGCATACACATTGCTCACGGTACGATATAATGCAACCAGAGCAGGCTACCCCGATCTTGAGGACTTTACCGCAATTATTTTAGGAAGCTGGGCGACGTTGCACCATTAGAATGATGGTTGCCCTGTTATCGTTTGCAGTAAGGTCTATCCGTGCAGCCTGTGGTACTGACCCTCACGTTTGATGACGTTTTATGGACCAGGCCTGTGCCCGGTACCGAAACACGTCAAAACGCGCACGCGAGTTGGGCGTTGCCCAATCCAAACTAAGATCAGTCGGTTCTGACTGATGTATATCTCAGTGTCCCCAACACGTGCGGCGCGCAGACTGCAAGGTTCAGCGATCCGACGTCTCGCGGTTGAACGCCAGACACACACAAAGCAAGGAATTGTATTGCTCGGCCGGTCTTACGCGACGATAGAACTGGGGCGCTGATAAGCGTCCTTACGTGCCTCGGACGAGATGTTCAGTAGATAAGCAAAGCAAAGTGACTGTAGCTTTTTTATGCAGCAACTTGCAGCGATAGTTATCACTTAGTTTGGGAGTCCACAACTTCTTCCTCCGAATGGGACCAAAATGTTTCCCGAAATGCTCCGGATTGCTGTGGTTACACACGTCGAACTCGACAAAGAATACGTCAAAACTGCGAACTGGAGCAAGCGTATAATCCACACAACTTAGATCCAAGAGGTGGGAAGCACTGAATAGAGCTTGTCGTACTTGTTCGAAAGCGCGCAAGCACAATATTGTGCGGGAGAAATTAGAGTGGCCCCAGAGGGCCAAGCGGGCCTCGAGTTAAAACGTGGCAGTATACAGGGTAAAAATAGAGCATAAGCTCGACAAGTCCTGTAAGACGGGTGGATTGAAAATTAAAATTAAATGGATCTTCATCGTTCTACCGAGATAACTGCATTACTGCATAATGACTTTTCGAAATGGGACTGGAATGTGCCCACGCAACATAGTATGGAGCGGAGTTATATTTCACCCATTCAAAAAAATCGTAATGGGAAATGACAACACTCACTAGAGTTCGCTTCATATGACCGATGTGATATTTTACTCCTGTCTAGATACATCGAAGCTATTAACAAGAACAGTTATGCATGTATCCTCACCGTCAAGTTGCAAAGAGAGCTGCTAAGGACTTAGTTTAGTTCGCATTATTTCGTCCTCAGATTGAAGCTGGCTATATCGAGTAACACAATTAATAAGGTGTTACATCAAGGCGTTTTTTGAATAGCTTTAATGTAGGGGCACGAATGACGTGAGTAAGCAAAGCGTTCCAGATCCGGAGGAACCAAATGGAAAAGCATGTTGTCGGTAATCAAATCGACTTTACATTGAAACGTTGTTAAATACAATTTTCCAATGGAAATAAAAGCTAGATTTACATTAAACATTGGATAAAAATTTAGGGTCGGGTCTAAAGAAAGACCAAGTAAACTTATAGCGGGTTGGGCACGTGTTTAAGAAATATTGTGGCGAAAAACACACAACCGGGGGGTAGAAGTTTCTTGCATAACGAAAATGGGCAGATATTCGGATATCACGCGCCATCAAATATCGACTAGATTTCCGTCCCCCAACGCGACAGAGGTAAGAATGTTAGAGACGAGCCAGTCCTTTCGCATCGGGAGCTCTGACTTGGAAGACCCGCCTTCCTGTTTTCACCTCGATCTCCACTTCTCTGTACCCGATTTGGATCGGCCAGGAGTCGTTCTTGAGCTCTCGACTTGCTTGTTCTGGGCTGTGTCACTCGGCTCGGCCTCGGTCCTGTGGGCTACGCTAGCGGCATATATGTCTGATTTATTGCACCGTCCACATATTCCCGCTCTGTAGTTCCCGGCCCAGGCTCGTCGCTAGCCGTCCTTCTCGATCCGGTCTCAGCTAGCTCCGAAGAGCTCCCCCGATGCATTCTTGGGAGCGGCCCCTCTACACCCACCCCTCCTCAAGGACCTTACTTCCTCTCGTACCATGATCGCAGGAGAGCAGCATTCACCCAACGTTGCATTCCTCCGCAGTCGATTAAGAAGTTGCCCACTTTCTGGTCGATAATGGTGTAGGAGCCTTTCCAGCGTTCTCTGAACTTGCTTGCGCCCGGCCCGTCATGATTCGGCCGATCGTTGTTTCGTAACTTGACTCGTTCTCCAATCCTGAATGGTCTCCACTTGTGAGCCTCATGCTTGGCGTCATAATTTCGCTTATTCCACGCTTGTCGAACTTTGATTTCGCTTCTAGCTTTCCCTCGCAGTCGCTCTTGATGCCCAGCTGGATGTTTCCGCTCACCCTGGTTCGGTAGGCAAGTATCGAGCGCAATCCGTGGTTCTCTGCCGAACAGTAATTCGAATAGCGAGACCTTGGTGGTTGATTGCATGCTGGTCCGATACGCGATCAGAACCTGAGGCAAAGCATCTTCCCATGCCAACTTCGTGCAGTTTATCCACGTCTTCAATGTCCGATTGAACCGCTCGGTCATGCCGTTGGTTTGTGGGTGGTACGGTGAAGTTCGCTGTCTCTGGAGGCCCCACTTGTCCAACACTGCCTTAAACGCTTTTGACTCGAAGCAAGGCTCTTGGTCCGTCATGATACACTGTGGGATCCCATACCTTGCACGCACATTGAATTCGAATACTTGCGACACTGTCTCGCCTGTTTGGTCCTTGATTGGTATGGCTTCCACCCATGGAGTGAAGTGGCCAATCATCACTAGAATGTACTGTTTCCTGTTCGGCTCACTGGTAAGGGCCCAAAGACTTCCAGTCCGCAACACTAAAGTGGCTCACCAACCTCCATCGATCGCATCGGCGGTCTCGAGGACTCCATCTCCCGACTCGTTTGGCAGTGTGAGCACCCCCGAATATTTGCCCGACGTCCTTCCTCATGGTTGGACAAAACACTCTCCTCCGCAGCAATTCAAAGACCCGCTCGAATCCCATATGGGCGCCATCATGAGTTATACGCACCACACGTTCTCACTGATTGGGTGGAACAAAAGGCACTTTCCGTCCGTCTATTGCCACCACCACGTTATCGTTTTCGACCTTCAACCTGTCCCAGATCTTGAGGAGTTCCTCCACCTCTTCCGATGTGGCCTCCGGTTTGGTGCCAGCCTGTAAGTGAGAGCACAACACATTCACGAATTCATCTGTCCATTGATCTCCCAGCAGGTCTTCTCCCCCATCGCGATCGCACGCACCGGTATGGCATTGTCTGGCATGATGTCGTCCAAACACGGGCGTGACAACATATCTGACAATACATTCTGCGTTCCATCCACGTGCTCAATGGTGAAGTTGAATTCCTGCAATCGGTAGGCACATCGCGCAAGCTGTCCCCGCGGGTCTTTCGCCGTCATCAACTACGAGAGCGGTTTGTGGTCAGTGACGACCCGGAATTCATACGCCAGTAAGCAATTTCTCCACTTGTCTAACGCCCACAAGATGGCCAAGCATTCTTTCTCCGTTGTTGAATACTTCTGTTCCGCCCCCGTCAGCACTCTGCTCGCGTACTCCACCACCCCAGCCGGTTGAGACAAAACCGCACCGATTTCCACGTTGCTTGCGTCGACAGCCACAGTGAACCTCTCACCAGGATAGGGTAGCCGAAGACATGTCGGGGCTTCTGCTATGCATGCCTTTAAATGCTCAAAGGCTTGATCCGCTTCAGCTGTCCACACGAACGGCACGTCCTTGCGGAGCAGCTTTAACAACGGGCTGACCTTCTCTGCGAACTGGGGCACAAACTTTGAATCAAATGCCACCACTCCCAAGAACCAACGGAGCTGACGCTTGGATTTTGGTTTTGCGAAGCACTTGATCGTCTCGCGTTTCTCAGGAAGTGGATGGACTTGACCATTCCCCACGATGTGACCCAAGCACACAATTGACTTTTGGGCAATCTGCGACTTTTTACGACTGAGTTTCAGACCAGCTTCGTCCAGTCTCTGCAGTACTGCTCCAAGTCTGGTTACATGTTCCTGTTCCGTCACAGAGAAGACGATGATGTCATCACCATAAACAACCACGCCTTGCAGGTTCGCCAGGACCATCAGCAACAAACGCCTGAATGTAGTTGGGGCGTTGCACAATCCAAACGGCATTCTCAAAACCTCATACTGCTGGCCATTGACACTGAAAGCCGTCTTGTGGCGATCTTCTTCTGCGCTCGGCAGTTGCCAATATCCCGAGCGGAGATCAAGCAGAGATATCTGCTTGGCACTGTGAAGGCTTGAGAAAATATCTTCCATCTGAGGCATCGGGAATGCATCCTTCACAGTCACCCTGTTTAGTTCTCTGAAATCGATGCAAAATCGATAGGTTCCGTCGGCCTTCTTCGTCAATAGCACGGGTGATGAATACGGGCTGTGCGTTCGCCTGATGATTCCTCTTGATTCCATCTCGGTCACCTTCTTCTGTATCTCAACCAGGGTGTGCTGTGGAATTCGTCTGAAGATTGGCTTGCATTGTCCTCCTGGGATCAACGGCATTCGGTGTTCAACCCAATTGCAAAATCCGTAATCATCTTCCGCGTCTGTGAATAAGTGGGCATACCTGCTCAGTACGTTGCGTATCCCATGGTTCTGACAATCAGGCACGGCTTTGAGGGCACCAACCCGGTCGGTTCTCCCCTTATTTATCTCGATGGTATCGTTAGCCACGATCACCACATCGTTTCTCAGGTCAATTGTGACACCGAGCCGTTGCAGGATGTCGGTTCCGATAATGGTTTCGGTCGTCTCATCCACGATGAACATGTCATGGCGGATGAGCGTTTCTCCTATCTTGATTCGTAACCGCTGCGTGCCCGTCACTTTCAAAGAATGCCCGCCGACCGTCTGCATCGTGATTGAAGATGGGTTTATTGGAACCCCGTTGAACTTCTTCGTAATTGACACTGCTGCTCCTGTGTCTACTATGGCTCGGACAGACACACCTTCTATAGTTACCTGGAGGACTGGTACTCGCCACCGACTCGGCATGGATAGAGAGAAACAATGGGGCACCTTGACATTGGTGCAGAATCTCGTCACATGACCATCATCATCATCATCATCAACAGCAATACCTCAGCCATTTGAACTGATGCTTCGCTGCCATACAACCATGACGACCTATGAAACAGAGAATAAGAGGAAGAGAAGGACTTACCAGAAAACCTTAATGCCCTAAGCAAACATTCAGGGTCAAGGCGACTACACCTTGTGTTAACAACATACCGTCACAAACAGCTGGCTATCGTGCAAAGATAAGGCGGCATCGGCGAGACAGCTACCTTGCGGCTTTCACTGCCACACGTCATAATCAGCCATTACCCCGCAGATAACTCAGCACCAAACACACCTTAAACAGACAATCCGATTGGAGACGGCAGCAGACGCGCCACTGGTGTCGGTTGCGAGTCATGTCCTGTAAAGTCTCGAGCCAAGCACAATGCGAGTCACGTGGACTCCAGGCCGAAAGGCGAGACGGACCAACGGCACCCAGTTTGGTCGTCAGTGACTTCATTTCCCGCTGCCAAGTCAACTTCTGTCCACCTCGAGCCTTGCGCCACCCTACACCTGGCAGACTAAACAAGGCCCTCCTAGGTAGGCGGTGACCAGGCATACGTAGCACGTGCCCGAGCCAACGCAACTTATTCAGTGCTATCTGTTGTTCTAGAGAGCAAGCATGATTATCACTTCCTAGTACTCACCTACGCACATCGTTGCGGACACACTGGTGCCATCCGACTCCAGCAATGCTGCGCAGACAACGATGATCAAGGACTTGAAGGCGCTTTAGATCTTCAGACGGAAGGGGCCAAGTTTCACTACCATAGAGCAGAACGGCCCTCACTGTGACCTGGTATACACGGCCTTTCAGATGAAGGGAAACTCCCTTCTGTCGCCAAAGATGCCGCAGGTTTAAGAAGGTAGCTCTGGCTTTTGCAATGCGTGAGCTGACTTCAGTTTCCATGCGCCCATCGTTGCTGATGCAGCTGCCAAGATAAGTGAAATGAGCAACCGAGTTCCTCGTTAGCAAGCGTCAAGGGGTCATCAAGTGGCTGGTGGTCCTGCAGCAACACTTAGCACTTTGAAGGTGCGAAGTGCATACCAAATAATGGGACCACTCTGGACAGGCTGTTCAGGGTTGATTGTGTCGCCCCAACATCGTCGAAAAGCAAGACGATATCGTCTGCATAATCTAGATCAACTAACCTTTCACCAGGCAGCACTTCGACGCCTACATCGTGAGACTTCGCAAAGGAACACTCCATGATGGAATCCACAACGAAATTGAACAAAAATGAAGAAATCGGACAACCCTGACGAACGCCACTTGTGGTCGGAAAGCTATCCGACAGGACACCGTAGATCCTGACGCGACCTGTAGTGTTCGAGTATAGAGCACGAAGGATGTTCACATATTTCGTGGAACACCTTTCCGCGCAAGTATTTCGACTGAATAGAACCCACTCATAAAATCGAGGAACACAGCTACTGTCGGTCTGCGGTATGCGTGGCGCTGCTCTACCACCTGTCGCATTGTGAATATATGGTCTTTACAGCCACGTCCTGGGCGGAAACCGGCCTGCTCTTCCCAGATCCGAGCTTCCCGTTCCGCAATGGGGCGACGAAAGAGAATCGAGGCCAGTAACTTTGTCACAACTGGCGTTAGGCTAATACCCTGTGGTTAGAACAGTCTGTGCGACTGCCCTTCTTGTATATTGCCACTATAATCGATTCGCTCCAATTAGCCGGGACACTCTTCCATCCAGATACATTCGAATAGGGAGGTCAGTGCTTTGCAGAAGACCTCACCTCCATCCTTAAATAGTGCAGGTGGGAGGGAATCCGGGCCGGCGGCATGAAAACGATTAAGGGCTGTGATGGCGTTTCGGACCTAGGCCTCCGATGGAGGCTCTAAACTAACCGTCCATGGCTCGTCCTGCATCACCTGAATAGGAAGAGGTCCGGGAGCAGGGGGCCAGCTGAACTGATCTTCAAAGTGTTCAGCCCAACGAGCCATACGGCGCTCCTTATTGTGTATCAGCGCACCTGCGCTGTCCCTGATTGTCTCACTGACGCCTGGTTTTCTCGGACCAGTGGTGCGGATTAGCTGGAAGAGCTTGCGGTAATTGCCTACTGCTCCTGCCTCCTCCATTTCTTGAGCCCTACTGGTCCACCAGGCTTCCTTGTCAGCACGTAAGCTCCGCTTTAGTTCACGCCTAATAGCCCGTCTGGTCACATTGTGTTCAGAACCAGCCGGGAGGTGCCTTCTAGCTTCCAAAAGGTTCACGGACCTCTCGGATATCCAGTGACTGGTGCGATGACGACTGATAATGCCACAAGCAGATGCTCCTGCGTCGTGCATAGTGGCCGAGATCTTATTCCACTGAAGTTCAGTATCATTAGGACAAGACAGCGAGAGTTCGCTATGCAGTGCTTCTTGATAGGCTTGCCTGACAGAGGGCTGGGACAATTTCTCCGTTGCCAATCGGGGGAGACGCTTTGTGCGCCTTCCGGTAAAGTTCATGGAGAAACGACAGCGCACCAAGGCATGGTCAGATTCGACACAGGTACTCCAGTACGAGCGGCAATCCAGAATGGAACCGCGCCACCTGTAACTTATGGCTATGTGGTCAATTTGGGTCCATCGCTGACCAGCTACAGGTGGACGCCAAGTGGCACTTCGGCGCCCACTGTGTCTAAAAGCAGTGCTACTAAGAAACAACTGGTGCTCCGCACACAGTTGCAGCAGACGCTCGCAATTGTCAGTCCGTTCGGAGTTAAGTCCATACTTACCACCCAGCTGAGCTTCTGACAACTCTGGTTGCATCGGAAACAGCGGCGACCATTCCGACTTACCCGTACATTGCGTTGTGAAGGGGTGCCTGAAGACTCTATCGACAACAGCTGCTCCACCATTTCGGATAGGCGATTTACTTTCTGTTCCAACTCAGCATGCTGGATGCTTCTCACTGTCACTCGTTCCGACAAATGCTGGGCGACCGTCACCAGATTCAACACTTTGCTGTATCCCACCATCGACGCCAATTTCACCTGATCACGGAGTGGATCGGGCAGACTTCGGATAAACCGCTGTTTCAGTAGGCGCTCTCTTGCGTTGCCCGCTAACTCAGGGAGCCCAATCGTTAGATGTCTGTCCAGCTGCTGGAAAAACACCATCAAATCCTCCTGTTCGTCTCATCTGGCAGCGTGAAATCGTTGCAGTGCTCGTTCTCTCTCCAGCACCTTCCCAAATTCTGCACACAAGGTGGCCATCATCTCAGCGAACGAACAGCTGGGTTTGGCCTTTTGAGTGAGCAGGTACACCGCCTTGGTTCGTCCACTCAACCGTGTGCCCAAAGCAATTAGCAAATGTGCATCCCCCTCACACCCGTGCAAGCCACAATTCCGTCGAACTCATCGAGCCATGCCTCCGCGTCACCGGCCGCAAATTGCTCCAACCGGGTCAACTCCATCGCGAATGGTCACGGCTCCAGTGTAACGAAAATGACACGACAGGGGGTAGACGCTTATAGCACACCGAAAAAGGGCAGACCCTCGGATCTCACGCGCGCCATCAAATATCGACTAGATTTCCGTCCCCCAACGCGACAGAGGTAAGAATGTTAGAGACGAGCCAGTCCTTTCGCATCGGGAGCTCTGACTTGGAAGACCCGCCTTCCTGTTTTCACCTCGATCTCCACTTCTCTGTACCCGATTTGGATCGGCCAGGAGTCGTTCTTGAGCTCTCGACTTGCTTGTTCTGGGCTGTGTCACTCGGCTCGGCCTCGGTCCTGTGGGCTGCGCTAGCGGCGTATATGTCTGATTTATTGCGCTGTCCACATATTCCCGCTTCGTAGTTCCGGGCCCAGGCTCGTCGCTAGCCGTGCTTCTCGATCCGCTATCAGCTAGCTCCGAAGAGCTCCCCGAGGCATTCTTGGAAGCGGCCCCTCTACACCCGCCCCTCCTCCAGGACCTTTCTTCCTCTCGTACCATGGTCGCAGGAGAGCAGCATTCACCCAACGTTTCATTCCTCCGCAGTCGATTAAGAAGTTGCCCGCTTTCTGGTCGATAATGGTGTAGGGGCCTTTCCAGCGTTCTCTGAACTTGCTTGCGCCCGGCCCGTCATGATCCGGCCGATCGTTGTTTCGTAACTTGACTCGTTCTCCAATCCTGAATGGCCTCCACTTGTGAGCCTCATGCCTGGCGTCGTAATTTCGCTTATTCCGCGCTTGTCGAGCTTTGGTTTCGCTTCTAGCTTTCCCTCGCAGTCGCTCTTGATGCCCAGCTGGATGTTTCCGCTCACCCTGGTTCGGTAGGCAAGTATCGAGCGCAATCCGTGGTTCTCTGCCGAACAGTAATTCGAATGGCGAGACCTTGGTGGTTGATTGCATGCTGGTCCGATACGCGATCAGAACCTGAGGCAAAGCATCTTCCCATGCCAACTTCGTGCAGTTTATCCACGTCTTCAATGTCCGATTGAACCGCTCGGTCATGCCGTTGGTTTGTGGGTGGTACGGTGAAGTTCGCCGTCTCTGGATGCCCCACTTGTCCAACACTGCCTTAAACGCTTTTGACTCGAAGCAGGGCCCTTGGTCCGTGATGATACACTGTGGGATCCCATACCTTGCAGGCACATTGAATTCGAATACTTGCGACACTGTCTCGCCTGTTTGGTCCTTGATTGGTATGGCTTCCACCCATCGAGTGAAGTGGTCAATCATCACTAGAATGTATCTGTTTCCTGTTCGACTCACTGGTAAGGGCCCAAAGACGTCCAGTCCCAACACTGAAGTGGCTCACCAACCTCCATCGATCGCATCGGCGGTCTCGGGGACTCCATCTCCCGACTCGTTTGGCAGTTTGGGCACCCCCGAATGTATGCCGCGACGTCCTTCCTCATGGTTGCCCAAAACACTCGCCTCCGCAGCAATTCAAAGACCCGCTCGAATCCCATATGGGCGCCATCATGAGTTATACGCATCACACGTTCTCGCTGATTTGGTGGAACAAAAGGCACTTTCCGTCCGTCTATCGCCACCACCACGTTATCGTTTTCGACCTTCAACCTGTCCCAGATCTTGAGGAGTTCCTCCACCTCTTCCGATGTGGCCTCCGGTTTGGTGCCAGCCTGTAAGTGAGAGCACAACACATTCACGAATTCATCTGTCCTTTGATCTCCCAGCAGGTTCCTCTCCCCCATCGCGATCGCACGCACCGGTATGGCATTGTCTGGCATGATGTCGTCCAAACACGGGCGTGACAACATATCTGGCAATACATTCTGCGTTCCATCCACGTGCTCAATGGTGAAGTTGAATTCCTGCAATCGGTAGGCCCATCGCGCAAGCCGTCCCCGCGGGTCTTTCGCCGTCATCAACCACGAGAGCGGTTTGTGGTCAGTGACGACCCGGAATTCATTCGCCAGTAAGTAATTTCTCCACTTCTCTAACGCCCACACGATGGCCAAGCATTCTTTCTCCGTTGTTGAATACTTCTGTTCCGCCCCCGTCAGCACTCTGCTCGCGTACTCCACCACCCCAGCCGGTTGAGACAAAACCGCACCGATTGCCACGTTGCTTGCGTCGACAGCCACAGTGAACCTCTCACCAGGATTGGGTAGCCGTAGACATGTCGGGGCTTCTGCTATGCATGCCTTTAGATGGTCAAAGGCTTGATCCGCTTCAGCTGTCCACACGAACGGCACGTCCTTGCGAAGCAGCTTTAACAACGGGCTGACCTTCTCTGCGAACTGGGGCACAAACTTTGAATCAAATGCCACCACTCCCAAGAACGAACGGAGCTGACGCTTGGATTTTGGTTTTGCGAAGCACTTGATCGTCTCGCGTTTCTCCGGAAGTGGATGGACTTGACCATTGCCCACGATGTGACCCAAGCATACAATTGACTTTTGGGCAATCTGCGACTTTTTACGACTGAGTTTCAGACCAGCTTCGTCCAGTCTCTGCAGTACTGCTCCAAGTCTGGTCACATGTTCCTGTTCCGTCTCAGAGAAGACGATGATGTCATCACCATAAACAACCACGCCTTGCAGGTTCGCCAGGACCATCAGCAACAAACGCCTGAATGTAGCTGGGGCGTTGCACAATCCAAACGGCATTCTCAAAAACTCATACTGCTGGCCATTGACACTGAAAGCCGTCTTGTGGCGATCTTCTTCTGCGATCGGCAGTTGCCAATATCCCGAGCGGAGATCAATCAGAGATATCTGCTTGGCACTGTGAAGGCTTGAGAAAATTTCTTCCATCTGAGGCATCGGGAATGCATCCTTCACAGTCACCCTGTTTAGTTCTCTGAAATCGATGCAAAATCGATAGGTTCCGTCGGCCTTCTTCGTCAATAGCACGGGTGATGAATACGGGCTGTGCGTTCGCCTGATGATTCCTTTCGATTCCATCTCGGTCACCTGCTTCTGTATCTCAACCAGGGTGTTCTGTGGAATTCGTCTGAAGATTGGCTTGCATTGTCCTCCTGGGATCAACGGTATTCGGTGTTCAACCCAATTGCAAAATCCGTAATCATCTTCCGCGTCTGTGAATAAGTGGGCATACCTGCTCAGTACGTTGCGTATTGCACGGTTCTGACAATCAGGCACGGCTTTGAGGGCACCAACCCGGTCGGTTCTCCCCTTGTTTATCTCGATCGTCTCGTTAGCCACGATCACCACATCGTTTTTCAGGTCAATTGTGACACCGAGCCGTTGCAGGATGTCGGTTCCGATGATGGTTTCGGTCGTCTCCTCCACGATGAACATGTCATGGCGGATGAGCGTTTCTCCTATCCTGATTCGTAACCGCTGCGTGCCCGTCACTTTCAAAGAATGCCCGCCGACCGTCTGCATCGTGATTGAAGATGGGTTTACTGGAACCCCGTTGAACCTCTTCGTAATTGACACTGCCGCTCCTGTGTCTACTATGGCTCGGACAGACACACCTTCTATAGTTACCTGGAGGACTGGTACTCGCCACCGACTCGGCATGGATAGAGAGAAACAATGGGGCACATTGACATTGGTGCAGAATCTCGCCACATGACCACTCTGGTTGCATCGGAAACAGCGGCGACCGTTCCGGATTACCCGTACATTGCGTTGTGAAGTGGTGCTTGAAGACTCTATCGACAACAGCTGCTCCACCATTTCGGATAGGCGATTTACTTTCTGTTCCAACTCAGCATGCTGGATGCTTCTCACTGTCACTCGTTCCGACAAATTCTGGGCGACCGTCACCAGATCCAACGCTTTGCTGTCTCCCACCATCGACGCCAATTTCACCTGATCACGGAGTGGATCGGGCAGACTTCGGATAAACTGCTGTTTCAGTAGGCGCTCTCTTGCGTTGCCCTCTAACTCAGGGAGCCCAATCGTTAGATGTCTGTCCAGCTGCTGGAAAAACACCATCAAATCCTCCTGTTCGTCCCATCTGGCTGCGTGAAATCGTTGCAGTGCTCGTTCTCTCTCCAGATCCTTCCCAAATTCTGCACACAAGGCAGCCCTCATCTCAGCGAACGAACAGCCGGGTTTGGCCTTCCGAGTGAGCAGATACACCGCCTTGGCTCGTCCACTCAACCGTGTGCCCAAAGCAATTAGCAAATTTGCATCCCCCTCACACCCGTGCAAGCCACAATTCCGTCGAACTCATCGAGCCACGCCTCCACGTCACCGGCCGCAAATTGCTCCAACCGGGTCAACTCCATCGCGAATGGTCACGGCACCAGTGTAGCGAGAACGACACGACAGGGGGTAGACGTTTATTGCACACCGAAAATGGGCACACCCGGGTCTCACGCGCGCCATCGAATATCGACTAGATTTCCGTCCCACAACGCAACACAGGTACGGATGTTAGAGACGAGCCAGTCCTTTCGCCTCGGGAGCTCTGACTTGGAAGACCCGCCTTCCTGTTTTCACCTCGATCTCCACTTCTCTGTACCCGATTTGGATCGGCCAGGAGTCGTTCTTGAGCTCTCGACTTGCTTGTTCTGGGCTGTGTCACTCGGCTCGGCCTCGGTCCTGTGGGCTGCGCTAGCGGCATATATGTCTGATTTATTGCACCGTCCACATATTCCCGCTCTGTAGTTCCCGGCCCAGGCTCGTCGCTAGCCATCCTTCTCGATCCGGTCTCAGCTAGCTCCGAAGAGCTCCCCCGATGCATTCTTGGGAGCGGCCCCTCTACAATATGTTCATCAGGATTACATAACATTTAAACCTCATGTACGCCGACTTAATCTTGACATCGCACCACACCATCCTATACGACTATGTAAGGGATCTAGAGAGCGAGGAAGATAAGAACTCCATTAAGGCGTATGTCGGAAGTGTTGAGAGGTGAAGAACTAGAAACTATTTCGGGTCGGAGGCAGCTGGAATTTGACTGGGGCTGGTATGGAGTAAGTAATAGAGCAGATGGTATTTGTCTCAAGAATAATCTCGGTGTAGCTCGGCAAGATGACGGTTCAGGCGGGTCTTAAAATCAGCCACAGTAGGTGCCGAGACTAGGTCGGCAGGCAGAGCATTCTACGGTCGGCAGATTCGCAAAGTGAAGAAGTGCAGCCTGCAGTTCAGTCGACTGGGCAGTGTGTGAGACTCAGTGGGTGTCCACGTTGGTGGGAGCATCACTGGTGCAGTGTGAGTACGTTGCGGCAGGGATGTCCAGGGTTGGATAGGATCACCAATACAAGGATGAAGTCGCCACGGAGACCCCAGTACTTTAGCGAGTAGAGGCCCATGTAGTGAAGTCTTTGTAGATGATCTAAGTGTTTGTGACCTCGTATCAGTTTTGTAGCTCGAAGTTGTGGGGCATAAGTGTAAGTTGGTCATTCAGCAACCAGTGGCCCCAAGCCTGAATAGCATATTCAAAGTTGGGTCGAAGTTAAGGTTTGAGGTGAAGGAGGAAATTGCTAAGGTCAATTTGACCAAAGGCTAGTTTCAGCAATCCCAGAATGCGGTTAGCTGCAGAAGCGGTTTTCTGGCGGAAAGCGGCTGCAAAACTAGTTGTCTGAGTAAAAGTACCAGGTGTATTCCAAGGGCTGGAGAATAGACGCTCCCAAGAAGTATACAGGAGAAAAAGCGGATGAGCGGGCAGAGAGCACGCGACAGTTTAAAACGTTAAATGGAAAGTTATTTTCCAGGGACCACTGTTGCAGACATAAGAGGTCCACATGAAGTGCGCGAGCATCGTCTGGAGCGTTAATTTTACGGCACAGCTTCGCGTCGTCCCCATATAACAGCAAGGAAGACTCCACTTGCGTTGTGGCGTTATCATTGAAGTTTAGGAAAATATCCTTTGCGAGAACAGCCTACTGTGTAACTCCGCTTGTGGCAAAAATGCGAGGGACAATGCCCCGTCGACGCGTACTTGGATGGTACGGTTCTGGGGGTAGTTCCGAATCCAGTAAAACACGGATCCTGATTGGCCGTAAGACAACCATTTGCGTAGTACAAGGTTGTGGTCGACTTTGTCGAAGGCTTTAGCGAAATCCAAGAATATGACATGCGTGTCTAGGCCACAGTCGGCAGCAGTCGTCCAGCTATCCCTGGTAAGTAACAGGTTACTCAGGCACGACAGTTGCCGCCGGAAACCGTGCTGTCAACCGAAAAGCAGTTTTTGAGACTCCATGTGGTCAAGTAAAACGTCTGCGATGATGGATTTCATCACTTTGGATATCGTAGAGGGGGTTATCGGTCTATAATTGACCGGGTCTTTGCGAGTGCCGCTTTTATTAGAATGGTGTAATAGTAATACATTGCCAGTCATTTGGAACTTCGCCTTTCGCGAAAATGTGGGTGAACAGCTCTGCTGGTGGTAAAGCTAGAGCTGCAGCGTAAGCTCGCAGGAGCCTTGGGTGGAAATCATCAGTGCCATGAGAGGACGTCAGCTGCAGGGATTTGAGTTTTGTCAGGCCCTTCTTCGGAGTGAACTGAACAGTCGTCAGGGACGCTGAGAGTGAAACCGAAGAAATTATCATCGTTGTATGCACTGACGGAACAAAGAATGTGGATAAACACGGTTTGCACAAAATTTTTCGCCCTCGTTCGCTGACTTTATGAGCCCTGTGGTGGTCGTCAGCGCGGTAACAACTTGCTTGACCTGTGGACGATTTTTGACGCGACTATGCAATGGTTTGGATTTGGATGAAATTCTAAGCATAAGCTGACCCTGATGCTTACTCTTATCCTCACGTACAAATTGAACACTGGTTACCGATGAGTCTCTTTTTGATTCCCACTGAGTAGCCGTTGGACTGGAGAGATAGTTGCTCCATGCTTGTCTCGGAAGGCAATCCATTTTCGTGTACGACTTTGGATGAGTGTTGGGCGTCTCTTCCCTATGGAAACTTGTTTGCAGGTCGTGGTGGTGAAGCACGGTTCACGCAACGTAAGGTAATAGTTTGATCCCACGCTGTCGGCACTTGATTTGAGCTCGAGTGACCAGTTATTAAGGGAAATGAGAATTTGCAACTTCCGTAATCGGTCTAGTGTTTGGTATAGGTTAGCGTGCTGACGAGTTTGTCGGCAAAGCATACAAAATCGCAACGGCGGACGCAGTGGTCACTGAGCCCCAAAGAGGTCTCATACGCGATGTGTTCAACCATCAGTTCTTCTTTAGTGAGGATGAGATCTAGCAGGGATGGTTGTTTTTTGGATCGTAATCTGGTCGGCAGATAGGTGTGGTTGTACAACGTGGCTGCGTGAAGAAGATCAATGTGGCCTGATGCGAAGGAGTCAGTCGACGGGACAGAATGAACTAGACGGGGCAGGTTGAAATCTCCCACGATAAGAAAGTGTGTATGTTTGTGGGATAACAAAAGGCGGACGTCCTGTAGTAGTCATAGTAGTAGTAGTAGTGGTAGTAGTAGTAGTAGTAGTAGCGCGTCCTTCTCTTTGAGTGGTTAGGGGGTGGGGCGGTAAATGAAACCAAGACACCAGGAATGTTTGGCGGTTAGTAGAACCTCGTAACACATGATGTCTGAAAACTGGGGGGCAGTCTTTATTAAGACGTTGCAACTGAAGGAGGTGCCGTAGTCCATTGCGACACTGTCACCTGAGGTTGCGCGGTAATAGCGGAGAACTGACATGTGAGGAACTTGGCTTTTACCATCGGTTTTGTCGTCCGAGAGCCATGTTTCCGTTGTGGCTATTAGGTTCGCTGGAGTTGACAGAATTCTGGCTTGGAATTCCGTTGGTTTAAGCATGTGGCCCTGTGTGTTCGTGTATATACAGGGAGGCTCGTTTGAGTGATGAGCACGGAAGTAGTTAGGGTGCTGCCGGTCAAGCGATGACTGGCATTGCACCGTCTTTTTAGTGCGGTGCAGCCCGTAAGGTTGGTAGTTGAGGAAGCAACGTGTGGGTTGTTAGAGCCCAGATGGGTAGCGGCGCGCGGTTATTTGTAAGGCTGAAGGTTTGAATGTGTAGTGCGTGGCCGTAGTAATTCGCAAAACCAGTGTATGTTTGTTGATAGACACGTTTGAGATTCTTAAAAATAGGAAGGAAAGAATAAAAGAATACATAGGGAAAGATGCGAAGAGGAAATTACATGGCACTGGCAAAAGCAATATTCTGATAAGCATAATAATAATAACAACAATAATAATAATATTAAGAAGGATGATACGATCAGGATTCGCTTTGGCTAGAAGCACAGCCAACGGTGTACGAGAGGTCTGCGTTTCATAACCAAATTGAACCAGCAACCTGTATGGGCCTAGACTGAGAAGGTTTAGACCATCATGTATTTTAAGCGGTGCGTTCGCATTACGGTTGCCTGGTGTATTATATTATTAAAAATATTCACCAGATGGGCTTGGGGTTTGGTTAATCATTACAATCTTCGTCACCCTAGAGAGTGAATTGGTTTGCGAGTCATTTATCTCAGCACTAGAGTGCTTGGATTCATACGCTGTATCATTGGTTTAGGACTTGTTCTCTATATTCTCAAGCCCGACCCAACAAGTGATTTATAGCATAGTCTCTATTATAACCAAGGGCCGTCATTTATAGGGTTTTATGGATGCTTGATTGATAGGTGTCGACAAACATACAACTAGCTCCGTACAGACTGCATATACTTTCTTCTACAATCATGAACCCATAATCTTGATAGTGCTGGTACCACCCGTAGAAGATCGGTGGTTACTTGAGGAATTTTGCAAGGAAGTTTGCTTGCAGCGGGGCTGAACTCACCAGAGTCTTCGCACTCCGTGTTCTCAATTCCGTTCGTCTCAATCGTATTGTTTTGCGGTCGTCAAATGGAAAAGAAATAAACAGGGCAAAAAAGGTTTTGTTGTTCGAAGTTGTGTTATTGGAGTGTTGAACCCAGCTCGTCCATTACATATTCAGTATTGACGGAATGATATCGCTGCGGAATGTGGAATTTGTATTCATTAAGTGAGACAAATACCCGCCTCGTCTGCCAAATGTGCTACAATTGACCTATAAGCTCAGCATTAGGTTGTGATGGAGCTATGAAACCAGGAATTTTTCACGGATAAATAGTAAACGCTTAACAGCTTACCGTAGGTGAAGAGGGAGACCAACGAGTGAATGATTTAAGAAAAGTAACGCAAAACAATGAGCTTACTGCGATTATCAGACATCCAAACTGTTTGTTTCCGTCATCCCATGCCCCTATAGTTTGGGTTAACTTCGATAGTGCAGGTGATGTAATGCCCCGTCAGGTCGAAGTGCGAATTCAGTTAACGGAGGAGCGAAGAGGGCAAACTGCGAAAGAATGTTTTATCGCTGGAATACACGAAAGGAGAAAATGTTCCGGTGGCATTTCAACCGGCTATACCGTGTGACCAAATTCAAATGGTGGCCTCTCGTTGAAGCGAAGTGGCCGTTTCAATAACTACCGGCATGTGTGGATTGGATGCTTGAGGATCTGACACATCACTCCATGATCACCGCACAGCTGACGATTTTGACAACGAAAATTCCTAGGGCCTTCAGTTCAAAATATTGAGCGGGGCGGAGTAAACTCTTAACATGCGTCTCAGTTGCGCGTTCCCAAGAGAGTGAGGTCACGTTTATGCAAGGGGTGCCCTATTTGGATGGCCTGTACTGCATGCGGCCTTACTTAAGCATTTAGGGTTTTCCAAAACGTATCTGGAGGCAAAAGCCCTCCACAGTGGGCCCAAACGTTAGTTATCCTTCTTCATTTCTTTATCCGCCTGTCATTAGCATCAGAGATCGTCCTGGTTGAGTACCCATGTTGCAGAACTCAGTTCTTCAGGAATAAGCGTTTTTTCGGCAAAGTCATTTCAACTGAAATTAGAGGGCACTTGGCAAGCCAAACATCTCGACTTAAGTTACACTTTCATGTACTTAAATTACGACCCTCTCGTGGCGATGAGATTGTTCCTTGAGCTCTGTTACACAAACTATGGTTAACTCACATGAATATCGGCCAGACTATGCTTAGCAGTCAAATCCGTTACGCCCGTCTCCCGTTGGCTAAATGGCTCACTCTGTTGGCCCATCCGTACATTCTGGTATAACAATCACATCACAACTCCAAGACCACTTTAATGGGAAGCGCGCCGCGAAGTGTTTCATTAAGCGATATTCGCAGTTACTCTGATGTTTTACGCTTAACATTTTGCATTAGAATTTGTTAAACCCAAGTATTCGCTGAGCTGACCACTCGCAATCCCAGTCTAGGTAACCTAGTAGTGCTATATGGTCATCCACTGACAGGATTACCCGGTAAATATTGCTAATTTTCAAGGAGCAGAAAGTTTGACCTTAACTCTCCCGCGACGTTGTTTATAAACTTTAGGACTAACCTTGGGCTTATCCCTGAGCATTGAGGGATTCCACAGTAAAACACACAGTGTTACGAGCCCGCACATTAAAGCTGAATGAAGGACTAAATTTACTCGGCCCAGGATCGTGTTACCAATCCAATAGCCCCGAATTTTGTGGACTGCAATGCGGCGATCTAGGCTATCAAATGCCTTTGACAAATTAAGGTAGGCGGCGTCGGCTCCTCCAGAAAAGTTCTACCACCTTGTAGTTGAAAGTATACGATTTCGAGATACGCTCAATCAGAATACCACTCCACATCAGACGATGCGTTGAATGTCTATCTCGTTCTTTCAGAGTAATCTTTGTTCATCTCACCCACAAGACACTGGATTTTAAATCGCCGGGGGATATGAGGTACTACTGTTGTCGTGGCGGGGGAACAGGTTTCCAAAAGAGGAAGAAGCATCCCAGTATATTCCTGCATGTGGTGATGTAATAAGCCATCAGTGAAGTTCATTGGATACCTTCAAAAAATCGTAGTCATGCAAACCAGTCTATGATGAAATTGGATTAACTTAAGTCAAGCCTTTAAGGATTAACCCTGTTCTCTCAATATTGCAAGGGCGTATAGAAGTGAACCACTAATCACGCGACTTGTCAAAGGCCATGGATCGGTTAGACCCTATTATTCTTCTATCCAAATTCCAGACCTTTGGTATTGATAGTCATCTCTTAGGATGGCTCAGAAACTTTCATCTGCACAGGCACTTGGAGCTACGAGTGCGTGAATCCCTGTCAGATTCAACCCAAGGTGAATGTGGTGTACCAAAATGATCTGTATTAGCAGCACGATTAGCAATCGTCTCATAGGCTCGAGCTGACTGCTTTATGCTGATGACGTCAAGTTGTGCAGGGCGATAAATAGACCAGAGGAGGTCGCAGTACTTCATTCCAACCTGAATAGGATTTATGCGTGGTCAATGCAGAATATACTTCGATTAAATGTGGACACATGTAGAGTGTTACACTACCGAACCAAGTGGTGTGCTTGGCAACCAGGAGCTTCAAACGTCCTCTGGAGAAAAGGATCTGGGCGTTTTGATCCAGACCTACCTTGAAGATTTGAATTAGGCTGAAACCGCTTCAAGAAGGGGCATCCTACGCGGGGGCATCTTCAGGCGTGCATTCAGGCGATTCGACCCTGTGATTTTTCAACAGATTCTAGGCTCCCACATACGTTCACATGTGGAATAGGTAATACATGTCTGGAGATACCCCAATGTTGGACAACCAAAATGTCAAAGTTTAGTATGATTTGTCGCATGAACGAGGGATTCGAGTGCTCGGAGTCTTCAGCGGACAGTATCGACGAGTATGTGTGGGCCTCATTTTGACTTGCCAGAATTTGAGAGATCCCAACCACGAGTGCCGCCATTTGCTAGAGCTCATCCACAATAGTTAGCATAGCGGCCACCATCTCAAGCTAGCAGAGCAGTACAGTCGCTTGGAATGCCATTGGAATTGCATTTTCGTACGCGTTTGCAAAGCATGAAATACCTTACCGGAGTCTGTCATCTGTGTTCCGATGCTGGCAGAGTTCAAAGCCCGAGTTGACCGTGCACTCATTTATCCGCGCCATATTACATAACACTGCGAATGCCTAAACACCCGTATCTGCTAGAGATTTCACTTCCGGTCAACTCATAGAATCCATTCCATATGTTTCACCTCCTGTATGTGTTCACAAGGAGATGGCATAAGGTTCACTAACGTCCCATTTGTCACCATGCCTTATGGATTTACATTTGTTACTACTAACAGCGATGAGTACACTAGTGTGAGTTTTCACCATAACCATCCTACGGGACCTGTTAATCTTTAGTTTTTTCACCCGCATAAAAACACCTTTCCACTGTACCGCTCACCATGGCGACCCAGCAGTCTTATACATTGACTTTCAGGCGAATTGTTCAGGCAAACAGACGATGAACGGCTCCGTTGATATCTTGCGCGGAGGAAACGACTGTCTTATGCTTTCGGAAGTGCCATGGCTGTCTAACTGAGGATAGCTTTGATGAATTCGCTATAAAACTGATTGACATGCATAGTTTTATCGCCTCGTAATTCCTCGTCTTAGCCCGTCAATAAACCGGACCACAGTTGCTCTAATTTCACCTCCTTCACGGCTTTTGCGGTGTGCGTAAACTGTAGGGCAATAGTAATTTCTCATGTCTGCATTTAGTGCGGGAAAACTAAAAGGGAGGGCGGAAGTAATCACGTATTAACCACCCTCCAGTTGAGAATACCGAAGAAGGTCAGAGCCTTTCTCCTCGCAGATAACAGACACTGTCCATTAGAAACCACGGCCTCGTACGCAGGTGAAACAATGTTGTGTGTGCGTGTGTGATCAAGGTTGACTAACACGCGGCGTCCGCTTGCATGTCTGATAACCGTGTTTCCACCAAGTTTACTAGCCGTCCAGGCATGAAACAAAGAATGGTACTTCCGCTGGAACAAAGAAGCTCCCTGAATGAATGTAGCATTTCCAGCTTGCTTTTTATTGTGTAAATCAATTGCCATACACGTAATTGATAGCTGTTGTGCGCCGGTTCAGATTTTGAAGACCAGTATCTTGCAACATGAGGGTAAACAGGCATATGAGCGAATGAATTAACCGCGATGATTTGGTCGATAGACGAGAGCATAGACGGTGTTAATGTGGAAGGAAATTTGACAAGGTGCCGAAGATTGGTCAACAAATATGACTGCAAACCAAACGTAGACCAAATTAATAAGGCGCATAAGTGTTGATGGAAGCCAGCATCCCACAATCAGATGAACTCTGCATTAGCAAAAGTGTCCTAAGTCATGAAGGTCAAAGTCTCTCGCCTCGCATAGTTTTCAATAATATTTCACATTAAATGAACGAATCAAACATTTTAAGCAACATATGTATAAGATGTGACGAATTTCTACCTACACATAAATAAGTGGTGCGTGTAACTGCCAAATGACAGACTGGTGTGTTCCAGCTTTGACTAAACGTGATGGTAAACTAGATTCCCTTTGGGCTACCCCAAGTGCACTTACACTAACAATTGGTTGTTTATGTTTTGTCGGTAAAGAGTGGTAAACCAACAGTAGAGTTGTTAAGCTAACATGTACATTAGGTGACGGAATTCCCCATCGAGCAATACTTTCAGTTCGAGAACAATTAAAGCCGATCTCTGTCATGGATTGCAAAGCAAGTAACTAGTCTCAGAATTCCTGTACAGACAATAGTACTGCCCAATCATCAGAAGTCTCAA
The DNA here is from genome assembly GCA_944474145.2 of Dicrocoelium dendriticum. Classification (NCBI taxonomy): domain Eukaryota; kingdom Metazoa; phylum Platyhelminthes; class Trematoda; order Plagiorchiida; family Dicrocoeliidae; genus Dicrocoelium; species Dicrocoelium dendriticum. The sequence goes on along the minus strand of OX104068.1, from coordinate 91,774,319 downwards.
TCATGGGCAACTAAATCTGGGCCATTATGTGTAATGTGTGAGAATCGGTAACATAACCTTAAATATATGCACTGCAAGCAGCCATGTGATAAATTAACCTGTTCGTGTCATCGCACCAAGAGAAAAGCAGAGGTGCAGTTGATCCGCAGTTGTGTTACGTCACCATGCGCACCCAACCAAGTAGTGGAACAATGGTCAAATTCGAGCAAAAAGGCTAAAGCTTAACGGGTCCCGTGGGTTGACGGTAATGAAAATAATCCAATTAACTAGGCGTGTGCCAGTATTTCCGGATGCGCACAGGTGAACTCACCAAGATATTCACATGCTAATAAGTATGGTAAAACTGCCGTATGTTTACCAGTTGAGATACTGGACCAACGTGGTCAACCTAGAGAGGTGGTCAACACATGGAGGTTCTGTACGAAAACTGGGCATACTCTGATGTCCCAATGTGAGTGGTACAGTAAAAATTCATTTTCATTTACACACGCTTCCGAGTATATAAGCTAAGATTTTACGCATTGCTAAACGCTGTTAATTCATACAGTATTACAATAGATCGAAACCCGAGATGTTTTCCCAGAGTTAAAACATTTTTTTGAAAAAAACCTTTTCTGTGCTTCTTTCTCCGATCACAAAAACTGATGAACAGGTTAGCTTAGAACTTGTTAACTGACAGACACGCAAACAGGCACGCAAACTCCTGACTGCGACCTCTGCAATGAGCAGGCACATGTTCCAAATTGAGAGACTGATCGGGCCTGGTGTATAGACAAGTAAGGAAAGGGTTCAAATAAAACGTTCAGACTAAATCCGGGATCCTGGATCTGTGAAGACACACGACACGACACAAATACCGAGGGGCAGGACAGAAACCGCACACACACACAGAGAGAGAGAGAGAGAACTTACTGTATCGCCAAAAGTCCGTGACGCAGTAAAGTGCCGTAATTGTGCGTGAGGGGCATTTCACACATTGCAACGTCTCGCTACATACATATGCATATTTGAATAAACGATCGTTCGGTAAATATCACACAGTAAAACTTTAAATGAGCAAATAATATAGGTTAAACTAATATGACTGTTATCACCCAACCGGTAAATATACAACTGGCAGAGGTGGTTGACATGGAGAGGTAACATTCCATACATTAAGGGTGTCCAAAATTCTCACAACAAGAGCCACATTTTGTGAGGTAAAAATATGTGGAACAATATTCATTCTAACATTAAAATAACAACAAAAGTGGCATGGTTCATAAACATTTTACTGTGAGTTTGATATGAAAGGTGAAACTGTGGTCGTGACTACAATAAACTCGTCATGTCAAGCTCAATGGCACTGCTTTTAACACTTGTTGGGTGGCGCTTGGGACACTAGTCGGTAATCAATAACACGAATGAGCCGTGTCAAAATACGGGACAGTATAGGAGTTGGAGGCGACTGAACCCAGCGTGTACTGTACACGCTACAAACATAGGAAGCGAATCAGCCAGAGCGAGAAACAATGTAGCAAGTATCACCAGAACAATTTTATCAACGGAAGTGCAGTTAGTAAAACAAATGGACGTTTTGAAAGTTAAAGCAACGGTAAAAGCCAATGTTGCAAAGTGCTGAAATAACGTGTTTTCGAGTACACTACAAGGGTTACCACCTAGAAGGCTGAAGGATGGAAGTCTTCGATGGAGCTGTTAGTGGGGGATAACTGGAGGTGAGGATGAGTGCGAATAGTTGCGTGGACTTGAACAAGGGCTTCCCAGATGGGGTGTGCAGCATTCACTAGGTCCAAGCTTTTGTTAGGAATTATTTATGATGATGGTGTGGACCAGAGTGTATCATCAGTAAGCCGTTGGGGCGGGCTGGTTGGACTGCAAAAAACTGGCCAGTCCAAAAGATAGGCCGATAGGACATTTCCTCCGCTGCAAACCCGATGTTGTGCTTGGGAGATGGCACTCCCCCCACTGCACTCCATTCCACGGTCCTCGTTCCACAATGTGTGCGGACCTCCTCGTCACCTGAAGAAATCCGTGTGTTATCCTCCCACGAAGAATCCTTGGGTCCTCGTCAGCTATGCCTAGCCAGGCGTTTTTGGACCAACCCATTCGTGGCCGTCTGCGTTTGAGGGCGACTATCTGTTGCTTGGGTCCGAAATGGGGCCTTTGGTTCGTCTGGCGAGTCATTCGGATGTTGCCTTGGCAGTTCCAGCGGTTGCGTTTCTGGAATGTAGAACTCATAGGTGGTGGGTAAGGGTCGGAGGAAGTGGCTGGACGGTGGATAGGGGACAAGGCATGCATAATAAAAGCGAATACATCTTTTAAGTTTACAAAATATTTTTAGAGTATCTTGCCGATTTTGAAAAACGTTTGTGGATGTGACGCAGGATTACCACTGAAGACGAAAAATTGTGTTAATGGACATATTAAACTTTTACAAAATCTTTAAAACGGACCGAACGTTTGACCTGTCTACCTCGTCGGTCGGTTGGTTGGGGTTGAAGCGAGGTAGGTTGAGGGTCAAGCGGTACGGAGGGTTTTGGGATATCGAGTGCTCGGTAAGTAACCGCAGGTGCGGGTGCTTGTGCGAAAGCATCAAGATGGGTTGCAAGTGGTTCGTCAAATAAAGCCACTTTGAGACCGTTGATAGACACCGATGTTCGGTGACCATTCTGGTCTAAGGTGAAATGTTTCGGAGCCCGTTGCAGGACTCTGAAATGGCAAAGGTAAGTAGGCTGGAGAGGGTGCCGTATTGGGTCGAGGCGGAGGAAGACTTGAGTGCAGGTAGAGATTCTGCTGTGCATTCGCACATTTCTAGTCTGCTTACGGGGCAGAGTCGGGGGTAGTAAACGCATGCTTTGAGCCAGGGAAGACACAAAGATAGGTGGAGGCATACCCGACGATGCGGGAGATGAAACGAATTCTCCTGGCAACCTTAGCGTTGTGCCGTAGACGAACTCTACTGGTGCACATTGCAATTCAGCATTGATGCTGCTGCGAATGCCCAAGAGTACGAGAGAAACGTTTCGCTCCAGCTGAGGAGGGAGGAGACGCCGAGTGAGGTTTCGAGAAGTCTATGGAATCGTGCTACTAAACCATTGGCTGCTGGATGATACGCTGCGGCATGAATGCGGCGACAGCCTAAAAGTTTACAGATCATACAAAATTGTGAATATTCATAGGGATTTCGATGGTCCGTTGTAAAGGTGGATAGGCATTCGTAGTGCGAGAACCACCGATCAAAGAAGGACCGGATAACAGTCTCATCTGTGCAGTCTGTAAGAGGAATGGCTTCTGGCCAGCTGGTGAGGCGGTCGACACATGAATAATAGAGACTGAATTTATACGGGTTAAGAAGCGTTGATTTACAAGTCCCGCTGGATACTTGGTGGGGTTATCGAAATCACAATAATGATAATAATGACAGTACAACAGTTAATACCTCAAATATGAAAATAGGGACTTATCTTTTGCTCCGCTGTAGTCCTGCGTTCCGCTTAGATTCACAGCACCCGCAGTGAACACCAAATAATTCCATAGTAAACTCCAGGTGTAGGATGGACAAGTAGGGTTAAGTGACGAAGTGTAAGTGGATGAGTGCGTCATCTAACCGTCATTTATATACTGTTAGTGTCGGTGCAGAGACGGCCGATTCTGGGAGAGAATTCCACGGGTGACAGACAGAATAGAAAATAATTTCTGCGTCACTCCAGGCTGCCATCTTGATCTGCGCGTTTCAATGAGTTGCCCCTCAGGATTGTATTGGTGCTGAGTCGCAGTAAAAAGCGGCACACATTATGTGGCTTTTGCGGAATCAAGTATGCCATAAACAGGTCCCATCATAGTCTGCGGTAGCTTCCATTGAATAACCCAAATGGTTGCGGCTTCTCCTTGTGTGAAAAACTGTGCAATCTTATTAAGTTCTTGGATGTTCTTGGATGTTTAAAGCGAAGCACTGCTCAAGGTCATTAATAATCAACAAAAACAAACGTGGACCTAGAAATGATCATCGTGGCACATCACACTCGACTTGAATGGGTCCGATAAAAGTATCCGAACTCAGACCATTTATTGCCGTTAAAGTAGCAGGTTGGCAATCCAGCTCAACAGATGTTCGCTGATCCCATAATGCTGGAGCGTGGATAGTAGAAACCATGGTATAGATGATCAAAAGCCTTGGAAAAATCGAGGTAGATCACATCAACGACCTCCCCAGCGTCAGCTGACTCGATCCAACTATTGCGTGCGATTAGTAAATTCGTGGTACAGGACCACTGTCGATGGAAACCGTGCTGCTCTGGCGTGATGATGTTACAGTTATTCAGATAGGACACCAGTGCATCGGAAACTATGGATTCCATGATATTGGAGAGTATAGGAAGAAGGGATACTGGGTCGGGGTTGGAGGGATCAGTTCTGCTTCCAACTTTGTGAGTCGGGCTTATTGTTCTAAGATGCCGCATGGCGGGAACTTGATTCTGCTTTAAGCTGCGCTGGGAAAACAGAGCTATAGTTCTTGTCAGTTGCCTTGCTGCTGCTTCTAGTGTCTATGGACGGAGGTTGGCAACATCCGGCGAGCTGAGGTTTAAATAGCAGGAATGTCACTCATCGGGAACGACCGACACAGCAGTAGAGACGGGGCCTTCTTTTCTACTGCAGTGACGTGCAACTTGCACTAGTTTATGATCTGGAAACAATTTAATAACTCCCTCTGTTTCCATCTTCAACTAAGAAGCAACAACGCATGTCTTGTAGCTGTTGTTTACCGTCCCCAAAGTCCACTCCGGAAATGGATTCCCGCTTGATACGTGTCCTGAACAAAGTTTCACGCATTACGAACTGCCACATCCTCATCTCCGGGGACTACAAGCTACATGATCTGGAGGTATCAGCATCACGCAGCGAACAGTTGCTAGCAGACCTTCATGAACTTTCGCTAATATTTACTTGTACAATCATGTCAACAGGCCCACAAGATTCAGAACAGCAACCAATCGTCCACATTAGACAGTGTGCTCACGAATGAAGAGCTCATGGTTGGCAAGTTATTGACGAAGTGTCTATTAGATCCCAGCGACCATGTATGAATAGCGTTCAACTATGTGAATTATGCAGAGTATCCAACTGAGCACTTGGAACTAACTCATACCAGCACACGCTACCATGTACTGCAAGAACTCATGGACGAATCTGCTTGGGAATGCTCGTACAACAGTCCCCTTAACAACGTTTGGACAGAGTTCGTTGATAGACTCAGTGACATCGTCAACAGAGCATCAGCGACCAAGTTCATTCGTCTCGCAAGAAGTGCACTCAACTCTAACGAGCAGGACTCGAAAGTGCCTGACGCTAAGGGATGCAGCATGACGTGTCTACAAAGTTAACTCTGACTCAGAGACTTGGGGCAATTTCCTGAGCCGTGGCAACCATTACATTGCACTGTTCCGTGAGGACAAAGTAACTTATCAAAAGTGCCTAGCCGAAAAATTCCTGGCAAACAACAACTGCTATAGAGGCATGTCAAGAATCTTCTAAAGTGAAGCATGGAACCCCTCCACTTTCACGACATTCGGTAGAGTACAAAGTGCCGAAGAAGCAAATATGCCCTGCGGCTTCAATACGCCCCAACTTTCGAACTCACAACCTCTATCTGTCCCATAATATCTTGCAGATTACCGACTCAACTGTGTATACATGTAATTTTCCGCTAATCAATTGTGTTAAGGAACTTACACTGCGCGATCATAGCTCTCCGGGAGCAGAAAACGTTCGCGCGAAGACACTGAAAACTGCGGTCACCAAGCTAGTTGATCTGCTGTCACAGTCCTTCCATAGTTGATTCCATGAACAGCAAGTCCCCACTATGTGGAAGCGTGTCATTATCACGCCAATTTTTAAAGGCGGTAGCCGTTCAGAGCCTGCAAACTATCACTCAGTGACTCTCCTGCCTATGCTCGCAAAGGTGATGGATGCGGTCGTTGCTCAGTCTCTAATGGACTACCTAGAAAAATGAAACAGCTTGGCACCGGAGCAGCATGGTTTCCGTCATCACTGGTCATGCACCACCAACCTGCTAATGGCATGAGGCATTTGGAAGGAAGTGGCTGATGATCGGGTTAGAGTTGACGTCATCTATTTGGACTTCTCTAAAGCCTTAGACTGCCTGAATCACTTCATAGGGTATGGAGCTTAGGAATCGGAGATCCTGTTTTGGACTGGTTTGACAAATTTCTTTACCAACGGAAGCTTCAAGTGTGTGTGAGTGGATCATTTCTAAGCCGATTGAGGTGAAATGAGGTGTCCCTCAGGGCTCGGTGTTGGGACAGCACTTATTCCTAGTGTTTATCAATGACTTGGCAAGAATTCTTTCTTCAACTTTCCCGCTTTTCGCCGATGATATCGAGATATAGGGGTGATTAGTAATAGTGAAGATCACAATCTACCCAAACGTGATATAGATTGCATTTATGAATGGTCAACGAGGAACCTACTACATTTGCACCTAGCTAAGTGCAAGAAGATTTAACTGCGTCACCAGTCGGACAGCGTTTACAAGCTTGGAGGCGACACTTTGCAGAAGGCCTCTCAGGAGCGTGACCTGGGTGTTCTGGTAAAGGGAGATCTCGGGTGTTTACAAGAAGCAGAGAAGGCATGAAGAACCGGCAATCAACGCCTCAGCCTTCTTCTCGGAGTGTTCGGTCTGTTTGAACCCTCAACCTTCTCACAAATGCTTAACACCTACGTGTGAACGCAAGTGGAATATGCTAGCCAAGCGCGGCATCTGTGACAGAAACAGGATGTCATTGCTGTCGAGACTCATGAAAGAAGGGCTACCAGGGACGTCAGGGTCTCCTTCATCTGCCGTATCAGCTTAGACTGAAGTCTAGAAGAATGTACCGTAGCCGAAATCGGCAGTTACAGGAGACCTCATAATATTTTACCAGATTCTGAAGAACCAAAACCACATTTTCCGTCCGCTGCTGGAATTTAACCACAACACTAACCTAAAAGGTCATCCTCTGAATCTGACAATAGAGTATAGCCGGATTGACTGCCGTAGCAATTTCTTTTCCCTCCGCGTGCGTCAGCCTGGAAACGCCGTCTCTAATTATGTGGTCTCTGCTCCTAATCTGTCGATATTTAACAAAAGTCGACGATGCGTTGTCACGTTTACATTTCCTTACATAACTTGTTATCCAGGGGCTACGAAACGCAATCAAAGGATGCCTTATCAAACACCACACTAATGGATTTATACTTTTAATGCGCAAACATTTTCACGCTTCTACTTGTCTACGCTGAGTCCACCAAAACCCTTGTCACTTTATCATGCAAGTTAATTTGCGCAATAACTTCCATCCCACGGGACTTGTTAAGCATTGCATTTTACCAGTAATACAAGGATGTTCCATTATGCAATTAAGAATTCGGCTGCAAAAACTGCGTATACTGAGCATCCATTCTGCGTTGGGAGACATGGAGCACAGGTTAAAGTAGCAAACGGCACATTATTGTTATACAGAACATCTCACGGCGTTGTATTTCCTAGTGGCATAGGATTACAAGAGACAGAACAGCTAACGGAGCCACCCATCACGCATGGACATTTCGGAAAACTTGTTTGTGTGCAATATCTTCGTCTGTATAATGCCCGTCTTATCACTAGACGAAAGATAAATCCCGAATTTGTGATAGACAATTACTAGCGGTTTAGTCTAACCACAACATAATTGAGAATGTGAGTGTTCTAAATAACTTTTATTACGACATTCACTGTTATATTTTGCTTTCCAGTATTGGGGTGCATAGATAATTACTTAAAAGTACCACCTTTCACGAGAGACTACCATCTCACAACTAGTAACAACTGCTGTCACAGACAGTATGCTCCTGTCACTCCATCTGCTAAGAATGGGTGTCTGAAACGTTCAATTGTCTGTCTAGATGAAAGCCGTGCTTCACTGCTCGCTGGAAAGAAGTGGAAGTATACGCGACGTAGCCTGGTCGTGGCAGCGCAAATTTCTCCGTCACGTGATAAGTCCTAAAAGATAGAAGAGAATGATGAAGTGAAGGAAAAATTTGGGTCATTAAGCGTTTAGCTTGTTACCCAGTGTTGCTAAATTAAATTGCAAAACAGTATATTACCCGTTTTACTGCGACCCAGTTTTGCACTTGCTGCCTCTCCAATACTAACCTGGATTAAGGACCATTAAAGCGAAAATGATAGTAGCAGTCTGAGCAGAAAACACTAACTGATCCTTAATTTACCCTTGGCACTTATTGCGCTCCCCAGTTGTACTGGTCCGAAGTCCCACCTTTGAATATTGACTCCACTGGCACATCGATGGGTCGGACATCCAGATCTTTCCAGGTCCTTCCTTTCCAGCCGATGATAACCCTCAATACTTCCATTGTATTCGGCTCCACTGCTACGGTGTGTTAGTTGTACTAGCGACCATTCGCTTGATGGGGCTTCCAGATCCAGGTAACTATCACTTCAATCATAACTACACTTCGTTTACATGCTTCCACATTTGCCTTCATTTGTGGAACCCCTGACGCGCTGACAGATATAACGTTCGGTCCTCTCATTATGTCGTCAACCCACCTTATCCCCCAGTGATGATCGATTTCCGCTTGGGCCGCAGCGATCATGTATTCCTGCTATTCGTATACATTTGTTATGCAGAATATCCCGCGAAAATTGCCGATGCAACAAAAAAGATTATATGCAATGACATATTGACTCGAGTAGGTGAGATATCCAAATGGATGTTGCTGGCAGCAGAGTCACTGGCTAGCGCATTGGAACATTTCGTCAGTCAGTTTACCTCTCTGGTTTGCAGAAGCACTAGTGACTAAGACATTCCGCCCAAGAAACGTGGCATCGTTTCCGCGAAGCAGGAAACGCAAGCGTATAACGGTGCAAAATTCAATTAAACAACTTTACAAACTCTCCGAGCAACAATACCTATGCGACCCAAACTAACCCATGCACCAATTTGTTCACAAGGATAGAATGGCATGCTAGCAGAATTTGGCAGTACGTATGGTCATAAGGCAGAATCTTCTGTATCAATGGTTCAATGGTGTATGATGGCAGAAGAAGCATAAATTTCAAAACTCACAGGATGGATATGCCAAATGTTTCTGGGTAGAACGTGAATTATCAATAATTAGGCCATTGCACTTTATCAACATTTTGTGTTGCGTGTATCATTAAAATGAAAGTCTACTACTCTGCCGAATGTCGTAATGTCTAGCATATTCATCACATGTGCTTTTAGTGCATTCCCGTGTGAACATATTCTAAATGGGTGAAAATAATTCCTACAATACTTACGGGAATGTTTCATCAGTAATTTCAAGTGGTTGGCTCGGCATTGTTAGTAAGAAAGCAGGGTCAGCAGTGATGTACGTGTGTGCTCCCGCTCAGTTTGTATCCGGTATGCAAGAATGTGATCCCTGCGCAACCATCATTATTCTGAGGAGAACACACCAAGTTAACGAAGGCGCATTTCGTAACTGAGACCGCATAGTCCACGCGTTGCCTTAATGGCTCTTCTTTCGAATTGCTCCAAAAGGTGAATGTCTCCTTTCAATCATAGACATCAGGCCTGAAGAGCATATTCAATATGAGGAGGAATATATCAGCAATGATACTAGAAGTTGCTCAAAGGTGCCGGGAGCTCGCCTCAGAAGCCTCAAGTTCAATTTCGACACACTTACTGGTTTCGAAATTTGGAGCGAATTTACAAGACTTTTTTGCGCAATGATACCAAAGTCTCGTTCACTTGTCAACTGTTGCAGAACGTATTGACCCAAGGGCTGTGTGTTGACGAAGCTGCTGCTCATCCTCAGCAGGTAGCACTTCGCAGGCTTCGGTGGGAGCTGATTCCTTTCTGTACATTCATTAAGTCGAGTCAGATCGTCCTGAAAATAGACACGGTCGGATGCTGAGCGAATTGCTCTCCATAGTTTAACATGTCTGAAAATACTTGCAATACGTATAGAATGTTTGCTGAAAAGTCCTTGATGTAGAGTGCCTCATGCTGAGGTTGGTGTCGCATTCACGATGCTTTTTCGCCGCGCTAAACTAACTTACACTTAATCTAGGACTTTTAATCTGGATACAAGTCATTCCACTTTAGTTGGTCTTTTTAATTCTGTTAGTATGCTGCATGTTCTGTGCCAATTTCACATGTTTGCTTTCCCTCAAATTCTCTGCAAAAATACCCTCCATTACTTCGGACAAAACCCGGAGAAGAGTTATTGAACAGTAGTTTCAAATCATAAAACAAAATGCATGCACTGAACTGAAAAAGGAATAAAGTAAGTTAAAACATTTCATGTTAAGCTTGGGTGAGAGCGCAAATGTAAAGTAAACAAAAACAATTGACATATTTGTTAACCTAAAATATTTGGCAACGGCGTACGCAAAATGATAGTATACACATCCGGATGAAACTTAATTGAACCACAAAATGACTAGTGAGATTTTTGAAACTACAGCTTGAACTTCAAATATCATCAATATTTGGTTTAGAATGGCTGTATCCAATAAAGAGAATTGTTTTCAAGGTTCCTCAGTTAGCCTCGTTCGATGAGTTGCCTTCACGCACAACGCGAATTGAGGTACCATGACGAAGGATCATTGCGAGTCTTTAAGACAATAGCTACGCAATGAAAAGGTTGCATTACTGAGACAAGATATGGGGTCAGATATCGTCATAACGGAAAAACAGGGCTACGGTCAGAAATTGAAAATTTTCTCTCAGACTGTATTCGATTCGTTCGTGGTGTGACAGACATCGATAAAACCGAACAGGTTATGAAATCAAAAATTCATAAACTGAAGAGCCTAACGACGGTGGGATGAAATCACGCGAAATCTATGACACAGCCGATCACTCGAGCATCACGGCTTCCTTATTTGTAAGGACTGCCCAAAACTCACAAGGAAAGCAATAGTTTCAACGGTAGGCGCACCGTATCAGAAGTTGGCCAAACGCCTGAGCAATCTATTCGAGTTTATCCTAAGGGAATTAGCCGACTACAGCGTTAAGACACAATAGTTGATAGAATACGGAATTTAAACATTGGCGGAAAACGTGGTCTCCTTTGAAGGGTGCTCATTGTTCACATGTTTGTGGGACACCTGGAAACTACCACGTTGCAGCCTCGTATACAAAATGCTCACTTTTAGCCATTTACCTATTTTACTGTACTTCCTACGGCAAGTCTTGCATTTTCCGGATGTAGCCATGTTCTTCTGCTATGACGACATCTGATCCTATATCTTGTCTCAGTATTACAACCTTTTCATTGCGTAGCTATTATGTCAAGGACTCGCAATGATCCTTCGTCATGGTACGTCACTTCTCGGTGTCACTAGCGCAACACTGTTTGGCAGGGTCTACCCTCGTAGTTGTAAAGCAACTGCTTGTCTCTTCCTCCGTCTGTGTTCATCTGGGCAGATCTTCGTTCAACTACGAAAACTGAGCTCTGACTGCTATTCTACCACATGGATTTGGCGATATAGAGAAACTGAACCCTTGGGACAGTGTTTCAAGTTGGGGGTGACCTAAGTGAGAACGGGTATCCCGAGCTATTTATAACATGACACTCGTACGCAAAACTCTAGGAGAAACCATCAACTGACGTTCTTAAGCAAAAGTGAGCGTCAGCCAGCGAACGAATTTAGTCGGTAATTCATTGCATGATACATATATTTACAGATTATCAATGTAATGCTCAGATCTGTCAGCGAAATTGATGTTCAAAGTACCCGCCGGCATATGGTGTACAGTGTGATCCCGCGACATTCGTACAAAATGCTCCGCTTCAATTCCTCAAGAGTTTGGGTTCGTTTTGTAACCTCGCTTTTTCAAGTGACCCCACAGGAAGAAATCCAATGGGTTCAAATCTGGCGATCGAGCAGGCCATTCTATAGGTTCTCCCGACCTGAACCAACGGCAAGGGAACGTCTGGTTGAATAAATTCTGCAAAGATTTTACATAGTGTGCAGTTGTACCATCTTGTTGCAACCAAACTATACTTAATAACCCAGTGTGTGTGTGTGGGGGGGCATTTTGTGACCAGCCAAGCCCTACACTGATGAGGTCAGCGCTCGTTGCCCTCACACTGACCTTTATTAGCGGTTTGAGTTTCAGCCCACAGTCGTATCGGTGTCAGGTTATCATATGCGATAGATAATGGGGACGGCTGAGTCTCCGAGCCAGAGTGTCCGTCAGCCAGTGCAGTTTGCCTTCGAATTTCCACTTCACATACGGCCCGACAAAAGGGGCAGAGACACGACTCTGACACAGCTTACGCGCAGTCTCATGGACGCTTGCGTTCCTACACAGCATGCCGATTCGAGGGGTACAGATTAAAGAGAACGCGTCGGCTTTGCTTCAGGCATACATTGCTGCAACAAACAGCGATGCTGCTGAACCTTTATCTTCAAACTGCCTGTAGTTTTCAGTGAGGAAATCCGTCCTTTCATTCCGGAGCTTGTAAAAGCGAGGCATCACATTTCCGCAACTGCGCCACCTCACTGATATGTGCCAAGGCAAAGCCCATATTTTCGAATGTATTTCTTCCAGAAAAGATTGGAAATGACGATGATGTAAGATACAGTGTACAAACAGAGCGACCAAGGTGTGTAAACCTTCCAACCGATTCCTGATCTGCCCTACCAGATCCTTCCGCACTCTAGCCATGTTTCTCCTTCCATCAATTGTGACACCTCGAAGTCGATTCCATGGAAGGTTATAGTTCTGGAAAACATGATAGAGTTCCACTAACATGTACTTTCCACTTGTCGTTCCATACATGCTGCAGACCGATATCAAATCCTTCGTTATCTGAACTCCAAATTAACACCACAAATGAATGCGCCGTATTCGAGAGATCAGAAGATGCAAGAAACAACAGAGAATACCAAAACAACTATTTTAACCTTCTTGTGTATCTGCAGCACTATGATCCGTCCAAGTTCTGTTGCTCACTGCACAAATGAACTTGCAGAAAGGCCGATTGTTGCAAACAAATCGGCGTTCTCGGGACACCAATCATTCCCAGCTTCCATTATAAACTTTGATTAAACTGCCGTCAGTAAACAGTAATCCTCCTTTCGCCATTATTGCAATATTTTCTAACTAGTGCTCCTCATTATTCGCCGAAATGGGAAATTCAGTGTCCAATTTTCTATTCTGAGTAGCCAAACGGAGCGGTGCAGTAAACCAGAGCTGAAATTGGCAAAGGCATTGAATTGGAAACATACTTAACATTCTCCTGTAACACTGGCATGACAAGTAGTTTAGGATCTCTGGATTACCTGCGGCTCAGCAAAAGGTGCACGTGAACTTATATCACACATTTTAAAGACAAATTTGGTAGCATATCACATTATGAATAAACAACCTGCAGCAGTGGCTTTTAATTGTAGTTCTGCGATTACCAACCAAGGGTGCCGGCGAGACAGAGCGAAGTCGTTTAAATCTGAAGCATCCGACGGCCTAATTTATCAGGAGCACTGTGCACCATTCTCTCTTCACACGTTTATCAGATATGTGACCTGCACTTGTGACTCAATATTCCCGTTTAGATTGTAGAAAGTTTTTTTACTCTCTTAGTGTCTGTCCGCACTGGAACGCACTGCCATCGCATGTGGTGAACGCACCAAACATCGAGACATTCGAAAGACTATTGGGCTTGCACTTACATGATACACATTATATAACGGTATGACAAACTGCAGTGTCTAACTTACTGATATTTTTGTGTTACACCTGAAACTTTTGTTTTCTTCCATTTGCCATCCTGTGGGTCTTGTAAAGTTATTGCTTTTTATCCCACCATAAATATTGAACTATTGAACTTGTCGCATTTTCAACTTCTCTCGATGAGGTTGCACGTCTCGTGAAAATCATCAACTCGGAAACCATAGGAGGCCGTGACTTGCCACCACAAATGATGTTTGAGCAGGTTACTACGCTTCGACGAGACTTGTTTATATGTCGCTTGAAACAATGGTAAGGAAAGCCGCATGAAAGCCCCGGCGCACCGCGCTCTGCCTGGGTGAGCGAGAACACGGCGTACGCCACACGCAGACCAACATGCAAGTAAGGGAGTAGATCACCCAGGCGCTCAGGTTAAAGGAGTGCCAAGCATTATCGAGCCGACCGTGCAAAGAGTGGCATAGCGGTGTACGCGATCCATGCGAGTCAGTAACACAGTTAGGCTGTCGCAAATGCTATGCGATATTCAAAGGTCAAACATGCCTTGAGTGTGGATGTATTATCGCCTGGACGCGTTAAGAGAGGAGTCACGCAATGGAATGATAAACTGCATTCGTACGAAGAATGTAAACGCAGTTAGGGTAGGGTGTAGATAATTAGAGTGCCCATATTCAGGTGCTATTAGCGGGCCAAATGAGCCAATGCCGCTGTAGGAAATAGGAGTGCTTATTTCGTTTCTACATTGTCGGTAACGCATTACATCAAGCCAAGTTTAGAAGAACCGAGCCACTGGTGCGGCAACCTTCATCTCGGCAGTTTCATTGATTTCAGTTCGTTGCTGTTCAAGCCATGAGAGACGTGCACGCGCAAAGATGATAGGCTTTTCAGCACATTTGCCGCCTTGGAAGGTAGGTGATTTAACACTGCTTGCTGCGAGAGCAATGTCAAAGGGGGTGAGAGGATGAGTCACATTGGAATGTTCGGATGAATTGTTGCAGAAACACATTGGCCACCTCGTGTGTAGAAGTGAGACCCTGCGCTGTACTCTGCGGAGCTTGTTGACGTGCTTGTATAACATTTTAAGATAAGTGCTGAGTTTTGTCGCCAAGTTCTGTTGCTTCCACTGTTTGTCCTCACGGATCAATCTTACACATCGGTTTCGTTGAGTAGCGTTTGATAGACCAGACCTGAGCACTTGGAGATCAATTATAGTTGCGTCAGGTTGAATCCCACTGATGTATTCTGCATAACGGGTGAAACAAGAAAACAATGTCGCCTGATCTCTACGGTAAAGCGGTGCATTTGTGGTCACGGTATCCATCATTAATTTCTTGTTGGTGACCATAAGATTCAAAACGGATGGGAGAGGTGACACGTTTGTAAAGAGTCAAATGGGCGAATACCTCTTGCAAGTCAGCCTAAAATGGCTCTCCTGGAATTGTTGGGAATTCAGTTGCATGCAGGTTGAATTCTCTCTCTGTAAGTACGTGAGTCTGTGACCCCGTCAGGACTCGCTATATTGCCGAAGACAGGCGATGATTTATTTCCAGATTGGACAGTGGAGGTCGGTAAACTATTGCTAGTAAACATGCATCACCGCGTCTAAGATTCAGACGTCCCCAAAGCGAATCGAGAAGTTTCCTGTCTGGATCGTCAGTGATATCAACTTACACGTCAGGTAGGTAATATAGGATCACTCCTCCTCATCTACTGTGTTACTAGTTTAGTGGGAAAATCATGCCGGGAAGAGCAATCTCATCATTGCTGATCTCCGTGTGCAGGCATGTTTCGGTGACCACTGCTATGTCCCAAAGCATGAGGACCTGACAAATACGAAGTTCGATTAGCTTGCTGAGAAGGCCTTGTGCTTTGGTGTCGAAGTAGCCGTGCGCATCGGAGGCTAGATATTCATTCGCGGAAGCGCCTTTCAGGTGTGTCTATGCCGACACTTGTGGGTTGGATCCTAGTGTCCCCTTTGAACTGCAGCTGACGAAAGCCCTAGGGCCATGCCGGGTTGGTGTATAGAATACTCAGTGTCAGCAAGTTGTTGACAACGTTTTGCGCCTTAACTACACTGGGGTATTGAGATTATCCCGTTCCTGCGCTGCATGGTGACGGACTTGCACAGGTGAACTGCTTGTTCACTGTTCACTTCACTAAAAACTCATACGAGTCAATTGAATCCAGAAACGGAAATGAAGCTCCCCCTTTCAGATATTTTTAATGAATCCGCGAGCACATCAAATTGAACCTAAAGTGCCACACACGCACAAATTCGTGCCCATCGGCTTGACCAACTGCAAATGAGTGCAAGCCTACTCAGAAACATCTATACCTTTTTACACGCATATTAGCGTATTGTACCAAGCTTTTAGCATGGTTCATTTTTCGAAATAGCGTGCGGTACTTTCAAGTTAGCGAGGCGGAGAAAACTGATTTGGCGTCCTTGACACTCTCATTGGTTATGGGACGTAAACCAATGGGACTTAGGTTAGTAGCTGTCAGCATACGCGACAGACAGTCCAATGAAAGTGGTCGAGCACCACCTTCCGTTCTTCCCTGATGCCCCGCTGGAGTAAACCTCGATGATTGGTCCTCCAACCTGAAATCGACCAATAGGTAAATTGTGATGCTTGTCAAAGGAGGAGATGCTAGCTACCACACTATCCAAAGCTTCACTTTGTACCATTTTGGCACTTGATTCGCATTTGCTCTTCATACGAGACATGTTCTCAGTAGGGGTAGGAATAGGATGGAGATACTGACGCACCGTTGCGTGGCGATCGGCGCTGGTTTGAGGTCAGCAGATCCAGACGTGTCGGTGTGTGACAATAAAATATCCCCACTTCGGATGCTATACAAGTGTTCGGAATACCCCAGGTTAACTCCAGTTACGCTGTAGTGAAAACGATGATTGGATTGTTCAACCAGAACACTTGACAGGAATTACAACCGCTTTAAATAAACCCGATAAAATACTTTTCCACTCCTCATTAAGCCAAACGCTTGATACTCTATGCATTGAACCATGACTTAACGGACGTATTTGTCGTCTACAGTGTTCTAGACTTATCACCTGGAGTCCGCTTCTTTTTTGTTTGCACTAGGCAACGTATGACAACCTGCTCAACATCGATTCTATGACTTCAACATACAATTTAAATACTGTGCCCTTTTTAATGAGGACAACATGATGAGTCAAATAAAACGCTTTTCACCCGAACATCTTACAATATTTTGTTAACTTGCATCGAACCGGATTTGTATACACTGCTTCTTACCAGCAATACCCCATTGTGCCACTGTTCTAGCATTATCAACATTTGCGATAACACAGTGGACAAACTGGAGGATAGTATCAACACAATATACGTAAAGGGGATGAACAGAAACAAATACCTGTAAATATATATATATATACCTGTCAATCCAAATACCGCCAGCAGGGAATGTTTATGATGCTATTCTTTAGAGTAAGAGGCAAACATAAAGACAAAATTTTGTTACCATGTAATGGAATAATGAATTTATACGGGCAAAAAACTAAATCTTAGCCGGTCCCTTAGGATTTTCGTTGTGAAAATTTACAAGGTGGAAAAATTTGTCATCAAAATGAGGTTCACATTGGAGGACTCATTGCGGTATCCATTGTATGAAATGTAACTCCACAGTATGTTTTCAGGAATAGCTCTTCAGGCCAATACAAGTATGTCTCAACTACGTCATTTAGACAGAATACTGAAGTCGTTAAAACAGGGTAAAATCAGTTTAGATGAGTTCGGATGTCGCTTCATACGATCCAAATGGGTAAATTCCATAATAGATCGGCCAAAGCACTTGTAAGATCTGAACAAACCGCTTCTGAGAGCGCAGGTTTGGTTCGTGCAGCCGAATTGCGATGGCTTCTGCGGTTTCTGGTATCCGTCTGTGCGATCGATTATCCGGAGCTTTGCACATAATTTGGAATGCTTCGGCTTGCATAGGATTGTGTCCTGTGTCGGTGAGGTGGGCAGCTATGGTTGAGTTACTTACCTTTCTGCATCCAGTCGCTAACCATGCCAGGCGGCGTTCTTTCGCTCTCTCAGTTAGATACCTACCCGTACAACCAATGATTCTTGTTCCACAAGATCAGGTAACTAAATGGATGCACATGGAGTTGTCTCGGACAGGTCAAGTATCCTTGAGACTGATCTTCCCCATCGGTGTGCTCTCAAAGTAGGTCTGTACTTTTGCTGCTGGGAACGTTCGTCTGAGCTCCTCGAATAAAGAGTGATCTCCCATTTCTAAGGGATTTGTAAGAAAATTGCTGTTCCTTTGGCCGTTAAGACTAATAGTATGTTCTTCCCCTGCTCCACGTAGACTTTATAAAGGAATTTAGATGGCCCGTTTTTCGCAGCATCTAGTGCATTTCCTGTAGTTCCCTAGCAAGTGTATCAGGAGAACAGCTTCCTTCTGTTTTACTGCTTAGATTAATAATTAAATACCGTTTCAGCCTAAATGGCACGAGGCTGTGGATTTTGGTGTGCTGGTCTTTCCACGCGCCTTTAGAAAAGGGAAATCGCCGCCTGCAGAGCAGGATATATTAATCATAGAGTAGGTGCTTTTGGGAGAGAGTGAAAGATTGCCGTTCCGAAAGCTTACCGATTGGATGTAGAAAGGTAAGTAACGCAACCATAGCTGCCCACATCGCCGACACAGGACACAATCCTAATCAAGCCGAAGCATTCCAAAGTATTTACAAGGCTCCGGATAATCGATCGCCCAGACGGTTACCAAAAACCGCAGAAGCCATCGCAATTCGGCTGCACGAACCAAACCTGTGCCCTCAGAAGCGGTTTTTCGGATCTTGAAACTGCTCTGGTCGATCGACTATGGAGTGTTATTCATTTGGATCGTGTGAAGCGATATCTGAACTCTTCTAAACTGATTTCACCCTGTTGTAATGACTTTAGTATTCTGTCTAAATGATGTAGCTGAGACATACTTGTACTAACCTGAGGTGGAATCATCGAAAAGGTATGTTCGCTAACATTGACTTTCAACTATCCAATGGGTTTCTGTAAACTCCACTGTATATCAATCAGAAATGATGACAAATTAGACGTCAGTAAACATTGGGCCGCCTCCTTGTGAACAATTGGAGGAGGTGAAGACGATGGTTTGCAACCTGGGAGTTGGCCGGCAGTGAAGTTTCTGACAGACCCACTTGTTTAAGCATGGACAGTGAGTGATTTGGTATGTCGCTGCTAAATGAGTGCGTGATCAACCCGAGCATTTAACTCCACCAGCGTTGGAGCACAGATGACAAATTCCGGTAGTGCATTCCATGCTTTGCAATCGTGTACGGGAAAGAAATTCCGACAGCGTTACAAAAGACTCTACTGCTGGCTCAGCTTGAGATGTTGGCCTCTCAGGTTAGTGTTGTGACTGAGCTATAGCAAATGGTAGCACGTGTGGTTGGGATCTCTCAAAATCTGGTTAGTCAAAACAAAGTCTCCAAGCAATCACCGATATTGTCTGTTGAGGACTCCGAGCACTTATAGTCTTCGTTCCTACGGCAAATGATGCAAAACTTTGATATCTTTGTTAACTCGTCGTCAGAGTATACCCAAGGCGGTGAGATCTCCTCTCAACCATGACTACCAGACATATATTGCATACTCGAAATGTGGACACATGTATGAGCCGAAAAGCGGTTGAAATATTGGCGGCTGGAATTGTTTGAATGCACGCCTGAGGAGGCCTACGTGTAAGATGCCCTTCTTGATGCTTTTTCAGCCAGATGCGAACACCTTAGGTTCGCCTGGACCAGAAAGCCTAGATCATCCTTCGCCAGAAGATGTTTGAAACGCTTGGTTTCACAGTTTGTAGGAACACACCACCTGGTTTCCTAAGTGCAGCACATCACATTTGTTCCAAATGAAACGATTTATATTCTGAATTGACCACGTGTAGACTCTATTGAGGTCAGCTTGAAGCAATCTGATATCCTCTGGTGCACTGATCGCTCTCACCACCTTAACCGCATGGGAATAAAGCAAGCAGTTTGAGATTATGTGGCTATGCTTTGAATATATTATTAGTGTTAATACGGATCCCTGTGGTACTCCGCATTCAACGTGGGTGGGATCTGACAGGGGACCGTGCATTCTTATCTCTAAGAGCAGGTTTAGGATGAGACTACTGATCCAGCCTAGGAGAGGAACACCAATACCAAATGACTGGAGTGTAAAACAGCACAATTAGATATTTGAAACGCATAGAAAGAGCTCGTTTTGGAATTGGTACGATGCAATGGATAAAGTCGGTCGTTAAGGCCCTCAAAAGGAATATTATTTTAAGCATTACGATTCCTATAAGTGGTCAAGTCAACTTTGCCTTATCGTTCCCACCAATATCACGTAACAGTCCTGAAGCAGTCCAGAGAAGCTGACGAAGAACAGTAGAACCTCTATGGGAAAGCGTACGAAGTCACAAGCATAAATATTAAATAAGGCTTATTGAAAGCACTTTATTCCCCAGTGCGTAAAACGGAAGATGTTCTGATATTACAGACGTTTTCACAGATGCGTGGACCACTAGAAGTTTTGGGATACTTCACTGTGGATGCTCTGGGTATGCGATTTCCTTTTACAGACGAAGTTGGGAGATTTCTACGAGAAACTGCAGGTCAACACAACGAATCGAAGGAAATATTTCACCAATGCATTTGGAAGTGTTAAGAGTAATCTATCAGTCTACTAATCCTCGTTGAAGCGACGAGGAACCCTAAATAGTAGGTGTTACACATCCCAGCACTACGTCATCGGTATATGTGTATCGTACGAATTAGGGTTATATAGACAGCCAAACGAAATTAGGCCTAAGGAAAAGGGGACGGATTCGCTCCATGCATAATAGCACGGTAGATACGAATGACAGAGAATTTCATGCTGATTAAATTGGGAAAGTGTTTACGATGCGTAAAATAGCCACGCAACAGATTGCACACGTTCGAGTCGACTCCTTTCTTAAGTAGCAGTTTGACTAACACTAATCCATCCAGTATGCGTATGGCATATTAACAATGAAGAAAACAAACTTGTACCGACTGTATTATTCTTATAGCGCAAAAGCTATAAAATGTACCAGATACGCTACTACACCCAATGTAGAATGCTAGCGTCTCTGTGTAAACCGAAAGATATACTCACCAGCAAAAGCCATCAAAACTAGGTGATTGGCAGTTTTCGAAGACTTTCAGCAGCACAGATAGATACGCAAGTGAGTGATGTAAGATCCATGTTAGTGACCAGGGTTAATCTAGCCGATCTCCAAATGTCTGTTATCCTACCCATAGTGAGGCACTTGTTAACGAGATCTATTAAAGGTAGTGTGCGAGAAACAACACTCGCAAATGCATGGGTGACACAGCATCCAAACCACGAAGTTTCTTTGACTTTAATCCTACAAGTTCCTCTTGAACATCACTTTAATCGAAGAACGCATCTGGACTTGCGGAGGTGGAAGGCAAGGGAATTTCATTTGATTAGAAGGAGCTAAACTAGGAATTTAATTGGGCTACATACCCTTTACCATCCTGGCTCTAGGTAGTCTTACCACAGAGCTGTTTCAATAGATTCCACAAAGCACCACAGCTGTGGTTGCCTAGAAGCACCGTTTAGTCTTTTTATTCCAGATTTGATTGTTGATTCTAGTTTTTTGGTGCCAGGAGCCATCTTATACTTGTAAACATTTCTTTCATCCTTCGAATTTGCTGTAGCAGTGGTGATAAAAATTTATCTGCCCTGAGATAAACGTTTTCAAAAGAGAAACACAAAATCCACTAATCATTAAAGTAGTCTGTGAGACGGTCACATGGAATCAAAAAGTTTATCTCGCTGAAGGCTGAAAAATCAGTTAAGGAAAACATCGACTGGGCCAAGTGATATTTCTAACGGAGCAGTTCCACTGTTTGATATTCTTGAAAAGACGTTTAGTCGATGTGGTGAAAATCGATCTAACGTATATGACAAGACACAATTTTAAGACACGATTATCTGATTTGCCCAAGGAAGCCCGTTTATGATGGATAATATTTGCAGTGTTCAGCTGTGTGACTTGTCTGGTAAAAAAAATCACTAAAGGTACAAACCCTATTGCCTTCGCCCGATGGCAAGGGTGAAATGACTCCCATAGACTATTCATGGGACTTTCATACATCAATGGTGATAGTCATAGCGCCTTTTCAATCTGTCCGTAATTGTTTGGCGCGGCTGCTGAAGATCGAGCTACATGGGATTAGCCTTCGTGCTTCCATCAGGAAATTGCTGGACTGTGACTTCTCCTACTCCCCGAGTTGACGCGCTAGTTGTCAGTATAATCTGAAGTTTTGGACGAAAATACGTCAGCAGTTCATATTTCAAGCATTTTTTCATTTAATGGTGAATGTTTGTGAGTAAAGTTCGAAAAAAGTAGAAGCCACGATTAAAATTCACGCACCATAATATGCCTCGACGGGGAGTCGAACCCCGGTCCACGAATTTCCGGTCCGTAGCACAGTGGTAGAGCAGCGGACCGGAAATTCGTGGACCGGGGTTCGACTCCCCGTCGAGGCATATTATGGCGCGTGAATTTTAATCGTGGCTTCTACTTTCTTCGAACTTTACTCACAAACATCCACCATTAAATGAAAAAATGCTTGAAATATGAACTGCTGACGTACTTTCGTTCAAAACTTCAGATTATACTGACAACTAGCGCGTCAGCTCGGGGAGTAGGAGAAGTCACAGTCCAGGAATTTCCTGATGGAAGCACGAAGGCGAGATCCCATGTTGCTCGATCTCCAACAGCCGCGCCAAACAATTCCGGACAGATTGAAAAGGAGCTATGACTATCACCATTGATGTACGGAAGTCCCATGAATAGTCTATGGGAGTCATTTTACCCTTGCCATCGGGCGAAGGCAATAGGTTTGGTAGCTTTAGTGATTTTTTTACCAGACAAGTCACACAGCTGAACACTGCAAATATTATTCATCATAAACGAGCTTCCTTGGGCAAATCAGATCATCGTGTCTTAAATTTTCGTCATATACGTTAGATCGATTTGCACCACATTGACTAAACGTCTTTTCAAGAATATCAAACAGTGAAACTGCTCCGTTAGAAATATCACTTGGCCCAGTTGATGTTTTCCTTTACTGATTTTTCAGCCTTCAGCGAGATAAACTTTTTGATTCCATGTGACCGTCTCACAGACTACTTTAAGGATTAGTGGATTTAGTGTTTCACTTTTGAAAAAGTTTATCTCAGGGCAGATAGATTTTTATCACCACTGCTACAGTAAATTCGAAGGATGAAAGAAATGTTTACAAGTTTAAGATGGCTACTGGCATCAAAAAACTAGAATCAACAATCAAATCTGGAATACAAAGACTGAACGGTGCTTCTAGGCAACCACAGCTGTAGTGATTTGTGGAATCTATTGAAACAGCTCTGTGGTAAGACTACCTAGAGCCAGGATGTTAAAGTGTATGTAGACAAATTAAATTCCTAGTTTAGCTCCTTCTAATCAAATGAAATTCCCTTGCCCTCCACCTCCGCAAGTCCAGATGCATTCTTCGATTAAAGTGATGTTCAAGAGGAACTTGTAGAATTAAAGTCAAAGAAACTTCATGGTTCGGATGCTATGTCACCAGTGCCTTTGTGAGTGTTATTTCTCGCACACTACCTTTAATAAATCTTGTTAACAAGTGCCTCACTATGGGTATGATAACAGACATTTGGAGATCGGCTAGATTAACCCTGGTCACCAACATGGATCTTACATCACTCACTTACGTATGTATCTGTGAGGCTGAAAGTCTTCGAAAACTGCCAATCACCTAGTTTTGATAGCTTTTGCTGGTGAGTATATCTTTCGGTTTACACAGAGGCGCTAGCATGCTACATTGAATGCAGTAGCGTATCTGGTACATTCTATAGCTTTTGCGATATAATAATAATACAATCTGTACAAGTTTGTTTTCTTGATTGTTAATATGCCAAATGCATACTGGATGGATTAGTGTTAGTCAAACTGCTACTTAAGAAATGAGTCGACCCGAACGTGTGCAATCTGTTGCGTGTCTATTTTACGCATCGTAAACACTTTCCCAATTTAATCAGCATGAAATTCTCCGTCACTCGTGTCTACTGTGCTGTTATGCATGGAGCGAATCCGTCACCTTATCCTTAGGCTTAATTTCGTTTGGCTGTCTATGTAACCCCAATTCATACGATACACATATACCGATGATGTAGTGCTGGGATGTGTGGCACCTACTATTTAGAAATCCTCATTGCTTCTACTAGGATTAGTAGATCAGATAGATTATACTTAACGCTTCCAAATGCATTAGTGCAATATTTCCTTTTGATTCATTGTGCTAACCTGCAGTTTCTCATAATAATCTCCCAACTTAGTCTGTAAAAGGAAATCATATATCCGGAGCGTCCACGGTGAAGCATCCCAAAACTTCTAGTGGTCCACGCATCAGTGAAAACGTCTGTAATATCAGAACATCTTCTGTTTTACGCACTGGGGAATAAAGTGCTTTCAATACGCCTTATTTAATATTTATGCTTGTGACTTCGTACGCTGTCCCATAGAGGTTCTACAGTTCTTTGTCAGCTTCTCTGGACTGCTTCAGGACTGATACGTGATATTGGTGCGAACGATAAGGCAAAGTTGACTTGATCACTTATAGGAATCGCAATGCTTAAAATAATATTCATTTGGAGGGCCTTAACGACCGACTTTATCCATTGCATCATACCAATTCCAAAACGAGCTCTTTCTATGCGTTTCAAATATCTAATTGTGCTGTTTTACACTCCAGTCATTTGGTATTGGTGTTCCTCTCCTAGGCTGGATCAGTAGTCGCATCCTAAACCTGCTCTTAGAGATAAGAATGCACGGTCCCCTGTCAGATCCCTCCCAAGTTGAATGCGGAGTATCACAGGGATCCGTATTAACACTACTAATACATTCAAAGCATAGGCTCATAACCTCAAACTGCTTGCTTTATTCCCATGAGGTCTAGGTGTTGAGAGCGAGCAATTCACCAGAGGATATCAGACTACTTCAAGCTGACCTCAATAGAGTCTACTCGTGGTCAATCCAGAATCTAAATCGTTTCATTTGGAACAAATGTGATGTGCTGCACTTAGAAAACCAGGGGTAGTGCTCCTGCAAAATCGGGAACCAGGCGCTTCAAACAACTTCTGGCGTAAGATGATCTAGGCTTTCTGGTCCAGGCGAACCTTAGGTGTTCGCATCTGGCTGAAAAAGCATCAAGAAAGGCATCTAACACGGAAGCCTCCTCAGGCGTGCATTCAAACAATTCCATCCGCCAATATTTCAACCGCTTTTCGGCTCACACAAATGTCCACATTTCGAGTATGCAATATATGTCTGGTAGTCATGGTTGAGAGGAGATCTCACTGCCTTGGATATACCCCAACGACGGGTTAACAAAGATATCAAAGTTTTGTATCATTTGCCGTAGGAATAAAGACTTTGAGTGCTCGGAGTCCTCAACAGACAATATCGCTGATTGCGTGGAGACTTTATTATGACTAACCATATTTTGAGAGATCTCAACCGCACGTGCTACCATTTGCTAGAGCTCAGTCACAACACTAACCTGAGAGGCCAACATCTCAAGCTGACCCAGCAGTAGAGTCGTTTGTAACGCTGTCGGAATTTCTTTCCCGTACACGGGTGCAAAGCATGGAATGCACTACCGGAATTTGTCATTTGTGCTCCAACGCTGGTGGAGCTCAATGCTCGGGTTGATCACGCACTCATTTAGCAGCGACATACCATATAACGCGCTGTCCATGATTAAACAGGAGGGTCTGTCAGAGACTTCACTGCCGGCCAACTACCGGAATGCAAACCACCGTCTTCACCTCCTCCAATTGTTCACAAGGAGGCGGCCCAATGTTTACTGACGTGTAATTTGTCATCATTTCTGGTAGCTATACAGTGGAGTTTACAGAAGCCCACTGGATAGTCGAAAGTCAGTGTTAGCGAACATACCTTTTCGATGATTTCACCTCCGGTTAGTACAAGCATGTCTCAGCTACATCATTTAGACAGACGACTGAAGTCGTTAAAACAGGGTAAAATCAGTTTAGAAGAGTTCAGATGTCGCTTCACAAGATCCAAATGAATAAAACTCCATAGTCGATCGACCAGAGCAGTTGTAAGATCTGAACAAACCGCTTCTGAGGGCACAGCTTTGGTTCGTGCAGCCGAATTGCGATGCCTTCTGCGGTTTCTGGTATCCGTCTGGGCGATCGATTTTCCGGAGCCTTGTAAATAATTTGGAATGCTTCGGCTTGCATAGGATTGTGTCCTGTGTCGGTGAGGTGGGCAGCTATGGTTGAGTTACTTACCTTTCTACATCCAATCGGTAAGCTTTCGGGATGGCGATCTTTCACTCTCTCCCAAAAGCACCTACTCCTCCGATCAATATGTCCTGCTCTACAGGCGGCGATTTCCTCTTTCTAAAGGCTCGTGGGACGGCCAGCACACCAATCTCCACAGCCTCGTGCCAATTAGGCTGAAACGGCATTTAATTCATAATCTAAGCAGTAAAGCAGAAAGAAGCTGCTCTCCTGATACACTTGCTAGGGAACTACAGAGAATGCGCTAGATGCTGCAAAAAACTGGCTATTTAAATCATTTTATCAAGTCTACATGGAGCAAGGGAAGAACATACTATTGATGTTAACAGCCTACGGAACAGCAATTTTCTTACAAACTCCTTAGAAATGGGAGATCACTGTTTATCCCAGGAGCTCAGACGAACGTTCCCAGCAGCAAACTTACAGACCTACTTTGACAGCAAACCGATGGTGAAGCTCAGTTTCAAGGATACTTGACCTGTCCAAGACAACTCCTTGTGCATCCATTTATTTACCTGATCTTTTGGTGCACGAATCATTGGTCATACGAGTAGGTATCTAACCGAGAGAACGAAAGAACTCCGCCTGGCATAGTTAGCGACTGGATGCAGAAAGGTAAGTAACTCAACCATAGCTGCCCACCTCACCGACACAGGACACAATCCTATGCAAGCCGAAGCATTCCAAATTATTTACAAAGCTCCGGATAATCGATCGCCCAGACGGATACCAGAAACCGCTGAAGCCATCGCAATTCGGCTGCACGAACCAAACCTGTGCTCTCTGAAGCGGTTTGTTCAGATCTTACAACTGATCTGGCCGATCGACTTTGGATTTTTACTCATTTGGATCGCGTGAAGCGATATCTGAACTCTTCTAAACTGATTTCGCCCTGTTTTAATGACTTCAGTATTCTGTCTAAATGATGTAGCTGATACATACTTTTATTAGCCTGAAGAGCGATTATCGGAAACATACTGTGGAGTTACATTTCATACAACGTATACCGCAGTGAGTCCACCGATGTGAACCTTATTTTGATGACACATTTTTCCAACTTGTAAATTTTCAGCATAACAATACTAAGGGACCGGTTAAGCTTTAGCTTTTGGCCCGTATACATTCATTATTCCATTACATAGTAAAACAATTTTGTCTTTCATGTTTGCCTCTTACTCTAAAGAATAGCATCATAAACATTCTCTGCTGGCGGTAGTTGGAATGACAAGTAAGTTTTATATGTATGTATATTTGTTTCATTTCATCCCTCTTACGTATATTGTGTTGATACTATCCTCCAGTTTGTCCACAATGTTATCGTAAATGTTGATAATGCTAGAACAGTGGCACAATGGGGTACTGCTGGTAAGAAGCAGTGTTTACAAATCCGGTTGGATGTAAGCAAGTTAACAAAATATTGTATGATGTTCGGGTGAAAAGCGTTTTTTTTGACTCATCATGTTGTTCTCATTAAAACGGCACAGTGTCTAAATTGTGTGTTGAAGTCATTGAATCGATTTTGAGCAGGTTGTCATACGTTGCCTATTGCAAACAAAAATAAGCGGACTCCAGGTGATAAGTTTAGAACATTGTAGACGACAAATACTTCCGGTAAGTCATGGTTCAATGCATAGCGTAACAAGCGGTTGACTTAGTGAAGAGTCGAAAGGTATTTTAACTGGTTTATTCAAAGGGGTTGTAATTCCTGTCAAGTGTTTAGGTTGAAAAATCAAATCACCATTTTCACTACGGCGTAAGTGGAGTTAACCTGGGTTATTCAGATCGCTTGCATAGTATCCGAAGTGGGGATATTTTATTGTCACACCCCCCTATCTCACCACTGGTTATTCGTTTCAGCTAGAGTGGCAGGAGGAGGGGAGAACTTCATGATTCGTTTTACTCCTGTCTCTGATAATCTACAAATGAGGAGCTGGAACAAGGAGAATCGAGCTGAATGGTCGGTGTTGTATGTCCTTACATGTACACTAAACGGCGGGTTTCGAACTTGTTTCATCTATTCAGGTTGAGAAGATAGGCATCAAACAATGGACAATTGGAATTTTAACCGAAGCTGCTAACCTAATGGTTCTCAACTTGGGGTTTATTTCTTGCAGGCATTTCTCTTCACGAATTTCAGTATAGCAAAGAGAAGCAACACTTTAACCGTATTTACTATATTCAGCGCTTTCGCGTATTCTCTTCAGCTGTTTACATACAATTAGTGGAATAAAAGACATTCAGAGTGCGATGTTAACGGCGAAAATTCAAAGCGATCAAAGGTCATTAAGCTCACGTGACCGGTTCTGAAGAAACCGTAATCACCAGTGTCGCCAGGGGAAGAAGTGGTCACCATATCCATTTGCTTGCACAAATGTGGCTTCAACCGCCGTATCGCCGACGCCTCAGTAAACTGAACTAGGCAAGGAGTAGCTTATTTGCTAACTACCCTGAAACTGCCACGTGGGTTTTGGTTTTCAGGGCAGTCAAGTAGGTCGTGAGCAACAGAATTATTCGCTAGCTTTTGGCCATTGGCGACCATGTTTCGCGGGACATGCTCTGCAATCCTCGCTGACAGCCTTATCCCAGTTCGACCTAGGTACTTGATACCACAAGTACAGTTGGGGGTTATTACCCACAAGAGGGTAAAACGAGATTTTACAAGGGTAAATATAGTTACGATAATTATGTCATCAATCTATCGTCAAACAAATCCATCTGCACTAAAACATCAAACGAACTACTTAGTCACTTTGATAAGCCAGCAGTGACTGATCATTAGTGAATGCGCAGTGTATTAAACAATGTTCGGTACTAAATTTTATTACCTAAAATACAATGTAGGCCTACAGAGCAGCGCAGCTAGTAGGCGCCTCTATCGGCTGGCCCGTCGGTCGTTGTTTTTTTGAGTAAGGCAGGCTTTCGTTGAGTCGAAGTACAGAGTTATGTGATCACTAAGGTTGGAGCATAATCCATTGGACCAGGTAGAGGAGTGAGCAAAGGCTTACAAGATAGAAGGGACAAAACAGACAATTAGTGTTCAGAACGTATCGATACAGAGTGGTGATGGAGAGCTGTTACCAAGGTAGGAATTGGAATGGATGGTTGAAACAAATGAGAAGCCACTGACATCTGTTCATGTTTGATCAAGGCGCACACAGAAAAGCAAAGAACCCAATGAACTTGGAGCACGACTGACGATGTGCATTACTCGGAATCACACTAACTATACCATACATTGTTGGAACTAAGAAATGACAACCGTCACCTTAACTCACATTAGCACTTGCTTTAATAAAATCGCTCAAAGATAGATGTTTTCTTTATTTGAATAATAAAAATAAATTTAAACGGAATCATTTTTGCCTAAATTAAAACAAAAGAGGCATAGTTAATAGCTAAGTATCCCTTTAAACTAATAGTTTATGGGGGTTATTGCTTATAGTGAACACATTTGGTGGGTAACATCCTCAAAAAATTTGAGAACCACTGAGCTAAACCTAAGCCACTGTGTCACGGTGCGCAATGCTCGTCACAAAGTTTAAGGACTGATTGGTGGGTTGTTTTGCAACATTCGTTGTGAGAATGGATTGCGACGCGCACTCTTAATGTGAATGTTGGTTCACTCTGAAGTACACATTGGCCAATTCGATCAACGGGACCACGACGGATGAAGTATCCGCCCATTTCTTGCTGCCCTACCAGTTGCATCGTAGCAATAACAAATTAGAACAATGGTAAATTGCTGGTAAAAGAGCAACTGCTTACTAAATCCCCCAACACGGTGGCCAGATTGGGAACCACAAAAATGGTACGCAGTAGGCATAACGAAAAAAGAAAAAAGTGTTTTGATGCACTCATCTTAGTGTTCACATTGAGGCACACGTAAAACAGCCTACCTCGATTTTGTAGGGTAATACTGATTTGCGCACCGTTTTCACGTTATATCGTGTCTCGATGTACACATGATATAGTTCGTAATACAGGTGGGTTATTGCAACGCTGAAAAGTTTTTGAACATAAAGAAAGAGGAAACACAGCCACGTAATTACAATGCGTTCCGAAGCTGACAAACACGAAGGGATTAATAGTTTTGCCGACTGCATTGCTTGGCCAACTTGATTTGGTGGCGCGCAAATATATGTTGTGACTGAGTCTGGGTAGGTGGCGGTAGACGTGTTGCGAACCGCCACGTACGCGCCGATACTGACAGATAAACTATCTTATGGTTCTCAGTCTAAGTTGATATGTAAGGTGAAACAACCCTCAGACGTGGTTGGTAGCTCTTTACTGTGGAGTCTGGAGCTCTGCGAGATCTTGCTTTTGCCAGGTCTGCCAAACTTGCATTGCGTATTGCACTTGAGACCGCACACATGCGTTAATCAGCTGCTGACAGTCGGACGGGACAAACCGTCCTAATACTCTCCGCAGTATGCCAACGTGTTGGTTTACAGTCTTTAACGCCCCCGCATGATTGTTCTGGACCATACAGGTCAGCCCGAATCAATGCCCCAATGTCGCATGCCTGAGCTACTACTGGCAATTTATGGTCTCTAAGCTTATAGTTGGTGTTTGGCTGATGACGAACTTGGACCACCTCACACTTAGACAAAAAACCAGAGCAGATTGTAGAATGATCAAAGCTTCCACTGGACACTGGTGCACTTCTGGTAGATAAGACAACTAATTGCGTCTAAAAGTTAGTTGCGAAGACTATGCACACGTGTACATAGGCCAACCCGCAAGAGAGCTAGCACAAGGATAGCATAACGCAAGAGACGCATAACATGGCCACCGAGAAATGAGGTCAAAAAAGTGGCTCTACTGCGGGATTTGGCAGTAGCGATACGCATGAGAGATACAGGTCATATGATCGACTTGGATAACGTCGAAATCGTTAGGATGGGGTTATTATAAATGTTCTAAAGGCTGACTACTGTGACGGTTGAGATCAACAAGGTGAACAGCTGCGTGAACAGAATGGATGAGGCAGAGCTTTCAAACGCGCGGTGGCTACCGTAACGCGGCCAGTTTGACGAGCGTCGGCGGACGGATCAGCGGAGAATAAACGTCACATCATTCCCACACACATCACTAACAGGATTTACGTGCGTGACGTTGTAACGCGGACCACTTGTGACCGTTCCATGCACTACTTGAAGGGACACTGACCCGCATTGACCTTCTACATCCCACTGGTGGCTATCATCTTCCTACCTCGCTAGAAATACTATATCCATCATCGATTGATTCACTCGGCCTGACGAGGCTTACATGTCAAAAGCGAAACGTTGCCCACAAACTGACGATCAATATACGGATAAAAGATTAATACAGGCTTTTGTGCGTAAATATTGAACCCATTTTACTTTACCATCTGCCCACCTAGATCATGAGCCTCTGTGATTCCATACTGCACAGGCTCAGCGCGAGTGGAGGAGCTAAGTAATGCGACCCAACCTGAGGAATTATAAAACAGTTTTACGATGCTTTATCTTCTTGAGACATTGCGGGTTAAGTGTCATCAATAATATGTTGTTACACTTTTCAGCTGGGATTTCGTTTTGCTAATTGCTGCACCAACTTTTCATCTCATGCAAATCCGCTTGTATATCAACCAGGGAATTGTTACCATTCACAACACCACATCTGTGAGCATTTGTGATGCCATCTGCAAATCATGTGATGTAACGCTTTCCATGGGCCCGAAGTCTCCACAGATGTACGTCATGTATAAAGGGGACCCAGTATGCTTGCTCGGATCACTCCAGTTGTGACTTGTTGTGATTGGCGTACATAGTCAGAGGGACGAAAAAGGTTTTTATAGGGGAGCAACTATTTCTATTGCAACAAACAAACGGAGAAGATGATTAGACGTCTTCCTGTCTAATAAACTTGGAGTGCTAATTGCATTTCGGTTGAGACCAAGACAATGAGACGAATCCCACGTCGCCCAAATTCAGTGCATTAAGGTGAACCCTGAATCCTCCGGGTAACACTGAATTCGGATGAGGACACAGAATACCTTCTACTATTTTCGACTCGGCTCCGTAGCTCATCACATGAGGTGCGCTTGCTTCCTGACATCCCTTGGAAAGCAAGACCGAAGGAGAATAGCAACTGTGAGGCATTTCGTAAATCTGGCGATAAACGGATGCTTCTTTTTTACGAAATATCTGCGCTCCAAAAATCCTCTTTTGAGGAAGCGGAAGCAGACGATCGGGAGCAAAAGAGTGACATCCGCCAGCAGTCCTCCCACGGCAATGTCGTTGCGAAGCTACAGATTAAATTTTTAGCTTCACCCAACTACAAGGGGAAAGGTCACCGGCTAATGGAGGTGTCACAGTCTGCGTTAGGTACTTTCACCTCTTAGATTGGAAAACTGGTCGAAATTCCGCAAGACGTTATCTACAGCAATTCAGGTAAAGGCAGCCGTGGCTCAAGCCTTATTGTGGAGGACCATATTGGTGAAATTCCCTCTCAGACAGCTTTGTAGATGGACTGAGTTAGACAAGCTCAGTATGCAATGAAGTAAAACTAAATACGGGAGACCGTCAGGGAGAGAAAAGCCGGGAAAAATCGTATAAGCCAATTGAACTTCAAATGTCAACGACCTCTCAACGCTCAGCAAAACCTCCATTATTAGTTTAAGTTCCAATGGCTCATTTTGTTATTGTTATTATATCTAAACGCACAAGGCCTTAATTAGTATGTTGGGTAAACTCCGTCACCGTCAGGCTTCAAAGCCTCGAGTTATCATAATGATTCCCGAAACCTACCTGAGCTGTGAAATTGCCGACGCTGAAATCGCTGTACCCGGTACGTCACTTCTCCGGAACGACATAATGGGTAGAGGAGGAGGAGTGAAAATTTATCACAAAAGCCCTCGCTATGAAGTCTTGGACTATCTCCGAAGATATTTTGATGAC
The DNA here is from genome assembly GCA_944474145.2 of Dicrocoelium dendriticum. NCBI lineage: Eukaryota > Metazoa > Platyhelminthes > Trematoda > Plagiorchiida > Dicrocoeliidae > Dicrocoelium > Dicrocoelium dendriticum. The sequence goes on along the minus strand of OX104068.1, from coordinate 91,741,214 downwards.
CTCCTTTGGGACATAATGTGGTTGAAGGACGACGATAAATGGAAAGGTCCGTAGTTTACCGACCACCAAAATCAACTCCAGAGAGGGATCACGGACTAATATATGCAGTTCTCATGGTGAATAAGGAGCAAACTACCAATATCCTAATTAAAGGACATTGTACCATCTTATTCAAGAAAATCCAACAACCGGGAAAGAATGGCGAAATGCCTGTTACATGAGCTAATTTATAGCACATCCCTGCACAACAACGCTACTGCTCCCACCAGGTTTAGAACGAAAAACAAGTATCACTGTTACGTCCATACTTTTACAGATAACTTCACGCGTAGTGCTAATAAGTTAGTGCGTTACAAAAATCAAAATAAATCGCTGTGCATTCCAGTTCCCACTGACGTCAACTCACTCTCTCCCTGAGGGGTTACATGCACGCGTTATCAGTGAGATTCTAATTGGTACTGGAACATTAAATAATGGGAATCTCTGGATTTAGACATACGGATAGATGTATGCGTCTATGGGAGACAGGTATGCTCCCGAGTAGGTTGACACATTGCTGTTAACAGAAGGCAGACAGGGACGAGACTGTCAGTGCTAGGGGTCACCAACAATACTCCTGACTGTAGCTGGTCAACATAGGATGAGGTGTTTGCACGTTCTCCGTCAGCACCACTATAACATATATTTTGTCGGAAAGAGTTACCGTCGGTTCGTATTTTGACCCGGCCAGTAGCCGGTGTCACTTTACCAAATTTCCAACGCTGTCCTAGCAGCCGAGACCTATCGAGCGCACAATTTGTGCTCGGTCCAAGGTGCGCAGTACGAGTGGCACATTTAGGCTCCAGATTAGTAGTGCCTCTGATCGAAACAATATACCACATGAAGGTAATCAATAATAATAATAATAATAATAATAATAATAATAATAATAATGGACATGTTGCTCCTCAAGTGAAAACCAGTGGCAATATTTGGCACAGAACATACACGCACAGGTAATGACATGCATTTGCAAGGGCAACAGCACGTTATCTTCTTATATTTGCCTGCCTTTCTGGAAAAGTATTTGCCCCATAGGTTTGTCTGATGCGATGGTAAGAGGCAACTTTGCAATTTGAATATGTTGTAGACACTGCAGACTAATTACCTTGCGTAAATTGGCGTTATTATACCCATTAGACATTATCTGGGTTTTCATTGAATGGCTGTTCAAATGACCTTCCCAGTGAAAAATGTCACATAATGGTGTCCAAACTTACTGCGAAAGGATTGCACAGTCTCACACAACCTGGCGCTGAATGACAACCGATTCCACAGCGAAGCATACCTGGTGAGACGAAAGTTAGACCACACATTTGTCTTGCCTCGTGGTATAATCAGGGTAAGGTCTTTATTACCTAAGTCTTGCGTGTAATTGTGCTACAATGTTAAGTATGAATAGATTGCACTGGGTATTAACATGAATCAGATTGTGTAGCGGTCTCGTTATATTTTACTAGTTGCAGCCAAAGCGCATGGATATGGAGTTGCTGGCCTTGCTCCCGAGAGTTTAGGATAGAAATTTTTCCTAATACCTGCTTAGTAAACGACCGCTGAAGGCTTTATACCGATGTTCTGTCTGATTTCCTCATATTGCCGCAGATTATGCTACGATACTCCAGGCTGGGACGATTAAGGATTTTATATAGTTCAACTGTAGCTGTGATTGTATGCATGTTTTTAGAGATGTTAGCGAAGGATTGTCTGGCTCGTGCGCTTCAAGTACCCCCGTAGGAAAATGTCAATGGGATTCGGACCCGGTAATCGTGCAGGCCATTCTATCGATCCTCCGCGACCGATCCAACGTCCACTGTAGGTCTTATTCAGGTGGGCACGAACCGATTGCGTCGAATGTGCAGATGCGCCATCCTGCTGCCACCAAATGTTTTCATTAACCCTTCCTACTGCAGCTGCGGAATGACGCTGCTCTGCAACATTTCCATGTACGAGGAGGCAAAGAAATGTCAGACATAAGTACTGTTAAACCACAACCTACGGGACGCAGTAGGTATGCAATAACAGAACTCTCAGCTTTCGCCTGCTCGCACAATATTGCGAAACCACACCGTATTCGGTGCAAAGGATATTGGAGGACAAATAATTTCGACGGTACTCTGCAGGTGCGAGTCTTGGACACATTCGATTCACAGAAGCGCCTAGAATGCGCTCGTTTGTTTTTAAACAGTCTGGACGTGCATCTGATTTCGTTCACCGATGAAGCTGTTTTCCCCTGTATGGCAAAGATACGCAACATGTTTGGGTAACAATCAACCCACGGCAATGTAGAGCTTCACGTGTGCAACGTATCGCGAAGCTCATGGCCTGAGCTGTGTTGACTGGTCGAAAAATCACTGGGCCCTTTTTCTTTTCCAGGTGTGTGTCCGGTAGGTTTTCCTTTAACAGTACTTATGTCTGACATTTATTAGCATCTTCGTGCATGGAAATGTGGCAGAGCAGTGTCATTCCGCAGCTACAGTTGGAAGGGTTAATGAATAACATTTGGTGGCAGCACAATGGCGCATCCGCATATTCGGCGTAATCGGGTAGTGCCTAACTGAACGACCCATTAGGTGGACGTTGAATTTGTCGCGGAGGATCGAAAGAATGGCTTGTGCGATCACCGAATCTGAATCCCATTGATATTTTCCTACGGGGCTATTTGAAGTGCAGAGTTTATAGAACGAAACCTAACAAACTTAATGAACTGAAAGAGAATCTTGTGAACGATTGTAGGCAGCTTTTGTTTGAGACAATGAATAAACTGCTCGCCAATACCATCCGGCAAATGCTCCTCTGCAGCCAAAACAACGGAAGGCACTTCGAACATCTAATTGATATTTACAAACATTTCACATATTCCATGTAAATATTATAAGTAAAGAAATGAATGCATGTATATTCTCGCTTGTACATGGGAAAAACCATCGAAGGCCTGATCAATTTATACAACTAGCAATTATCTGTCTGTGAGGGCAATAGTTGTATTTAGGACTAAATTGGTATGCTGTCTAATGGTGTCACCAGCTCGTCGGGGCAGACTGGAATCTAAGAATGTTTTACATCAAGTCAAGTCAAGAATTCGTTTTTATGCCTCCATGAAGGGTGATTTTCAACTGGAACACACATGTGGTCGAAATGATAAACCGAACAACACTGTAACCTTACAATGTGTTCCTAGCAGTATGCTTCCCTTTAGCTTACGGTTTTGTTGGAAGCCATTCATGAGGCGATAACAGCTTTTGTGGCGATAGCAATACGGCGTCCATCGACCGGTCGTCACATACGGCCACGCTGTTTTTCTCATTTGCTAGCAAGGCGACCCACTAATCATTTCGCAGGAAACCCTTCTGCTGGCTTTACACCCGCGTGAATTCCGACTACCGATCGACCGAAGCATGACACGTTCAGTGCGGCTATGTGATGTCTGGCTCACGTCTAGTTCCCACAGCCCAACCGTTTGCAGTGTTTTGTCTTGCCCTGCGGTCGACGCATGACGCATTCATTGCGGCTGTGGTGTCTGCTAACGTTCACTCCTCAAAGCCGAACGGTTCAGTGCGCTCTGCGATCGTAGACACACGTGTCGCGTCTCTGTGTCCCATCTCACCCCTGCCGTCAATGCAATTTACGCCATTGGACAGTTAGTAATTCAGGGTACCCGTGTACGTCATCATTTGAGTGCAGCGCTCCAAGCTCCGGACCAGATTAATAAAACACCCTGTAGATGGAACCTTCGTTTTTTTAAAGCGATAGTGTCAAGAATCATGTAGATGGAAAAAAAGAGCTAACTGCGCCTGAATTCCCTCCAGCATTTCAATGTTCAATGAAAAACGTTTGTTGGTTCTTTGACGGAGAAGTCAGACCAATGCTTTTGCCTTACATGCCATTCGTAGGGTTGATTGATCTTCACGTGTTCTCCCCATCAACTGTAAGTGCTTGATTTCAGAGATGAGTCTGTGCATCTGTGGAATCATGGTAAAATATCCTATCCTTTTTAATGCGCTATCGTCTTGCTGGATTAATGATTCATCGAACGCTCGGCTGCCTCTTTTTAAACGTCACTGAGGGTGATGGCTTGCTGAGACTAATGATAGAAGTGCTCTACGGCTGCGTATGCATTGTTGAAGAGAAACAAGGCATCTCAATCGCAGGATCGATTAATTGACGGAAGGATTTCCAGCTACCAATACGGATGGTATAGCAGGAAAGAGTGACTTATTTGGTGGCCATTTTAACATTGAAGATTAGATATATCATGTTGCCGTCGCTACTAGGGATGTTCTCTGAAACGTCTCTCAATACGTTGGCCATACACACTGTAAACATCAGGTCGAATGCGTTCGTCCACCTAGTTGGCATAGTAACCCACTGAGTCCAACCAACTCTGACTGAATAAAGGAAAGCTGTATATAGACAATAACGTCTGGGGAGACCAGTGTATCTTTGGTATGTTGAAATCACCTACAATTATGCATTATTTGTGCGTATATTCCGATATAACATCAAAAGCTGAGGTACTACGGACAATATTCATGGCTGATGAATTGGGCGGGTTGAGGATGGATGCAAGTATACCGAGGTTCTTGTGACGGAGAACCAGAGAGAATCAGGAACCTTTGCCAGCGGTGTATGTTCAAACCGTTCAGCTGTACATATGTGAGGGAGTTGCATGAGGCATCCTCCACCTTTTAGTTTAGAGAGATCTTTAAGAAAACGGTGTTAAAGGGGAGAATTGGATTACAGTCTAATATAACAGCGGGGTACCACGTTTCGGCAACGAGGATTGCTTGCAGATCGTTTACATGTGAAAGCATGCTTAGGAAATACCGTTTGTCGAACATCCATCTGGCGTCAAGCAATAGTAATGAGTACATACCGCAAATAGTGGAATCAGCTTTCGCATCCCTGTCGTGTGAGTCATTGTAATCGCGGATTATTTGAGTGGCAAATATGTGTGGGAGCATTGGAAACAAGTCCAGTGCTAATAACCTTACGGGAGGGGTAGTTTGCCGTCTGCCATCGCCGGTTTGTTTTATGAAAGGAGAGGGATGATTTGTCAAGGATACATTGCGGTTGATTTAACACTGAGCTTATTTGGTAATGTGAAGAAATTTCAGAACTAACGGGTGTATATTTTTGGCATCTTCTGCGTATGTAGGGAATTTAAATGGCCGAGGTTCCATTCACATAAATATATATATATCCATAATAAAATTTATACTGCGTCATCTCCTGACACACCTCCGGAATATCAGCCACACGAACGCGTTACCGCACCTTGTCTCGCAACATCATTGTAGCCGTCTATATGAAGTGTTAAACCGAAGACATATAAACTGTACTCCAATAAGCCTGCTGACCATATACCCCACATGCCTGCTCATTTTCGTTGCATTCCGGATGAGAAGAAGCGGAGAAGAATAAAGGTGACTTCTTACGCTCACATGGCTAGCACGGCGGTTGCAGCGTACTTCCTCAATTCATAGACGCTGTGACTGAGACGGAATCTTTTAAAAGTCGTAACACATCGTAAAATGTATTACCGTCCAAGCACTGCTCGTCGTGATAAACCAAACACCCGTTCAAAGTGTAGTCTGTCGGAGCCTAGCCTAGTGATCCCCTGGTGGAATACAAATAGCAGATTATGAATTGTACACAGGCACTCAAGACCGGTGATCCACACCCGTATGAAAGTCACAAACGGCTCACAAAATGGGACCATTTAAATGTTTCTGAATGCAGTTGGAACCTCTATTACATCCAGTGACTCGACTGCTAGCCTCAAGGCTTCATCAATCGCTGCACTTGACAACGAAACACATTACTTTGCTAAAAACTGCCGTTTTGGTAAATGCCACATCATGACCGAAGGCAGCACGGCAGGGCCACAAAATGGTGGTGGCGCACGAAGTTCCCTCGGGTAATTCAGGGAATATTGTGAATATTTTACAGCGGGATCCGCGCACGCCAACCCTGACAAGGGCAGTTATTACAAACAGCCAAGCAAGCAGACATTTTTGCACGCAGTGAAATACATTGCTACCGACGTTCCAGCTACGCGGATACATGTTATCACCAGAAAACAGAGAGATCCTAAAACGTTGTTGGAGGATGATATTGGCTCCACAACTCATGCTTACCATGCATTTCCAGTGCTCGTAACAGCACAGTACGCAGACAGCGCCTATGGTGAAGTGCAAGTGTCTGTCATGTCCAGGGTAGATTTAAACAGCAAGTTCTTAACTTTGTGTCAAACCACATACTCAGCAGCGTAATCCGTTATCGATTGAAGGAAGCGATAGCTGGATCTCCTGTCAGTTTAGTCTCATTTGAATGGCATCTTTATGAACACATTTTTCTTAGGGATGTCGGGCACTCTTTCGTTTCTGGTTTTCGCGTTCCCGTTTGAGTGCTTTGCTAGGAACTACTCCGGGCGTCCATTTTCGCGTATTCTAGAGGAGAGACGTGTTGAAGCTCACATGTAATCGCTTCCTCTGAGCATAGCTAGCTAGCTATCGCGAAGATGGTACGAACCGGAGCTCGTTTGTAATTCACAGGACACTAAGTGTCAAACCTAGGGTGATGTGCCATTTAGGCTTCTTTTAAGCGAACATCTAAAATTGGAAGATTCGTTCTGAACTTTAAATTCGATTGCGGGGTAACAGTTGCTTAGCGCAAACAGTAGTTGGTGTGCTTGCTCGGCAGTGTGTACAACGATGAAAGTGTCATTCATGTAGCAGCTATATGAATGCACGTGGTGTATATCACATCCTGATGATCCTTGTATGCAATCTAACCAATCCGCTAACTATATGTAAATGGCTGGCAAAAATACGCGGAATAGCTGAATTCAGATTATCTTGTCGAAATGTTGTTCCTTCTTGCTCTTTTGACACTGGCAGTGGTTCGTTGTGTACTTCAACCTACCGTGCTCGAAATACTAACAGTCTTGGTTGAGACTGGCAATCACTCTCTTTGCTTTCAACGGACCGACGAGATAGGCAGCAAAAGTGATAGGCGTTGTATAACAAACTGGACGCATTTTGTAATGTCGAAGGTGTGCAAAGTGGAACATGCTGCTCTCCGAACGATTAGACAGAGAAAAAATGCATGACAAGCAGAGCTACAAAATATCCAAAAACAGAATCTCAGAAAACCGAGGCTTAATTGATGTAGTATCAAAAGGAGAAAATAAGCATTCCATGATATTTAAACTAAGTAAAAATACCGGGAGTTATCTATCTAAGAATCTTGTACCATGCATCTTGTTTTGTGAAGAAACGCTTAATTGTCTCTAAATTTTAAATTCTTCACGTGGTTGTGGTTTAACTTAGAATTATGCAATCACGGCTGGCGTTGTATGCACAGTCTCCGAAATTGTGGCCGAACCACCGTCCCGTATATGTGTCTGTCAGTTTCGTGGAAGAGTGGAATCATTGTAACTGGTTAACAACTACTTCGTTCAGCCTCTGCCTACTACACTATGATTCCTAACTTAACCCGGATCGCATTGTAGCGTAACTGTGGGTGACACTAATTGTGAAAGAAATATGTTTTACTGCACTCAGAGGAAAAGATAAGCAGACAGCCACGGACGAAACCTTGGAGGCTGCAGTCGTCTAACCCAGGCTTGACTGAGTTCTCCAACTAGGCCAGTATGGAAAAAGTGTCCACCAATGCATGTAATGTGGCATAGACAGGCTGTTACTGTGCCGGAGGCTTGAGAACCAGATACTCAAAGTCATCACGCAACCGCAACGAGTACGTGAAAAACTTGTCTGGAACTCAGGATTGTGCTTAGCCGGTCTGAGCTGCGGCAATTGACTGGCTCGTTAGCGGAGTATCTAGGCAAAATGTGAGCACTGTTTGAGTGCTATGATTGTCTAAATGTTACTGAGTGCCAGTTCGTAACCAATGTTTCAACTGACTCAGGATACTTTGCCGTGCAACTGTTGCGTGTGCGAATTCAGTGCCTATTTGAGTTCGACTTTCTGTACTCTGGTTGCATGTGAATTCCTCAACAACGGAGCTTGCCCAGAGTTCTTTTTTCTTTACCACTTATGGATGCTCGTTACCTATGCGCTATTAAGGCGATACACTAAGAATACTGCATAAAATTAATATTGGCGATAGGTAGCCGGTGGGTGATCAAAATGTTATGCCCTTAACTTCATATCAACTAACGCGGTGAGTAAGACCTATGTTGGCCTTAAGTCCAACTAGCCGTATCGCAGAAGTGACTGCTCGCTGAGAAGTCATTATTTGGATGCAACGTGAGATACCTGCCTCTCAGGAATAGAAGCGGAATATTTCCATGCGGCTATAAATGCATGTCTTTGCAGCATTTTTAATGCAATTATGCCATTTCCTACCTTCTAACATCCTTAACGCCATCGCTTACATTCTTAGTGCAAAAGCTATCATTCTTAGTGCAGAAGCCATCATTCTTAGTGCAGAAGCTTTCCTCCTCAATGCAATGGTTACCATCCGATAATCATCCCACTTGCATCCACGTAGCACTGCGTGGGCAGAGGTTACCAGCTAATAGAAATCCCTATAGCGTAGAAACTGAACACAATTACGCGCAGAATACTCACACTTCGGAGGTGGGTAGGAAAACTGTGAGACTATCGTAGTCCAACTCATATGGACGGCAATTGAGACTTCACTAAACGGAGCACAGCTGGTGCACAGTGTGCCGCGCGCACTCACTGGACAATGGGAATGTCTGAGATATCCACTAGAGCGCGAACAGTGCCTGAGGGAAGGGAAACGCGTGAGCTGAGAGCGCCGGGTATAAGCCTGAAGTCTAGTCAAGCCCCTTTTGTTAGTGAGCAAAGATGTCTGAGGCTGGGGCGCAAGTGATGCACGCAGGACAACAGGGCACAACGTTGGCTTGGTAGTAAAAAGGTGCTCTAAGGAAGAGGCGCAGATATGTTGCATCGTTTTGGTGGGTATTCAGGCTAGTTCGGTCAGATAGTTGAAGGCGCAGTAGAAGCTACCGTTTGATCTCGAAGTCAAGTTGTCCGAAACACAAGGAGCGGAACGAACTCCGTCGCAGCAGAATGGATACCAGTCACTACACGTAACTTCTTTTTATGTGCGACGAAATATCACTTTTGTAACGGATGCACAGGTCTAAGTTTAACGTGGGGTAGAAAGTAATCATATTCCAAATAATTCGCCCCCATACGAACCACACAGGTCAAATATGTTCGAGGTAGACAGGACAGCTTCCGTGTGGAATGATATAATCACCAATGGTGGGATGAAGGCATGTGATAGATGTTTGATTGCAGCCTTGCAATTTCCTTTCAAAGGATTTGTTAAACGGCGAATTATATTATTTTCCTCCTTGTTCCGCAAGTACGTAGACATGTAATATTTTGTTGCGAAGGGATTACACTACAAGCAGCTGGTCTCGTGAAATATGAGGGTATTGCAAGCGGGTGCACTCTACGGCAGTGGTCCCTAACCTTTGTATCGTCATGGACCAGTCGCCGTTTGATTATTGTACTCCGGTCCGCCGAGAGGTTTGTCGAACGCTTACATTTTAGATTGTTTTGAGTAAATAATTTTAAGGTAACTGTGATTGAACATGCCTTGAAAAGAAAATCCAGTTATACCAAAAAATAAACATAAAGTGATATAATAGGTTAACCCACTAGAACGCTAAATTACGGACAACCATGATCGTGTTCCTCTGTAACGAGACTGCTCCATCTGGGGGAAATAGGAGACGATTACGCTTGATGTGTGCTGCCTACGTTAATTTGGTTGCTTTGTTCCGGCTGCTGATACTGCAGAAAACCCTGCTTCACGCAGTTAGGTTGTCAGAAGTGGAAATCTGCGCGTAATTCACTATGACTTTTATTGCAGAACACCGGCGAAGTTGATTGTCACGAACGTACTGTCAAGGTCGCCGTCATTTGCAATCTCAGTAGTGGTGCATAATGTGGAATAGATGAGTAATAATAATGTGAAATCTCACAGATTGTGAGTCAACAAGTTTAGAAACTGATTTATAAATCGTCGAAATCCACAACCCTTAAAAAGTCACACACACTTTTCTATTTTCATAATCATTAGCAACTAGATAAACAAATAGAAAATATAGTGTTCTGTGAAATGAAAGAAATTTAAATTATCTGTCATATCCAGAAGAAGTGCAAGCAAATCAGTGTATCTGCCATGTCTTGCTTAGGAGCGCGAAATATCAACGTCACCCTGTGCGTCTGTGAATGTATACGTTTTCAGAACGTTTTTAGAATCCTGTTCTTGCTGGTAGCCTGATTCATTATTCACATCCTCAGCTGCTAAAATTGATGTGGTTGGCAGGTCCCAGGCTTTTTTCGTAGTGTGACATGTTTGGAAATAAGAAGCAACCAGATGCCTGTTAGCCTGTTTGCATCCAAACAATTCCTCTGAGAGAGTATGCTTGGCAATTGCGTTTGAAGGAGGCACAGTTTGCTCATATATCTCAGGTCAAGTTTGAATTGTTCTTTCAGAATCTATTTTTGCAGTACAAGGAAATCCCGCTTAAAAAACAGAGATGCTTGGGTTCTGCGCCTCCTTCCAGTAGAAGTTATGTTGTACATGACGTTTAATAAATTTACTCGTTCCATGAATTCATTTCCGGACATATCTTTGTGGGATTCCATGATAGCTATAAGATGGAGAAGCTGCATTTTTCCTGAACTTCGATTTAAGCGGCTGAATGACACCCTGGTCGTAGGGTTGAAGTAACACAGTGGTGTTGGGTGACAGGAACTGCAATTTGATATCAAGTACACGGAATTAAGGAAGGCAAAGGCTTTGTCGAGATAAGGTATGATGTTGCGTTTTTCTGTATTTTGCTGTTAAAGCTTCGGAAATAGCTGTAGTCATCCATGCATTTTTATTATCCTCATAAACACCGGTAGTTTTTCATGTTGATATTTCTACCATTCGAGTGTTGGTTGATTTCCAAATAAATGCAGGCGGTTCTCGCTCTCCCAATATGGTAGTGCACCGCATAACTGTGATCCGCGCCTTGATTCTTTTCCCACCTGCGCATTTCTATTCTTTTACACAAAGCCTTTATCCGACGTCAATTTGAATAGCAGACCAGTTTTATGTGAATTAAAAATGTCTTGAGCTGTGTAGCCGGAACATATTTCGGGCACTTTTTCTGCCTAGTAGGATGCCGCACACATATTTGAGTCACCACTTTCTCCCGATTACTTACCAAACAAAAGATGGTCTACTGATGAAAGCCTGCAGCCAACTGTATAACGATGCAAATTCTGTGTTTTGCAATTCATTTGCGAAGTGTAATGCACGTTCTTGAATCACGCGTCCAGATAATGGGATTTTCCGTCAGTGCTGACTGGCACTATTTCCAATACCCATTTTTCTAGCATTCTTTCTTTTCAGACTTGGTGTGTGGTCCACAAAGTCATTCTAAAACGGCTTTCCTCTTTTAGGTTACATGGAGTTGTTTCTTCCTACTCTGCAGTTTTGCGCCAATGTTAGCGAACTGTTCCTTCTTAACTTCGCCGAATCACTGATACCATTTCTTTAAGTGGGAATTCCTTTGGCTTTGCTGATATGGAAGTAGCCATTTTGTCCTACGTAAAAACGCTCAGAAAGAACTATAAAGACGAACATGAATATTCAGTAAGGACGTACGTCAGCAGTGCCCGCTCAGTTCTGACAATCGACTGGTTACACAACAAATAAATACACAAAGAAAGTGATACTCACAATACTTGCGACTGTATAACTGTATCACAAATCCCACAGTGCGCGAGGGGTGTACCACTTCACTTTTATTTAGTAACATGGCTCCATCAGATTTATTCATTGCACATCCCATAGCAGCATACTTGCATTAGTTACATTGGGTGAAAACCCGGGGGGTGTATGATGCTTCTTTCGACAATTCTGTTGTGGCTTCTCCATGTTGTAGGTGGTCCACAGCGCCCTTCTAGCAACCGCGAATAACGCGACACGGTAGACGAAGACCCGGCAAATGCAGTACGTGTCCAAGATACCGCAGCTGACGCAGCGGGACGAGCTCCTTCAGCGAATGGCTTTCTCCACCCAAGCCACGCTGTCTAACTTACACATTGGTTCCGTGGTGCAGAGGCCACACACGGGCGGTCGACCGCAAGCAACGGTGCTCAAAGAAGAGAGACGTTGCAGGTCAGCGACACGAACAGGCCAAGTCTCGCAACAGTACAACAGTACAGCCCGGACGGTCGCTCAAAAAACGGGTTCTTAGATGGATATACCGATGTTATGGTGGCGCCACAAGTGCTTCAGCTTAGAGAAAGCGAGGTGAGCTCTTGAGATCTGCAACGAAATCAGGTCTCCAATAGCTCCATTGCCTGTGATGCAAGTACTTAGGTAAACAAAACTCTCCGTGACCTCCAGTGTCTTACCACCAAGCGTGAGTGCGGGTACAGGCATCTGAAAGTCTTAGAAACGAGGTTTTCACTTGGATGGGAAACGTTATCCCATATTTTGACGTCTCAATCGCCAAGTAGTTGAGTGCAAGTTTGGCGGCTTGTGGGCCGTCATGCAGCAAGACGATATCATTAGCGTAGTCCAAGTCAACAGCTTAGCTACCTAGGAGGAGCTAAACGCAAGCGCATTTAAAAAGTATGCAGCGAATTTTTTAGGACTTCCTCAATGGTAAGGTTATTAAGATAATCGCACCTACATTGTCCCGGAATATCCCGGATGGAAGTTACAGCTAGAAGATACGTATATTGGGCTTTTATTGACAACGCTATCCATGATTGTGTCCCCACATGTAGCAAATGTGCTTCAGCAGCGAAACTTCCAAGTAAAACCATCCAACCCTGGATGCCAGCCTCCAAGCATTGGGAGAGAATTCACACTGACTTCCCTGGTCCCGTTCAAAGACAGTTTTTTTGAAGTGGGGTTGATGCGTATACTAAGTGACCGGACGTACACGTGATGAACACAACTACGACAGCAGCCATGGTAGGAAAACTGCAACAGTTATTTGCACAGTTCGTTTCACCAAACATCTTGGTTTTCGACAACGGTTCGCAACTTATCTCCGACGATGTTGTTGATTTTTGCCATTGTAATTGTATCAAGCACTGCCGGTCGCCTCTGGGGCATCCCCAGTTCAAAGATTAAGCAGAAAGATCCGTAGGTACCATCAAACGTTTACTTCTTAAGCTGCTGGGGAAGGACCCACAGAGGAGATCATACAGCTGTTCCTGTTAAGTAATCTGTGCAACGCAAAACCCCGATGTACCAGGCGGTAGATCCCCGGCGGAAACCATGTTAGGACGTGAGACGTTTCTACCAATTGATGTGGTACTCCCTAAGGTTACGCAACGGCTACTGGTGTCAGGCGTGAACAGACATTTTCTTCTAGGGGGGCCGGCGTACGCGTTGGATGCATGACCGAACCACCAAAACTAGCAACCAGCAGTGGCACGATAAAGAAAATGCTCTGTGCAGTACGTGGTGTCTGTCTGAACTTTGCCTGTCATACGGCACCTTTATCAGCGACGCCAACGACGGATCGAATAAACAAGCGTTTCTACTTTCAAGTTGCCGTTTGCTATATTGCTGCACACCTCTGAATTATCACAAATTGTGGGCGTATCGAGCCGACAGCAACGTGCGCAGAGCCATGCGACGGAGTCACTGGGAGAATTATGCGGCCTACTTAACCTATGCAACATTTACAGGTGAACCCAGCGCTTCATTCGTATGAGACTGGAGAACGTGTTTTAAAAGAGGGATGTTGCAACAGGCAATTTGGTGCCTTAAAAGTAAAATGTCCTTTCACACACCTGACCATGAATTTCACTCTTACCCAATGGTCCACTGTGGTTCATATCCGTCAGGCCGCCTCCAGTCCGAAACACTCACACCGTAACCATTGTAGTTGGCTGTCTTGTCCGTTCCATTTGACTTGAGATCTGGTCCATACACGGTCCGGTGCGGTGAAGGTATTGTTCTGACGGCCCTAAGCCCCATTTACCGCAAGTATAACACTTAGGTGAGCGACTATGCAGGATGGAGTTTGCGTGCCGTTCCTAGCCGTATGTCCGGTTTAATGACGGTGCATAAGAAATCCGTAGACTATGAGAAGATTCCATTGCTCCGAAACAATGCATATGCCTATGACGGACTGATGGCGATCAAAAGCAATGGACAACTATACTCCCTAGACGTCCTGTGAAGTCCTCACAAAATTCAGTTAACCTGTTATTGTTCACGCCCTACACAGGGTTTAAAGTGCATCTATTTGGGCTCTTACAGACAGTCTTCTTGTTGCGAGCTGATTGGCTGCAGATCCATCTTTCCTGGTTATACTGATGTGTTACTCGCATCCCATGAGGTCGTCGTATCCGTACGCGATTGCTGCGTACCGATTCGCATGTAGATCGGATTTGACAACGGCTGAATCTGTCTGC
>OX104068.1:91696540-91726232 GCA_944474145.2 Dicrocoelium dendriticum | reverse complement strand
GGAGACCTCATACTAGTGTACCAGATATTGAGAGATCCCATTCACGGATGCCGCCACCTCTTGAAGCTAAGCCCGAACACTAACCTTCACGGTAACAGTTTAAAGCTGAGCCAACAGTACAGTCGTCTAGACTGTCGGAGAGCCTATTTCTCCCTCCGGGTCTGCGGGCCCTGGAACGCCCTTCCAAACTCAGTTGTTTGTGCCCCCACATTAGATACGTTTAAAAAACGATTGGACGTCGCACTGAGCGCCCTGCGCTTTGTTTTATGAACGAAAACGCTTGTATATATTTAGGCTGACCAGCCTCTTTGGATTTATACCCCAAATTCACGGTCGTAAATCTGTGCGAACCGGTGAGTACTCCAGTTTTATTTGCTACCATCACCAACGATAACAATTTCTTAGCCAGTTTTGCGTCTTACCTCTTTATCCCCCTAAAACTGTTATACTTCTACCTTTTATCTCACTGACACTCCTTACTTCAACCACTTATGTGGTTTGCCAATTTGTTAGTATTTCTATTGCCAACCAGCGGGACTCGTTAAGTGTTAGCTTTTTTACCCGTCATATATCATTGTTCCATTGTTCCACTGTTCTGCGTATGTAGGGAATTTAAATGGCCGAGGTTCCATTCACATAAATATATATATATCCATAATAAAATTTATACTGCGTCATCTCCTGACACACCTCCGGAATATCAGCCACACGAACGCGTTACCGCACCTTGTCTCGCAATATCATTGTAGCCGCCTATATGAAGTGTTAAACCGAAGACATATAAACTGTACTCCAATAAGCCTGCTGACCATATACCCCACATGCCTGCTCATTTTCGTTGCATTCCGGATGAGAAGAAGCGGAGAAGAATAAAGGTGACTTCTTACCCTCACATGGCTAGCACGGCGGTTGCAGCGTACTTCCTCAATTCATAGACGCTGTGACTGAGACGGAATCTTTTAAAAGTCGTAACACATCGTAAAAAGTATTACCGTCCAAGCACTGCTCGTCGTGATAAACCAAACACCCGTTCAAAGTGCAGTCTGTCGGAGCCTAGCCTAGTGATCCCCTGGTGGAATACAAATAGCAGATTATGAATTGGACACAGGCACTCAAGACCGGTGATCCACACCCGTATGAAAGTCACAAACGGCTCACAAAATGGGACCATTTAAATGTTTCTGAATGCAGTTGGAACCTCTATTACATCCAGTGACTCGACTGCTAGCTTCAAGGCTTCGTCATTCGCTGCACTTGACAACGAAACACTACTTTGCTAAAAAGTGCCGTTTTGGTAAATGTCACATCATGGCCGAAGGCAGCACGGCAGGGCCACAAAATGGTGGTGGCGCACGAAGTTCCCTCGGGTAATTCAGTGAATATAGTGAATATTTTACAGCGGGATCCGTGCACGCCAACCCTGACATGGGCAGTTATTACAAACAGCCAAGCAAGCAGACATTTTTGCATGCAGTGAAATACATTGCTACCGACGTTCCAGCTACGCGGATACATGTTATCACCAGAAAACAGAGAGATCCTAAAACGTTGTTGGAGGATGATATTGGCTCCACAACTCATGCTTACCATGCATTTCCAGTGCTCGTAACAGCACAGTACGCAGACAGCGCCTATGGTGAAATGCAAGTGTTTGTCATGTCCAGGGTAGATTTAAACAGCAAGTTCTTAACTTTGTGTCAAACCACATACTCAGCAGCGTACTCCGTTATCGATTGAAGGAGGCGATAGCTGGATCTCCTGTCAGTTTAGTCTCATTTGAATGGTATCGTTATGAACACATTTTTCTTAGGGATGTCGGGCACTCTTTCGTTTCTGGTTTTCGCCTTCCCGTTTGAGGGCTTTGCTAGGAACTACTCCGGACGTCCATTTTCGCGTACTCTAGAGGAGAGACGTGTTGAAGCTCACATGTAATCGCTTCCTCTGAGCATAGCTCGCTAGCTATCGCAAATATGGTACGAACCGGAGCTCGTTTGTAATTCACAGGACACTAAATGTCAAACCTAGGGTGGTGTGCCATTTAGGCTTCTTTTAAGCGAACATCTAAAATTGGAAGATTCGTTCTCAACTGTAAATTCGATTGCGGGGTAACAGTTGCTTAGCGCCAACAGTAGTTGGTGTGCTTGCTCGGCAGTGTGTACAACGATGAAAGTGTCATTCATGTAGCAGCTGTATGAATGCACGTGGTGTATATTACATCCTGATGATCCTTGTATGCAATCTAACCAATCCGCTAACTATTTGTAAATGGTTGACAAAATTACGCGGAATAGCTGAATTCAGATTATCTTGTTGAAATGTTGTTCCTTCTTGCTCTTTTGACACTGGCCGTGGTTCGTTGTGTACTTCAGGCTACCGTGCCCGTAATACTAACAGTTTTAGTTCAGACTGGCAATCCCTCTCTCTGCTTTCAACGGACCGACGAGATAGGCAACAAAAGAGATAGACATTGTATAACAAACTGGACGCATTTTGTAATGTCGAAGGTGTGCAAAGTGGAACATGCTGCTCTCGGAACGATTAGACAGAGAAAAAATGCATGACAAGCAGAGCTACAAAATATCCAAAAACAGAATCACAGATAACCGAGACTTAATGGATGTAGTATCAAAAGGAGAAAATCAACATTCCATGATATTTAAACTAAGTAAAAATACCGGGAGTTATCTATCTAAGAATCTTGTACCATGCATCTTGTTTTGTGAAGGAACTCTTAATTGTCTCTAAATTTTAAATTATTCACGTGGTTATGGTTTAACTTAGAATTATGCAATCACGACTGGCGTTGTATGCACCGTCTCCGAAATTGTGGCAGAACCACCGTCCTGTATATGTGTCTGTCAGTTTCGTGGAAGAGTGGAAGCATTGTTACTGGTTAACAGCTACTTCGTTCAGCCTCCGCCTACTACACTATGATTCCTAACTTAACCCGGATCGCATTGTAGCGTACCTGTGGGTGACATTAATTGTGGAAGAAATATGTTTCACTGCACTCAGAGGAAAAGATAAGCAGACAGCCACGGACGAAACCTTGGAGGCTGCAGCCGTCTAATCCAGGCTTGACTGAGTTCTCCAAGTAGGCCAGTATGGAAAAAGTGTCCACCAATGCATGTGATGTGGCATAGACGGGCTGTTACTGTGCCGGAGGCTTGAGAGCGAATGGCTGCCTCCACCCAAGCCACGCTGTCTAGCTTACACATTGGTTCCGTGGTGCAGCGGCCACACACGGGCGGTCGACCGCAAGCAACGGTGCTCAAAGAAGAGAGAAGTTGCAGGTCAGTGACACGAACAGACCAAGTCTCGCAACAATACAACAGTACAGCGCGGACGGTCGCACAATAAACCGGTTCCTTGATGGATATACCGATGTTATGGCGGCGCCACAAGTGCATCAGCTTAGAGAAAGCGAGGTGAGCTCTTGAGATCTGCAACGAAATCAGGTCTTCAATAGCTCCATTGGCTGTGATGCAAGTACTTAGGTAAGCAAAACTCTCCGTAACCTCCAGTGTCTTACCACCAAGTGTGAGTGCGGGTACAGGCATCTGAAAGTCTTAGAAACGAGGTTTGCACTTGGATGGGAAACGTTATCCCATATTTTGACGCCTCAATCGCCAAGTGGTTGAGTGCAAGTTTGACGGCTTGTGGACCGTCATGCAGCAAGACGATATCATCAGCGTAGTCCAAGTCAACAGCTCAGCTACCTAGGAGGGGCTAAACGCAAGTATGCAGAGCATGCTTTAGGACTTCCTCAATGGTAAGGTTATTAAGATAATCGCACCTACGTTGTCCCGGAATATCCCGGATGGAAGTTTCAGCCAGAAGATACGTATATTGGGCTTTTATTGACAACGCTATCCATGATTGTGTCCACACATGTAGCAAAGGTGCTTCAGCAGCGAAACTCCCAAGCAAATCCATCCAACCCTAGATGCCAGCCTCCAAGCCGTGGGACAGAATTCACATTGATTTCCCTGGTCCCGTTCAAAGCCAGTTTTTCTGAATTGGGATTGATGCGTATACCAAGTGACCGGACGTATACGTGATGAACACAACTACGACAGCGGCTATGGTACGAATATTACAACAGTTATTTGCACAGTTCGTTTCACCAAACATCGTGGTTTTCGACAACGGTTCGCAATTTATCTCCGACGATGTTGGTGATTTTTGCCATTGTAATTGTATCAAGCACTGCCGGTCGCCTCTGGGGCATCCCCAGTTCAAAGATTACGCAGAAAGATTCGTGGATACCATCAAACGTTTACTTCTTAAGCTGCGGGGGGAAAGACCCACGGAGCAGATCATACAGCTGTTCCCGTTAAGTAATCTGTGCTACGCAAAACCCCATGTACCAGGCGGTAGATTCCCAGCGGAAACCATGTTAGGACGTGAGACGTGTCCACCAATTGATGTGGTACTCCCTAAGGTTACGCAACGGCTACTGGTGTCAGGCGTGAACAGACATTTTCTTCTAGGGGGCCGGTGTACGCTTTGGATGCATGACCGAACCACCAAAACTAGCAACCTGCAGTGGCACGATAAAAAAAACGCTCTGTGCAGTACGTGATGTCTGTCTGAACGTTGCCTGTCATACGACACCTTTATCAGCGAAGCCAACGACGGATCGAATAAACAAGCACTTCTACTTTCGAGTTGCCGTTTGCTATATTACTGCACACGTCTGAATTATCAAAAATTGTGGGCGTATCGAGCCGACAGCGACGTGCGCAGAGCCATGCGACGGAGTCACTGGGAGAACTATGCGGCCTACTTAACCTATGCAACATTTACAGGTGAACCCAGCGCTTCATTCGTATGAGACTGGAGAACGTGTTTTCAAAGATGGAGATGTCACAACAGGCAATTTGGTGCCTTAAAAGTGAAATGTCGTTTCACAAACCTGACAGTGAATTTCCATCTTACCCATTGGTCCACTGTGGTTCATATCTGTCAAGCTGCCTCCGGTCCGAAACACTCACACCGTACCCTTTGTAGTCGGCTGTTTTGTCTGTTCCATGTAACCTGGGATCTGGTCCATACACTGTCCGGTGCGGTGGTCTTTGTTCTGACGGCCCTAAGCCCTATTAACCCAATTATAACACTTATGTGAGCGACTATGCAGGATCGAGTTTGCGTGCCGTTTCTGGCCCTATGCCCGATTTAATAACGATGCATTAGAAATGCGTAGACTGTGAGAAGATTGCGTTGCTCCGAGACAATGCATAGGCGTCTGATGAACTGATGGCGTTCAAAAACAATGGACAAGTATACTCCCTAGGCGTCTTGTGAAGTCCTCTTAAAGTTCAGTTAACCTGTTATTGTTCACGCCTTTGGTAGGTGACCTACACAGGGTTTAAGGTGCATCTATTTCGACTCTTACAGACAGTCATATTGTTGCGAGTTGATTAGCTGCAAATCTATCGTTCCTGGTTATTCTGATGTGTTATTCGCATTATATGAGTTTGTTGTATCCGTGCGCGATTGCTGCGTACCGATTCGAGTGTAGATCGGATTTGACAACGGCTGAATCCGTCTGCATTTTGAAAACAGCCGATGAAGCATTTAACGCCTCCTGCTATTGCGTTAGGACAATTGAATGCGAACTTTCACTTGTCCCTCAACCGTTTCTTACTTCGTGTCTAGCTCGGCCACCCTGGCCTTTGCTCACTTACAAAACAGGCTTGACTAAACTTCAGGCTTATACCCGGTGCTCTCAGCTCACGCGTTTCTCTTCCCTCAGGCACTGTTCGCGCTCCAATGGATATCTCAGACGCTCCCATTGTCCAGTGAGTGCGCGCGGCACACTGTGCACCAGCTGTGCTCCGTTTAGTGAAGTCTCAATTGCCGTCCATATGAGTTGGACTACGCTAGTCTCACAGTTTTCCTACCCACCTCCGAAGTGTGAGTATTCTGCGCGTAATTGTGTTCAGTCTCTACGCTATAGGGATTTCTATTGGCTGGTAACCTCTGCCCACGCAGTGCTACGTGGATGCAAGTGGGATGATTATCGGATGGTAACCATTGCATTAAGGAGGAAAGCTTCTGCACTAAGAATGATGGCTTCTGCACTAAGAATGATAGCTTCTGCACTAAGGATGTAAGCGATTGCGTTAAGGATGTTAGCATGTGAAAAGTGGTATAGTCCACCAAGCCACATGCATGAAAAGTAACAGCATTACTCACACTAACGCATAACAGAAGCGCAACAGGTTTGTCAATGCCTCCCATATCGCTCATGATTTATCGCGCCGTATCAACTTCGCTAGCAAGATGGCGAATAGCTTGCATGCCCAGTGGAAAATCGCAATTATGATGAATACCAGACTCTCTCAAGTGCGCACAAAGCGTTTTAGCTTCTCAGTAACCTACATAGACGAATAAGTCGGAGAACAAACAATTAGCGCTGCGCTTCTGCATGTCGGTATTGCGTCTATTTGTCTGTTATACTTTCTTTACAACTGCCAATGCTGGGAATGCCTGTTATAGGCTTGGTGGGTATTTATATTTATCTGCAATCGATGTCCCGCACGCAATATCCAGTTCTCTGACGTCGTGGTCGCCCACCGACCTTCCGTGGGAGCGTGGACCACTTGAGTACACTCCATTTACCGGGGTTTTCCTACTTTGCGCCGCAACCATGCACCGATAGTCGAATGTGGCCTACGAGTGATAATCCCCTGTCACCTGCCACGCTATCTTGTGTGTGGTGTCGGCTAACCGTCTTATATCATCTCTGGGCTGCTGTACAAATAATACGTAGCCAACCTTCACAGTGATAATGCCGCATGCTGGCCTTCCAGCAATATAGCAGCACCCTTTATACCATAGTTTATTACTCTGCTCCGCCAAAATCAACAGAACTAATCATCTGTTTCTCCAACGCCAACAGTGGCGACAATAGCAAGAAATATCTGCGACTTTTTAAGGAACCAAAATGCTCTGTATCTGCCATGCAGAAAATTCCATGTACCAGGACCCTTCCTATCCTTCTAGAAAAGTGTCAAATATTTTACAGAAAATGTCGTGTTCAAAGGACCGTATTTTATAAATCAAGCAAATGAATTACGCGCCCGTAATTCAGGATACGTGTCGCACCAATTTCAATCGTCGCTTGACCATCGATTAAGAGCCGACGACGCACACAACCAGCTGTACACTTAACAGTAAGGCACTGAATATGTTACCTCGGCTGGTGTCGAAACGTCTGCAGCACAATTGCTTAACTCGGGAAACGAACAGAAACCAGAACGGATCCACTTCACTGGTCACAGAAGTGTCAGAGCCAAGGGAAACCCATCGTCTCATTAAACCAACATTCTTTTGAGAAGCCGGACAAGGAAACGTTTGGCCTTGTGGGATCGGACATGCCGCGTTTACCAAAGCAATCCCAGCGTAGAAAATTGGGCAGATTACGCATATTAATGCAAATAATGTGTGCAGTTGGTTCGTAAGGGCAAGTTAACATCACAACATTAGCTAGCCAAACGATTCTGTTCGAACTACAAGCTTCGTTACAAACACGACAGTAGACTTGGTATGATGCAGCGCGGATCCCCACGGCTAACTATGATTAGTGAGTACAAACACAACGCAAAAAGACGGCCAATGTCTTACGGATCCAGTAATCATATACCCTCCAAGGTGCACAAGCCTCGAATGCTATTCCGGCTTCTGGCACTACACCAACAATTTTGGTTGGCATCACCTTCGCTGCACTAGCGGTGCCGAAAAACTACCGTACTTGCGTACACACTGCTCTCGTGGAGCGAGTAACATACCTAAACAATGCAGGTAGCAGCCATGCACTTACCTAGACCACTTTCTGGATTACTTCAGCGTTGTTTCGAAGAGAACATACATCCTTCAAAGTGGAAACGAGATACCATCACCCCTATTGGCGCGGTATCAAGCTGACCTTAGCTCGCCACTTACCGTGCGGTAAAGCGACGAGCGTTATTCACATAAGTCACGATCACACTGGCCCAGACTACTTGCTCACAGAACGTTAGGCCAAAAGCTTCAGAATGGTACACTAATGTGGCGCAGTAAGCTTTGTTAAACTTATGCGGTTTGGAATAAGATGCACAAATTATCGTAAAAAGTTCCAGCCTAGATCTGCACGCCTTAGCCTCAGCGAGATAGCGAAACTTAATGATGAGATTGCTCTCCTCTGTTTCTGCACTGAGTGTACGGCTACTGCACTTGTTAGATGTATACCTGCGTTGGTACGGAAGTACGATAGACTGACAAAGATTGTAGGGCAAGCAGCTACCGTGAGACTTGTCCCATAGAAACCAGGCAACTCTGCGCCTCGAATTTGATGCTCAAATTCCAAATTAAAACAATGTAACCAGACCGAACGTAAAAGTAACCATCCAGTTAGATACCACGATATTAGGAACTGCTCATAACTTTGCGTTTGCAAAATCTGCATCATCAGATCCATGCGCTACATCAACTACCATTAAATGCCTGGTAAAATAACGTTTGTTGCTGTTATTCATTTGACAGAGGAATCACTAGTTGTTCAACCAAAGAAAACAACCCACGGCTCTCTAAAAATGAAAATGGGACAATATCAAAATTCTCTGTCTCTTATTTGTCCAACTGTGCCTAAATCCAGAGTGAATTTCACAAAAGATAATATACTAGAAGTGAGGAAACATAGGGACTCACTATGTCAGCGAACACGGGGCTCATGCTAAGGCAGTCAGATGATGCGTCTCGTCCGTTATCCAAGCTCAGTACACTACGGTGAACCGCGGTTACTCCAGGTAACTTTACATTAAAGTATTCAATGTTGAATTTGTAGAACCACTGGGTGGTTGGATTGCGACACGCTGTCCCTATTCTGACCTCGTTCTAATTTGAAGTTGACCTCAGTCATTACGATCACAAGGACCGAACGCGAATTGTAGGTGGCTTCCACCGTAAACCACCAGGCTCTGGGTTCCACCCAACTAAGGATATCTCCACCTGATGTATCCAAACCAGAACGAACCCGCGGTCGTGGGGTATCAGTGCTGGGAGCAGCAACACCGAATCACTACAGTAAGGTTTTGATCCAAAGTCAGCTCTTTTATCATCCGCTCCATTCCGCACCACCCCATGCACAGTTCGAATATTTCCAGATGTTCCACGGACCGAAAGCCAGAAATGAAATCTAAACTCAGAAAACTACTGCAACTAAATGGACGTATAATCTTTCTCTGTCCACCGTGTTCAAGAGTTTCAGACTCCAAGAGAGCCCACGGATTGGATGACTGAAGCTGCATCCGCAAGGCACGCGCCCTCGGAAACGTGAAAGCCAGTTCGCTCGCATTGTCGTCATGATAGACTAGCTACAGAGGGAACGGTCTACGATTGATAAAAGTAAGAGTGTAAACCAAACACATGACGGAAAAGGGGAAGGAAGCGTGACTAAAAATGGCAAGAAACTGATAACCGAAATACGTCTCAAATCAATGGGCACCTGGTCACAAACCAACGAGATGACGTTGAGCATGCTAACCTTATGTACTCCTGTCAACGTACCTCTCTGAACCGGGATTAAGCCAAAACACTCAGTCAACTGAAGGATGTCTAGGTTTATAGCCAGTCACTGATGCCGAAGAGTTAAAATGAAAACCCAGAACTGCCTGGGGACCAGCCATTTAGGAACAACGAAACAGCAGACACAGACAACTCCATGAGGGTCGGCATAATTCTCCAACGAGAAAGAGCAGCAACAAATACATTGCTAAAATCTGAGTCCCTCAACTCTTTGGATACAAATGCACAAGGTCCACACAGCAAGTTAACCGAGTTTCGTACCCGCCACACTGTCACCCCTTGGAATATTGTCATGAAATATGGCTGAATATTGTGATTACATATGCCGAGATAGCCCTGCTTAGCCTGACTCTTCTACATAAAATAGGCCCAGTAGAGGGGACGGAGCGCTTTTGTATTACCTAGCTGATCAACATTGAGATTAAATCGATGATCCAGATACGCAAGTTGTCGATTCTCTCTGGTGCCGTCTGCAATTGAAATGTGGTGTGCTTATTTGCAATTATATATCGCTCTTCCAGATCCACCCTGGAAAAAGATCGCCGCCTCGCGGATGCTATGAAGCGTATTCTAGCACGGTCATACAGTAACATCCTTTTTTGGGGACTTCAATCTTCACGCAACTGTAATCCCAGCTTCGCTGAATGAAAGATTTAAAGCGGACTCACGAGAACTAATCGCCGATATGCCACAACTTCATCACCGCTCCCACGGGATTCAGTACTGACGACGATCCATCTGCCTTATACCTTGTGTTCTCCAAGCAGGAACTAATCATTCCTGCAGTAAACATAAGTTAACCGCTTTGCAGTATCGATCACGCAACGCTCCTCCTCCGCTGCATTTGCTACGCCGAATATGTCTGCGCAAACGGCAACGAAGTTCACGTTGTTACCCATTACGGCACACTCTGCGAGGTCGTTCAAGATATTAACGGATATTTCCTAACTAGGCAGTCTCCCCACGTGGCCTGGAAAGAATTTGTCCCTCTGTTCTGATGGCTAGTGGCAAATGCCCATGAAACCAAATTCTTCGGCCTGAATCAAGTGAAGTCCTTCCTGAAGAGCCAGGTGCGAAAATGCAAGGAATTACTAAGTTAGATCTGGCGCTTATAATACCTGTCCGGATGCGAAGGCATGGGTAGCCTATATAACTCAGCAAAATCATAGTGTCGAATTAGTCCGCGAAAACAAACTCAAATACCAACAGGACTTAGCGACGAAATGCTCTAATAATGCTAAGCTTTTCAAAGGGCAGGTAAACAAGCTCCGGAGACTACGGCGCTGGATGCCGGTTCTACGTGCAGTAGATAGTATGGCCTTCACTAAAAAGATGCGGCGAACGCACTCCGTCAACAGTTTATCTGTGCTTTCCAAAGTGAATCATCACCACACCAGTTCATGGCAGCTCACTCCGCCCTCAGGATTAAGCATCGTATTCTTAATCACTACAAATGTGATTAGAAGTGTGTTCTCCTTGCGTGTACACAGCTCTTCTGCTGGGGACAACATCGGAGAGTAAGCAATAAAAACAGTCGTCATGATCCTTGCCTAAACGTTGAGGAAAGGTCGATTCCAACCATTTGGAAAAAGAATAGTTACTCCTATTTCCAAGTGTAGAAATCGTAAAATCACCCTTCTTGCAATGTTAAGTTTTGGAAGAAATAATCGCATAAGTGCTCATGGAATACTTAGAGCATAACAACATCATAGTGCCACTGTGGATTTCGCTGAAATCTGTCAAGCAGCACAAACTTGTCACTAACCAGAGCAAACTGGAGGAAGTCAACCGATGCCACACAAAGAGTTGACGCCGCATACCTGAACTCCGCTAATGCTTTCGATCGGCTGGACCACCGGATAATCTTGCACAAACTAAGAAGCTATGGAATAGGTGACCCTGTGCTAGGTTTGATAAGCAACTTCCCAGCTCAACGTCTGTTGATTATGAGAGTCCTCATATCCATCTGCGACTCAATGGAAGTCCAGTATAGTGTGCCCCAAAGGCCGGTACTGGGACCACTTCTGTTCCTAACATTCACCAACCTTCCACCTACGGTACTTGTCATAGCAGTGTCAGTTCAGAATACACCGAGGAATCAACCGAGCAAACCAATGGGAGGCGGACGTGACGGTTTCGATTACTGAACTCCGATAAGCCCATATTCGTCTGAGTAATTCCACGTTTGTTTAACTGAGTCAGATGAGGAACTTCATCGTCTAAGAATGGTCGTTAGTTATGGACTTAAACCTGCAACTTATATGGAGGAATTTGGCTTGCCAAACGCGCTGTAATTTTCGCCGACTTCACTTTGCTGAATAAACGCTGGTCCCTGAAGGACTGAGTTTTGCAACCTGGTGTCAGAGAAGACAAAGACGAACCCCACCGGCGGCGTTCGGATGCTGTTTGAATCACCAGTGTCAATTTAGATGCCTGTCTCATTGAACACGGATGAACGAAACTTAGCAAGTAATTGGGGTCTATGGAGAAGCAAGTGGATGGATTTATGCACCTTAGTACCTTTGGACAAGTGACCAATGGCGTATCACTCGGCCAAGTTTCGACAAGCAGCCAAAGATGACTCATGCCGAGTGACAGAGATATTGCAATACAACAGAGGCGAAGATCCAAATAATTTAGAGGCGGTATTTGAAAAGTTTAGTGCATATTGCGAAGGTCAAACCAACGACACCGACCAGCGCTATCTTATCTTTCTGCGCAATATAGGCCCAGACGAATCCGTTGACGCATACATCACTAAGTTGAAGATTTTGGTCCGATGCTGCAACTTTTCTAAATGTATGGGCGACTGTCTCATACGCGCTCGGACCGTTTTAGGAATCAAGGATGAAAGTAGGACAAAGCGGCTTTCGCAGCAATGCAACTTATTGCTCCAGCAGTGCATAGATAGCTGCGACAGTGAGTCCTTTACCACCTATCAGTCCCAGCAAATGAAAATCGCAACTTATGCAGAGTGGTGTGCTGTTTCCGGATGCGACATAGCGAAAGCTACTAAAGTGCGATAGGAGATCTGCAAATTTTGCGCCGCGCGACATCCGAGCACCCGCGAACAGTGTCCGGCATGAGGTCGGAGATGCGCCAAATGTGCAAAAGAGAACCGGTTTGCTCCTTGCTCCCGATCAACCAATGTGAGTGCGGTCATTCGTGACAAGCCACCCGCAGATGCAGAACATTCAATTGGCAACGTGTCTGGGATGGCACCACAAAAATATGTTTACGCAAGTCGTTTGATCAGAGGCAAAGCCGTACGATTCTAGTTAAACACAGGTACTGCTGTCGACATTCTAGCAAAGAAGCACTGTCCCGGAGTGCACATTCTCTCCTACCAAGATTGCCTGTGCATGTGAGATGGTTCCAGACTTCCTCTGAAGGGTTCAGCTATAATCGAAGTCGTTAACCCAAGAGATAGAGCCACATATCGACTTGAGTTTGTAACCATGGAGAGGAAGCTCACTTCAGTTCACGGCATTGATTCGATCTAGTCTCTCCGTTTTGTTGTTGTTCATCATGATCGTTCTGTGCGTGCTTGCAGGGAGAAACCGGTATTAGTGATCAGAATCCGTCTGTGTTTAGGCCGGGTTTGGGAAAGTTTGAGGGAACCGCTCACTTTTCCTTAGATCTTTTGATACAACCGATAACGCAACCGGCTACGAGAGTTCCATTTTCGTCGCGTGACGGGTACTTTTCTGAATTGAGCTAATTACTGAGAGAGAGTGTGATTGCCAAAGTCGAGGAGACAACCTACTTGATTAGTCAGGTCGCAATCATTACGAAGAAGACGGGAGAACTACGCGTGGGTATTGACCCAAAACCGTTGAATGAGGCCTTGCATAGACAGCATTATGCGCAACCTACTCTACAAGATATGCTGCTGTGTCCTACCAAAGGTAAGCGTTTCACGAAGGTATACCTCACTTCGGAATTCTGGCAATTCTAGTTGATGAAGTCAGTTTCCTCACAACATTTGCAACATCGTTCGGGCTTGGGCGTTGACCGCGTTTACCGTGACGGAGCTGTACGCTATCAGGCGCTTCCCCAGGTTGCGGATCGGGGCATGTCTTCCTTGTGGAGGTAACTGCAAATAAGTCTCGTCTGCTTTACAGACGAGGTGAATAAGCAGTCGCGGACAATCAGCTGCAGCATGGCAGTGCGTGGGGAGTTCTGAGCTTGTCACTTGGTTCTCCATTTAATACCACACGTGCTCCTACAGCGCTGCGTCAAAGCCAAAGTGAACGGCTATATGGTCATTGACCACTCACCTCTGTAACTGGAGGTGCATATCTAACAGAGGGCAGATAAACAACCTTGCTAGCCCCCGGCTTCTCTGTGGAATGCTTCCGAACAAAAAGAAAGCGAATAAGCCACCTGGCTGCAAACGGTCTTCTTGAATTGTTCCGCTGCCTTGCGGGTCAGGTCTATAAAATAAAAGTCTCTGGGTGGGGCCCCTTAAGTCAACTCTCCTCCTCGGCCTGGGAAACCGGGAAGCTCTGCCCACAGAGCACATGGGACTTTGTATCCCTCCCTCTGACTCTTCTTCCTTTTTTATTGGTACTCATGTGTCGTGGCACTCTGGCGTTGTTTATTGGGAAAGTGTTAAATACGATACACTACAATACACCGTTTGATCTAAGAGTGTAGAGTGCACTTGTTCAAAACCATTGGTGCAAGCAGTAGACGCTTTAGATGGTGCAGCCTGCGGGACAGACGATATTTTGATCTATGGCGCGACAGAAGGAGAGCATGAGGCTGACCTCTACCGTTTCTGGCAGCGTTGTGTGCAAAAGAACATCACTCTTAAATGTGAGGAAACTGAACTATGGAAAACGTGGTGGCTTTCAATTGGCATTTGCTAACAACCAAAGCAGTCAGGGTCCACACAGGGTAATGGAAGGCAATTCGTGAGATGCCGCCTCCTAACGACGTGAAGGGAATCTATCGCTTACACTTATGGTGAATTAGTTGAGCCGTTTTATGCCAAGACTCGATGATATCATGATGTCGATCAGGAAGCTAACACACAAAGGAGTAAAGTGGAGTTGGAGAAAGGAACAAGAAACCGCGTTTGCAACTATTAAGTACCTTATCAGCAAAGCGCCTATACTCCAGTATTACGATCCATCGCAGCCTTTGGAGGTACATAGTAAAAATAGCCAGGACGGAATAGGTACTGCCCTCTTACAGAATTGAAACGCTTTTGTTATCCGTAGTCGACTGTTTGCCGTAACCGCTATGCGCAGATTGAAAAGGAGATGCTTGTGGTAGTCTACGCCATGAAGCGTTTCAACGTGTATACTTTAGGAAGAAAGACAACTGTGTGTACCGACCCCAAACCATTTGTGCCAATAGCCAGGAAAACGCCACACGTTTTTCTTCCTTGCCTTCAGCATATGCTTTCTCCGGCTTCAAAAGTACAACGTGGATGTTGTGTATACGTCTAGTGTACAGATGTTCATGGCGGATACGCTGTCAAGTGTTCAGCTGCTGGTACCCGAGCATAATCCAGAAGAGCTGGAAGCAGTAAATGTAGTACAAAAGCTGAAGGTGACAGAAGATCGCCTAAAGGAAATAAGGCGCCACATGGAGCAGGATGCAAAGTTTTAATTTGTGAAACGTTGTTCTAAATGGGTGGTCAAATGCAAAAAAGCATATTTCAACGGAACTGACATCGTACTTCAATTTTCGGGATGAACTCTCTGTCTACGATGGGTTGCTGTTCAAAGGAAGCCGTATTCTGATTCCGTCATCGCTCGGAAGAGAAATGCTGAACTACGTTCATCGCGCTCACCTGGGTGCAAATTATACCATTAACCGAGCAATGGAATTGACTGTTGGCGAGGAATGACCTGTCAAATGAGAGATCGTGTCGAATGGTGAGACTTGCCGTGCACATGAAATCTGGCAAACGAAGGAACCAGTAATGCTGCATGATGTCGTTTACCGACCATGGCAGAAGGTGGCGGTGGATTTATTCAGTGATAACGGGAAATATTACTTACTCACGGTGGATTACTATAGGGATTGTTTTGTCCTAATGCGATTTTATCTCACGTATATGACTATCTAAACTACCTCCTATAAACATGCACACGTCCCTTAAACTACTTTAGTTAACTTCGACAATATTCACGCGTTGGTGGCATTTTATTAACATCCATTTGCTTACGTCTGGAACTTATCTCGGATTTGTTCGTAACCAATGCATTTCATCTGCTCATTCAGTGTAGAATTATGTCGCCGGATCTGTATGCATTATTCGATTTGTTTTATATGATCTCGTCGTTTCAACTGATTTGTTGTCGCCTGATATCCCCGGCATGGTTGCGTTTGATGTGCATGTTGACAAGATGCCTACTTGTCTCTTACCCACTACCTCGTCCATACTCGCTCCAAGAGACAGTTGGTCTTTGCCGGAGGGTGTTGTGTCACCGCTGACGCCTTCACCTCACGACCGCAAGGAGTCCAAAGACAAGCCAGAAAGAGACTTGTATACATGAAATCACAGTTGCTTATATAGTTTTGAAGGCAAAATGAAGGAAAGCTACTAAATTAAACTTGAGCCAACCAACAGAAAGAAAAACGTCAAATACAACGGGCGAATAAGCAACCATGTACTCAAGAGCGAATCACATATGTCCTTAAAAATAGCATCATGGGACTCCAAGCATAAAGCGAACACCCACTTACACTGACGGGCACTGGCCAATCAGAATAACGAAATGAAGCGTTTAAACAAATGTCACGAAACAAACGGGAATAAGAAATGCAGACCCAAAAGTTGAAAACCAGTACAATAATCGTGTGACAACTAAATATTCCTTTAACATAATCAAGTAGAACAGTAATGCGGAGAAAAACCAATGGAATGTGTTCTTGCAAATTGCACAGCTGAAAAGGACATGATGGTGAGCGTCAATTAACAATGACGTGTGTGGACGAATGGGGCTAACCCAGTAGAGCGTTTAAACAACAGTCAAGAAGTAGAAAATAGGAATAGTAAAGAATAGCTATCAAGCTCGTTCACAACAAATGAATGTCTAATAGCTGTTCTCCTAATAGTGGGGACGGGGTGCACAGTCCTTGTGGCCGTGTTAGGATCAAAGAGTGGTTCCATGCACTCAGTGTGGAGCGGACTACGGTCAAGCCACCGCCTTGTGTGCGCTTGTTTCCCAAACACAGCGTGCTTGTGTATGCCTGTGAAGGAGTGTAGGCCGGCTCCGTTGATGAAACCTGGCTCCCATCCGCATGCTTCCCGGTCTTATTCCTTCGGGTTTACACTGGATATGGGGTGTGTGGTTGGAGCTGTGGGTGGTGCAGCGCAAGCCACCCATGGTCGCTCTGTAGGCGCAGGCGTCCTGTGGCTGGCCACAGTGACAGGCAAATCCGAAAGCGGATGCCGCCGACCATTTTGAAATCGAGTTATTCAACACTGCGACCACAGAGGCATTAACAGTCTCAGATGTCAGTTCGCGCGGCACGGTATACCGAAGAAGCTGGCTTCCGACATTGGGCCCCAGTTTGACAACGCTGCGTTCCAGGTCTTTGCAACAAAGTGGGAATTCATGAACCAGCAAACTAGCCTATATCATAGGCACTGAAATGGAAAGACAGAGTCGGTAGTGAAGCAGGAGAAGCTACTGTTATCAAAGGCTAGAGAAAATCCGTACCTCATGGTAGTGGAGAATCGCAACATTCCTTCAACGAATATCGGTTTGAGCCCGGTTCGGCGGCTGTACAGCCGAAAGACTAGGACGCTGATGCCCGCATCTGCTACAACTTTGCGCCTAGTTTCGACACAGCATGAGCGAGTACTGAACAATCTGAGAAGACGAATGACCCCTCAGAAACGGTACTACGACCGCGGTGCACAAGTATTAACTGAGCTAAAAGTTGGGGAGGAAGTGTGGGTTTAACCATTACCCGATAGTCAAAAGCGGTGGAAGAAAGTGTGGTGACTGCGAAGATCGGTGCCAGGTCACAAGAAACAAACGTTGAGAGGCAAACGTTCAGAAGAAATCGAGTGCATTTGAGAAGGCATCAGAGACAAAACTGTGGACTGAGTGTAGAGCACCAGATGGCGTGGTGTAAGCAGACCACGGCCGTAGATACAGCGGAGACGACGCGGAGTAGCAAGGTGTACGGGGTGGATAGGAATATGGAGGCGCAAGAATATGAAACATGGGAGGATGTGATGGTAGTATCAGATCAGAGTGAGCGGATGGACCAACAGAGCGAGCCAAATAGCCAATGGGAGGCGGACGTTACGGATTGGATTACAGGACTCCGATAATCCCATATTCGTCTGAGTAATTCAACGTTTGTTTAACTGAGTGAAATTAGGAACTTCATCATCTCAGAACGGTCGTTAGTTATGGACTTAAAACTGCAACTTATATCGAGGAGTTTGGCTTGCTAAACGTACTGTAATTTTCGCCAACTTGACTTTAGCGAATAAATGCTTGTCCCTGAAGGACTGAGTTCTGCAACAGTGCTCCAGTCAAACTTCATACTATTAACAGACGAGGTCAACATCCGGCGTGGGATCAAGATAATGGGTGACTATGCGGCACTAAAAAAGATCACTATAGAACTTACACATGGTCTTCCGAAAACTGGCTCCAGTTCAAGTTGGCCAAATGCTAAGTTCTGAGCATGCGCTGTCACTGTTCTCATAAACATCAATTGGGATATCAGCAGCAGCAATATGTTATGCAGGAAAGCGAGCTCTGAGTAACCGTGCAGAACGACGTTAGCTGTTCGAATCAGACGGAAGGGGCATGGAGTGGAGCCAGGCAGCGCCATGTCCAACTACCATAGGCGTACGGGCATTTCGAGCCATAAATCTTTCTACCAACGGTGAACACCTACGTGAGGCCGCACAGGGGTACGCGATCCAGGTCTACTGACATTGGCGCAAGCTCAATGCTGCTGCTCCCGAAGCACCACAACGTAGGGAGAGGAACTTCGTTAGGAGAATGTTTCGCCGCTATTACCAAAAGCAGACTGCAGGACGTAGGCTTTTACAGCGGCAAATACCGGCGCCTGTGAGAGGGCCAGATTATAATGTACCAACTACTGCTCAACCCCAATCATTGCTCTCGTGATCTGTTGCAAGTCAGCAGCATTAGCAACCTAAGAGGCCACCAGATTAAACTGACGCCGCACCACAGTCAAGTTGATTGCCGACAAATTGTTTTCAACCTTCGGGTATCCAAAACCTTGAACACTCCTCCTTCGCACGTTATTTTCACCCCCAGGTTAACTCTTTCTTAAAAACCATTGGACCACGCGCTGTCCCATTGCAAGACGAAGTAACACAATTAGTGTGCTAACCAACCCGCTCCGCTCCTTAGTGGTGAGTAGACTACCATGTGTTTATGTGAAGAACTCGATGAGGTAACTCAAATCAGAATTTTCAAGCTTTGCTGCCACTTTAAACAATCCCTTTGTATTTCCTATTCCGGCCATTCTAAGGGAATTGTCAAGCAGTACTTTTTGCACAGTATAAGTCATTGTTTATTGTTCATTGTTCAATGCTCTCATCAGGTTCATGGCAACGATCATCGCAGACCCATTAATAGGCCATCTGGAAAGCTACGCCATTATCGCACCGGAGCAGCACGTGTTTTGTCAACATCCATCCTGTGCCCTGAACCTGCTGAAGCATGCAACAAATGGACCAAAGCAATCGACCAGAGGAAAAGAACCGGTGTTATCTACTTGGAATTTTCGAAAGCATTCGATTGCTTGGATCATCAAATCATGCTGCACAAAATCCAGCACTACGGCATAAGTGATCCAGCATAAGGATGGATCAGTAACATCCTCTGCGGACCACAAACGAGCTTGGAGTTTAAACATCTCTGCCCAACCCGATTCGATAGCCATCAGGCTTCATGACCCTGACCTATGTGCACACAAGAAATTTGTCCAGCACTAACTCTACCCTGGTCACCTGTAACACGGACACATAGTGTGGACAACGCCACACACACAAAAAAAACTTTTAATCGCCGTGTGGCCAATCGCCTAGTTTGGTCACTCAGACCATCTGGCTTTTGAACCTGTACTCTTAACTGATGTTTACGTTCATGTCATTCATTTGTGGTGTATTAGCCTGATGAGGAACCACTGAAAACGAGCTTGTTCGCTAACATTTGTTCTGAATCTCGTAGATGCCTGACAAGATTGTCACTGACACGGTTGGAGCAAGTCTACGTTAACGGATTGGAACGCTGGCCAATCGAACGTATTTGCGCTGACCTGATGGCGTTAGCTTAACCCTGGGTACGCTCTCGTGAGACGGAAATTGAGCGAGCGTGAGAACGATCCTAGCCGCACGTATTCGGGTAGACGCTGAGCCCTCGGAACGGACACACACGAGAGGGGGTTACGGTAGACGCGTACTAGTGACTTAGACGCGAACGCTCCCCGGCTAACGACGCACACAAAATCAAGTGACCCGACCGACTCCCAACTACGGTGAAGAGGGAGCAAGACAGGTGGTCCGCTCAAGGCGCTTTTATGACCAACAAAGGGCGAATCACAGGCAATGCTATGGGTTATGAAGTTAGGGAAAACAGCTACCACGACGGAGTGGTAGTTTGCAAAGAACATTGTCAACGTGTGCGCAGTTGGGTCGCGTCTCGGCGTAGCTGAAAGCTGCTGCGTTGTGGGGAGGAATTGGACCCCGCTTTCCACAGCCGTTATGCCAAAGTTTCTGGCACATTGTTGCGGGGATATTTGACATGCTCACAACAGTACGGTTTACCATGGTTTTTAGTACATGGACCTCACCTGTGATAATTTTATTGACCACCTGGCAAAATTTAGCATCCAAAATATGTACTCTTCGCGGACGACAACGTAACGGATGAACAGGAGATCCTCCAGCGCGATCACATTCAACGTGGGACAAGTGCCGCTTTGTCAACATCCGCCATCGACTTGCTCGTATCTACAAGCTATCACGCGTTGTAAGCACGTGAGGTAAAGACACAGAGAAGTGAAGGAAGATCGACAAACTCATAAGTCATGCGATTAAAAGAGGCACGTTGGCATCGTACTATACATCGTACCACTATACATATTTTGTTCAGGTGCATTGAGTCAAAGGCGGTTGATCGTTACGAATGGCGTGAGCTGATCAAGAGGACGGTTACCCAAATGCAGGAGAAGGCACTATTGCACGGGGAAGAAAAATGTCGGTACGGAAGCGACAGGCGCCGATGGATTCTGGACCATCGAGGTCGAGTGCATAGTGCTGTAACACATGCGATTGCGAGTGCCTGAGCCAAGCGGGCTCGGCAAGCCACCAGCCGTTCTACGTGGGGCCAGCTTCTAAAAGACGACGAGCCAAGTAATCATTTAAGCAAAGCCAGCGCAGTGATTGATAAGTGCGCTGCGTCCGCTTACATTTGATTTAATAACCCAGGCCAACTAAGCGGTTGATATAGTACGTGGGCCGAATTGTCGTTGCAGTTGGTCTGCGCGTGTGTCTACGTGTTGAGCTTCTTGCCCTTCGAGGGTTGGTTTTTGTTTGAAACCCCCGGTGTGACTGCGCTTGATGTGAATGTTGACAAGTTTCCAACCGGTAAATTGCTCACTAAATCAACTGCACTGGCTACAGGAGACTGGTAGTCGTTGCTGGAGGGGACATGGTGCAGGGACTTCGTGACGATGCTAGGCTCAAAGGGTGGTTCCGTACATCCGGAGTGGAATGGGTTTCGGTCCAACTACCGATTTATGAGCGTCTGGTACGCATGGCTTCCGCTCGGCTTTTTGAAGGAGTGCGTGCCAGCTCCGATGACGAAACCTGGCTCCCGTTCAAGTGTCTTCCAGTGGTATTCCTTCGGGGTTACACTGGATATGAGGTGTGTGGATGGAACTGTGTGTGTTGCAGCGCAAGCCACCCACATTTTTAGGCTTAGGCCTCCTGTGGCTGTCCCCATGGAGATCACGGTGATAGGCTAATCCTCAATCGGATGCCGTCAGCTATATATTATATATGGTTGGCGGCATCCGGTTTCGGATTTGCCTGTCACTGTGGCCAGCCACAGGACGCCTGCGCCTACAGATGGACCATGGGTAGCTTGCGCTGCACCACCCACAGCTCCAACCACACACCCCAAATCTAGTGTAAACCCGAAGCAATAAGACCGGGAGGCATGTGGATGGGAGCCACGTTTCATCAAGGGAGCCGGCCCACACTCCTTCACAGGCATACACAAGCACGCTGTATTTGGAGAATCAACCGCACACAAGGCGGTGGCTGGATCGTAGTCCGCTTCACACTGAGTGCACGTAACCAATCTTCCAGTCTAGCACAACCACAAGTACGGTGCACCCCGTCCCCTCCAGCAACGACCAACTGTCTCCTCGCGCCAGGATGGACGAGGTAGTGGGTAATAGACAGGTAGGCATCAAGTCAACATGCACATCAAGCGCAGCCACACCGGGGATATCAATCAACAACCCATCACCTGGAACGACAAGATGAAATAAAGCAAATCGAATAATGCGTACAGATACGGTGGCATAACTCTTCACTAAATTAGCGTATGAATTAAGTTGGTTAGCAACGTTACCGCGATAAGGAAAAATTGTGCACAAGCTACTTAAAAATGCTACAAACGCAACAAAGTTACCGAAGATAAGTGCAATTAATGTAAGCAACGTGGCCAGTTAATAGAAGATTATTCAGGTAGGCAGAACAAACCACATAAAGTGCAATGAAATTTATCCAGCTTTAAAAGACATAGTTTAAGTGTAAGTTGGTTTAGCCCAACTGCGGTGAAGAAGCATCAAGAATGCAACATCAGCCTCAGCATGAGGCTCTCCAGCCATATATATATATATATATATGCATATTTCATCAGCAGCAAATAGCAGCAAAACGTGTCATAGTGTGCAGTGATTTGGGGCCAACAACACCCACTTTTCATCTACTTCGGCTACGGTCCCAGTGATGCAACTGATGACCAACGTTTACTTCAATACGACTCGCACTGCACATTGATACTGAGCTTCGCAATCCATTCACACAAGCATTGTTTCAAAATGACCCTTGTAATCGGTTAGCATTATCTGTTCAACTCCAGGTCAGCAGGTTACACAACTCGGATTACCGGTCAGTTGGTGTATCTGATGTCACAACGCTACGCTGAGAGCTAACGTTAATTGCTTTGTACGCGCTCAGTTGAGCCAAAGTAAAGGAGGATTGCCAAAAGCTATCGTACGTTCAAGCTAAATCTCGACACATTGTGACCTTATGGAACCTGGTTGTTGCAGACTTCCTAATCTTCTTGAAAGACAATGTGAATTCATCATACATTGCAAGATGTAGCTGATTCCTAAGGCTGTTTGCTGTCAAGATTCCTCGAGCAGATTGAGAATCAGCCTTTCACAAACTTCAACATGTCACTATTGCCTGACAGCTTGGCCGCTTGTTTTACCGCAGAATTTCACAGAGTCGGATAAGGGTCACGCACTTATGGGGTAATAATGCCGTTTTCTCTGTCATGGAAGTACTATTGGTTTGGTGTCTGGACTTAAAGAAAGTCGATAAACTGATAAAGTAAATACACAAAATACGCCTTGGGTCTTATCACAGACAATAGTTTGAACAACGTGGGTGTCGAAATTCAAGAAATCCTTACACATTAACTGAATAGTACATAATACCTCTAAAATATGTCAGAAGTACACAAGGAATGGTAGCATTGTCCTGTGCGTTTATTCGATCAGATCTCAGTGAGAATACTCGAACTTACCTCTCGCCTCATATTTATAATACTCAATATTCTTAGTATGATTCCAGTCGGTCCAGCTACTCCGACGAAAATGAACTAGCGTTGACGAAAGCCAACTAGTTGCAAACCATAATTGCCTGTGGACTCGAATGCAACCCACAACAATGGTGGGTTAGAATACGTTTAGATATTAGGAAGAGGCACTTGCGTTTTTGAAAAGATACACCGCAATCACGCTAGGTAAGACCGCTACACTACATATGGTAAAGCGCTAGAGGTGATTTTCTTGCAAACAAAACTTTTTAGCATTGGGTTTTCGCCGGATCTTATTGGATCCAATCCACGAACGTTTTCTCATTTGCTTAAGGCTTAAGATATCGAAACAGAAGTGAGGTAGCTGGGGAAGGGTAGTGTGAGCCTGAACTTCAGAGGGAGAAAAAACAGGCGGTTTCACCATTTATCCCTACAGGAAAGCCAAAGCTTCAAAATTCATGAAATCTGACTTCATTCATTTTACTAGCTAAACAAAATTGTTCTGTCTTTCCCCTAGCTCAGTTCTCGGGATCATGAGAAAATTAGCACATGTTTCGAACTGGGTTCTATGTATTAGAATGAAAATTCTGTAGAGATATCTCTGACCCATCGTGCGATCAACCTGTAGCAGAGTCGAGGAATAACTTGCATATGTATATCTAAGCAAGGATAATGACGGATCAGATTTCACTTATTTTTGCAGGACGGAAGCCTTCATGTGAGTGAAACATGAGAAGAGTAGGAGCTGGTAGTTCACATTTTGGTTAGTGTTCCCTTCTTCTGTAGTTTGTTTCCTGTCTGTAAGCCTTGGTTTGAAACTACGGACAAATTGATAAATGATAAAAAAGTAACTATAATTTATCACAGCTAAAAATGCAAGTGCTTGGGAAATTTCGTAGGACCATTGGGGTTAAAACTATAAAATCAGAAGCAAAATTCTGTCATTTGTTTAAGCACCCTTCGAGTTAAATGTTCTGCTGAGTAACGATAGTGTTAGGTGCGAATTGCTTGCAAGCATACAAAACAACTTGAAGAGTAGTAATAATTGATCTTTTATGAAAGTAGGGTAGTAATACGGAAGCTCAATCATACTCCGCTTCTTTGGGTCCATGTGAGCATGAAACCCGGTTTGGTAGCATGCTAAAGTATTCTAGCTTAGCGCAGTTTAGGTAACGAAATGCTGGGAGCTAGGGCAACAAACAATCCTGTTATTTGAATTTCTCCAAAGCAAGGGTGAAACCGACTTTGGGAGAGTTTCTGGGTTGTCAAACCCGGAAGTGCATAGTGCTTCCGTCGACAATCTAAGTGGTTGTGTTGTTCACTCAGTTGCAAGCAGTCACATCTGAGGTAAATGTTCTGGATGGCATTCAGCAAATGACGGCATACGTCATTGGAGTCACGCAATAACTGACACTAATATGAAAGAACCACGTCGAATTCATTGAGCTGACGCTGACGTGTTGTCCTTTATTCCTTCTGGAGAACAGGAATTTTGTTGGTTTGGTTAATGAGGACGATCTCGGCAGCCCTATTGCCCTATTGCGGCAAGAAGGAAGAGGCAAGAAAGCACCATCTTTATTGCACACTACCACCAGATCCACAAGCTGTACGCACGCGTGTACTCATCGACTATGTATCCGTCCAACATACATGCGGAATAATACATGTCATTTTCGTGCCATTTTGGCAGTCAACTTTAGGGGCTCTGGCTGCTTGTCTGACTCCGTAGCTTTGGATCCGTCACTCGCATTCCGATCAGTCTGGGGCTGTTCTAAATCTCTTGATTTGCTTGGTCTCGGTTGCATTATTCGGCTTGGGGTTACGCTTGGATGAACCGAGAAAAACGGTTCTGTCCGACTTATTGGACTTTCGACACATCGCTTTCTGTACTCCTTGGCTCAAGCCCGTCCCCGTTCGTTGAATGCTGTCCGCTCTCCACTCGTATTGTTTGCTTGGCACTGCGCCGTCCGGTCTCGTCCGTGATATCTGCGCCCGTTTCGGTCCTCGCTCGTTCTATTAACCTTTCAGTCTCCTGCGTGATTACTGCCTTCCGCGCCACTACACAATGAAGAGCAAAAATATTGTCGAGACAAAACCAGCTCTAAACTATAGATGGATACGGAATCTTCGCTTTGCTTTGTCAGAACCCCATGTACTACCGCTGTCTTCCTGATTTGTGAAAAAGCTAAAGGGACATCCATTTCCCAGAGGTTAATGGATCAAGGGCTCCAGTACATCCATGTGAGCAGCAGCATCACATATACTTCTTACGCGGCCAAATAATTATCATTAGTACAAGGACCCGACTCCGAAGTTAGTGCTTCCATTGTACCCGCGTGCATGTTTCTGAGACTTCGCTCAGTGAAGAGAGTCTGTGACACAGCGTAAACTTCTGTGATCCATCTGCCTTTCATAACGCCGAGTCCAAATAAACAAGAAATAAAGTAATAATTATGTGGCCAATTTACACTTTCTGCTTGATAGAGTCAAATTTTCTTGTGCACTAGGAAAATTCAACTTTCTCATAGTGAACTTTTGTATACCTCACTGATGGTGGCGAATATCGATAATGGGAAAGTAACATCGCAATGCAGCGCTGCGCTTACATCTGACAGATATTTAACACTTCTGGGCTAATTGCTAATGATTTAAGCTACCTATTCTACCGAGGTCAGAAGTCTCTTTTGCGATGAATCGAAATAACTGAAGCCCGGATAAGCTTGTCAGATTGTGGTTGATTCTCTGAGTTGGGCAGTTTCGTTGCAGTCGAGTTAATATCTCCATTGCTTCAATGCGTACGGGATAATCTCACTAAATGGCTCGTAGGCCCTTGATTGACAAACATCTGAGATTACTACTTGATCTATTTGATTTATCTCCCATGACCTTTGCCCATACCGAGTGGGCTAAACACGGAGGATATTATCTACAGTCTTACAAGAGCACAAGTGTACCCCAACGCATCACTGGTTTAGGCTTACGTTGATGAGGATGAACGCAATTTTGACTGAGACAAAACGATGTTCTGACGTAGAGATAGACAAGAAAATGAGTGGAATTTCTCGAAGCATGTTGTTCTACACAGAGATTAATAAACATGCTCATTCACTTAGATCTGACGTAACAACGACTGAGAAAGAAAGCTACAACATTAAATCAAGAAGTGGCGACTGCATGAAGAACAAAGACCGCAGGACAAGAATCAAATAGGTTAACTTCATTTATCACCTGCTCGTCCACCAAGGGCAAATGACCCGTTCAGCGAGGTTGCCCACTACACAGTAATGTGCTGAGGATGTCTGATTGATCGGTTTTTGGAAGCACTCATTGTATTAGTGGATTATGCGCACAATCTCAAAACAGACCGCGATCTGCATCGATATTTTTCGTACACATATGGTCGCTCCGAATCGTTTATCCTGCCCTTTTGTGGACAATTCCTCACCAAGTTGTTGCAAATCGTTCAGCTTACATTCATTCAACTCGGGTTTATCAGCTCTACAAGCTGCACACTTATCTTCTGGATTATTTTCTTCGTTTCAACGTCTGCTTCAAGTCCGTTTTCGTGACAGATGTTGTTGCCGAAACTCAACAGTGCAATCTTCTATCTCAAGTAATTTGTGAATTTCCTGCACGCCTTCGAAACTGCTTTCTTGAGCTGATCAAGTGAACCAAAAGCCGTTCTTCTCCAATTCCGTTTGCAGCAACCCCCTCGACTTCTCTGGGACTTTATTGTTGGTCCATCATTCATTTGGAATTGATCGTTAACTCAAAGCCAATTCCCACTCTTTATGATCATATCAACCAGTGGGTCGGTAGAATCCATCACACAAACGAGCGCAGGCACATCGCCCGCTAGTCCACCCTCAATTGACGGCAATGCATTGTCAGCAATGCATACAACTTCTTAGCCCATTGTGTCAGTTAACGACCTAGACCTTGTGCGGCCCCGACCTTGTGCTGCCGCCGGCCGTCAGTCATCTCCTTTCATGTGCACTTTTTGACGTGTATTTGTGTCACGTGAAAGTATAACACACAGAGCATTAATCAAGCTTGTGTGAACACCATAACCACGGTGGCTACTGCGATAGACCTCGAGGCGATCAACATAACCATTAAGATCACTGAATTGGTGATAACGATGGCAGGCACTAACTGCCCACGGAGGGCTATACCTAATCACTACAACTGAACGTTAACTGTGGTTATTGTAAGAATCTACGCAATGGAATAAAATTCACTAACTTTTAAAAAATTTCCATCATAATTGCTATCTCCTTGGCCTAAGCGACGTAAAGAAACGGAATTACACGACTGCTTACTTTTGGTTCTGAACGTAGTGTTCGGCTATTCCCTTCATCAGATGCATAGTAATGCTGGTGTCAAAATGCAACAGGCTGGTAGAGATTGTAGAACCAGCCACCTCTGAGAAATCTGCACCACTGGACTGAGAGGAATCACCGCCTCACGCTGGATGTACAATATTGAAATCCAATTCGGATCGGAGCAGTCAACCCGGGCGTGAGAACAATAATCAAGATTTAGGCAACCGAACCACGCTGATTTCTGTCATTGTACCGGGCTCTCTTCTAATGATGCTCTCGGACAAGATACTACTTCAAAGTCTCGCGGTGCATCCAACACTGCTGAAGGAGCAACTACATACGCGTCCATCCTTCCGACCCTCATAATAGTGG
Source organism: Dicrocoelium dendriticum (assembly GCA_944474145.2). NCBI lineage: Eukaryota > Metazoa > Platyhelminthes > Trematoda > Plagiorchiida > Dicrocoeliidae > Dicrocoelium > Dicrocoelium dendriticum. Next base: position 91,698,163 of record OX104068.1, on the reverse strand, counting down.
CACCATCCAGCATAGCCTCGATCGCTGTTGAACTAGTATGCCACCTGTTGTCAGACCAAAGAAAAGAGCCACACCCTCCTCCAAAATGGAGAACACTGGACAGTATTATAATTCTCTTATTGCTATATGCTCAAATGTGCCTGGATGCCAGGGAACTTCATGAAAGGCAAGCTGCTAGACGGTCAGAAACAGTGGAGCACCATCTGTCAATTAATTGAAGTCCAAGCAAAGCGGTCCAGTACGATTCGCCAACTCCAGCATCCAAACTCGGCACACTACTATTAACCACGAGTAATTCAAGTAACGCTTCAATCCAGAGATGATGCAGAGACCGTTCTCCTGTCAGCCACTGGTCATCAAAGAACTAATTGCACTGTACACATTTTGTTACATGTTCTAAGGTGCAAACACTAGAGACGCAAACTAATCTCGGACAACGACCGAAAATAAAAGTATATAAGAGCGCTCCTTATCCACGGAGTCCCCAAGCAGCAGACTCTAAACGAGCTATAGGCCAAAGCGCATAACTGGGATGAATGGCGCTTCATCTGCGAAGTGGTCGTACTGGAAAATGTGATCGCCAATTCGATCACAAGATTGACATCATCGCCCTGCTACAGACACAGCAGTCCACGAGCGCTAAAAGCACATCTTCAAACCAAACCCATGGCAGAAAAGGTGATGAAAACATGCTTTAAATCGCACAATAAGCTGTCATCTGATGTAGGTACAAAGTCAATGAGTACCAGGCAAAAATGGACGAGATAACGCTAAACATGCAGCCCTTGCGAGCGCCCTCGTCAGCATACCGATCGGAACCGGCACGAAACTAAGACAATGCGTCTGCAGGATGTCTAAGGTTGCAGCCACCGGCTGACGCCGAGAACTCTACATGCCAACCCGGTATTGTCCCTGGATCTGCGATTACAGTTCACCGAAAGACAACCGACAACGGAATCCACGCGAGTTGGCATACCTCCCCACTGAGAAAGAGCATCAACAAATACATTGCTAAAATCTGAGTCGCTCACCGCCTTGGATACAAACGCTCAAGGTCCTCACAGTATGTTACTCGAGTTTCGTACCCGCCACACTTTCACCCATTGGAATATCGTCATGAAACATGACTGAATATTGTGATCACATATGCCGAGATAGCCCTGCTTAGCCTGACTCTCCTACTTAAAGAAAGACTCAGTAGAGGAGACGAAGTCCTTTTGTTTTACCTAGCTGACCTACATTGAGATATAATCAATAATCCAGATACGCAAGTTGTCCATTTCCTCTGGGGCTGTCTGCAATTGAAATGTGGTGATGTGTGCTTATTTGTAATTACATATCTCCCTCCAAGGTCCACCCTGGCAGTGAATCACCGCATGGCGTACGCTATGAAGCGTGTTCTAGCACGCTCATATGGTAACATACTTTTTGTGAGGACTTCAATTTTCACGCAGTTGTAATCCCAGCATCGCTCAGCGAAAGATTTAAATCAGACTCACGAGAAGTAATCGCCGATATACCACAACCACATCACCGCTCCCACTGGATCCAGTACTGGCAACGATCCATATGCCTCAGACCCTGTGTTCACCAAACAGGAACTAATCATTCATGCAGTAAACA
>OX104068.1:91680813-91696040 GCA_944474145.2 Dicrocoelium dendriticum | reverse complement strand
CTATCTCACTTGTCAACCTAGACTCAAGGACCTGTGAGTTTTAGCGAATACTTTCTTCGTTTTCGAGGTAATCTTATGTTGCTGTATCAAATTATTTAAGATCCTAACAACACCTGACGATAGTTACCAAAACCCAGCCACATTTCCACACTTAGTGACCACTAGTTTAGGCCGGCCACATAACATAGAGCCACTGGAAAAGTTTCGCCCTATCTTGTATCTCGTAAATGGAACTCTCTTTCGAATTATGTTACCATACAGTCACGTTAGTCGAATTCTAAACTCAAATTGATGACGCATTGCACTATCTCTATGACATGTATAGAATCCAAATAACTAGAAAAAGGCAGAGTGTGACGAAATCTGGTGCACATGTGAAACCTATGATGAGCTCAAATATGCACGTCAACTTCTTGGTAAACCTCTTGAAGGGAAATTTACCAATTACTTTTTAGTTCTTTACCCCCGGATTCTGTTTACTACTTGCGTTTGTACACATGTGACCTTCACTACTCCGCTCTCTCTTATAATTTTTCTTTGAAGATCCTATTGGGTGCAGTTGATGAAAAGTATCCAAAAAGAAAACCTTGCTCATCCCATTCAATCCAGCTGTGAATGTGTATTATAATACAATGCACTAACATGCGAATTCCCCATTGAACACATTGGTGGGACAGAAGCTTTTTCCAAAGAAGAACCCAAGAATATTGAAGTGACATCTAGAAAAACAAAGTTTCCCTTTCAGCTTAAACCACTGGACACTGGATGAAGTACTCGGGAATCACTGCGACCACGCACAGGTGTCAGTGCCTTAGCTCTGATAATTGTCTTGCTTCCACTATGTTAGATAGCTGCTCCAAGTAGTAACCGGAAAAGATCGGAGGACATACTGTTGCATGCTCAACGAGATGTTCATCCGTTGATTCACCTAAACGATTAGAGGAACTGCTTTCCTGAGCACACCTCCCATCCAGCCCACGACTAACGTACACCCAATAGATTACGAAGTGGTGGAAATAGTGCAGTCGAACAGGCAAGTGTTACTCTGCGCAGAGAGCGGGAAAGCAACCTGTGAATTAAAGAAATATCTAGACGCAGCCAGGTCGCCATCACCAGCCCTGAAAAGCACAGTACAACCGTTTCACACTTTCCGGAAGGCTCAGTATTGCTCATTCCCTCCAACCCTTGAGAGGCTCGAACCCGCCACCCGACTGCTACAGGTCCGTGGTAAAATATTATCAGGCTACGGTGGAAGGTAAAAACCATGTAACTGAGATAGTTGATAGGAGCCAGCATCAAAGACTGGGATCCAACAGATTAGCACGATACAGGGTACGTTTGGGCGATTTGATCCATCTGTTTGTCCACAGTAGCTAGACACATATGCACAGTCTCCGGTGAAATACACAATCCGAGCCTGACAGCATTCGCACAAAAATATCTTGCAGCACTCGAGATTACAAAGAAAAGCCAGCAAGCCCGACTAACGTTTCGATTAGCCTGCGCAATGAAATCTTTTACAGCCGTCAGTATTCGTATAGGAGGCAACCTAATAATAACGACCAGCATTAAAGGAAACCCAACAACGACTATTGCCACCTAATGCAACTCAATCAATACCAGATTTTCAAAGGCAACCGGCTCAAGTTGGTTGTGCAATACAGTCGGCTAGAATGTCGGTGAAACTTTTCTTAGCTTCAAGAATTTTAAACAAGAAATGCCCTCCAAAACAGTTTGTTTCCGTCTGACATAAAAATAGATTATAAAAGAATATGACGTCAGGAAGATAAAACATGAATTGCATTTATCCACTTCAAAACCTAGTGAAAAGACAGAACGGGAAATGCAAACATTTTGATTGCGCTCCTCAGCAACAACGCAATAGGAAAAATAAACACGCGGAGATATATAGGGTGGTAACCTAGTAACAGATATGGAAAATCAAAATTGGTGTTTATGACGCAAGCTGGTCCATGGCGATCTAATTGATTGCCTCAGTTGTTTCTTGGGTACAGTGCATGGGACGATTCATTCATATCAGCATACCTTATTGCTGGACAGCAGTTTGGAATTCCTATTGTGCAATAATAGGTTGAACGAGTTGCTCAGTTCTACCGGATGATGTGTTACCATAGGGTGTTCAGCGTTAGATGAGGCGGGTTTCCTGTTCATCGCTTGATCCGCTCCACCTCGTTGACTCAACGATTATCTTAGTCACATTGAGAAGTGTGTTAGCTACTCGTTGAGAGAGTCGACGATCAGTCCTGTCAATGTATGTGTCACCGCAACTGCACGTGAAATGGTAAATATAGTGAGAGGCCGAACTGACTATCCAGCTACTCTACTGGTTGTCGAGAACCATTCTTCGTGCACTGCTGGCGATTCGCCTTTGGGCGGTCGTGCAGGTACGGGTTAGGTCAGAGATGAGCTTGTGCTTACTATTGTTGGCAACACGATCACCTTTGAACGGCAGGAACAGATACCTCATTTTTCAGCCGATTGTACAGGTGGCTTTTCCTTTGGGGGTCTAATGCGGACCTGGATGTATTACCCCGGGTACCCATTGGAGAGCAGTCTGTAGTGAAGACGCCTCTTCAGCCCATAGTGTCTCGGGACTGCAGATTTGCCTGGTCCTGTAGTTAAGAGTCTTCACAGGACCAATCTTGTATGCAATCGGGGCGAAACTAGCAAATATAGGTGTTGTGCACCACATGTTGCTTCGAGTTGGACGGCGCGCTGAAATGTGTCTCCACTTCATCTCGTAACAAACACTTCCAAGAACGGTAGGCAATTTTGTTGTTCCACCTCCTGGGAAGCAATGAGGTTGAAATGAATCGAGTTCAGCGGTGTACAAAGGAGGTTAAGGTGTTCGCCTTCGGTGAAGACTAGAATGCCATCAACATAACTCTTGTATAGTTTGCTTCATCAATATGGCCACAACTTTTCGTTTGCATAAGTCCAAGAAAATGTCTGCCAAATCTGGTCACAATGGACTACCCATGGCGACATGTCCCTTTGCTTGGACCCTACTTCTACAAAATCAGATTGCACGCCCTCTGTGCACAACAGGATCAAATTTTCAGGTGATGCAGCGGAAGACCAACATAAACTTTATGGATCAATAGGAAGTTGCACAGGTCATCGACCATCTCAAGCAAGGGCACAATGGTAAACAAAGAATCCACATCTACGTCATACGTAGGTCCCGCATCCAACGTTGTTTGCTCTAAGCTTTCCAACTTATCGAGGGAGACCCATTGGCTATATGTGAACAGGAGCCTGGGAGCGGATTCTAGAGGTTTTTCCAAAGATCTTGCAACCTTATAGTATGAAGAGTTATTCATGCAGATTATCGGCCGTAGCGGATATCCTGCCTCCCACCACTTTGGTACACTCCGCATTCATAATGTCTTGGTTCCTCTTGTTTTCAGTTGCCAATATTATGATAAGGAGATATATTCATGGAGCAAACGGGATTTGAAGCAGCCTTGCAACTCGCTTCTCCATCATTACTTTGTTTTAGCCATGGTGTTGCTGATCTGCAATTTGTGTCTATCTCCGAGCATAGGCTCCTTCTTTGAAAAGTAATTCGTTTATGCCTAGTATAACAACACCAGGTTGCAGAGTGATCAATGGTTTCATCTCACTTAGATTTCCGATTGCCTTATAATGATCATCGATCGAGCGAATATCTGGCCCGCATTTTCGCCCCGATTGCATACAAGATTGGTCCTGTGAAGACTCTTAACTACAGGACCAGGCAAATCTGCAGTCCCGAGACACTATGGGCTGAAGAGGCGTCTTCACTACAGACTGCTCTCCAATGGGTACCCGGGGTAATACATCCAGGTCCGCATTAGACCCCCAAAGGAAAAGCCACCTGTACAATCGGCTGAAAAATGAGGTATCTGTTCCTGCCGTTCAAAGGTGATCGTGTTGCCAACAATATTAAGCACAAGCTCATCTCTGACCTAACCCGTACCTGCACGACCGCCCAAAGGCGAATCGCCAGCAGTGCACGAAGAATGGTTCTCGACAACCAGTAGAGTAGCTGCATAGTCAGTTCGGCCTCTCACTATATTTACCATTTCACGTGCAGTTGCGGTGACACATACATTGACAGGACTGATCGTCGACTCTCTCAACGAGTAGCTAACACACTTCTCAATGTGACTAAGATAATCGTTGAGTCAACGAGGTGGAGCGGATCAAGCGATGAACAGGAAACCCGCCTCATCTAACGCTGAACACCCTATGGTAACACATCATCCGGTAGAACTGAGCAACTCGTTCAACCTATTATTGCACAATAGGAATTCCAAACTGCTGTCCAGCAATAAGGTATGCTGATATGAATGAATCGTCCCATGCACTGTACCCAAGAAACAACTGAGGCAATCAATTAGATCGCCATGGACCAGCTTGCGTCATAAACACCAATTTTGATTTTCCATATCTGTTACTAGGTTACCACCCTATATATCTCCGCGTGTTTATTTTTCCTATTGCGTTGTTGCTGAGGAGCGCAATCGAAATGTTTACATATCGCAGTCTCTATTTAGAACGTTAGCCTAAATCATTTACGATAATTTATATGCCTCGGGTTCATAGAAAGACGATACCATTGAAAATAATTTGCGGTAGCTGCATTTACCTGCACTTTCGAGTTTGTTCATTTTACGCATGCCTCTGTGTTAACACAACGGTATTTGCACCAAAACGCTTTTCATCTTTGCACAATCTGTTTTTTCTTTGTTGCTTGTGATTGTTATTCACTCCATCTCATCGGACTTGTATAGCAATTTCTTCTTCTCATGTAACACACCATTATTCTCTTGTTCCATTGCCGTTCACTCTACATGGACTAGCTTATTACTACTTTCAGAAAGCAAGCTAATTCATCTCACGAGAGGATGCTATATCACATCTAGTCTATATGCGTTCTTAGCCTTTACATTCCCCCGGAGTACCTGAGTTACAAGAGTTCGATTGCGGGTCCTGGACTCACTGGGGCTAAGTAGCATGCGCCCTACTGAGGATTTCCGAAAGGATGGAAATTCCGCAGTGTGAGTTTCTGGGCGTGTAACAAACCTCAAATTATTTCGTTCAGATTAACCTACTGCTCCCTTGTAAAACAAGTCTTCAAAATGAACATACTGTAATAGCTTTTTTGCATTTTTGGTCTTTAAGTAGCTGGCGCAGTTCAGAATACGACAGAAACATAAGGATGTACTAACGACCCTTGGTTTAGTGTAATAAATGCGGACAGTTTTTATTATGCCACTTAAAATTGAGAAAGGGGTGTGCTGGCATTCAGAGTAAATCGATTTATTTAAATGGTGCGCCGTACTTCTATATAAACAAGAGTGTACAGTTTATCGATTTTACGATGTTTGACCTCTTATTTTTCCACTGAAATGCTTACTAGTCATAGCTGCGATGTTAAAGAAACGTCGCTAGTAGGTCAGCCTTTCTTCAATGATGTGTATAGTTCTCGCAACTGTGAGATATAGTTCAATAAACCTCGTCGGGTTAACCTGCATAGGTCCCATACAGAACCGTTAGCATAAATCGCTTGTTCATCAATCATGCGGAATTTCGATTTTGATTTGCTCCCATACGTGAAGCGGATATTTCACACGAACATGCCTAGTTCGTTGGTGACAATCATCTCATCATAAATTAGGATGAATTGCAGTCCCCGATAGCCCTAAAGCGAATGAAGATAATGAATATAAACAGATAGTAAATAAGGCGATTTATATGGAATTGTTAAAAAAGCAGGAAGTTGTAAGTAGAACTGAACTCTGGATACTATAGGCGAGTCATAGGTATTATGCATGCAAACTTTGGGGCTAAATGGTTGTAGTTTGTGTTAAGCTAAGTTATACATTTGCACAAGAGGATCAAGAAAATATTTCAGCAAACATTTAGTGTAAGTCGACGCTGCAAGGGAGATTTATGACTAGTAAGCATGATGCGGGTAGCTCACACGAGCGCGTAGTATGATACTGAAAATAATGCAGCACATTAACTTGGTATGCCGACAGTCCTTAGCAATTGGGTTTGGTAGGTAATCGAGCTAGGAGAAGCTTAACCAAATGTTTAGTAGATGTTAAAATTTCTGACGTAGTTTGTCGAAGACGGCTCTTAGCCAAACAGGCTTCTACGTATCTGAAAATGCACCAGCCAGCCGTTTCGACCTTCTGAGTTGTTTGAGTGATGCGCGTCCTTCGGTCCCTTGCTGGGTTCCGGCCCTATGACTTCCGGATAGCAGCAGCTGTTGCCACTATGGCATGGGCGAAGGCGCTGCACTTGCACACAGGTTAAAATTGGCTTGCAAGATAAACTTAGCAAGGTGTCGGTTTTTTCACTATCCGGTACTAGAACCAAGTAAGACTGAAGTAAGTATTGCGGGACCTGGAAATCCAATCTACCGAGGTGTAACGGGCTACACAACGGATTGGTAAATCTGCAAACGAGTAAAACCGATGTGAGTTTATGAGTGGAAAAAAGTTAACTGGATTTCGGAATCCAGTTAGCCATTCGCCACTGGTTCAACTAAAACACAGATTAAGTTGAGCAAAATGAAGTCAAGGTGAAAGGCTAAGGAACAAATGAGATGATGAGGAACAAGTAAAGACTGGATGTCCGACCCACTGATGTGTCAGCGGAGTTCTTAGTCGACTGTGAGCCATTGGCTGGGTAAAACTGAAGAGTGCAATGAAACACGAACGCACACTCAAGAGTAACAGCTGTTCTTCGTCTGTACTTAATTAGTATAATGGAATATTCGGTTATACACCAAGTACACCCGCTGTGCGGCTGTTGAATAGCAATGGGATAATCCATAAGTGTTAGTACCTTACTGATTGCCACGTATCTGTCAAGCGTTTAATGCTGACACGGATATCGACCGGCAATTTGTTCCATACGCGGAGGTACCGAATCACAAGTAGCGTTTGTTAACGTGTCTAGCTTTGACTTCTTTTCAAGTACAGAACTTTCATTGTTGATTGTGTCGTCCTCCCTTCGTTTTAACAGTGACAGATTTGGGAATAAACAAGCAAATGCTTTATCCGAAAGTGCCAGAGACTGTCCCCGCATAGGGATATATCAATTCTTACACAGCTGTGTTTCATAACTGATGTCTTACAACATTGGATTGGAAAGATTTCACTCCAGCATGTGCAGTTAGTACGTATGCAACTTATATCATCAAGGTTAAACTATATGGTGAGTTCACATCAATAGTACATATTCACTGGGTTGACTTCTGAGAGAATTTGACTGTGCTTGGGAGAAATGCTGGGAGAGAGGTTCCTCATAATCACGTGTAGACATCTTCACGTCTGATTTCGTCACTCGCCACTTTGACTTTGCTCCCATGGATTGATATAAGTATATTCCAACGTGGGATTGTGTCATCAATTCCGCGAGATAATACATGACATCAAAGCTGTTCCATGCGGTATACATCGAAGTAACTCATTTGTACAAGCAGTAACGCGGTGCCATAAACAGCCATTATACTCCTATATGATGCCGATACCGTTTTTGAATACCGCGGTACACCAAGTTTGTGAGAGGAATAGCATGGATACGATATATTGTAGAGGGTGATGCTTACTGATACCGTTCAAACTCAGGGACATTACCGCACTTATTGATGTTTCGATGTAGTTCATCTCAAAGGTTGGGGTACGTAATGACCTCGTAATTATCTCGTTTATGTTTTGATATTTTCATCTTACAGCTTTTATTCCCTATGGGAAATTTGTTACACTGTCATACACAGCTTTAATCCTTCGGTGTGTGCATAGCCATGTGCGGTTCTGAGTTGAAACACAAGCTTACTATCATGCTTTTCCAGCATATTGGTTGGACTCCGAGGAAACTACAGCGTTCCTTGTAAGTCAATGGATGGAAGATCTAAAGATTCTGTCTGGTAAGTCAGTGTTGAATTCGCGCAATAGCTATTTTTCCGGAATTTGGCATATTTATGCACACGACTGAACAATACAAGATGCTTGTCAGTATGTGTGCTTTGTACAATCCGAGCCGCGACTCACAGAGTGAGTAGGTACGACAAATTTATCCAACAGTCCTACGTGTGTTGCATGCCTAGAAATCATACTACTCTGAGAATTTGAACATATGCAAGCATCGAAGACCTAGATGAGAAATGGAGGTGTATTCCGAGATTTTTCATACCATGCAGGGTAAGGTTGTTTGGTGGAATGTGACACTTGTAAGTTAAAATATTGAACTTCTCTGCGGTAAATGACAATTGTTACAAAGGAAACCAAGCTTCAAGAGCTAAAACATAGTCTTGAACGTGCTGTTTAAATTCAGTATACAGGTATCCGTGAAAATAAATGGCTTTTATGTTGGATGCAAACAAAGATGCAGTGTCAAGTTTAATCCGGCTAAAATATCCTTAAATCAAACAAGAAACGGTAAGAGACCTAGGACACTACTCTGTATTATTTTACTAGTGAATGCAAGGATATTGTACCATTTTATGCAGAAAATTTAAAAATAGTGTTTACTTTACCTTTAAGTGCCGTATCCATACTGTGTGATGCTAACGTAAATCACATCGCTCAGTGTTAGAAAGCCTTAGCAGGTCCTCAAGTGGTGCTTAGTGGAGGCTGGCTGCAATCATTCTATTAAACTACGGCCATAATCCTTTGATATGCTGTATATCAGTACCGCTTAAAGCATGACTACTTAAAAAAGCAGCAAGCTAAGTACTATAATAAATAAAAGTATTGTATACGTAGTACTGATATATATAAGAGAATGACTTATCTCAGTACCTGTATGGTATCTGTGCCTTGCGACTGTATGTGTCTGGCCTTGAGCACGTAGACGGAAGCGTCCACGTCCAATTTGTGGTCATTGCATTGATGTTATGTGTTGCGTATTGATGCCACGGGTTTATCAGACTGAATGGGAGCTAAAGTGCATTCCCAGTTGTCTCGTACTTCGACGTCGGCGTGCAAATGTACAAAATACTGTTTTGACGTGGCGTGTATATCATGTGCTGTATAACACGTGGCATGTGGTTAAGTTTTGCCATATAGGTTAGGTGAAAAGTGTCGTCCCACAAACTTGAGTGTTTTCCTAATGGCAAAGGGGCCCAACAATACCCACCTTTTAATGAAAGTGTGTGAATGGGTTGGGGGGTGGCAAAAGAATTTTATTATATCTGGTTTTGGTGGGTGATAAATCAGTCAGGCCGATGCCCACGTCGTTCTGATCGAATGTCATGTATTGTTCCCTTGGAGGAAGCATTATTTTTAGGTTTAACTGTGAGAGACGGCTGTAAACCTTCTGTTATCCTAGGTTTGGTTGCTATCTGCCGGTATGGATTCAAAAGAATTGGTACAATCAGATTTCAAGCGGTCATTGCTAACATTGTCTGTTCTATTGTGCAGCTGGACAGCGAAATGCATAGCAGGATGTGTAAGAACTAAAAAAATGACCCTCATACGGAGGTTACCAAGCTTGTTTAACACGCTCATTACGAGTGAAAACAGGAGAACGCGAAGAGAGATCAGGGTGAACCTATGATGATTTCCCTGAACCCGTACTTGTGAAACAATGAATTGGCTCATGTGGTTCCGCAGTTTAGTAAGGGAAGTGCAGGGATCAGTGTTACAGTTGACTACTGGGGTAACAATATTGACTAGGGATGCGTAATGTGTTTCAAAAACCAGTTCCGCATGTGAACATTGAGGGATTGATCTAAACTTTGTACACAAATGATGCAAAATCATTGGCAATATATCCGTCCAGCCAGTCGGAGCAGAGTATGCTTTGCTCGTGGTTTTATGTGTCGATGGAAACCTTTGACTTAACCGTTCGCTTGAGGTTGATAAGCTGTACCGAGCCTCCTTGTGGAGCCTAATATTTCCGTCAACTGTTTGAAAAGCTTGGATTTGAATTGTGTACCGCGGTCAGTGGTGATGTAAGAAGGAACTCCAAAAATGGCTATTCATCTGGTGACAAGTGCACGAGCGATGATTTCTGCAAGTCTGTCTGTAATGGGAATGGCTGCAAGCCATCGTGTGAAACGATCGATGCATGTCAGGATGGATGCAATAAGGTAGGGAACCGAGCAATCAATGTGGATATGGTCCACAGCTGAGACGGGCAGAAGAAGACCATCTCTCCAATCTACTCAAGCGGAACTCGTACCCGAAAGGCTTCATTCTACGCTGCCTCGCACCACAAAAGGTTGCTCGACACACCTCGACAAATGCAACAGCTGAAAAGAGAACAACACTGCCCTATTTCAACGGTATCTCTGAAATAGCAGCCAGGCTTTTATTGCCTTTTGGAGTCAAAGTTGCACACCAGCCAACAGAAACAATTCGCAGTAAACTCTTCAAATTGAAAAATAAACTTATTAAAGAGGAAGAAACTGGTGTGATTTATAAGATCTGCTGCCGGAACTGGGACAAATACCACGTGGGACAGACTGGAAGAAAGCTTGGCCCAAGGTTACATGAACACAGCCTAGCCATTCGTTGCCACGATCAGAACTCCCTGATGTCAGTGCATATGCATGCCGGGAATCATCAATTCAACCTAGAGCACGCCAGCATCTTCGGAAGGGCTAAAAGCCGGCAAATAGGTTAGTTCATTGAAGCCTGGCATTCAAAACAGAACTCGATCAATAAGCAGTTGGACATTGAAGTCGCTTACGAAGCACTGCGAATCAGGCCCCTGAAGCCACACTGATGATGCTGCCAAGTCAGGCAACGAAACGTCCGCACAATAAGCACTCAGCTCGGAGAACAGCTCAAAACTCGCATCCACACCCCGAGCTACGCATATTCTCATTTATCTCAAAACAAGTCAAACAGCGTACTCCGTTTGGTAACCCACGACCTACTATTTACTATGGGATGTTCACATGTGTCCACATACATCAGTGGCCGGTAGTGATCATAACATCTTTGGTTATTCTTTCCAAATTCTATTTAAAGCGATAGAATCAGTGATAAATTACCGTTCAGTAGTTACTGTGAATTGGTCATTTGTCTGAGCTTATAAAATCTTCAAATTGGGATCCATTTTTCTTAGCACAGAATGTACAAACTGCTTGTCATTGTGTTCTACCACCGTATTCAGCTGTGTTTAAATTGTGACTCCAGAGCATACTAAGAAGTTGTATAGGACTGTCACACTTGCAGGCATCTCAAAAAAGATAGCCACTAAACTTCACAAATGAATAAAATGTTTACGAAAACAAACGACTTTACTCTGCTGATTCTCCACACCAGAATAATAACAACGTTATAACAAAATCACTAGAACATGTTATGCTTTGAGGAAGTAATGGTATTGAAGGGCGCAAACATGTTTGGCTGCATCTCAAAACATTTAGACCGTAGGCATAAGAAAAGATCAGGTTGTATTAACTCGATTGTAAACTCTGATGGAACTGTCTTAACCGATCGCACAATCATATGTTCAATCTTCAATGACCAGTTCATGTCCAGTTATAGCACTAATGTGAGATTGCATCCTCAACTAGAGCTGATACAGAATTCACACTGACATATGTGGCCAACTCAGATTAGTTCGGTTATCATGCTCACCAGGCCCTGATAATATTCCGCCAATTCTAGTCAAGCACAGAGGCCCAGACATCCCCCTGTTTTCGCTTAATGCATTTACACTTGCTATGTTCAATGAAGAGTATCCTATGCACTGGAAAGAATCAAACATAATACCACACCACAAAAGCGGATCTATGCAAGATGCAAAAAACAACCGCCCAATCCACAACATATCTATTATCTCCAGAATCAAGAAGAGGTTAGTTAAAGAAAGCATAATAGAATATTTGAGTTGTATGAGCCATATCAGTAAACATCAGCAAATTTTTTGAAATGTAGGTCACGCACCACCTGTCAGTTAGATCACATAGATTATGTGACTAGAGCAAGAGACCCCGGAAGTGCCATCATTGTAATACTTCTTGATATCCAAAAGGCTTTCGAAAGTGTTTTACACAACTTATTGTTGCGGAAGCTTATGTCCTATGGTATTGCAAATTCGTTCTAATTTGGTTGTTTTCCTACCTCAAGGGTTGAAAGCACCTAGTCAAAATTGAAGCCACCTCACTCTCTAGTGGAGTGATTCAAGATAGCGTGCTAGGTCCGCTTTTATTCTTAATCTATTTCATCGACCTCCTTGATGAAATCTTGTACCCGAAGCCAGTCTTCTTCACTGATGATGTTAAAATTGTGTATTGTTCCGCTCCTGGACAATGTAGTCATAATTCAGCCTGTATTCAGTCTGACCTGTCCGCATTGGAGCACTTGTGTAACACCTGGAGGTTGCACTTTGCCACTGACAAGTGTACTCTATTGTACCATGGCTGTGGCCCTTCTCCGAACATCCTAACCTTAAACGACACCCCTATTCCTGCGTGTGGCGCAGTACGAGACCTTGGCCTAAGATATTCTGCCCCATTTAATTTTTTAGAGCAGGTTATATTCTTGCAGGCTTCTGCCAGAAGAATGATCACCTGCCTAAGTCGAACTCCTATCTTGAGGGATTCCAGGCTTCAAATCTTTAAAATATGTGTTAGGCGGAAGTTTAACTACTGTACGATAATGCACGGTAATCTAAAAAAGTGCACATCATAGCACTAGAATACATTCAAAGATCATTTACAAAGAGGTTTTTGAACATGTCTAACATTATGACATAACGTACGCTTTGCGAAGCTCTAAAACTGGAGCCGCTATGGCTACGCAGACTTAAACTTAATCTGTGCCTTCTATACCGCTTACTATTCGGGTTAAGCTTCACTGCTCAGCCACAACTCGAGTTTCAGACTCGTATGCGCTACGAACTATGAAATAGCGAGCACATATTGCAAATAAAAAGTCTCACACGAAGCTGCGCCGCTATCTTTTCTCCGTAAAATGTGCGTTAATTTGGAACAAACTTCCATCGAGTAATAGAAACTGCACTACCTATTCTCAATTCAAAAGCATGGTTAATATTCACCTGACTGCTTCAAACATCTGGCCAATAGTTAGCCAAGAGATGACTCTAGATAATTTTTTGAACGAAAGCTTCTGGATGCACTCGAAAGTCACCATATCCCCTAATTGTCTCAATAGTATAATGTTACCTACATATAGTTTAATTCTTGAGTAGGTATCAATAAACGATCTTACTCCTACCAATCCGTCTAACCAATTCTGTTTTCTTCTTTGATGCACTGGTTTGTAGATGCACCACGCCTTTCAAGCTGTTGTCTCTGTACCATCGTCGTCACTGCCCAAGTTTCCATCAAAGTGTGATTGACCTATCGTTAAACGATCGCATTCATGATTATGTTTCTTAAATCCCCATACTTTATATTCTCCATTGTTTCATTGTTGGTCATGACTGGCCATGACCGATGTGCGCCGCTCTCAAAGCTGAAAAAGTACAGAACGCTAACCAACCCCCAGGCTCAAGTATCGACACCAGGTTGAATGTCAGAAATACGAAACCGAAAAGGCTCCAAGCGAACGGCATTTGCGGGTTAGGAGAATGTCATCGAGTAGTTAAAATCGGTCTGGCTTGTTCTCACTGTTTGAAATGTGCAGATGTGTCCCAACAACAGGTACGAGAGCGAAATAGCTCCCAAGATGCACTTTGGTTCTGTACTGCGTGCTCCACCATCCCACTCGTTAAGTGCTTGCTTATCCTAGCTCAGAAGTGCGACCGGTTAACCGCAGAAGCCGAGCAGAGGATAAACGATAAGATTACTTCAATGGAAGCGAGTATGCACCACGGAAGCGTAGCGGCTTCTAAGCAACGGAATGCTGCACAATCCGCTTCCCCTGAACCGCAATCAGCCACGTCCCCATCTCCGTTGTCTTCTCCAACTTTGGTAGAACGCCGGGCGAAAACAGACCGTACCTACGAGAGTCAAACAGTACTCACGGCAACGAAATCAGGCACCACTCGAAACGTCTGGTTAAGCAAATTCCACTAGACCTGACATCTAGCATTAACAAGGATGAAGCAGCCGAACACCAACCCTCGGTACCTGTAGCTCAAATGTCTCTTGTCGAGACAAAGCCCCCCGGAACATCAGTTACATATGCAGAGATTGCTGCAAAGGTCCGCCGGGAGGCCGCCGTTGCGGCCTCTTCTGTTGTAAACACCGTTAACGCGAATAGAGGGACAAACAGCAAACAATCAACACTTGTCAGCAGGTCAGGACAAACGAGTACCATACCTTGTAGATCAACGAAAAAGGGATCCAACAATAGTGCCCGGACTGTTGTATGCTCAAATGTCCCTGAATCTACCGCCATCACATTGCGGGATAAGTTATCGGACGACCAAGACCAATGGAACTCATTGTGCGTGCAGATGAGTGTCAAAGCCAAGCCCATAAACTTATTACGAATTACTCGTCATCCGAACTCGCCACACTATAGAGAACCCAGACTTATTCGAGTAACACTAGAATCCTCCACCGATGTAGAAAACGTTTTGCTCTCCGCAAGCGCGCTAAAACACGGATCCTGTGGGATACGCATCTATCCTGATGTCCCTTGGAGCGCGCGATAACAAAAAGGAAACACCGAAGAGGGACACAGCAAGCAAGACCGCCTAAACACAATCTTCATACATGGCGTGCCAGAACATCCTTCTAACGATGTTCAAGAGACCGGAAAGCACGATTTAGAACAGTGGCGGTTCATTCGTGAAACACTTTCTTTGGATAATATTGTGGCGCTATCGCTCACCAGGATACCTCTCTCACCAAATTATAGAGGATGCGGCCCTAGAATCCTAAAACTTGTGGTTCAGTCAGAGCAACAAGCAACGGATGTTTTGGATCGATGGCGGAGAAATCGGAAAAGTCTTCCTTCTGAACTTCGGTTAAAGGTCGCAGAAGCTTTGCACAGCTCAAATATCAAAGCACCTGAAGCAGCAAGCATACCGACGAATGTACAGAAGCGTAACTTGACTGCTGCTTTAATTGACTCTGACGTAGGTCTAAACGAAGATTAGGACGCACCTTGGCCGAATCAAGTTTCAGACGAAGTATCATTATCCCATCAAAAATCGAGTAACTGCCGACCTCCCATCGGTCGACATTCTCCCACACTTGGCCGTTTTAGCCCTCTGTGGGCTCCTAGAGACCGAGAAACTGGCCTGCTTGTATACGAACGCTCAGGGTCTTTACA
>OX104068.1:91557976-91680319 GCA_944474145.2 Dicrocoelium dendriticum | reverse complement strand
CATGCACCACGCCTTTCAAGCTGTTGTCTCTGTACCATCGTCGTCACTGCCCTAGTTTCCATTAAATTGTGATTGACCTATCGTTAAACGATCGCATTCATGATTATGTTTCTTAAATCCCCATACTTTATATTCTCCATTGTTTCATTGTTGGTCATGACTGGCCATGACCGATGTGCGCCGCTGTCAAAGCTTGAAAAGTACAGAAAGCTAACTAAACCACTAATTCAGGTAACGAAACCACCTTAAATGACAGAAATGCGAAACCAAAAAGGCTCCAAGCGAAAGGCATTTGCTGGTTAGGTGGATGACATTTGGTAGTTAAAATCGGTCTGGCTTGTTCGTACTGTTTGGAACGGTATCGTACGTAATGTGCAACTGTGTCCCAACAACAGGTACAAGAGCGAAATAGCTCCCAAAATGCACTTTGGTTCTGTACTGCGTGCTCCACCATCCGACTCGTTAAGTGCTTGCTTATTCTAGCTCAGAAGTGCGACCGGTTAACCGCAGAAGCCGAGCAGAGGATAAGCAATAAGATTACTTCAATGGAAGCGAGTATGCACCACGGAAGGGTAGCGACTTCTAAGCAACGGAATGCTGCACAATCCGCTTGCCCTGAACCGCAATCAGCCACGTCCCCGTCTCCGTTGTCTTCTTCAAATCTGGTAGAATGCGGGGCGAAAACAGACCGTACCTACGACGGTCAAATGGTACCCACGACAAGGAAATGCAGGCACCCCTCGAAACGTCCGGTTAAGCAAATTCCACTAGACCTGACATTTAGCATTAACAGGAATGAATCAGCCGAACACCTACCCTCGGTACCTGTAGCTCAAATGTTTCTTGTCGAGACAACCCCCCCCCCGGAACATCAGTTACGTATTCAGAGATTGCTTCTAAGGTCCGCCGTGAGACTGCCGTTGCAGCCCCTTCTATTGTAAGCACCGGTAACGCAAACAAAGGGACAAACAACAAACAAGCAACACTTGTCAGCAGGTCAGGACAAACGAGTACCATACCTCGTAGATCAACGAAAAAGGGTTCCAACAATAGTGCCCGGACTGTTGTATGCTCAAATGTCTCTGAATCTACCGCCATCACATTGCGGGATAACTTGTCGAACAACCAAGACCAATGGAACTCATTCTGCGTGCAGACGAGTGTCAAAGTCAAGCCCACAAAATTATTACGAATTACTCGTCATCCGAACTCGCCACACTATGGAGAACTCAGACTTATTCGAGTAACACTAGAATCCTCCACCGATGTAGAAAACGTTTTGCTCCCTGCAAGCGCGCTAAAACACGAATCGTGTGGGATACGTATCTATCCTGATGTCCCCTGGAGCGGTGGACAATCAAAAATCAACACCGAAGAGGAGCGCAGCAGGCAAGACCGCGTAAACACAATCGTCATACATGGGGTTTCCAGAACATCCTTCTAAAGATGTTGAAGGGACCGGAAACACTATTTAGAACAGTGGTAGTTTATTCGCGAAACACTTTTTTGGGTAGTATTTTAGGGCTATTACTCACCAGAATACCTATCTCTCCAAATTATAGAGGATGCAGCCCTAGAATCCTAAACTTTGTGGTTCAGGCAGAACATCAAGCAATGCATGTTTTGGATGGATGGTGGAGAAATCGGAAACGTCTTCCTTCTGAACATCGCTTAAAGGTGGCAGAAGCTTTGCACAACTTAAATATCAAAGCACCTGAAGCAGCAAGCATGCTGACGAATGAACAGAAGCGTAACTTGACTGCAGCTTTAATTGACTCTGATGTAGATCTAAACGAAGATTAGGACGCACCTTGGCCGAATCAAGCTTCAGATTAGGTAGTATTATCCCACCAAAAATGAGTAACTGCCAACCTCACATCGGTCGAAATTCTCCCACACTGACCGTTTTACCCCTCTGTGGGCTCCTAGAGATCGAGTAAGTGGCCTGCTTGTATACGAACGCTCAGGGTCGTTTTAATAAACTGGCCAAACTGAAAGATCGCCAAGCTTCCGGGTCATATGATGTCACTGATATCACCGTGACGTGCTTGCACATAGGAATGACGAACGCTGAATTCTCGCAACCGGGCATGTCGCTGATCCAGAAGCACAGGCTCACAAAAGGAGGACTGGCAATCCTGTATTACCCAAAGGACTTACAGTGCGTAGTCATAGCGGATTCAGACTCGCAGTTCCCCGACTCTCTTTGGTGCCGCTTGCAGTTAAATGGCAGGGACGCTTGTCTTATTGTTTTGGTGTACCGCCCCCTCACTCTACACTCGAAAAAGATTACCACCTAGCGGCTGCTTTAAGATGCAGTTTACAACAAAACTACACTCACATACTTACCATGGGTGATTTCAACGTACATTGTGTAGAAACCCGAGCAACGGTCGGAGAACAATTCAAAGCCAATCTACAAGATCTCGCAACTAGTGTTCCTCTTTACAATTACATCACTTTGCCCACTCGGTTCAGATCAGGTAACAGGCCTTCTGTGCTAGATCTTGTACTTTCCAACGAGGAGCATATGATTGATGTGTTGGTTGCAGACTGCCCGTTGGGTCGCAGTGATCACGCAGTCACCAGTTTCAACTTCGTCTGACATGTAGCGTATCGGAATAAAGACGATAAGACTGTGCGAGGCATCACAAGCTACGCTCGGTTAACTCAGCTCGTCAGCGCCACAACTTGGTCGTTCCTTGAAGAAGAACTACTGGAAGTCGCCTGGTTCGTGTTCGTCAACAAATTTAGTCAGCTGAGTGCACGGGCTTCAGAGATAAAAGTTTGCAGTTAGTGTACATCGGTTTCTTTCGTTAGGAGCAGAACTAGAAAATGGATGACAGTACGCAACGCAGCATGGAGAGTGTACAGAGAAGCTCCCGCATCCGAAACTTGGGACAAATACGCAGCCCAGCGTAACCACTACACGCAACTGCTCAGAGAAGACAAAACCGTCTGTCGTAATGCTGCTTCATTACTGTTGTAACGCTTCTTTCTTTACCTCTACTCTATGCCACTGACGACTGTGGTACTGCTGCTAGCTGCCCCTTGAGACTGCGGCTATCTGACTGCTCAGTCACGCGCCCAGCCCACCAACGGAATGCAGAAGACCAAGGTTCGGTAGACAGAGAGACTTATTGCATGAGAGCACGGCCCAATAAATAGGTTGTGAGCAACTACTTAAACAACAATATTAGAAATGCTAATTGGCGTTAATGAACACAACTCAAATTGTTCAAGTTCGTGATCCAACTTGCATCTGATTCCGCATCAATTCGCATTTGGATCTATAGTCGAGTTCGATCTCTAATTGCAGATCGATGCACTTGTACGGCACTGCTCTCGGCTTGATTGATAGCTGTAACCCCTCTCCGTAAAACCGTCTGTCATCAGAAAATCGCGAAATCTTCAGTGCTAACCACAAACTGTTGTACAAGCACGTCCATAGCCTGCGAAATTTGAGGCAAGGATTTCCTCCACTCAGGAAGGCTGATGGCCCAACATGAGCGGCTGTGGAACCAGTGAACGCGCTGCGGATGCTATAGGCCCCCACGCATCAAAAAGTCTTACCACCAAAAGACATACCAACCTTTTTCGTCACCTCGCCAGGACTAACCTACATCACCTTAACCGAGGAGACTGTATTGCAAAAGCTGACGTCTCAACGCGAACGCAGCTCGCCGGGTGTCGATACCATTCATCCAGACGCACTGGAAGCAGCAGCAAGCCAACTGGCAGAAAATTTAGCGTAGTGTTTCCAGCGCTGCTTAGATCAGAATCAAGTTCCAGCCATGTGGAAGCTTGGAATAATAACCCCCATTCACAAAGGTGGAAGCAGAACTGATCCATCCAGCTACCGCCCAGTATCCCTTCTTCCTGCCGTGGGTGTGGATGGAAGAAGAGGAGGGGTGGCCAAGCGATGACTTGGTCCAGAGGAATGAAGGTCCTCACTTCTGAGCTGGCCTCGGTTGGAGCGTCTCGGCTCCCTGGTTTGGGGTCCGAAAGACGATGAACACGTTTGGCTGGATACACTTGCTGATATGGCTAGGAGCCGACCTCAGTGGCGTTCGTGCTGTGAGTTTCTTTGTCTCACCCCATCCCTCTTAGCCTCCCCTTCCAACCACGATCTCATTATTTAGCCCTATATAATTTTGAATAGTAATTTTTTGGTGCACAGCAGTCGGCTGGTAGGTTACCGGAACGATGCCCATCCGTTACCGGTGGCTCAGCCAGCTTGCACCAGTTGCATTTTTTCCTTTTTTTCTATGTATTGCTGCACAGTATCCCTTCTTCCTATACTCTCCAAGTTCATGGAATCTATAGCTGCCGACTCACTGGTATGCTATCTGGAAAACTGTAACATCAACAAGCCTGAGAAGCACGGTTTTCGTCGACAGCGGTCATGTACAACAAACGTACTAAGCTCACGCAGTAGTTGGACCGAGCCAGCTGACGCCGGAGAAGGCGGTGATGTGGTCTACCTGGATCTTTCCAAGGCTTTCGATTGTCTAGACCATCGGATACTACTCAGTAAGCTTCAGCAATACGGGATCGGGGACCCAATTATAAGTTGGATTGCCAACTTTCTACTTTAACGGCAATTAGTGGTCAGAGTTCGGAGCTCTTTATCGGACCCCATACAAGTCAAGTGTGGTGTGCCGCAAGGCTCAGTTCTAGGTCCACGTTTGTTTTTGGTGTTTATTAATGATCTTCCACACGGAATCGCTTCAAACTTCCTAATGTCTGCCGACGATATCTCGATCTGGCGCAGGATCCAGGCAAACGCCGACCAACATGTGCTTCAGATTGTATCAATGGTCAACTCAAAACTTACTGCAATTCAATGTCAGTAAATGCAAGCTGCTTTCCATCTGACATCAGAGCAGCTACTCATACCAGCTTGGAACAAAAATACTACAACGATCAAATCTTGATCGTGACTTGGGTGACCTGCTTCAAGTTAACTTGAGTTGCTCCACGCAATCCGAAAAGGCCTCGAATACTGCGAACCAACATGTCGGGCTGTTGCGACGGGCGTTTGGATAAATTAACACCGCCATACTTCGACAAATGCTCAGTGCGTATGTTCGCCCCCTTGTCGAATCCGCAATTCAAGCCTGGCATTCATGGCTGAAACACGACCTTAATGCACTGAAGCAGTCACAGCGTCAGGCATCTAAGAACGTAATTGGAATGCGCAAGCTTTCAAACCAGGAGAGGCTGCAACGACTGGGATTGTTCAGTGGAAGCTATCGCAGACTACGAGGCGACCTGATTATGGCATACTTGATTCTGCGAGACCCACATCATGTGTGCCGCCCTTTACTGCAACTGAGCAGCAATACAAACCTGAGGGGCCACTCATTAAAACTCGCAGAACAATACGGTCGTCTGGAGTGCCGCAGAAAATTCTTTTCCATTCATGTCTGTCACCCTTGGAATGCTCTCCCAGAATCGGTCGTCTCTGCACCGACACTAACAGTATTTAAAGGACGGTTGGATGATACACTCATCCACTTACACTTTGTCACTTAGCACTACGTCTCCATCCTACACCTGGAGTTAACCATGGAATTATTTGATGTTAACTGTGTGGGCAGGGAATCAAAGCGGAACGCAAGACTACAGCGGCTCAAACGGTAAGTCCCTATCTTCATATTTAAGGTACTAACTGTTTTACTATCATCATTATCATTATTCTTATTTTGATATCCTCACCAACTATCTATCGGGACTTGCAAAGCAACGCTTCTTAACCCGTATAAATTCATTGTTCATTGTTCATTTTTAATTTTTCCAAACTAAATTATGCTTATGCAAATCATGATGCTATTGACTCGCTGGTTTATGACAATAAAGTGCCATACTTGATTGGTCCGCATGACGGAATGGGCTGAGTTCGTCGCCCATAATGTCTACATTAAACAGCTCTTAGGAAAAAAACATTTGTTAAACAGCAGATGATGTATTTAATAGTTTGCCACACGGGCACAGGACCAGTTGGAGCATGGAAGTGCGGGTGCAAACCATCGAGGGAATCACCTGCATGGAAGCAGGTCCCCTAGGGACAGTTCCATGGATGGCCGTATTACTTTACTTGAAATGTCGGTTAAATCTACATTTGGTATTGTCCTCAGTTACTTAATCTCTAATAGTTTCGAACTGCTAAACACTTCAAAAAACCCATATTGGAACCTTTGTACAAAACACATACAAGTAAATATATTGCGCGATCACGTTGTATATTTTGATCAAACCAATCAATTAGTCTGTGCCTCGTACTGTCAAGGAATAAAACGTTTAGTTATTTAGTTATTTACAAGGACCATCAAAAATTCCACTGAAGTTACTGCCGTCTCATATGCCGCTTCTGTAAGCAACGACCCCGTTTATTATGTGGCACTAACTCAGAACCAAAATGTAAATTGTACACTAATAATATTAGAAATTTACCGCTTACTGCATTTTACATCAACTATCCCACTTCCAACTAAGCACGGATAACAACGCAGAGCGTCGTATCACTACAATATTCCATAAAGATGCCCAACAATGGATAACACCTAAACAATCATAATGTAATAACCGCTCATTAAATCAGCAAAGGACAACTATACGCTATCTCATCTCAAGATATAATCTTGGAACCGATTCTGGGGTCAATAATAACCACTCAACCTACCTACCATCACAGAAGTATTGTTACCTACCTCTCCGAACTGGAGATCGCAATCTTCCGACTGAAATAACGCAGTAACTCATGACAGACCTGAAGATACCTATGGGGACATACATCCTCAAATCTCCACTGCGTGCCAATGACAGCCTCAGTTCATAGCCTATCCTCCAGCGCCACTTCCTCCTACGGAATAATATTCGCAGCACTTTCCAAGTGACCCCATTTTAGGCCGACATCTGCCTTCACTGATATGTCCTCCACATATGACGATACAAAACCCAATGTTGATCCAAATGTTCCAGCATTTTCTTCGCTTGAGCCAGGACATCGCAACGCACGACAAAGCCCAGATAAAATCTACTGGTGGTAATATCACAACTTTAAGCAATGCAATTGGCCCTCAATGTTTGCAGTATACTCGTACCACAAAAGTGCTTCCTACCTTCACATAAAACACAAACATATGCGACACATACCTTGCTCGAAACACAAACAAATAAAATAAGCCAGCTTTGTATTGCCCAAGCAAGAGCACGATACCACCTGTACCTAACTGA
The DNA here is from genome assembly GCA_944474145.2 of Dicrocoelium dendriticum. Taxonomy (NCBI): domain Eukaryota; kingdom Metazoa; phylum Platyhelminthes; class Trematoda; order Plagiorchiida; family Dicrocoeliidae; genus Dicrocoelium; species Dicrocoelium dendriticum. The sequence continues at coordinate 91,673,080 of OX104068.1, read as the reverse complement.
TCCGTACCAACCATGGACGCAGCTTCGCACTTGCTGAGAAATATACCTAGTATTAGTATTTGTATTATTATTACTGGGGGCCGAAATAACATAAACAAAAGTGTGTGTGCGTGAAAACGGTGGTACATCCAGCGTTACGTGCTACCTTTTCTTGATACTTTTACTTTAAAACATCACATGTAACCTTTGGAAATTGTTAGGCTTTTGCATTTATCCGTGATAAATGCATGGATTCGCTGCTCGATTCTTAGCCTCTGACGTCACTTGTTTATTCGTCTTCTGTTTCAGGTCACCGGAACCGAACAGTCTACCTGATTAGGCACCCAAACTGTAGCTCTTCAACTGCATCGGCTAGTAGCTGATGTACTAATGTGTTTGTCATGGTCGGTTTGTGAGCCCCCGGTACCATTCACCTACCCCCAACATCACTTTAACTGTGATAGACTACACACAGCTTACTGTTGCGCGCAACTGAAACTGCGAGAAGTGACAGAGTCGTTCCTCCCTTTATCAAATACAGGAGACTGTCGTGAGCACTTACGAACACATTGTCGCTTTAGTGGTTGATTCAATCGATTCGGTAAGGTTTTTGCTTAACTCTAAAGAAGTCACAGACTGTAACCACCTGTAAGCACATTGGGAGCGGTGCGAAATGTTGTCGGAATGCATTGACGTTATCCGGCGGGTTGGGGAACGTGTGCTGGTGTTTCGGGCCCCGTCTCAAGCGCAGAGCGTTATTGCGAAGATTATGAAAATGACGGATGAAATCTTTTTGTGCCTACTAACCCTGGCGAATCCAACGCTATAGGAATTTGTTTAGACAACAATCCATCCTATGGCGTAGTAGACGCAGCTTTTATTTGGCACTTGAAAGTGGTTTAGGTAAACTTATCTTTCTGTAAGCTACGGCGTTCACAAACCTGGTTTTTATGCCCGAAAAATGTTAAACAACTTCCCATGGGTCAAGCAAAGTTGCGCTCGCATTATTCGAACTAAATCAATTCCATTCCCAAGGCACTGACAAACGTATAGGTTCCTGATTGTTATTACAATTGCGTACGCAAAAATGAGCAGCTGCTGTTTGTACTACCAAATCTGAAACCAATATGAGAGCCGAGGCCGCACTGAGGCGTAGCAAATCGCCCGGTCTCCCAACCACCATCCATGCTCTTCTGAACGACAGTCAGAAATAAAAAGATGATTTATCAGTAATTTGTACCGATGTTCCAGAGTCAATACCGTCTGTAGGCGCAAGCGTCCTGTGGCTGTCCTAAGGGGACCGCAGTGACAGGCAGATTCGAAACCCGATGCCGCCAACCATAAGTGTGACCATAACCATGGATTGGAGAGTCTGATCGACGAACAATGCGACCTGTCTGAAATTGAGCAACCCTAGCGGAGCTTTCATAGTAGATTGCAAGGCTTTAAGTAGTTTTATGTATGTATTCGCCGGATGAGTATTATCGAAAAGAAAGTTCTTAGCTGAATCGAACATAGGTAAGTATCTATTGTTTTGGTGGTCACGGAGCCAAACCTTAGGAGTATTATATGCACAGTATCCACTGAGGTAGCCGTTGGACCACTGTACGACTTGAGTGAAGGGTTTCCTACCGTAACCTTTCTGTTCTGGTGCACATGCTTGTAAAGTAGTTTGGATTTGCTTGCAAATCTAAGTAAACTAGCCTCTTTCCGTTTATACTTGTCGGCTCTGATGTTGTATGTGTTGCCGTAGTGTCCGACTGTGTTGTAGTTCTACCATGTGATTTCATATGAGTTTTGCGCATACTGCCTAAACATCGCATCTCTTCTGTTGTTTCATCTAATCGTACTGCTTCGAATAAAGATGATTGTTTTGGTGGGATGGTCGTATTGGCGCAATTTCTGAGGCTTCTTGGATTTGCTTTTAATTCTTTCCACGCGTCATTCGATGAACTTTGCAGCGGCAGATTTCAGTCTACCGTTTGAACTAGGTTGTAAAGCTTGGAGTGCTCGATAATAGTGCGTCAAGCTTCTCGTCTTTTATACTGGCGTAATACAGCCAAACGTTAGGACTGAATGATCGCTATTGTCTGAGTGATGGTTGTATGAAATTGACTTAAGCATCAGCTCTTTACTGCAACTCAACAGGAAGACCAAACTTACATGTCACTCCTTGAAATTAGCAGAAGACTACAGCCGTCTGGCGTGTCGTAGAAATTACTTTTCCATTTTTGTGTGTCAACCATGGAACGCTGTCCCAGAATCGGTTGTTTCTGCACCTACGCTAGCCATATGCAGAAGTCGGTTGAATGATATACTTCGCCACTTACATTTTGTTACTTGACGCAACTCTTCATCCTACTCACGGGAAATAAATCGGTTTTATTTTTTCGCTTATTGATGCTATGGAACCACTTGGAGTGCAGCACTACTGCATTACCTACGATAAGTCCATTCTTTTAATACTAAAACTATTAACTGCACTTTTCGCTAACGTTTTTTTATAAATCACCAAACTACCCAACGGGGCTTGTAAAGCAGTGCTTCTTAACCCGTATAAAAGCATCCTTTTGTTCATCATTGGTCAGGACAAGGTCCCGAATCGAATGTTTGTTCGAACCGCCGTGTCAGATTGGTCAATCCACACGGCTCTACATGATCGCTACGTTCAGCAACCCAAGAAATCTTGTTTTTAGGCAAGATCACAGAGGGATGATATTATTCTTGGTACATTGAAGTCACCCAGTACAAGGTTGTGCAAATACTTTTTGAAACAGTGCATTGGAGAGCGTTTAACGAAACAGTATCGGTGGACTAATTGCAAGGTTCACATATGCAAGAAACTCGGTTACGACTTTCGGTGTTTCAGCTTAGGTGGGAATTAAAACAAATTCTGGACGACGATCTCAAGTTTGTTATTATGAATATCTGAGGTTGGTGGTCATTTTTGAGACACGCGTTGTGTGAATGGACTGCGATGCGCGACCTCAATGTGGACAGCGACTCAGATTAAAGTGATCACTGAGACCGCAACCGCTGAAGCCGACAACTATTGAAAGTTGCACGCTCAAAAACCCTACACTCCACGGTAGGTTTCCCACTTGTTCGATCTCATCAGGTGGATATAGAAGGAATCTAACCAGGGACAATTGTGATATTATTCACCGGGTCAGCACGGGTAATGCTCGGCACAACGAGTACCCCAAAACAACCAAGCAATCATTCCTTAACCGTTATGCCAAACGTTGCCCCTTCGTGACCAGGTGGCTTAGGGCTAGGTGCCCTAACTAACCTGCCAATGGTCCTGGGTCCGATGCCGGCTATCTGATTCTGATGGGATTAAATGCTATCGAAACTTGTCATGAAACGCAGTGTTCTCAGGTAGGTAACAAGCAAAATACGACATTAGCTATAGCTTGCAAAATTTAACTTCAAGATTCTGCTGTGCACCGTTTCACTGCCTGGCCCTTATTAACTGGTTTTTATCGTTGGCTACATTCCATTAGTTCGTGCTCGTGTTTACAGATGATGCACTTTTCCGTCTGCATGGCGCCGAGAAGCGGCATGTTTGGGCTACCAATAACCCACGACAGTGCATCGCTTCTGGTGTGCAACATGGTGCACAGCTCATGGTTTGGGCTGGGTTGACTGGGCGAAAACTTATCGGATCAATTTTCTTTTCCAAGACTGTGACGGGTAAGTTGATTTTTATTGCAGAAGTAATGCTTCACATTTGTTAGCATCCTCCTACAAAGAAATGTTGCAGTCCGGGGTCATTCCACAGCTGCAGGCCAAAGGCTTATTGAGTACCGGTTGGTGGCAGCAGGGTGGTGCGCCTGCCCATTCTGCACAAAAGGTACGTGATTACCTTGACGAAACTTTTGGTAACCGCTGGATCGGTCGTGGAGGACTTATTGATTGGCCTGCACGGTCTCCCGATTTGAACCCACTGGATTTCTTCCTATGGGGGTACTTGAAATGCCGAGTGTATAAAACCAGGCCAACTTGTCTGGAGGAACTGCAACGGAACATCGTCAACGAATGCCACGGTATATCGGTGGACACTTTGCATAAAGTGCTAGTCAATAGCATCCGGCGAGTACTGCTCTGCAAGCAAAACGACGGTGGTCATTTTGAACACGCATTTCGTTGTTTTTTATCCTTTTGAAACATACTTCATGTAGATATATGTATAATGCATAGCCATTGATTTCATTACCACGTTGTTGCGATGGGTAATAGTGCGAGTACTTCGTCGCAGTTGAATGAACGCTACGAGAAAACAGAACAAGATGGGTACATGAGAAACGCGCGATCGCTCAATTGCCTGGCAGGGTGTAGGCGTCGTTGTTGATGTTTACTGTAACATTGACGGCGATGGATGAAACCGTTGAAGCTCAGTAGGCTGCATTATGCGCTCCTTGCAAGCCAAAGTCACGTACTTCCGTTGCTCATTTGACGTTAACCTCGTGTTTGACAAGTAACTCATTTATGATTACCACCATTCCTCTTACTATCATGGTTCTCCAGTGGTAAGGGAACTGTCACTGACAAATTACCTAGGAGCTACAAGATAGAGATGTTTTCACCACCGATTATCGTTGGCTACTTCGGCACTTCGCTTCAGCCTTCATAGATTCAATATGGCGCACCTGTCCATTATGCACAGACGGTGCGGCGTTATCTTAAGGTGTTCGGTCACCAGTGGATCGGTCGCAGAGGTCCAAATGGTTGGCCTGCCTGGTCACCAGATTTGAACCAAAGGTGCGTTTGCAGCATAATGTATCAGCAAAGTTATCACAAGGATAACGGGCTTGTGGTGCACAGTATGCGTGAGAACCCACATGCGTGTGCTGTGGTCCCATGATTTGTCATTCATTTTTTTAAGTCAAAGAGCTTTGTGCAATACGTGATTCTCAGTATCCCGTGGATTAGATATTGCCTAGAAGTGCAGCTTCTCAATTCCCTGCTCATAGAATATTGCCTCATCAGTGAATATGTTGAAAGGAACGCTCATGGTCCCGCCTGAAACAAATTCGGCAGCGTAACCACGCTTGTTTCCTGCAACGGCGATCAATACTGCGATAGGGGAATAGGCTATGCGGCAGCGAGTAGTCTTTAGGAGGCATGGCTTTTCAAAACTCCTTTCTCAAAACGTCACATTACACATTTGCAAGGCCTAATTGTAAGCAATGTCTATTTTGCTAATGTAGGTTGTTGGAAGGTAACTTTCAGTCTACAAGAGTGTTGTAAATAACCCTATTGTCCCTACCTGGGATAACACTAAGCAACTATGCACACTGCTTGCTAAGGCCAGTTACGTGTGCAGAAGCGCCAACACAATTCTACCGCAGTAGCCGGGTTATGAGGCACTACTGTTTCCATTTTGACTACACTGGTCTCCACTCCAGACAGCCTTACACAGCGTATGTATCGATCAGTGAACTTACCTCGTGTAGGTTGACTCCAACTCAACCAGCCCGCGCATGCTCCAACGTTTTCACGAAGGACGACACTGGATACATGTGTAAGTACACATAAACCCATCTGCATGCATACGGTCATTCTACACCCATGTGCGTGTGTGAGATTTTCAGATAGACCAACATCTATACCATTTTACACGCATAGCGCATTGTACCAAGCTTTTAGCGTAGTACATTTTCGGAATCGCGTGCAGTGCTTTCAAGTTAGCGAGGCTAAGAACGCTGTTCTGGCGTCGTTGACACTCATTGGTCATGAGACGTTAGCCAATGGGACACCAGTTGGAAGCCCCCATCATAAGCGACAGACAGTCCAATGAAAGTGGTCGAGCACCACCTTCTGTTCTATTTTGATGCCTCTCTGAAGGAAACCTCGATGCTTGGTCTCCAAACTGAAACCGTCCAATGGGAAACTTGTGATGCCTCTCTAAGAAGGAGGTCCTAGCTACCACATGATCCGAAGCTTAAGCCGTAACCAGTGCGGACAGACATACTAACCAGCACATGAAGCGGTCTATACTTGGTGATCGCTAGCGGCTACCTGGTGATGGCTTATGCAGCGACCTAACCATGGTGGCGTAGACAGGCAACCTTCTAACTGGTATTCCGCAGTTCAGCAATTGCTGCTAGGCGGTTATACAATTTTGTGTGATTGTTATTGCGACGATCATAAGGGATATTGTTCCCATTGAAGTTGGTAGAACAACCTGAAGCTGAACAACGAAACTTCTATGTTTGCTTACTCCTATCACAGTTGATGACCAAACACAAACTAACAGGATTCCAAGTGTTGCGTTGACACGACGTTAGTGAGTGTTCGTTTGTCTCCACACCTATGGGCGACTTTGTTAATCGGTTATAAATAAATAAATAAATAGTTTATTATCGTCATTGCGAGGCACACCATCAAGGGCGTGATCATGGTATTACAGACATGTACGATCGGCAAGTGCACAAATTAGTATATTTTACCAATAGCATAGGAATTTATGTGTGCGTTGAGATGTAAACTATGTTTAACTGTGTATTTGGAAGGGGACATGTTGTGGGAGTAGGTAAATGTGACTGTGTGTGCTTTTGTTCGTTGTGTTCTCCATTAAAGTGGGAATCAATGGAACGCTGTGAATCAGATGACGTTGGTGATGTGTGAATTATCCTCCGGAAAAGGAAAGAAGGCAGTGACTTTATTTAGTAGCGAGTCACATCCGCCACGTCACAGTGTTGTTAAACGGATGTGGCTTTTTATAGGGAGAACGCTGGCCAGGCGAAATCCCACCACATCCTGGAACACTGCCGCCGAAGCATTTGCTGGAACGGGATTTACCCCAACCACCCAGCTGGCACCACGAGAAGGTTGTTCGGCTAGCCAGCCAGTTATCGCTCTAGTGTCTCCATGTATGGCGTTATGTAAAGGTCATAGGAACCTATATATCCATAGAATAATTAGGCTTCACTTCCATATGGTCGCCCATACGTGTTGAGACGCTTTGACATGTGGCTCTCCGAATGGCACCATTAGAAGCACAGTCAATGCAGATGGAACCTCCCTATAACGTCCATGGACTGGAATGCTATCCTCATGAAATCGGCATTACTCAGCAATGAAGCACCTAAAGGGACTACAATGACTACCGTATTTATACATACCACATTGTCCTGCTAAAAAAAGCGTAAGGCTGATAATTAGTGGCGAGGCACGCATTTTACTGTGGTACTTCAGGTGCGTACTTGGAACAAACACTGTTGTCTCACCCACGTGCATTCCTACAATGTGTTTGCAATCATATACAAAGGTAACCACGCCCAGTAATCCTGCTATGGATCACTTTTTCAGCTAGTCTTATAATCAGTCATGTGTGCACGCCGTGACACAGGTTGTTATCAACTTGGCAACTACTCGGAAACATTTTGTCATTGGAAAGTAAGTAATTCCGGAGGTATTGTTGAAAGAGGAAAATTGCTCCAAACTCTGTGCTTACTATGCGTATGCAATGCTCGTTGGCAAATGAAATCACTTGGAAGTGAAGTGTAAATGGCATGTTGGAACACAGGATTGACATGTATCTTACGACCTTAACGTAATGGCAGGTCCATGGGTCCTAAAGCGGTAACTGATTACCGAAGTGGCCCACAGGTGTGGAGACGAACGAACAATCACTAATGTCGTGTCACTGCCACACTAGCTCGCAAATTGAATTGAGCTTGCGGTAGGAATGGTTGACTTTAAGCCTAAAGTACAGCTTCCGAACCGACTGATGTGGGTTCTGAACTTGACAGAGCAACTTCTACTCGGGGAACGAAGTAATACGCCAATGCACTCAAAAACAGCGGACAAACTTCCCATAGAGACAGTTTCCATTAGACACGCAATTCATTCGTTCAGCTGCACTGACGACATGTTGTCTGGCAATGGACGCGTTTTCGAACTCAGCTGCGCATCTATCAGTTTATCTCACTCTTGGAAAAGGCTGATATGAAGTGTGCAGTAATATCCTATTAACTACTATTCAACTATCCACGCTGTTATCCCATACTCTGATATATCTGACGGTTGGTCCACCCGGCAAGCTCACTTGGTCTTACAATGCGTTTTCCAAACATCCTAGTTTTCCAAACAAAGAAACATTATCCACAACATTATCCACAATATTATCTCAGGCTGATCATGAAATAGAACGGCGAGACGAATACCAGCACGAAAAAGAAGATAGGTTGAACATATCACTCGGGCATGGCTCACTGGAAGCCGGTCACGTGTCACTCCCTTGCGCTAAACATCAGATATCGCTTCAACACCCGTAAGAACACACGAACTTACGTATGTGCATACATATTGTGAAAACACTGTGAATACTCACACGTCCCTACGCGCTGCCAGTGACGTGCTATACAACCAGATAGGTAAAATATAGGCCAGCAACGTGATCAAAACATGTCATTTTTTTCTCGACCGTTAGGAAAATATACACGCATATGTCGAATAGCATTACGACATTTCACAACGCTGATATTCTTGGTGGCTTCTCCGGCAATGCGTTGAAGAAACTGCCGCCTACATTCCATCTACGTCATGAGTTTCTGGGGATCCTCGGCCAGAGGTTCCTCGTAGTGCACTCTCATCTCATTCTTCACTCTGGTCTTCATCACCTGCTAAAATATTCTCGATCAGATTGAGGAACGGAGAGTATGGGCTCAATTACAGTATGGTTACTCCGTCGTATCCATCTACTGAAGGCAGTTCTTCCAGTCGTGTGTGGCATGGTGCATTATCACATACCACGACAACCTGCCGGAGCTCCATCTCCCCGTTTCAGGTTGTCTAAATAGCTTCGCAGCCATTCGAGAGATAAGGGACCTGTGAATGAGCCTCTCCGGGTGGTCGTCGACATTTTCCTTTCCATTGTGAGTGCACCGATCAAATGCAAATTGAGACCTCCACTGTTGGTAACTTTACAACAGGCTTTCACTCCTCTGGGCGCCCGACTACGAGTACTTTTGCAGTAAACGTTGAAGTTCGCTTCATCAATCCAAATGAAGAACTTGTCATAGCTCTCAAGTTGGAAAAACTGCTAAACGAATTCCCTGCTTATCCCTTTAGTTCGCTCACTGTCCATTCCCTCGGGAACCCGGTAGAAGTTCTTCATAGTTATCAATCGACCATCCAGGTGCTGTGCGATTGTTGACTTGCAAATGTTCTTGGCCATTTCTGCTCGCACTCGTACTCCCATTTCCAGTAGCGGAAGAGTTGTGTCCCTTGCGATCCAATCCAGTATATCATCTACGTCTTCATCCGACAGAATCCGCTTACGACCGCGCACCTGCGTAGTACTAGGCTCCTGATCGAGAGAACGACGAATCCAGGAGTAGGTTGTTTGATATTTGACGTTGTTCACAGTTGCCACCAGCTACCAGTCATCACCGTCGTCGAAGGCACCCACAACTCGGTCACGAATGTCTGGTGAGATGCTCTGTTGAACGCGAGAAGGCATGCCGACGACTTTAGAACCATAGACATGGTTTCGGTCGTGCGCTTATGTTCCAGCTGTTCATTGCTATCAGACCAATTGTGATCCACCGTCTCGGACGTGAGGGGGGTGCATACAAGCCTGTTCCACCGCGAAGTACATTCCTCTAATGTTCATTCACAAGCCTCACCCATTCAACGGTTAGCGCGCTCACCTCCCCAGACTAACGAACCGAACCTTGACATCCAGCCAATGAGAACTGACTCTGAGAGGCTGGCGAATCGCACAGGGTTTTGCAACATTTTGGACTTCCTTTGCAAAATTTGGACTTTGTAGGCAACTTTGCGGGAATTGCTATAGACGGATGATATAATCTCACTCCAACTTCATTTGGTTGGATTTCGACCCCTCGTGGTATGCAGACTGTGCCGAGAGCCGTCATACCCTTTAGATGAGATGATACTGGAGTATTCCACTTGTGGTATCAATGTGGCGGCTTCTATTTCCATGGAAGACGCAATAAACCGAATTTTACGAAGTAGCTTGCAAGTCCGCAGGTATAAGAAGCAGACTTGCGAAGAGATATCTCTTTCCGGTAATTCTCGTCAGGCATTTACATTTAGGAATAAGTTAGGGCAAAAGGGAAAGCTAGCTAGAGCTCAAGTGATAGTGGATAGCGGAACACTGGCTTGTCTCTTTAAAACATGGCACGGTTGGGAATGGCCACAGCGCTTTTCTCGAGCATCTGTTTATTACTAGACATCAAATACGGACAGAAGAAGGATTCAGTGTGGTCTACACTGTGTTGAGGCGCGTTCCCAAAGGGCTCAGGAAACACCTGCTGGCCACTGCCGAAGCAATGGTGGTCAGGCTATTAAAATCTGAGTTGTGCAAGCAAAGGGGCAGGTGAGCCTATGGTACACTGAGGATGGTGGTGCCTTACTGGTGGTCAACCCACTGCTGCTCCTGTTGTGCCATGAGCTGATGTCCTGGACGCCTCTTCGTTGCGACCGCTAGGTACGAGTTGGGTTACGTCTTTCTCCATGTTAAGATCTAGGACACCAAACCGCATGTGTCATTGAACTGACCATGTGCTAGACTCGCTGCCTCTCGCGTGTACATTTAATCGAAGGCCTTGGATGAGGACCCGAGTCGTTCTCCTGTCGAGTGTAGGCGCCCTGCCAGTATCTTAGTCCATCCTCTTCGGAGGTTAGGAAGTGTTCGATGTCCCTACCCCAAAAAACCTAGCTATGGCAAACAACAGGTCTACGAGTTATAAGCTAAACACTCGATTAGCGTAGAGCACGAGCGCCATGCATTTTCTCTAAGAGTTAGGGGGCAACTCCGGTTGCTCAATGGCTTGACAAGCAGCCCCTGGTCAAATTGGTGCAAACCCGCCAAAACCCACCTGAGTCTGGCCGTGGTCGCAGCGGTATCCTACCACGGTCGCAAAACATATATGATGCGTTCCAGTACCTCAAACGCTGCGTAAGATAAACCTCAAACAGATCCCAATCTGTCTCTGCATTCACACTCCCAAACTGAATCTGCTCCGCACTGCATTGAGCGTCAGGCTATTGCGCCAAAGACTGCGGTTGGAGTCCCTCAAGCAAACCTCCTAAGCACAACCGCCACGTTGCGTGCGATTGCTCACCAATGCAATCCTATGCCTGCGCACAAAGCACGCAGAATCGGGTGTCGTAAAGTATGCACACTACTGGACTGTAATTCGAGTCAGCGCACCGAGCGACGCACTGCACTAGTCGCGATGGAACAGGGGCTGTACAACACCGAGAGTGCGGCGCTCAGTGAGACCCGACCCGCTGAGCATGGTAGGTTGCATGAAGTAGGTGCTGGCTGCACATTCTACTTAGTGGGAAACGCTACCTCAGCGCTACGTGAACATGGGGTCGGATTTGCAATATCCGATCGCCTCCATGGCCAGCTCGTGCGTGAATTAACAGGCATCAGCGCGTGATTGATGACTGTTCGCCTACTACTCGGAAGAGGTATGTTTGCCACTTTTATAAGCATATACGGTCCATTCATGTGTTATCCTGATAACATGCGTGATCAGTTATATACTCAGCCATCTTCCGTGATACGGTCTGTGTCGAGGAGCGACCGATTATTTCTGCTGGGTGATTTCAACGCGCTCGTTGGGCGTGATGCATCAGCGTGGACGGTGTCATCGGTCCACCTGGCATTGGTTCAGCGAATGCGAACGGTGACAGGCTGCTTTCACTGTGTTCCTCTCACGTCCTGACGACTATAAAGACTCGGTTTGCACTGAGTGCGAGTGATATAGCAACTTGGACGCACCCACGGAGTGGTAACGCTCACCTCCTCGACTGTGTGATGGTACGTCAGTGTGATATGCTTGAAGTGCGCATGACACGTGTACTGCGTGCAGCTGAGTGTGGCACTGATCACAAATTGGTGCGAACCAAACTGTACATATATTTTCGTAAATCTATATATTAAACTCTTGTGGTGAATCGGCGTAAACTTAACATTCTATCCCTCGGTACTGTGGAGAAACGTATTGAGCTGGAGAAGGCGATGGCTGCACGCATGTGTGATGTGGAATGTACAGTAGCAGTGGGCAACCTGGGGCATCACATTCGGGACCAGGTGACAGCTACTGCCGAAAAGACCATCGGGCGCGAAAATTGTAAGCGGCTTCCTTAGTTTGAAGAGAAAAATGCGGCGATTGAAGCATTGATGTCAGCGAAGAATGCAGCATTTGCTACACGTGTCGCAGACCCCAGTGACTTGGGGAGGAATAGTCAGTATCGCAAACTTCGACGGCGACGGACACGAGAATCCCGTCGCATTAAAAATGCATGGTGGACGGAGAAGGCGAAACAGATGGAATGCTACATCGAACGCCGCCAGCACAAGGAATTCATTGACTCTTTGAAGGCGGTGTATGGACAGAGATTGGAGCCGCTGAGGACGATAATCGATGGTAATTCGGGGGTTGCCTGCATATAGACCGTAAGCATAATGCAGATCCGTCGAGCACACTTTGACTGTGTCCTGAAAAACCGTTCAGAGATTGAATGGCCTGAAACAGCATCATGTGAAGTCAAGTCTGGCGGAGACTCCGACGCTGGATGAGACGTAGAGAGCACTTGCACAGCTGCGAAACGGCAGGTGTACCGATGCCGAACGGATTTCGCCCGACGTATTGAAACATGGGGGACCCGCGTTGGTGACTGTGCTACACCACTTGGTGCAACGCGTGTGGATTGAGGAAGTGGTGCTACCTGAACTGAAGGACGCCCTTGTGCTATCACTGTAAAAGAGCAAAGGAAGAAACCAATGTGTCATGAATTATTGTGGTATAAACTTGCTTAGTTGTGTGGGCAAAGTGATTGCACGAATCATGCTCAACCTCGTCGTCAGACAAGTTGTGGAACCGAACGTGGCGGAAGAGCAATGTGGATTCCGTTCGGGTCACAGCATCAGCTATATGGCGTTTGCGGCTCGTCAGTTGCAGAAGTGCAGAGAACCACATCAGCCGTTCTACTCGCCTTTTGTTGACATCACCAAGGCATTTGATACGGTAAACCCCGAGGCATTGTGACTGGTGTTGGGTAACATTAGTTGTAGGGTAAATTGTAAGTTTACTTGAATATCTGCACAGTGGTATGCGTGAGATGGTGCAGCTGATTAGAGAGACCTCGGATGATTTTGCTGTTGTCTCTGGTGTGAAGCAAGGCTGTGTCTTAGCTCCCGCCCTGTTTAATATTTGTTTTCATGCGAGGGGTATACTGTGCATTTGATGGCGCTTGTGTTTTACGGCGTTCGTGTGGAGCACCGTATTGATGGTGGGTTGCTGAACATCTGTCGTTTCGGTGCGAGGACCCTAGTCTGTAAGACAACTATCCGTATGTTGCTGTTTGCTGACGACTGTGCGTTGTTTTCACACAGCGCGGATGCGTTGCGACACATGACTAGTGCTCTGGCATCGATCACGGTCAAATTCGGGCTCACCATCAACACAAGCAAAACTGTCTGCCTCTTTCAGCGTTCGCCGGACGTGCAGTCCACAATGGTGACGCAAATCAGCATTGGTGCTGAAGTATTGAAAACTACCTCCCGCTTCCGCTACCTTGAGAGTGTGATGTCGACTGACCAGCAGATACACAGTGAGCTGCGTACCCGCGTATCGAAGGCAGCGGAGGCATTTGGCAAGCTATAGCACCCAGTGTGGAACAACCGCTAGCTTACCGTTGGCACGAAGCTGATGGTGTACAAATTCATGGTGCTGTCCGTTCTTCTATATTGCAGCGAAACCTAGACGATGTACCTGCGGGATGTGGGATATCTCAAACGGTTCCATCAAAACTGTTAGTCAGGCATTCTGTGCGTCGGTTGGTGTGACAGAGTTACAGACACGGAGGTGTTGTGCTGAAGTGGAATGTATGCAGTGGACTGCATATTTTGCTGAGACACCTGAGGTGGCTCGGTCATGTGTGGCGTGTGAATTCGACGCGACTACCGAAGCAGGTATGATATGGTCGGCTGAGTGTTGAGAAGCGGCATGTAAGGAAACCGAATCTTTGTTACCGGGACATAATCAAAGTGACCCTCTCACGCTCTGCCCTTGATTGCAAGTCATGAGAATCAGATGCGGTTGATCGGCTTGAATGACACGATCTAATCACGAAAGCAGTTGCCGAGGTGCAGGAGAAGGCCCTCATGCATGCACAGAAGTAGCGGCAAGTGCAGAAGCGGCAAGCACCGATGGGTTGTTCTCCATCGACATCAAGCGCATGGTGCCGTAGCACATGCGGTCGCGAGTGTCTGAGTCAGGCAGGCCTAGTGAACCATGAGCGAGCACGGTCCTTGTAGCCGTGGTAGGCTCGAAGAGCGGTTCTATGCACTCAGTGTGGAGCGGACTATAGTCAAGTCACCTCCTTGTGTGTGCTTGATTCCCCAAATACAGCGTGCTTGTGTATGCCTGTAAAGGAGTGTGGGCCGGCTCCGTTGATGAAACGTGGCTCCCATCCGCATGCCTCCCGGTCTTATTCCTTCGGGTTTACATTGCCTATGGGGTGTGCGGATGGTGCTGTGGGTGGTGCAGTGCAAGCCACACATGGTCCCTCTGTAGGAGCAGACGTCCTGTGGTGGCCACAGTGACAGGCAAATCCGAAACCGGATGCCGCCAACCATATATATATATATATATATATATATATATATATATATATATATACAAGCAGAGGACGCTTATACTGGCTGTCTGTTTGTCATGCTTTTTGACCAAAATTTTGTCCATATCTGACAGAAAACCCGGCCCAACTGTGGGTTTTTTCCTCATCAGCCTCTGATTTCTTGCTTTCGCTCTTTGTCTATTTGTGCACGCGAGCCACGGTGTCGTAACTTCTACCACCTGACTTTATTGAGCTAACTATCGATTGGCTTCACTGACTATTTAAGTCGGCAGGTGCCTTTGACTTCTAATCCGGAGGTCACCGGTGCGAAGGGGCGGGCGACCTTGCGGTATACTTAACCCTTCGCGCGACTGTCGAAGGTCACGTGGTGGCAAACCGCAGATACGGTGGGCCGACCTAAGGCCTATACTTGTTTTGTTTTCCTTCCATTTAGCCTGTTTCAGTACTATATAAGATCTGGACAATGGGACTCGTGTCACGGGCTGTTGTACGGTATTGTTGCTCCGAAGTATGACGGAGTCTATGTATCCCCATGTTCTTAAACTAGTCCTCTTCGTCTGTACGCTTGCAGAGTGGCTCCATGTTGATTGTGTAGAATTCCAATCCCGATCGGGTTTTGTACTGGCTACAGGAAAGTAAATCGTAAATCACCTTGGATGGGCTCTTGGCACTGGGATCGGGATCAATTTGCATTAATCCACAGAAGCTTCCATGATTTAGTCAGCATTTGCCATTTATAGTAGCTGTAACAGGTAAAACTGCAATGAAAAGTGAATGCTGAATATAGGGACCATAACATGGCTAAGCACAACTGATATCTGCGTCATATGACAAATTTCGGCCAACTTACTCCTCATGTTTCCACATATAATGATCACAAGATTCAATTCCAAAAGCCGCTGCAAGAATCTTTTGTCCCTGTATTGTGGAAATTGTTCAGGACTCATACCACCTTCGAAAAAGCAAGAAACAAGATTTCAACAGAATAATCTGAATTCAGATATTTCGCGTCTTCTTATCAGCTGTGTACAGACAATCAGTGGAATCAGTACGCTATACACACACGCACAACGGTAACATAGAGTGGGAAATCGTTCTGTTTTAAGAAATCTAATCGATAAACTCACGAGGGCAACAAGAGGGTAGTCACCAACTCCGTCCGCTAACATAAGCTGGGTTTCAGCCAACGAATGGCTGAAGCCTCTGCAAATTGGAACAGACGAGCAGTGTTCAGACGATTAAGGATCTTGGACGATTCCCGTGGGTATTGGCACGTGGGGCAATCGAGGATATGCTGGCCGATAGAGCTTGCGGGTAGCTTAGGGCCATTTGCCACATGGGACATACTCTGCAAGTCTCCTGAACAGCCTCCTCTCAGTTTGCTCCACGTACATGTTAGCTCAAGTACAATAAAAGAGGTAGATACGGGGGCGGTAACTGTAGATTCTGACCATTCCAGATCGGATTTATTAAATATTACACTTGCTGTAGCAAGTACGTGTAGCAAACTGAGAGGAGGCTGTTCAGGAGGATTGCAGAACATGTCCCATGTCACTTAGTGGCAAATGGACCCAAGCTACCCGCAAGTTCTATCGGTCAGCATATCCTCGATTGCCCCACGTGCCAATACCCACGGGAATCGTCCAAGATCCTTAATCTTCTGAATACTGTTCGTCTGCTCCGATTTGCAGAGGATTCAGCAATTCGTTGGCTGACACCCAGCTTATGTTAGCGGACGGAGTTGGTGACTACCCTCGCCCTGCCGTAAATGCCGTACGATTTGGATCATCTGCTTCGATTATCGATTAGTTGTATTAAAACAGAACGGTTTCCAACGTTGTCTTACCGTTCTGTGTGCGGCATACTGTTTCCGCTGATTGTCCATACATCGCTGATAAGAAGACGTGAAATATCTGAATTCAGATTAGTTTGTTAAAATCTTGTTTTTCTATTTTGTAGTTTTTGAAGGGAAAATCCTGTGAACTCACACCACGTGCAAAATGAGTAGATATTGTCTTCACCGGCAGACACAAAACCGACGCTCAGTCACATTGTAAGCATTCTATGTGCAAATTCAACGGATCGTGGATTATTGTATACCACACAATTACTCCTTGTGTATTCTTTACATCATCGGAAATGTTAAGAAGCATATACAAGGGTTTCTCACAAAAGTATATCAAACTTTTTCCAATCAATCTGTGTTCCGCCTTGTAGTGGATTTTTCCCGCCCACCTCATCACACACCAACTAAGTTAAACCCATTCTCATCGGGATCACTAGCATTACCCAGTGGATCGCAAAGCGTAGGAATTAACCGTCGTCTCATTACCTAACTCGTTTGCTCGTTTCTGTCATTCCGTTTGGTAGTCGCAGTTCCTTTTGTGACTGCAATCTGAGCTTCTGTCTACCTCGTCAACTCTCGCGTCCGCCAGCTGACCGCACCGGCAGACCAATTGTTTCAACTGGGTTGCCCGGATGTGTTTAGTTCCCTGGCCAGCTTACAACTCTCACCGGCGTGTGGCGTTCCATTGACGTGGGAACTGAAACAAACTTGCATTGAATCAAGTCATAACGGGTTGATTTTGTCGCATTCCCTATAGCCCACTAAACAATAATCTGACTACTGACATATCTGCTTTGCAGAAGAGTAGTAGGGAGAGTTCAATGGTATAGGTAGGAATTCGTCACATCTAGACTCACTCAGACAGCCGCCACACGCCCGGAAAAGCACTGTACGCGCGTTTCATCCTTTCGGGAATGGTCAGCAGTGCGCATTCCATCGGACTCTGGTAGGGCTCGAACCCGCAACTCGACTGTTGCCAGTCCGTGGTTGAGACCACTGAGCTACATGGGACAGCAACAACCACCGTGAATAAGTTACTATATGTAATATTGCGCCACTCACTATCCACTGACTTACACGAAACTGCCGTGCAGAGGAGAGGGTAGCCCCGTCACCAAGCGTTGAGCTTACAAAACTTAAGCCGCCAAATGACTTTTGGCATTATAAGCAGTTTGGTCTGCTTCCTGATCCAAAGCAAGTTCAAAAGCACTCGCTTACGTAAGGAAAATGTACCTTTAATGCCACGGCATAACCGATTAAAATGAGATCCACTAAAACTGCCAATTCAACATTTCCGGCAAAGTTGCATAAAGAGTCCAAAATTTTAAAAGAAAGCGCAGAAATTTGCAAAGAAGGTGCATATTTTTACAAAGAAATTGCGAAATTTTTCAAAACCCTGTGCGATTCATCAGCCGCTCTGAGCCAATGCTCGAACCTCAAGTGTGTTCTCGTTGGCCGAGTGTTAGCGCTTGATGCATAAGTCAAGCGAGATGGGCGCGCTGCCCATTGACTAGCTGAGACTTGTGAATGAATCTCGAGTCCATGGACATAGGCGATGCCACGAGCTATTATGCATCCCCTCATGTCCGAAATACTGGATCACAATTGGTCTGCGAACAAATGAATGGCCGGAACATAAGCGCATGACTGAATGGATGCCTTTCATTCCAACGTGGTCAAAATGCCTTAACCTGTTCGACAGAGTATCTCCTCAGACATTCGTGACCGAGTTGTGGATGCCTTCGTCAACGGTGACAACTGGCAGCTCGTGGCAACTGTGAACAATCTGAACTAGCAAACTGCCTACTCCTGAATTCATCGCTCTCTTGATCAGAATCTGGATATTACGCAGGCGCTCGGTAGTAAGCGTATTCTGTGTGAGGAAGAGATTGAAGACATCCTGGAGTGGATCGCGAAGGACACAACTCTAACACTAAACCAAATGCGAGTCTGAGTACATGCCAATATGGATAAGAACCTTACAAAGTCTGCAATCGCACGACACCTGGCTGACCGTTTGATAAATATGAAGAACACCTGTCAGACTCTAGAAGGAATGAACACTGGTCGAACCAGTGAGAAACGAAAGGAGTTTGTTCAAAAGTTTCTCGAACTTGCGAGTGAGGGGAAGTTCGTCATATGGATCGACGAAACAAACTTCAACGTTTACTGCAAACGTACTCTTGGTCGGGCACTCAAGGGAGTGAGGGCCATTGTCAAAGTAGCCAACAGTGGAGGCCTGAATTTGCATCTCAATGGTGCACACATAATGAATGGAAACGTTTCGATGACTATCCGGATAGGCTCATTCATTGGCCCCCTATCTCTCGAATGGCTGCGAAGCATTTTAGACAAGCTGAAGCGGGGATCGGAGCTCCTGCAGATGGTCGTAGTGTGTGATAATGCACCATGTCACTCACCATGCACTCACTCAGTCGATGGTCTTTTCCAATGTATTGGCTCAGTGTAACACAGTCATGTGGATCACTCCGGCTGATGAGTTCATTTGCATCAGACAAAGGTTTTGGCATAGCCCTCTGTGTGCAATTTGATAACATCCATACATGTGCACCAAGTGCACCCTATTCGTTTATGTATGCCATTGGGTCAAACGATAGATCATCAGATCGATCAAATCGGTATCCAAGTCGTGTCATATAGGTCGTCGGGCATTTCATTCACGTCCGTTAGATTGGGTTAGCTGTAGGAAAGGTTGACTGGAAACCTAAAGTATCGCTTCCGAAACGGTTGATGTGGGCTCCGAACTTGACAGTTCAAATTTCAATCTGTTATCGGAATAACGCGCCAGTACACTATAATTCAGAGGTCATGACCTGCTCAGCCATTTCTATTCTTAACTATTCAACCATCCACGCTGATATCTGATAGTGTGATAAGTGTGATGGTTACTCCACTCGGCAAATTCCCTTGATCCTTCAGTGCACTTTGCAATCAATTTCCGAAACACCCACCTATATCTCGCTGGTCTGTGCTCAGAGCAGTGTTCCAAAGAGGCGGTCATTCAGACAGTCGGCGAAGCCCGTGTGAGCTTCACTCACATCATGGTCAAAAGTGGTTTTCGGATAGACAACTGGAACCTAAGTCGTCTTGCGTGTGCTACGGAGGGATTTACAGTGCACTTACGGATGGTTGGCGGCATCCGGTTTCGGATTTGCCTGTCACTGTGGCCAGCCATAGGACGCCTGCGCTTACAGAGGGACCATGGATGGCTTGCGCTGCACCAGCCACAGCTCCATCCACACAAACTCTATCCAATGTAAACCCGAAGGAAAAAGACCGGGAGGCATGTGGATGGGAGCCAAGTTTCTTCAACGGAGCCGGCCCACACTCCTTCACAAGCAAACACAAGCACCCTGTATTTGGCGAATCAAGTGCACATAAGGAGGTGACTTGACCGTAGTCCGCTCCACACTGACTGCATGGAACCACTCTTCGAGCCTAGCACGACCACAAGGACCGTGCACCCCGTCCCCTACAGCAACGACCAACTGTCTCCTGGAGCCAGTAGGGACGAGGTAGTGGCTAATAGACAGGTAGGCACCTTGTCAACATGCACATCAAGCGCAGCCACACCTGGGATGTCAAACAACAGCAAACCGCTCAAAATGCCGATATCGAATAAAGTAAACGCATATGACGACATAAATACTCGCTAAATGAGCATATAGAGAAAATTGGTTATAATTGAATCCGTGATAAGTACAAAATTTCCGAGTTATGTAAAAATATACCACGCGATACAATTACGCAAGTTTACCACAATTTGTATGAGCGACGTGTGCAAGTTGGGAGAAGATTATCAAGTACGCAGAACAAACCAACTAAAATGTAATGAATTTTATCCACGGATAAACGCATGGTGACATACCATATACCTGGTGGATGTATGAGGCGAAGCACGATAACATTTTTCGGCGCCAGTGGCTTGCTGGTACTTGTCCACACAGAGGGCAAAGTAGGTGCATGAACGCCGCACGATCGGGGGGGAGCAGCAAACGATGAGATGTATGATCGTTTGGGACAAGGAGGACAGCATGGCTGTTCGCTCATAAGACAGTTTTCAAAGTATACGGAATGACGACCGGAAAATCACTAAATGTGTAACTTGATAATGCATACTAAAAACCGCTCTGGGTTGGAGAAAGACATTCAGCGTTGAGTCCACCGTATATCCGGCTTGATCATAAATATGCTTCTCGGTTGAGGAAGATATAGAAAAGGCGCCATTCTTCGCTGAAAGGAATGGACTGCAGTATTTTGTGAAAGGGTTAAGGAAAGTAAAACTTCTATGGACATACGGAACTTTTGAGCTGCATACGTAAATATCATCGCGGTGGATCCGCACAGCCAGTTGGTACCTTGTTGCGAACCTTTCTTACCCCAAGCTATCATCATTACCATCGGTGAACCCGCCTTCTCAATACCGAAGTTTGCACAGAACTACCTTGGGCTAGCTATGAACCCGAAAATGTTCACTGACTTGGCCGTTGTCTCCATAAAGAAGGGGTCTAGTCCAAGGACCGGATTTCGACTGGGATTATTGGTAGTTTCCGCTCCACGTACGTTTGCAAATTTTGTGCACCAGCATTGTAACAAGTAACCAATACCAACACTTACAACTGAAGGCTGAAATGTTTCGGTTATTGTTCTATGAAACGCCCGATTGAATGGCTGTTCGCAGATTTGGTAGTTTACACAATGAACTACTGACAAGGGTGCGAAAAACGAACGACTGCCCGGGCGGCGTAGCCGGTGGCTACGCAGCTGCTGCTAGTCTATCGGAAATATTTCCCTTGAGATCGTGCGAAACATAAGTTGTGCATTCCCTACGTGCGCTGACACTACGCAGTGATTATCATGCTACGCGGTAAATCGGCGTCTATTCGCCCGTGTTGGTTTTACGTGCTAGGCAGGATCAACGACCACAACCGCGACCCACGGTGATCAAGCCTGTAATGTACTTATCAAAATCGTTAACCACCGACTCACTAAAAGCCAACAGAGATACGCGAGAAATTATAACTGCAATCCATGCATCCGTATTTAGGTGTGAATCCATTTCTCAAGCTTTCTCTAAGTTGTACAACATTGCGGCAGCGAAACCGGTTATGCGGGGCGACCATGCGCAATATTTGCTCTAGTCGCTATAGCGTTCCCCAGAAAGGTGAACTGGTTGTTTCTAGCAACCTATAAATTGCTCTCTAACATGACATCACAATGACGTAAGCATAACACTCCTCCACTTACCGGTGGCTTGGTGTCTGCGCAATGAGTAGCATATCAAGTATTGTTGGTGCATTAATCCCTTGTGGAATTTTTGGTGCCTTCCGATAACTCTCAGTATTTCGGTAATTCACCTAGCAGACTTAATAGTTTTCGGAATTTTGAAACCCCTCTGCATTGTCTAAAGTTTTTCGTAAACGAGTAAGGCGCGATATACACCAGTATGAAATAGATGATACGCTACAAATATCATTCGCACATGTCTCTTTGGAAGCCAGTCCCAAGTCTGCCTAATGCTGGACATCAGATATCACTGCAACCCCCATTGGAATGTGTAACCGTACTTATGTACATACATATTTTGACGAGACTTTGAATTTCCTCGTGTCCCTACTCCCTCCTAGGGATATACGCTATACAACCAGATGTCTAAAGTGATGAGCCGGAAATGTAATCAAAGCACGTCATATTTTAAAACAACTCAGGAAAATGTACACCGATATGTCAAATCGCATCACGACATCCCATAACACTGATCTCACTGGTTACTGTACTGGCAATGCGTTTCAGGAATTGCAACCTCCATTCCATTCGCGTCGCGAGGTTCTGGGGATCGCCCGCCGAAAGTTCATCGTACTGCATCCGCGTTTCATTCTTCACTCGGGCCTTCACCACCTTCCAAAAATTTTCGATGGGACTGAGGAACAGGGAGTATAAGCTCAATCTCAGAATGCGTACCCTTCGTATCCTTCGACTGACGCAAGTGCTTCCAAACGTGAGTGACATGGTGCATTATCACACACTACGACCATCTGCCGGAGCTCCGATCCCCGCTTCAGCTTGTCTAAAATGCTTCGCAGCCATTCGAGAGATAGGGGGCCAGTGAATGAGCCTATCCGGATAGTCATCGAAACGTTTCCATCCATTATGAGTGCACCAATGAGATGCAAATTCAGGCCTCCACTGTTGGCTACTTTGACAATGGCCCTCACTCCACTGGGGGCCCGACCACGAGTACGTTTGCAGTAAACGTTGAAGTTTGTTTCGTCGATCCATATGACGAACTTCCCCTCACTCGCAAGTTCGAGAAACTTTTGAACAAACTCCTTTCGTTTCTCACTGGTTCGACCAGTGTTCATTCCTTCTAGAGTCTGACAGGTGTTCTTCATATTTATCAAACGGTCAGCCAGGTGTCGTGCGATTGCAGACTTTGTAAGGTTCTTATCCATATTGGCACGTACTCAGACTCGCATTTCGTATAGTGTTAGAGTTGCGTCCTTCGCGATCCACTCCAGGATGTCATCAATCCCTTCCTCCGACAGAAAATGCTTACTACCGAGCGCCTGCGTAATATCCAGATTCTGATCAAGAGAGCGATGAATCCAGGAGTAGGCAGTTTGCTAGTTCAGATTGTTCACAGTTGCCACGAGCTGCCAGTTGTCACCGTTGACGAAGGCATCCACAACTCGGTCACGAATGTCTGAGGAGATACTCTGTCGAACAGGCTAAGGCATGTTGACCACGCTGGAATGAAAGGCATCCATTCAGTCGTGCGCTTATGTTCCGGCCATTCATTTGTTCGCAGACCAATTGTGATCCAGTGTTTCGGACATGAGGGGATGCATAATAGCTCGTGGCATCGCCTATGTCCATGGACTCGAGGTTCATTCACAAGTCTCAGCTAGTCAATGGGCAGCGCGCCCACCTCGCTTGACTTACGCATCAAGCGCTAACACCCGGCCAACGAGAACACACTTGAGGTTCGAGCATTGGCTCAGAGCGGCTGATGAATCGCACAGGGTTTTGCAAAATTTCGCAATTTCTTTGTAAAAATATGCACCTACTTCGCAAACGTATGTGCTTGCTTTAACTCTTTGCGAGGAAATAGACTGTTCTTCTTCGGCCTCTCAGCTCACCTCTGAACTTAGCGCTATAGTCTGCTCCTTGTAATCAGCTTTGATAAATTAAGAAGTATTTGCCTCTCTTGTGGTCTACGAAATTCACTTAGTTTCACTGGATGACATCTGCAACCTATCTGAAACTTTTGATCAGCTTCACCTCAAAAGGTCAGGGCAACTTTTCGACTTTATCGCCTCAGAGGTACATGCAAGTAACCGTAGAGTATAAAATGTGATCGCGTTTAACATATCAAACAGATTCAGTTTGAACAAAGTAATGCCGGCTGTACTTAGCGCTTGTAACGTATCCGATGTCTTCTGTTAATGTCTTCGACTTAAAAAGGTAACACGGATGTATTATGTTATAATGGATTATACATTTTTGAACGTTGAATTGACAAATTTTCTTTTGCATAACCGGCATATCATTACTAACTGTACCCAGTACCAAGATATTTTCATCAAGCCGGATCGCACACCTCTGCAACCATCCGTTCTCAGAATTGCACCGAAAAGATCGGAAAACCATAACGGCTACACTGATAAACCGCACATAATTCCAAATGAAAATGATACACCAAGTGTGAAAACCGCAACTGCCAACGTGGATCTCGACAACTCATATCTACGGGTAGTGTTTGAATGCCTACCACACAATATTGTTGGCTTACATCTACATATCTCCCACCTGTCCCTAAGCTGGAGCTGAGATTTTCTATGATGAATTTACTGCAGCTGTCAAAGAACACATGGATCATTCTCCGTGCATCTTCGGTGCAGATTTCAGTAGATGCCTTGCGGTTACACAATCCGAATGAAAAATTTACGGTGGCAGTTGATGCTAGCAACGTCGCAATCGGTGCAGTACTTTCCCAGCCATCGGGGGTCGTAGAATATGCCAGTCGAGTGCTGACGAGTGCCGAGCAGAAGTACTCAACGACAGAGAAGGAATGTCTAGCTATGGTATGGGCCCTGGAGAAGTGGAGGACATACCTGTTGGCGAATGAATTCCACGTCTTGACGGACCACAAACCGCTCTCATGGTTGATGACAACGAAGGATCCGCGAGGACGTCTTGCACGATGGGCATATCGACTCCAAGAATTTACCTTCACCATCGGACACGTGGATGGGACGAAGAATGTGCTACCTGATATGCTGTCGCGGCCGTTGTTGGACGACGTCATACCGGACACTGCTATACCGGTGTGTGCAGTCACAGTTGGGAGGACACGCTACTCGAAATTCAAAGGATGGATAAACTGGTGCAGTCGCTGTGTAGCCATTTACAATTGGGTACCAAACCGGATGCCACATCGGGGGAAATGGAGGATCTCGTCAGGATCTGGGACAGGCTGTGCACAGTAAACGGTAATTTGCTGGTGCAGACAAACGGAATGAGACTTCCTTTTATCCCACAAACTCAACGGGAGCGGGTGATTCAAATGGTCCATCACGGCGCACACATGGGATTTGAGAGGGTTTTTGACTTGCTGCGGAGACGAGTCTTCTGGCCAACCATGAGAAGGGACGTTGCGGCATATATCCGGGGGTGCCCAAACTGTCAAACAAGCCGTGAGATGGATGCACCCAGACCGCCAATGAAGTCGATTGAAATCAGCGAGGCACTACATTGCTGGGGACTAGACATATTTGGACCGCTGCCGCTGAGCCGATCGGGTAACGCCTACATCCTGGTGATGATTGATCATTTCACTCGTTGGGTCGAAGCGATACCAATTAAAGATCAAACAGGCGAGACCGTGGCACAGGCGTTCGAATTCAACGTACCGGCGAGGTATGGAATACCGCACAGCGTTATCACCGACCAAGGTCCGTGCTTTGAATCGAAAGCTTTTCAGGCCATGCTGGCCAAATGGGGCATCCGAAAAAACGCACTTCGCCTTACCACCCGCAGACCAACGGGATGACAGAACGGTTTAACCGAACTCTGAAAACATGGATGAACTGCACAAAGTTACCGTGGGAGGAAGCGTTACCGGAGGTGCTGCTCGCTTATCGAACCAGCATGCAATCAAGCACCAAGGTTTCACCGTTTGCATTGCAATTTGGCAGAGAACCAAGGATTGCAATCGACACCTATTTGGCAATCGACTGCGAGCGCGAACATCCAGCCCTACAACACCGAAGGCTGACAACAACCGCCAGAAGGGAAACGAGGGCTCGGCAATTACGCAACAAGCGGAACTATGATGCGAGATATGCGGCAGACAAATGGAGACCATTCAACCTAGGAGACCAAGTCAAGCTACGCAATAACGATCCACCGTCACACAAAGGACCCGGCGCGAGCAAGTTCAACCAACGCTGGAAAGGTCCCTATACAGTGATCGACCGAAAAGGGACGAGCTGCCGTATCGACAACGGGGTGGTGAAACGCTGGGTAAACGCATCTCTTCTACGCCCATGGTATACGAGGGAAACAGGTTTTCGAGAGGGGGCGGGTGTAGGGGCGCGGATCTCAGTTCACACGGAAATGCCCCGGAAGCAGCAGGAGATCGGGACTAACGCGGAGACTGGGAACGGGAATCGTCAACCCAGCTCGTGGCCTACGATGCAAGCCGGGAATGGGTCGTCAGCGACAAACGATACCGCGGCCACGCCGAGAAGAACAAGAGGCGACATGAAAGGGAGCCCGATTTTCCCAAGAGATATGCCTTTATCTACGGCCCCAGGAATCGGCCCGACCAGAGCAACACAGCCCCGAGCAAGCAAGTCGAGAGCTTTGGTACGAATCCAGTCTGGATAGGCTGCGACGCAAGGGAGCAGAAATGTGGGCGGAAAACGGCACATTCAATGTCCACGTCGGATCAGCCTAATGGCGCTTAGTGGACAACACTTCACTTGGCGGAACGTGGTGCGTCGTAAGTGGGAAACGCGGTTATATGTGTGTGGGGGGTTAGACATGTGCGTGAACCTCTCAGCGTGCAATTAACAGCGTTCTCCCCTACCGTGTCGTTTTTGCTACACTGGTGCCGTGACCAGGATGAAAGTGCGGTGGCCTGCTCAATTTTCGGAGGGGAGACGCAGAGGCTTGGTTGGATGCGTTCGAATGAATCGCGGCTTGCAACGGACTCAAAGGGGATGCAAACCTGCTTACGGCCTTGGGCACGCTGTTATCCGGAAGAGCAAAAGCGACGTACCTGCTGGCGCGGAAGTCGAAAGCTAGGTGCTCGTTTAAAGGAAGTAAAGCAGCGTTGTGCGTGGAGTTTGCAAGGGAGATAGATCGACAGAAGGCACTGGAAAAAATTTCACTCAGCAAAAATGGGAAGAACAGGGACGATTTGATGACATTTTTCCAGCAACTGGATAGGAACTTGACGATTTGGGCTACCCGAATTAGATGCGGCCGCCAAAGAAAGACTATTATGCCAATTGATTTAGAGCCTGCCGAAAGCCCTCCAGGATCAAGTGAAGCTGGCGTCGATGGTCGGAGTAGTCAAGGCGGAGGAGCTTGTGAACAGTGGCGCAGAGTTTGGCGGAGCCGTTGACCATGGCCAGAATCAAGCCGTCAGAACTTGAACGCAAGGTGGACCAACTGACACAGATGGTGCGGAATTTATTGTCGGGAAATACACCAAGGATGGAAACGCAACGCAATGTCTACTGAAGCCGAAATGGCCGTCGCTGTTTTCGGTGCAACCGCAGTGGCCATTGTTGTTTCTACACGTACACTAATCCCCTGCACGCAGGGTCTTGAACAAGCACGATTAAAACCCCAAACGGGGATGCGGAACTCTACTGGTACGTAACACAAAATTCTATTCACGCCAGCGGTACATACACTCGGTACATTCAAAACAAAACTGGTATTGATCGCGAACGGACAGGCATCCAGTCACATGCTATGTAGTGCCGTCGTGGTAAGGCGCGCGCGTACGCGCTGCCAGACTACTCCTCTTCTTTAGCGGTTGGTTCACTGCTGTGGCCCTCGCTTCATGACACTGCTTCGGTTGAAGTGCTGAATATAGCTGTCTGCAGTTGACTCTTTGGCCGTCTGCTAACTCATAAGTTTTTGGCCCTAGCTCGCGAGTAATTCTGATGGGTCTCGTCAGTGCCGGTTCTCCTTTACGTGTTTGCCTCTCCTTTAGTCTGACCAACGTTCCAGGACGCAGCGATGTGGCCCGTTTTTTGTAGGATGACTGATAACCCCGGCGACGTTCCAGTTGGTGGGGGAGGTTGTATTTTGCAGCCGAAATAATTGCTTTTAATTTCGTACGCAAATTCCTGCCAAACATCGGCTCACCTGGCGTGCGATCAGTCGCTCTGTGGTGTGATGTTCGCTGAGTAAACAGAGCCTCCAAAACGGCATCTTCCCACTGCCTGCCGGACAAACGTGCTGTCTGTATAGTTTCCTTTAGCGTGCGATTAGTGCGCTCAACCATGCCGTTGGCAGCTGGGTTGTACGGGACAGTATGTACGTGCTTCACATCACGAAGTTGTAAGAAACGTTTAAACTCATAGTTCGTGAATTGTGGTCCGTTGTCTGTCACAATTTCCTCAGGAAACCCAAATCTAGCAAACAGATGTTTCAGCCACCGTATAACGGTTGAGGTGGTCACATCGCCACACAAATGGATTTCCGGCCACTTACTGTAATAGCACGTGGCAACTAAGCAGTTCCTCTGGTGCTGTGGCGCAGAATGAAACGGTCCCATGATGTCAATCGCCACCTTCGACCAAGGTTTCATTGGATAAGTAACAGGTTGGATGGGGGCATCGATTGGTTTGGAGCTCTTGTCGGCCTTCTGACATGTCGGGGTTCCCACTTGTTGGATTTTGGTAACGCCTTTTGGTTGCGGAGTTCCTGGTTTAATAACCCGTCATTCTCGGATGCCAAAAGGGATTGAATACGTGTATTCCCATAAATGTATATTTGGAGCTCCCAGATGTTATACACGAGGCAGTCTAGAGTCAGCCGGCTATTCAAAAAGGAAAATTGATCGAAGTATGAAGCGTTTGAAAGAATAGTCGATACAGCTGGCAATATTATCAGCTGACCGGAAGGTTATGTAAGGAAAGCTGAAAGAAACACTACATACCTCCCCACCAGTGCGCTAGTCGCACGATGTTCAAGCGACCAGGAGTAAAAAACCCGGTGGGAATAGCCGGTAAAAACTGACCTCTACCTGGTACAGTGTCGCATGAAATACCCGAGGCTGAGGTATGGGAGGCATGCAGGCTAATATTCTGTGTGTAAGGTACAATGAAAGATTTGGGAGCAGTGCAGGATGGTAAATGCACGGATGTTAGATTTGTCTAGACTGGAAAATCCGCTTCTTCCTCGTGCGAGATGTTCAGTTGCATTCTGGCGGAATCTGGAGAAAAACAAACAGGAGGAGACTGGCAGCAA
The DNA here is from genome assembly GCA_944474145.2 of Dicrocoelium dendriticum. Classification (NCBI taxonomy): domain Eukaryota; kingdom Metazoa; phylum Platyhelminthes; class Trematoda; order Plagiorchiida; family Dicrocoeliidae; genus Dicrocoelium; species Dicrocoelium dendriticum. Next base: position 91,644,105 of record OX104068.1, on the reverse strand, counting down.
GCGGTACTAGCAAGTGATCAGCAGAACAAGATGATATTGTCAAGATGTGTGATACACTAAGCGGTCTGGAAAATGGACTCGCCTTCCTGACCGTGTCTGCCGCGTATTAATGTCTCCTTGTGGCTTAGCTTTAGATGTTACAAGCTGCGGGTCATCTTCAACGAGCTGTGGTGTCTGCTGCGTACACGGTGTCGAGTAAGAATCAGTAGATTGTTGCTTACAAGGTTTTTCGATGTATGCTGGTTTAAGACGATCTACGGAAACCGCATCGACTTTACCATTCTTGTTGATCATATGATTTTTTCGGTTCTAGCGATCACTTCGAATGGTCCTTCGTACGGTGGTTGTAATGGCTTGCGGACTGCATCATTTCGTACCCACACGTGTGAACAAGTTTCGAGATCTTTCGGTATGTAACACTTATTGGAGTGTGCGCATGTGGGGATAAAGTGCAGTTCACGCATAGATGAACGTAGCCGATTGACAAAGTTTGAGGGATCTATAGCGTCGATGTCGTTCGGTTGAACGAGATCAGCCGGGAGCTTTAACGTGGTACCGTATACCAGCTCCGCGGTGGAGCAACCTAAATCAGCTTTAGGTGTCGTTCGAAGACCTACTAAAACCAGCGGTAAGGTTTCTGTCCAACGGGTAATGTCAGAACATGCTATCAAGGCTGTTTCGAAATCATGGTGGAAACGTTCGACTAACCCGTTCGATGATGGGTGGTACGCAGTTGTTCTTATACGCTTGGTTCCGAGAGTATTGGTTAATTCTCGAAAAAGCGTCGACTCGAATTGCGCACCGCGATCAGTTGTTATGGTGGATGGTACACCGTAATGCGCGATCCAATGAGCCACAAAGTTATGTGCTACCGTCTCTGCAGAAATGTCTGCGATGGGTACTGCCACGGGCCAACGAGTGAAGCGATCGATGCAAGTCAATAGGTACTTGTATCCACTCGACGGCGGCAGTGGACCAACGGTGTCTATGTGCACATGACTGAAACGAGCATCGGGAACGGTGAAGTTGCCAAGTGGTGCCTGAGTATGCCGTTGCACTTTTGAACGTTGGCATGGGAGGCAGTTTCTCACCATGATCTGCACGTCTTTGTTTAGTGCTGGCCACACAAAGCGATCAGAAATAAGCTTGCGAGTTGCGCGGATGCCTGGATGTGATAGACCGTGGATTGAATCGAAGATGATTCGCCGATAGTTTGGTGGTACGACAGGTCGTGGTTTTCCTGTCGAAAGATCACACATCAGAACATCCGAACTACCAGGCAGCGGAATGGCTTTCACTTGAAGATTGGTTTCTTGCAGTTGTTGAAGAAACTGATTATCCTGATGCTGCGCTGTGGCTAGTTCTTGGAAGTCAACGGAGGAACGTTTGAATAGAGCGTTGATTTCCGCCCTTGATAAGGCATCTGCTACGGCGTTATTCGCGCCGGACAAATGCCGTATGTCAGAAGTAAATTGGGAAATGTAATCTAATTGTCTAGTTTCTCGTGGGGAAAGACGATCAGAAGCAGAACGCAATACATACGTTAACGGCTTATGATGGGTGAATATCGTGAACGTACGTCCTTCCAACTAATGTCGGAAACGACGCACATTGAGGTAAATAGCTAAGAGTTCTCTGCTGAACGTGCTATAACGTCGTTCGGCAGGCTGCAGTTTCTTAGAGAAAAAGGCAATTGGATAAAATTCACCTCTCTGTCTTTGTTGAAGCACACCACCTACAGCTGCATCTGACGCATCCACCGTTAACTGTAACGGGGCCTTAGGATCCAGATGCACAAGAAGAGTGGCAGTTGCTAGCTGTTGTTTTAGCTCGCTGAATGCGTGTTTAGCTGATTCCGTAAAGCTGAATGTTTTAGCATCTAATTTGAGTAGTTCGGTAAGTGGCTGGGCTAACTCTGAACAGTGCGGGATGAATCTTCGGTAGAAGTTAACCATGCCAACGAACCGGCGTAACTTTTTGATGGAATCAGGTATGGGATACTCAGTGATGGCTGTCACTCTGTCCGGTAGGGGTGCAATTCCAGCGGAGGAAACACGGTGACCAAGAAAGTCTACCGTATCAACTCCTAACTGACTCTTGGCGGCGTTGATAACTACTCCATAATGCGCAAATCGTTCGAAAAGCTGTCGCAGATGACGCAAATGTTCGTCATGATTTCGACTTGCAACTAAGACATCGTCGATGTAGACGAAAACGAAGTCCAGCTCGCGAATGATCTGATCCATAAAACGTTGAAACGTCTGAGCTGCATTACGAAGACCAAATGGCATTCGCAAGAACTCAAATAAGCCAAAGGGAGTAGTGACGGCAGTTTTAGGTACATCTTGAGGATGAACGGGAATTTGGTGGTATGCCCGTACTAAATCTATCTTGCTGAACACTTTCTTTCCGTACAGCGAGGATGAGAAATCCTGGAGATGCGGAATGGGGTATCTGTCTGGGACGGTGATGGCGTTCAGTCCCCTATAATCCCCACATGGTCTCCAGTCTCCAGGTTTATTCTTCGGGACCATATGTAGGGGCGATGCCTACATACTGCTGGATGGACGTATTATGCCCAATTGTAACATATGATCGAACTCGGCCTTCGCTACGGAAAGTTTATCTGGCGCTAGTCGCCGAGGACGATGAAATACTGGACTGCCTGCTGTCGTTATCCTATGAACGATCTCATGTTTGATATCACCAGGATGATATCCGGGCTTCGTTATGCTGACAAATTCGCGCAACAGATCCAAATACATCGAAGAAGCTTGAGGCGGGACAAGCTGCGGACTCATAGACATTACGGAGCTCTTAAAACCAGCCTGTGATAGTTGCGTTAGGCCATCTATGATCTGACAGCGCTTAGGATCTACGATAATACCATAGTGCTGAAAGAAGTCAAGGCCTAATATTGCAGTAGGCACTTTAGCTATGATGAAAATCCAAGGAAAGGATCTACGGAGACCGAGATTTAGAGTGATAGAACGTTCTCTATAGGATCGGATTTGTGTGCCGTTAACTGCTTGTAGGCTGTATATCGAGCAGTGTTTCAGGTCTTCTGAACGCGGGGTAACTACACTGACTTGGGCACCCGTGTCTACAAGAAATCGCATGCCGGATGTTACGTCCCGCAAGTAGAATAGGCGACCAGGCTCGCATATGCCAGCTGGCGTCGTTGTCATTACGTGCTGGCGTGGTAGTTTCCCGAATCGGAAAACCGACACGGTTTTCACGCACTTTTTCGCTCTGTTGCGGAACCAACGGTGGTACCAGCATATGCCACGGAGACTACTAACACTCCGAGTACACCGTTGCTTAGATCGGGAGTTGCTCCTTCGTTTGGTGGTGGTAATGGAAGCCAGTTGTTGTTGCAAGGAGCGTATGTCTTTAACGAGTTCGTCGTCAGGTGTAGGAGGTGATAATTTTGAGATCGTTGGCGTTTGTATCTCCATTATCTTAGCAGCCATAAGGGCTAAATCTTTTAGTTCGGTATCCTGGTGGGCGTTAGCCAGAATCTGTTGTACATGTACAGGGAGCCGTTGCATAAATAGCTGCTCAAAAATGGAATTCTCTGGAGGGTTTTCACCTACCAAAGCTTGCATGGCTCGTAATAGTTGCGTAGGGGTGCGATCGCCTAATTGCTCTTCCTTAAGTAGACGCTGCACTCTTTTACGCTCACTAAGGCTAAGCTCACGAATTAACAAGTCCCTTAACTGTAGGTATGTACCGCTCGTTTTTATGATATCCTGCGCCAGAAGCAACATCACAGGTGGGAGCCAACTTGATTGAGATCGAAGGCGGAAGAAACTAGTGCGTAAAGCAACGTTCCTAGAGAAGGGGAGATACAGAATATCAGTGAGGCTCGGATGGATGCGGATGGCAGTGCGAAGAGTAGTTAGTGCGAGTAGTTACGCTAAAGCGCTAATAATTCCATAGGCTGAAAGCCGTCAGCGTCTGAAGAAAAGGGTCACATAGGGCCGAAACTGCCGTGCATTGGGAGTCCCACATCCAATCATTAGTGGTGTCATCCAAGGGAGTGTACTTTGTCCTTCCCTTTTCCTGCTTTATATTAACAATATCACGGTGTTCATAAAACATGGCAGGTCATTTTTGTTCGCCAATGACATAAAGATTGTTTATACATTTCGATGAGATGAACTCAATAGCACAATGCTGCTCGTCCAAGAAGACCTCGACTCACTTGCGAACTGATACAACACGTGGATGTTAAACTTCTCAGCTAGTAAATCATGCATTATGTAAAACGGATGTTTGATTCCTGAAGAGTCTGTTAAACTGAACAGTAAATGTATCTGTATGCAACTATCCAAGTGTGATCTAGGCATACGATACTCTTCAAACTTTAATTTCTCAGAGCAAGCTGAGTAGCAAACAGCACGTGCCAAATGGTCTGTGGCTAACATACGCCATAAAATCTATACAAGCCATGTCAGACTCCAGCTTTTCAAAATGTTTACACTTCCTGTCCTTGAATACTACAGTAGCATTTATGGGAACATGCGAACGAGTGACAGAAAAGCTTTAGAAAACCTGCAAAGATAAATCACTAAGTGCTTGTTCAGTAAATCAACCACTTTAAGTTATCAGGTGAGTTGCCAGCAGCTTAAGCTCGAGCCCATTTTGTTGCGACAACTGAAACATAACCTGATGCTGATACGCAATCTCATCAACCAAAAGACATACTCAAATCTGTGTACACTTAAATTGCAACATAAGTTCACTCGGAATATACGCAACAAGACCTGTGCATTATGTGTGCCAAGAACCAGGACAGCTATCCGATCAAACTTCTTCCTCGTCAGATACGCTGTCGTGTGGAAAAACCTACCAGCCACAATCAGGTCTTGCACAAATGCAAGAACATTTCACATTCAGTTTTTTATATTCCTGGACCAGCATTCGATAATGACCGTGTTTCCATTGGGTAAATAACCACACGAGTTCTTCTAGAACGGATCAAGTAATATACAATCAACAATTAATAGTGGTACAAAAACCTCAGCAACAACAAAATTTATGTAACTCCTAATAATTTTGATGTTATACGCTTCAGAATACATATCTCACTCATGCATGAGCATGATAATTATTGTACCCATGATTTGTAAACAATCCAGCGACAGCTTCTCATATAATGGAGAAATATACTTATTATTACTATTATGATCCGCTCAGACTTATCCCAGGTATCAAACACGCATGTCAAATTCAATTTGTTATCCATCCTCTAGCGCACATCCTTCAGGTGTTCCCTACATCCCACGTTTGGCCCGGGACACCTTATTCCCAAACCCCTAAGAACTCTCATCATTGTATCCCTCTAAACGCTGTACAACGAACCATTTGGGTAGAGTTACGTGACCAAATGAAACAGCCGTGAGCTTCCGCTCGCGAACTGTGTTTTGAGATTTAGTTGTACCGTGGCAAGTACGGTGATTTGCAGGTGATTCGGTTTTGCTCCCCCCAACACTGACACCTCACGACCAACGGTTTCGTCCTCAATGATTTGCGGTGATCTGCATTTCTCTGTGCTCTGTACAGACGCAGTTGTCTCTATAATAGATAGGCGCTGTTGAGGTATGTCCCCACTAAATTTCGCATGCAATTTAATAGCACGTGATTAATTTCGGCCTTGCTTTGATTTGACCCGAGAATATTAGTAGTTCCTCGAGTTTCACGCGAATTTGTCGCTTATAATTTTGACCCAATAAAGTGGAATCGTTCATTAGGGATTTTAGACAAATTGGTTTCTACAAGTGAATCATTAACTGTTCGTGACCGGACATCAACCGTTCTCACTCAAACCTCAGTTGAAATAGTGGGAAGCTTGAACAATGACAATGAACAATGATATATTACAGGTAAAAAAACGATTACTTTACAAGTCCCTTGGGATGGCTGAAGTGAAAGTAAACATAAGTTTAAATCGTCAATTTAAGTGTCTAGTGAATTCAAGTGCCTCTTATTCATATAAACGTTGTAGAATGTGTACTGAATTGTTACTGTGGAGTAATATGGGAAGTAATATGGGGAAGGCATGCCTTAAGAACAAGAGAAACGACAACGCTTACTCGTGCACCGCTTTCTTGGACTGAGGGAATTGGTGATTGAACTTGTAATATATCCGAAACTATATTCCACAACAGCAGTGTGTAAATAATGAAGCACAAAAGCTGACATCGGTTGCTAGCAGCATCCATGACACTTGAGATAGTAAGTTAAAGCAAGCGAGTAGTTGACTGGCTCAGTTGTTTATCTCGAAGTCACCGGCATCATGCTGTTTGCCAAGACCGAAAAGCGCACATTCGCACGTACCACACGTCAGGCAGATGATGATGTGGAATGAATAATTTATGCGGTTCCAAGAAGTTGTATTTAACCTGGGGTTGACAATCGTGGGATTCTGGTTGGCTTCAGTATGAGTGTAAGATGAGCCTATTCCATGGGATACCAATGTGAACAACGGGAATGCTTAACAGTATCAGAATAGTCTTTACATGTGACAAAACTAAAAGTTAAACGAGCGGCGGATTTGAATGATTGGGGCTAGCCAACTCAATATAAGTTTTATCCACACCGATGGGTGTATTTTCAAAATTTTCCACTAGCTACCACAGCAGTGATAAAACCCCATCAGTAAATATGAGAACTTCAAAGTGGAAAAACGCAATGGGAGAAGGGTGACAGATGTCAGTTGAGTAAACGTAATTGCATTTTGAGCAACAATGGAATGCTGATAGAAACAACTATAAGATTCTTTACTCGTGCTACGAGGTCAACATTTGTTAAAACTTGCCTTGACAGCTAGGTTCATTCGGATGAGGGCAGCAAACTGCGAGTTATGCGCGGAGAGTCGGATAATTTTTCGGAGAATCGGTGGAGTTGAGCGGCCTCCGTGATTTTAAAATTGTTCAGCCAAAGAATTCGTTAACATATTCCAACTAATTGATGCATGCGCAGTAGATAGTTAACAAATTATATCTCGAGGAGAGCGGCAATGGCCGGTACAAAGACTCCGCCTTTGTTGACATTGGGATGTCTCTGAGTGATGTTAAGATGGAAATCAAAACCTAGAATTCTGTTTCATCCGCTTGTAATAAACCTGCGATAGCTACGATGATCAAACGGATTTTCCATCTTGCTTAAAACGGACGTGGAAACCCAAGGCTTCGCCGTCGTGAAATGCCAAATAATGATTTGATACCTATCATGATAGTTATGCTACTAGCAGTGTACCTTTTCGTCTTGAATACATGAAGCGGCAAACCATGTCAGAGTTGGCACGTGCCCATGAATGAGCCCTTTGCATGCAGGCCAAGCTGATATGATGGATCGCACACTCTGCTTTTCCAGACCTAGCCTGGCAGCTGCCACAGCTCTAAGTGCACATCTCGTCCTAATCAACCATCTTTCCGGAATCTGCTATGAAACAATGTGTATTTAACGTGGTGTGCTGCTAACTAATGGCCTCCTGTTCGGAGCTAAATTTGCCGAGTTGGTTACGTCCTCGACAGTTTCTAACTGGGTAACTGACGATTCTATAGTGTGTCATCTTGTTTTCTCCAACCAACCTCAGTCTGCTTAAAATTATCACAGCAACGCTACCATTATTTCAGTTTGAGACGCCACGTGGTCAAACTCAACTAGACTCTAGGTGGCACCAACCAACTGTGGTCATGTTACTGTTTGCTACTATTGCTCGATAAAATCATTGTTTAAAACTAAAACTTTCTGTGCAATGCAATGCTCAAGTAAGCGGAGTCCAGTAGGGCACCAGCAGAGTTCAATCAGATTGCTTGGATCCACAGCCCATGTGTTTCAGTTATTCTGTTCCAAAAAGCGACCAGCGCTCCTTTCGGACTGCTCAGCACTTGTACATTGGAGCTAGTGATATCAGCCACTTTGAACAGAAGAGAGATGGCAGGATGAAGACCCACACAGATTAAACGAAAAGCAGAGCAATACTTCGGTTGAGGTACATTCAGTGGTTCAAGCATTATACGTGCAGTTACGCCCGGTGGGTCTACTCCACATGGTCGATATCCTCACTCATAATATCAGCAGCAACCTTAGTAAGCCTGTACAAAGGAAATGCGCCGGATAGAGGAAATAGAAAACAACGGAAAACGAATACTGGACGGGTGTGTATCACGCGATTCCTCCCTAATAGTCATTTCGGATGAAGGATTTCGCTCAGGTTTTCCACGCTTGTCGACTGCCGTACGACCACACTTTTTCTCGGCTCTCGTTTCATTCGCTCTGTTCATGCCATTTCCCCACAGACAATATGGTCCGTTCGCTCTTTAGAACCAGTTCGACAAGCCCTACTCGGTGCTTTCCATCTCTTAGATCTAACTTGTGTGGATCATACTGCTACTCACGTTCTCAGTTGCACACATTCTTTGTCCAGATCTGCTTGTGAAATCACACCACTCCCGAGCTCTCCGAGATTAATCTTGGTTTTATTCGGTAGAAGAAGCTGAAGACTCTCAAACGACCCTGTAGCCATCCCTACAGGCAGCAACATAACAAAGTCAAGAGACAGTCTGCGTCGTTCATCCACTAATCATCTCGTCCGAGACACTTACTGTAGCTTGCCAACGCCCTGCATGCATGGACGTGTAACACAGCCACATTAGGGCACACCGCGTCTTCGTGTGCTTGTGTGTGCACCGCTGAATCTCGATATCTGTGCGCCATCGCGCGCGAGAGAGAGAGAAACATTGAGACAGCCATCTGTCACGACGGGCAGAACTTGACGCCGGATCCATCCATCCAGGGTCTTGCGTTAGACTAACCAGCACATGTTCACGTGCGCCGATGAGCGCTACTAACCGATCCGAGGTGACTAAAGGTGCCTTTGGAACGTGTTATAAGTTGGTCAAAATAGGGTTTTTCTGTGGAAATTTCTCAACCTATTTTCATAAGAAATGCAGGAAAATCACACCAAGCGAGTGCAAACTGATAAGCAACAGGCCAGAATCGTTTTGGTTCTGTGCGAAGTTAAATACTGTCCCACAAGTTAAAACCGTAATTTCACTGTCCCAGAAGCGTGAACCGCTTGCAAACGTGGTTGAGAATATGCTGGGCACCAAAATAGGTTCGGTAGGAACAAGTATAGCGAGGCTTCGAATTTAGCCGTGTTGTACGATTTCTCTCTTTGGATTTTATCAACCCACACGTCCTCACCTCTTACATTTCGCTTTATCGGTTCCTGTTTTAATACATCTATCGTCCCGCAATGCAAATCTACTCATGCAATAGTTTAAAATCGCTACGTTTTTCTATGCTCGTAACTTGTGCATTTTCGTAAGGTTTTGTTATCAGAAACATATTGAAACGAATTCATAAGTACTATAACAATTCTTTTAGAAAAGGTAGTTCCGGATGGAGAGTTGCTCTTTGAAGGAAAAAAATTAGCGATCTGAAGGTCCAATTATTGCTTAGCACCAAGATCAGCTCGCTCATGGGGAAATTAAATGAACTGACAAAGATGGTTTTCTCAAGAAAGTTTTCGCAGCTTGGTATCATTATGTTCCAGGAAACCTGGCTCCATGAAGAAGTGGATGATGCAGTCGTATCTTTTGGAGCATTTATTTGCCATCGGGTTGACCGCCCATGTACATAAATAAACCGAGGTGGTGGAGGCTTTACTTACATCAATCTGTCATGGTGTATTGAAGCAAAAGATATTGTTTGCTTCTCCTTACAGTTTATCCATTGTTTAGTCATACAATGTAAGCCGAGGTGTTTGAATGCCTACCACGCAATATTGTTGGCTTACATCTACATATCTCCCACCTGTCCCTAAGCTGGAGCTGAGAATTTCTATGATGAATTTACTGCAGCTGTCAAAGAAAACATCGATCATTCTCTGTGCATCTTCGGTGGAGATTTCAATAGACGCCTTCAGTGGGTCCTGGGATATTAGTCGGTAATCAGTGACACGTAAGAGCCGTGCCAAATACGGGACAGTATAGAAGTTGGAGGCGACTGAACCCAAATTGTATTGTGCAATCTACAAAAATAGGAAGCGTGTCGATCAGAGCGAGAAAAAGTGCAGCAAATTACTCACCAAAGCAATATTGTGTCAACGGAAGTGCCGTCAGTAAAACAAGTGGACTTTTTGAAGGTTTAAACAACCGGAAAATCCAATGCTGAAAATACTGAAAGAACGTGTTTTCCGGTACACTACAAGGGCCTCCCCCTAGACGGCTGAAGGTTGTGAGCATTCAATGGAGCTGTTAGTAGGGAAAGCGAGAGGTGAGGACGGGTGCAAATATTTGCATGAGATTAAACAAGGGCTTCCAAGATGGGGTGTGTAGCAGCTTTCGTTGGGTCCGGGCTTTTGTTATTAATTATTTATGATGATCGTGTGGACCAGAGTGCGTCATCGGTGGACCATCAGGGTTGGCTGGTCGGATTGCGAAAAACATTGCCTAGTCCAGAAAAAAGGCCGTCAGGACATTCCCTCCGCTACAGAGCTAATAATGCGCTAGGGAGTTGTCACTCTCTCCACCACACCCCAGTCTATGGTCCTCGTCGCACGAAGAAATTCGGTGTCCTCGTCGGCAACGTCTAGCCAGGCGCTTGGAAATCAACCCGTTCGTCAGCATCCGCGACCGAGGGCGACTGACTGTTCTTTGGGTCAGGGAAGGGACATTGGATCGGCCGGCAAGTCACTAGAAGGTTGTGTCGGCGGTTCCGGCAGTTGAATTTCTGGAAGGTAGAACTCAGAGGGGTGTGCAAGGGTCGGGCAAGTGGCTTAAAGTTGAATATGGGACATGGCGTGCATAATAAACGCAAATACGCCCTTTAGGTTTTCATAATGTTTTGGGTTTTGTCGATTCTACAAAATGTCTGTGGACGTGACGTACGGTTATCACTAAAGACGAAAAAGACGTGTTACTGAAAAGAGCAAACCTTTACAAAATCTGAGAAACCGACCAGCCGTTTGACCCTCCTACCGCGTCGGTCGATTGCCTGAGGTTGAGGCGGGGTAGGTTGAAAGTCAAGGGGAACAGAGGGTTTCGGGATATCCAGTGCTCGAGAAGTCACCGCAGGTGCGGGTGTTGGTTTGATGGCATCATGATTGATCGTCAAAGAAAGCCACTTTGAGGCGGGCAATAGACCCCGTTGTTCGGTGACCATTCTTGTCTAAAGTGAAATGTTTCGGAGTCCCTTCCAGGAGTTTGAAAGAGCCAGTGTAGGAGGCTGAAAAGGGCGCCGCATTGGGTCGGGGCGGAAGAAGACGTGATTGCAGGTAGAGAGTCCGCTGTGCATTCACACTTCTCTAGTCTACTCAAGGGCGGAGTGGGGCGTAGTGAACGCATGCTTTGAGCCAGGGAGGAAGCAAAGTTAGGCGGAGGCACCCGACGACTTGGGAGGTGAAAAGACTTCTCCTGGTAACTTTAGTGTTGTGCCGTAAACTAGCTCTGCTGGTGCACATGGCAAGTCGGCTTTGATGCTGCTGCGAATGCCCTAGAGTGCTAGCGAAACGTTTTCGCTCCAGCTAGGGTCGGAGCAGGAGCAGAGCGAGGCTTTGAGATGTCCATGGAATCGTTTAACTAAACTGTTAGCTGCTGAGTGTTGCGCTGTGGTATGAATGCGGCGGCAGCGTAAAAAGCGGCAAAATATATGGAATTGTAATGATTGAAAGAACGTTCATCGGTCAGTTGTAATAGTGGATGGGCATCCGTAGTGTGAGGCCCACCGATCTAAGAAGGCCCGGATAACAGTCTCAGCTGTGCAGTCTATTACGGGGGTGGCTTCTGGCCATCTTGTGAAGCGGTCGACACATGTAGGAACGTATACTAAGCCGCGTGAAGGAGGAACGGGACCTACCAGGTTTTAGTGTATATGCACGAACCGAGAGTCCGAGGCGGGAAAAGAACCAAGAGAACGGCGGGTGTGACGATGGGTTTTGAAGCGCTGGCATTGAAGGCAGGCGCGAACCCAGGTACGAACATCTTTGTTTACGCGTAGTCATACGAAACGTTCGGTGACCAGTTTCAAAGATGCATGGATACCGGGATGTGCTAGTGAGTGCAGTGCCTCAATGACTGTGCGTGTGTAGCAGACGGGCACGATGGGTCTAGGACAACATATTGAAGTGCCACAGAGAATGATTCCTTCCGTGGTTTGGAGAGGAACAGGTTGCACATGCAGCGAAGTAGATTGTAGAGTGCGTTGCATGTCTTCCTCTTGAGCCTGAGCCAATGCCATGGTGTCAACATCGACGGTAGGCAATGATTGGAGAGTGAGGCTGACGCATGAGAGAGTGCGGCACGGGATTGTCGAGACCTGAGACATGACGTATCTCAGCAGTGAGCTGCGTGACAAAGTCTAGGTGTCTTGTTTCCCGGAATGAATATTTGTCTCAAACAACATTGAAGGAGAAGATGGGGGTTTATGGTCAGCGTAGATCTTGAAAGCGCGACCTCCGAATGCGTGCCGGAAGTGATGAATGGCTAAGTAAAAAACGAGCATCTCTCTGTCAAACGTGCTGTAGCGGGATTCCGCTCGCTGCAGGCGTTTGGAGAAGAACCCAAAGGTTACCATTGCCCACCAATGTGTTTTTGGAGGACGGCTTCTACCGCGAAGTCTGAGGCATCAGACGTAATACAAAGGGGTACAGTCGATTCGGAATGAATGTTAGAGATAGCATAGCTGAGCTCGGTGACGGCTGTCAGTGCTGTGTAAAGGAAAGCGAACTGAGGTTCATTCCTTCTGAGTAGTTCAGTCAGAGGCTGTATAAGCTGAGCGCAGCGCGGAATGAACTGTTGATAGTAGTTAACGGAACCAGAAAATCGACGGAGGTATTTGAACGAGGTCGGAGCTGGGAAGACCTTGTTTGCCTGGATGTTATCAGGAAGGACTACGATAGCAGACGATGAAACGGCGTGGCCTAGTAAATCTACCGTTGATTTGCCGAGTTCGCACTTAGTCGGGTTGACTGTGACACCGTGTTGGGTCAAACGCTTGAAGACAGTTCAAAGCTGGTCGAGTTGCTCATGCTCCGATTAACTGGCTACTAAAATATCATCGAGGTAGGAATAAGAGAAGTCTAGGACACGAGTGACATCGTGGATGAAGCGTTGGATGGTTTGTGCGGCGTTCTTAAAAATTCAAACAAGCCGATAGGAGTGATAATGGCTGTTTTAGAAATGTCATTTTCTTCTACAGGTATCTGGTGATGGGCACGAATCAGATCGATCGTCTTATCTGTGAGGCATGCGGTAATGTTCTGCATGTGTGGGACGGGATACCTCTCTGGGACGGTTAACCGATTGAGTGCGTGGTAATCACTGCAAAGGCGCCAGTCACCAGATTTCTTGGAGACCATCTGCAGGAGAGGGGACCAGGGCCTGTCGGAAGGGCGGCTTATCCCAAGTTTGAGCATGCGCTCAAACTCCGCCCTAGCTACCTTTAGTCTCTCGGGCGATAGTCGGCGTGGACGGCGTGACACAAGTGGGCCATTCGTCCGTATGTGGTGCGTGATTTGGGATGCCACGGACAGGGCTGCGTTTATTGGCTGAACGAGATTGGAATACTGGGAAAATGGTTGGTGTAGTCTGGCGAGGTCTGAGGGAATGTGTAAACTGGTGATATAGATGCGATATCGGCGGTGTTGCCACGTACACTGAGCTTCGTTGCAGTGTCGACTATGGTCTGGCGTTTCGCATCGACCAAGACGTCGAAATGCCTGGGAAAGTCAATGCTGATGATGGCAAACGGGACTGCAGCGATGGTGAATACCCAGCGGAAAGCACGCAGAAGACCTACGTCCAGGGTAAGCGACCAATGACCGTAGGTGAATATTGGTGTGCATTAGCGGCACTTAGGCTTGTCGACAAAGAAGCGGTAGGCTCAACTGGCATAGGGGAAATGGCGCTGACTTCGGCCCCGTTATGATCTAAGAACTGGGTCTCGGATTCACAATCCCTAATGTAGGTGAGACGACTATGGGTATTGCCGACGTCGTTCGTGGCCATTACAAACCGGTCTGGCGGATCATCTTTAGCGGAGTAGCTACATGGCTGTAGGCGATTACGTGCTTTATTACCGAAACGCGAGTGGTAAAAGCAATACCTGGGGCACCAGGTTTTGTGCGACGGGGCGATGATCCAGAGCGGCTACGGTGCTTACGGTTTAAAGTGAGCTCCTCGACCTGGCGCTGAAGCGATGCTATCTGCAATGATAATGCCTCTATTGCCGACAGCGGGTTAGTCGTGCCTGTTTTTGTGGTTGCGCCAGCACAAAGCTGCTTAGGTGCTTTGGTTTCAGTCTCTGGCTGGTACCGTTCGATGACGCGGTCTGCTAGATCTGCAATTGCTGTGAGTTGCAAGTCATTTGTTACTGCAAGGATAGTCCGAAAGCTTTCCGAAAGGAGTTGCATCCACAGCTTGCGGAGAATCCCTACGTCCATGTTGGACGTGCCAATAAGCTGTTGCGTTTCGCGCAACAAGACTGAGGGCATCCTATCTCCTAGTAGCAGTTCACTAAATAGTTGCTGCAGATGGACCTTGTCCGAAAACGTGATTCGCTGAATAATAGCCTGTTTAGGAGTCTCATATTTCGTTACAAGAGTGGGACAAAATATAATGTCTCTCACCTGCGAGGATATATTCTGAGGAAGGCGAGATATTAGCTGATTATACATGGTGCAATTAGAAGAAAACTTAAGAATGTAAAAATGGCATTCTAGGTGCAAAAACCATAACGAAGGATCATTCTTCCAAAAAGGTGGAGGGGCTAACGCAACTGTATTGACCATGGCAGGTTTTACGGCGCTACCCGCTTATGGAGATGGATTATCCTCGAGATAATTCATTGCAAAAGCGAAGAAAAACGTGATAGGTGAGAACACAATATGCTCACAAGTAAGGAAGCACAAAATCACTGGAACGAGCCCACCAGAATGAAAATTTAAAATGGCGGACGGCGTGTTCTGGACCGGGGTCACCAATTGTCGAGTGGCGCCTGGGATATTAGGCGGCAATCAATGACACGTAAGAGCCGTGCCAAATACGGGACAGTATAGAAGTCGGAAGCGACTGAACCCAAATTGTATTGTGCAATCTACAAAAATAGGAAGCGAATCGACCAGAGCGAGAAACCGTGCAGCAAATTACTCACCAAAGCAATATTGTGTCAACGGAAGTGCCGTCAGTAAAACAAGTAGACGTTTTGAAGGTTTAAACAAAGGGATAATCCAATGTTGTAAATACTGGTGTTGCATACCTGGTGTTTGTTAATAATATAAAGTGGTTCTGCGTATGTACTCGAGCTCTAATCGGCAATGGTGACCACTCAACAAGCGAGATCTCACCTGTCATCTATAGCAAGAACAATCACCAACAAATCGCTCGCTGCAATAATCAAAGGGTCAGGTTAAGCAGTGATCTCCACAAAAGCTCGGCAGACTTCATGACATGTTCGCACTGGCGAACTTTAGTTTGTTATTTGACCCTGATGTTTCCAGGTATTGTGATTATTTGACAAGCTATTTAAAGTTCTGTTTCGATATCTGTTGCCCTTTGGAAACTATTTACATCCAGGCTGGCAGGATTTTCTCCCCCCCACTGAAGCGGTTACGCCGACTTAAGGAGAAAACTTTTAAAGAAATATACTGCACGTCAGTAAGATCTCTAACAGGTTGTATCAAGAAAGAGCTACACCAAGTTAACAAAGTGTATGTTCACTCTGTTCTTGGGAACCGCAGTTGTCGTGAACTCTGGAGGATGCTGAAAACTCTTAACGGTGTTACTCGACGTTCGCCTTAATTTGATGTAGACGTAGAGAAATTGAATCGGGAGTTCTGCAAATCTAATATTACTACAGCTACAGTGTCTTCCTGTGCCCAAGTTCTGTGGTCTGCTGAAACATTGCTTCCCCGTTGACAGGGCAACTGTAAATAATCTACTGAAACATTTACGTTTCAGAAAGCTAGTGGGCCGGACATGCTATCTCCTATCCAACTCAAAGAATGTGCCAATTGTTTGGCAACACATCTTGCGAGTATATACCCAATGTGTGTGCAGCAAGACAAAATAGCTGACTGCTGGAGAAGTCTAATAATTACACCAGTGCCGACAAAAGAGCCAACAAATACTGACCTATCGCGTGCACTTCCGTTGCTTCAAAGGTTCTGAAGAAAGTCATTCTCGAAATGACGCCGTCTAGAATGCGCTCTAAGGACCCCCTCCAGTTCGCCTATAGTATTTCGAGTTGCACCCTAGATGCTGTGGCCTACCTCCTACATTTCGTACTGTCATCGCTTGACCATAGGAATAAAGCAACTTGGATGTGTTTTCCTGATTACAGCAATGCATTTGGGTGTGTAAACTGCAAATTATTGCTAGAAGACCTACTTACTCAAAGAGTACATCCCTCCATTGTCCATTTAGTGAGTGAACGCACTGAACGCACTCAGACCACCTGACTCAAAGGCAGATGTTCCTCCCCACTACTCACCAACGCAGGTATCCTTAAGAGAGCAATTCTGTAACCTGTTCACTTTCCTACATACCTCAGCTCTATACCAGCTCCAAAGGAAGAGACTCAAGTAAAATATGCGGACGATATCGTCCTGGGCATCAATCAACAAAGCGCCGATTGTTCATTCAGACTACAAGCGCTTCTGAAAGATCTTACTGGCTAGTCCAAATCCTGTACTCTGTCCCTTAATGCTTCAAAGTGCCATGACATTCTTTTTCCTTTCACAAAGGAGTCAGGTACCCGGAGCTCCTTACGCAGTGTAACAAGTTACCTATTAATGGCGACGGATTACAGTCTTCCACATCAGCATGACCTTGCAACCACCACGCTCGCCTGACCTACGTGTGCCGCTCTCAAAGCTGGAAAAGTACAGAACACTAACCAATCCACTGGGTCAGGTAACGACACCATGTTGAATGGCAGGAATGCGAAACCGAAAAGGCTCCAAGCGAAAGGCATCTGCAGGTTAGGAGAATGTCATTGAGTAGTTAAAATTGGTCTGGCCTGCTCGCACTGTCTGGAATGGTATCATACGAAATGTGCAAATGTGTCCCAACAACAGGTACAAGAGTGAAATAGCTCTTAATATACACTTTGATTCTGTACTGCGTGCTCCACCATCCCACTGGTTAAGTGCTTGCTTATTCCAGCTCAGAATGGCAACCGGTTAACCGCAGAAGCCGAGCAGAGGATAAAAGATAAGATAACTTTAATGGAATCGAGTATGCACCATAGAAAGGTAGCGAATTCTAAGCAACGGAATGATGCACAATCCTCTTCCCCTGAACCGCAATCAGCCACGTCCCCATCTCCGTTGTCTTCTTCAAATTTGCTAGAACGCCCGGAGAAAACAGACCGTACTTACAAGAGTCAAACAGTTCTCACGGCAACGAAAATCATGCACCACTCAAAACGTCTGGTTAAGCAAATTCCACTAGACCTGGCATTTGGCATTAACAGGGATGAAGCAGCTGAATACCAACCATCGGTACCTGTAGCTCAAATGTTTCTTGTCGAGATGAAGCCCAACCCCCTCCCCCGGAACATCAGTTGCGTAATAAGAGATTCCTGCAAAGGTCCACCAGGCGGCCGCCGTTGCGGCCTTTTCTGTTGTAAACACCGTTAATGCGAACAGTATTGCAAACAGCAAACAATCAACACTTGTCAGCAGGGCAAGAAAAACGAATACCAGACCTTGTAGATCAACGAAAAAGGGATCCAACAATAGTGGCCAGACTGTTGTATGCTCAAATGTCTCTGAATCTACCGCCATCATATTGCGGAATAACTTGTCGAACAACCAAGACCAATGGAACTCATTCTGCGTGCAGATGAGTGTTAAAGTCAAGCCCACAAACTTATTACGAATTACTCGTCATCCGAACTCGCCACACTATGGAGAACACAGACTTATTCGGGAAACACTAGTATCCTCCACCGACGTAGAAAACGTTTTGCTCTCTGCAACCGCGCTAAAATACGGATCCTGTGGCATAAGTATCTATCCTGACGTCCTTTGGAGCGGGCGACAATCAAAAAGCAACACCGAAGGGGGGCACAGCAGACAAGACCGCGTGAACACACCATTCATACATGGCGTGCCAGAACATCCTTCTAAAGATGCTGAAGAGACCGGAAAGCACTATTTAGAACAGTGGCGGTTCATTCGTGAAACAATGTTCTGGGTATTATTTTAGGGAAATTACTCCCCAGGATACCTATGTCACCAAACTATAGAGGATGCGGCCCTAGAATCCTAAAATTTGTGGTTCAGGCAGAGCATCAAGCAATGCATGTTTTGGATCGATGGGGGAGAAATCGGAAACGTCTTCCTTCTGAACATCGCTTAAAGGTGGCAGAAGCTTTAAACAACTCAAATATCAAAGCACCTGAAGCAACAAGCATGCGGACGAATGAACAGAAGCGTAACTTGACTGCCGCTTTAATTGACTCTGATGTAGATCTAAACGAAGATTGGGACGCATTTTGGCCGAATCAAGTTTCAGATGAGGTATCATCATCACATCAAAAAGACAATTAACTGCCAACCACCCATCGGTTGGCATTTTCCCACAGTTGACCACTTCACCCCTCTGTGGGCTCCTAGATATCGATAAACTGACCTGCTTGTATACGAACTCTCAGGGTCTTTTTAATAAACCGGTCGAATTGAAAGATCGCCAAGCTTCCGGGTCATATGATGTCATTGGTATCACCGAGACGTGGTTGTATACGCGAATGACGGACGCTGAAGTTTTGCTAGCAGGAATGTCGCTGATCCGGATCGACAGGCTTACAAAAGGAGTAGGGATAATCCTGGATTACCGAAGCGACTTAGAGTGCGAAGCCGTGGCGGATTCAGACTCGCAGTTCCCCGACTCTCTTTGGTGTTGCTTGCAGTTAAAAGGCAACGACGCTTGTTTCGTTGTTTTGGTGTACCGCCCCTAAGTCTACACTGGGAAAAGATTATCACCTAGCGGCTGCTTTAAGATGCAGTTTACAGCGAAAGTACACTGACATACTTATGATGGGTGATTTCAACTGACATTGTGTAGAAACTTCCACCACGATCGGAGAACAATTCAAAGCCGATCTACAAAATCTCGTAACCAGTGTTACACTTATAATCACATCACTTTACCCACTCGGTTCAGATCAGGTAACAGGCCATCTGTGCTGGATCTTGTGCTTACCAACGAAGAGCAGCTGATTGATGTGTTGGTTGCAGACTGTCCGTTGGGTCGCAGTGATCACGCAGTCATCAGTTTCAACTTCGTCTGCTATGCGGAATATCGGGATGAGAATGATGAGCCTGTGCGCACCATCACAAGCTATGATCGGTTAATCCAGTTAGTCAGCGCCACAACTTGGTTGTTCCTGTTCTAAGAACCCCCGGAAGTTGCCTGGCTCGAGTACGACAAAAAATTCAGTCGGCTGATTACAGAGGCAGCAAAAATAAGTGTTTGTAATAAGAGTACATCGGTTTCTTTTGTTAGGGCCGAACTGTAAAATTGATGACAGTACGCAAAGCAGCACGGCGAGTGTACAGAGAAGCACCCGCATCCGAAACTTGGGACAAATACGCAGCCCAACGTAACCACTACACACAACTGCTACGAGAAGTCGAAGCCGTCTATCAGCACAACATCGCAAAAACCTTCAGTGCTAATCACAACCTGTTTTACAAGCCTCTCTATAGCCTACTGAAGGTGATGCAAGCATTTCCTTCACTCAGGAAGACTGATGGTCCAACAAGAACGGCTGTGGTAGCAGCAAACGCGCAGCGGATATAATATGCCCCCACATTTCAGAGGGTCTTCTCACCAAGCCATCTACCAACCATTGTCGTCTCCTCGACAGGACTAATCTACATCACTTTTACCCAGGAGACTGTATTGCAAAAGCTGACGTCTCAAAGCAAACACAACTCGCCGGGTGTGGACACCACCCGTCCAGAGGCACTGGAAGCAGCAGCAAGCCAACTGGCAGGACCACTACCTCAGTTTTGCAGCGCTGCTTACACCAGAAGCAGGCTCCCGTTATGTGAAAGCTTGGAATGGTAAACCCGTTTCACAAAGGTGGAAGCAGAACTGTTCCCTCCAACTACCGCCCAGTATCCCATCTTCCTATACTCTCCAAGGTCATGGAGTCCATAGTTGCCGATGCACTGTGTTACCTGGAAAACTGTAACATCAGCACGCCTAAGCAGCACGGTTTCCGTCGACAGCGGTCATGTACAACGAATTTACAAATCTCACGCAGTAGTTAGACCGAGCAGCTGACGCTGAAGAAAGCGTTGTTGTGATCTACCTGAATTTTTCCAATGCTTTCGATCATCTAGGCCATCTGATACTACTCCCCAAGCTCCAGCATTACGGGATCGGGAACCCTATTATAAGTTGGATTGCCAACTTTCTGCCTCAACTACTATTAGTGGTCAAAGTTCGGCTCTCTTTATCGGACCCCAAACAAGTCGAGTGTGATGTGCCGCAAGGCTCAGTTCTAAGTCCACCTTTGTTTTTATTGTTTTTACTGACCTTGCACAGGGAATCGCTTTAAACTTTCTAATATTTACCGACGATATCTAGATCTGGCGCAGGATCCAGGTGAACACCGACCAAGATGTGCTTCAGAGTGAACTAGATACTGTGTATCGATGGTCAACCTAAAACATACTGCAATTCAAAGTCAGTAAATGCAAGCTGCTTTCCATCCGACATCAGAGCAGCTACTCATACCGGCTCGGAACGAATACACTACAACGATCCACTTTCGAACGTGACTTGAGAGTGCTGATTCAAGATGACTTGTTTTACTCCAGGCAATCCGAAAAGGCCTCGGAGACTGCGAACCAACACGTCTGACTGCTGTGGCGGACGTTTAGGCAAATAAACAGCGCCATACTTCGACAAATGCTTAGTGCGTATGTTCGCCCTCTTGTCGAATACGCAATTCAAGCCTGGCATTCATGGCTGAAACACGACCTTAGTGCACTGGAGCTGAAACAACTTCTGGCATCTAAGAAGACAATTGGAATGCGCAAACTTTCGTACCAGGGGAGGCTGCAAGGACTGTGGGTATTCAGTGGAAGCTATCGTAGATTACGAGGCGACCTGATTATGGCATAGTTGATTTTACGAGACTGACATTATTGCCGCCCTGTACTGCAACTCAGCAGCAATACAAACCTGAGGGGCCATTCATTGAAACTCGCTATACAGTATACCCGCCTGGAGTGCAGCAGAAATTTCTTTTCTATTTGTGTATGTCACCGTGGAATGCTCTCCCAGAATCGGTCGTCACTGTACTGACACTAACAGTATTTAAAAGACGGTTGGACGATACACTCATCTACTTACACTTTGTCACTTCGCACTACGTCTCCATCTTACACCTGGAGTTTACCATGGAATTATTTGATGTTAACTGTAGGTTCCGTGCATCTAAGCGGATTGCAGGACTAAAGCGGAGCAAACGATAAGTCCTTATTTTCATACTTAAGGTGCTATCTGTTTTACTATCATTATTATTAGTGTTATGTCCATATCCCCACCAACTATTCAACGGGACTTGTAAAGCAACGCTACTTAACCCGGCTAAATTCATTGTTCATTGTTCAAAATATCTGGGTGTGACGTTGAGTTACGATTTATCTTGGACACTTCAAGTAAATGAAACTTTCACAAAACTTAGTAGGCTGTCATTCTGTGCCTCTCTGCTCAGAGCCTCCTGCGTTTCTGGTGATTTGATCGTTTGCTCAGTCATTGCATGTGTTTTTTCCAATTGGACGTGTAGTTCCCCTGTGATCTTTCCCGGTCTTTTGGTAAACATTTTACGTTAATTGTCAGATCATTAAAGCACTTAGCTCGATGTAACGGTGTTCCAACATGTACTTTACCAACACTTATTTATACCGCTCGTCAGTCATCCAGTAACTCCAGCTTCTTTCGCGAGACCACAACTCCATCATCCTTGACTTAACCAGTCGACTTCCAACTTGCTTGTGCTTTTGTCCTTATCTACTCGTGTTGTCCTATTGCTTTGCCACTGGTTTGCGTTTTTAGTACATTGGCGAGATCGCGTGTGTTGTAGTTGAATATTCACTCATGAGGGTGCATAAAGCAATTGCTTGGCTTGACTTGACTTCAATGTCAGATACAGCTCACTCCACCGAACTCCAGCGCAAGCCAACTCAACATCACCGAATACTACACTAGTAAAGTTGCTCCTGCAACCATTGTCAATATTCCAAATCGCCACAGCGTTCCCAAACACTTCATCCCAAACCATTTACAACAATTTCCCGCAAACCTACTTCCATCCACCAGACTTCTCTGAAACCCTGGAAATCTGCAAATACCTGTGACAGCTAGACCGTTCTTGCATCAAAGTGTACTCCAATCTCAGACTCTACTGTCTTGATTACCACACCCATAACTAATGTGAAAGGCAACGCTGCACGAATGCATAGCAGCTCGTTAGGTCTCCCAACTCCGGGTCCATACTCCCTGGAAAGATACTTGCAAACAATTGGGTGCCCTATCTAGAATAGGTACCAACGTTCGGGAATCAACATCGAATTTTTTGAAAGACATGGATGATCTGAACCAATGGAATACTATAAGTAACCTTCTCGGTATTCTGACTAAACCCTCCAACTTGACGAGGATCAGCGGCCATCCGAATTCCAAGCTTTATGATAAAGCTAGGCTTCTTCGTGTTGTGCTAAACTCTGTCGATGAGGTGGGAGGTGCGTTGCTTTCGACTGTTCGTCTCCAGCAAGAAATCGGTTTGGTCAGCGTCTTTCCAGACGTTCCATGGGGCGAGCGCAAACGAGCGAGGCAAGCTTAGAAGAGTTCCAGCTAAACACCGCAGACGGAACTGTTTTTGTCCACGGCGTAACACAATCTCATGAGCACGAGGAATGCGAAGTAAAGACACACGGCCAGGAGCAGTGGCGCTATACTCGTGAGATCCTGCTCTTGAATGACGTTGTTGCTACTTCATTCTAGATGCAGCCAAGATCAAAAAGCTACAAAGGGTGCGGCCAAAGGTTAATTAAGTTTGTGCTATAAACTAGGCAGATGGCACGTACGCTACTGGAACGCTGGCATTCACTTCGGGACAGACTGCTAACCAAGCTCCGGTTCAAAGCGGCGAGCGAAACTGTTGTCCGACTTAAAGCAACACCCCTGCGGGCAAACGAAGTGGGAATCCCATCCGAACTTCACACCGGAAGCAGGTTTAAAGGAAGTGAGGACCTTCCTGTGTAATCCTGCAGCCACTCCCCATGCACTGTGCAAACTGATTTGTCAGACGCTAGTCATTCAGACACTGAAACCAACTCCGAATGACTTGCCGATAATACCACAAAATCGGTTAGCGGCCGACTATACAACGGTCGGCACAATCTGTGATCCTAGCCACAAGTGTTTCCCGTCGTTGCTGAGAAAGGAAACACTTTCCTGCATAGAGAGCAATGCCCAAGTCCCACTCAGCAATATCGCCGAGCTTCGGGTGCGCCAGACAACAAACGCTTGGTACCTAATCTTCATAATTGAGACCTTGTTGCACTCAGGGGTACAGATTTCGAGATCGCGATTCAGCGAATGCCATCGTTCGGACACAATCGTCCCAGCAGAGGAGGTGTTGCTATCCTATAATATCGTAACAACTTAAAATGCGAACCACTGGATGATCCGGAGATGCGGGTCACCAATTCGCTATGGTGCCGTTTGCGTCTCAGACACAGCGACAGCTGTTTCCTGGCAGTTGTAAATCGCCCCCCATCGTCCACTCCAGAGATGGATACCCACATAATATCATCACTGACGGAATGTTTACACCCAACTTACAGCCACGTTCTTATTTCCGGCGATTTCAATGTGCGCGACTTGGAAACCTTGGCATCCCCGGCGAAACATACATGACCGAACTACAAGACCTTATCGCAAGTATCCCGCTCTACAATCACGTCACATCACCTACCAGGTACAGAGCTGATAACAAATCATCGGTACTTGACCTCGTACTTACGAATGAGAAACTTTTGGTCCACAGACCATTTATAGAACTCCCACTAAGGTTAAGGGATCATGTCACCATGCTTTATAACAATGTGTTACGCTGAATATCCGGAGCAGTGCACAGAACTAACACGTACTGTCACACATTACAACGTCCTGAAGGACCTAGTTGAGACGACCGATTGGGAATTCTTGAATGTTGGCTCACCTGACCGTCTGGACTAAGTTTGTTGGACGCTTCAACAATCTAATCGCAACTGCTTCAGAAACGAAGAGGGTTCACTCCACCAATCACTCGTCTTTCATCAGAAGTAGAACCCACAAAGGCATGGCACTAAGGAATGCAGCTTGGCACACTTGTTGAGCTCGTCCTCGTCCCGGAACCCGGAGCGCTTAAGTGACCCAACGCAACCATTGTAACATGCTTGTCCGCGTGGACAAATTGACTCAAAAACAAAAATTGGCTTGTAAATTTGCCAACAGCAAAAGTTCCCATACAAGCATATTAACACCATCCGGAAAGTGTAGCTCGGTATTCTCCCCCCCCCACCACTTAACACGCCAGTCGGAGTGGCATAGAGTGCTAGAGAGGCAGCCAACGCCTTAGGTATGCAGTACGCTCCAACTTTCCAAAGAGATGTCTGCCAGTGTTACGTACCCACATTCCTTGCCCTAACTTCAACACCATAAACATCGATTTTACTGCCACAGCTGTGTTGAAGAAATCGCTCTCAGTACGTAACTGCAGCTCTCCCAGAAGCGATTATACTCACCCGAGGGTGCTGAACGTATCAGTAACAACGCTGGCAGGGCCTTTATCGCATTTCTTCCAAACTTGCTTGCTTAAGGAAATTGTGCCTACCATGTAGAAACATGGTTTAATCACTCCAATTTTCAAAAATGGTTCTCGCTCGGAACCTGCCAACTATCGCCTACTGATCCTCCACCATGTGCTCCCAAAGGTGATGGAAGAAATCCTCACTGAGGCTTTAGTAGACCATTTAGAAGGCCACCATTTCATAGCACCTGAGCAACACGGTTTCCGCCAGCAACGTTCATGCACTACCAGCCAACTGATTGCAAGCAATAGTTGGACGGAAGCGGCCGATAAACGTAGTGTGACAGACGTCATTTACGTCGACTTTTCCGAAGCCTTCGACCGACTGAACCACCACATTCTGCTTCACAGGCTCGAAAGCTATGAAGTTGGTGATGTCCTTGGGTGCATCAGCGATTTCATGCAGGATCGGCAACTGCAGGTCAAAGTTCCTAGCACTCTGTCCGATCCGATCTATGTCCAATGTGGAGTTTCACAAAGATCAGTTCTGGGGCGGCGTCTGTTTCTCGAGTTCATTAACGAGCTTAGACGTTTGATTGCACCAGATTTCTTGTTGTTTGCTGCTGATGCTAAGATGTGGCGGACGATCGTCGATTCAGCAGATCACGGTGCACTTCAGCGAGACCTGCACAGAGGGAATGGGTGGTCGCTCCACAATCCGCTTCAGTTTAATTCGGGAAACTGTAAGGTTTTCACATTCGCTACCAGTCGCACATTATACTCAGGCTTGAAGACCACGTTCTGCAAGCAGTCCCCCAGGAGCACGACCTTGGGGTACTAGTTCAGGCCCATATGAGCTGCTCAGAACAATCTGATAAGGCGTCCAAGACCAGGAAGCAACACGCTGGCATCCTGCGAAGGGCTTTCGGGTGGTTTGATCCCTCTGTCTGTTCGCAGTTGCTCAACACATACGTGCGGCCTCAAGTGGAATACGCAATCCAGGCCTGGCAGCCCTGGCAAAAGCAAGACTTTGCAGCACTCCAGACTCTACAGCGACGAGCCACGAAGCGCGTCAAAGGGTTGTTTAATCTTCCTTATCATTTTCGATTGAGGACCCTGAAATTACACAGCGGCCGATACGGGCGCCTGGGTGACAACCTCATTATGGCCTACCAGATTCTAAGGAACCCGCAACAACGTCTGCCGCCACCTACTATAGCCGAGACATAACACGAATTTGGGAGCCACCAGTTCAAGTTATTTACACAATACAGTAGGGTAAAATGCCGGCGGAACATTTATTCTCTTCCTGTGTACCGGCCATGGAACGTCCCCCCCCCCCCAAATGATGTTGTTTCCGCCCCCACTTTACCTGTGTTTATCGTTGTGTCGCCGCTGAAGTCTTCAACCCACGACCGCAAGAAGAAGTTCAAAGCCGAGCCAGAAAAGAGACTTGTATGCATGAAATCACAGTTGCTTATATTGTTTTGAAAGCAAAATGAAGGGAAGCTACTGTAGTAGACTTGAGCCAACCAACAGAAAGAAAAACGTCAAATGCAACGACGAATAAGCAACCGTGTACTCACGAACGAATCGCATATGTCCTTAAAAATAGCATCATGGGACTCCAAGCATTAAGCGAACATCCATTTACAGTGACGGGCACTTGACAATCAGAATAACGAAGTGAAGCGTTTAAACAAATTACACGAAACAAACGAGAATAAGCAATGCAGACCCAAAAATTAAAAACTAGTACAATAATCGTGTGACAACTAAATATTCCTTTAACATAACCAAGTAAAAAAGTGATGCGGAGAAAAACCAATGGAATTTGTTCTTGCAAATGACACTGCTGAAAAAGAGCACGGAGATGAGCGTCCATTAACAATGACGTGTATGGACCAATGGGGCTAACCCAGTAGAGCGTTTACACAACAGTCAAGAAGTAGAAAATAGGAAGAATAAGGAATGGCTATTAAGCTTGTTTACAAGGAATGAATGTCTAATAGCTATTCTCCTAATATTTATAAAACGCCTTGACGTTACCCTAACCCACCTACAATACTAGATATAGCCTCTGTGTCACAACAGAGGATATAATGAGACGCAGCCGCACAACCGGAATTAAAGTACACAATGGAGATTGGCTCTTTCTGCATGCCTCTGTGTTAACACCAGGATGAGTCCAGCAAAACCCTGTATATTTTATCCATGATTTCTATTTACCGTGTTGTGGATCTCATTCTGGCCATCCTACGGAACTAGCTAAGCATCTGCTTTTTGCATGTAATATACCATTGTTTCACTGTCTCATTGACAATGGTCACAAAGTGTTCAGTGATGTTATAGTGATTTGAGGATAATTTCGTGTTATTGATTCCAAACTATGCCTCGGTTTATAGGACTAGTAAATACTAGTCCGAGACGGTGCGCATAATTAAGCACGGATATCAGAAGACAATTGAAGTCGGACTAAATTTGATGGGCTACAAAAGACGTGGTCGAATGAAGTGAGGCAGGAACAACACTCTAGTGGAGCAACTTACAGAGCAGTTGAGTAACAAGCCGGATGTAATGACGATTAAAACAATAAATCAGTCGGTAACGAAATTGTACATAAAAAATATTACTTATCTTTTAGGCGATACAAGTTTTGCTTGATTGGCTCTACTTTTTGTGGTATGGTGCATCAACCAAAAGGCGTACCATGATAAAACACGGGAGGTTGTTTGGCCTAAGAAGCATACGGAAATGGTTTCTTGTGCAATAACTGAACGGACGATAAATAATAAATGGCCCTGTGTGCACGATAACTGATGAAACAATCCACTCAGTTGATGTATATCATGATAGTAAACTAGTGAGCAAATCCCGTCTGCGCCATTTGCTACTATGTGGTTCCTCTAGAAAGTCATCGAGCGTGCTCCAGCAATGGTCAGCCATTATCTTTCTATCCCAACTGCTTTGAATCCTCTTTTCCAACAACTTACTACCCTGAAGAAACCCCGTCACTTTGAAGTCACCAAGAGTATCCGGGATTCTATCTAAGTGAATTTGGATAAAAAGTAACTTTCTACATATTTCCATTCCGATATTTCAAAGCTTTCATGCGTATTCTCCCCCCATTTATACAAATTTCCTTGATTTATGGTTACTCAGGAAGTTCTGCACAACGGAAACAAACCCATTCCCAGCAGGTGCCTTAACATTGGCATACATGTTGTAAAATTTGAGCATTAATGAGTGATCGAATTTGAGGACCATGGAAAATATCAGATTTCAGTTTCTTCATACTCTATTCGTAACTAGATATGCAAAGTTAATTGTGACAAGCACCAACTTGTCCAGTGCTTAACCAAATTGTTTCCTCAGGACTAATTTTGCGTAAAATGTGGGGCGTGATGTTGACTTAAACCGATGGAGAATGGAAACTCTATGATACCGGTAGGCAGATGGCCAATCGAATGCCATGCAGCATTTCTCAGAGTACGGAAGAGGTGCAACTTAGCCGGAAAGATAGGGAGCACGTCATCGGAAACTGATTGGTCAGCCGAGCGCACACACGCGTCGGTCTCTGCGAGGACAGCTAGCCAAGTGAACAAACATCCACTGATTGGGCAGGTGACCAATCAGGCACCTGCAGCTCCGAAATACACAGTGAGCGGCGCTATATCACGTCTAGTAACTTATTCACGATGGTCGTTGCAGTCCCCAGTAGCTCAGTGGTCTCAACCACGGACTGGTAACAGTCGAGTTGCGGGTTCGAGCCCTACCAGGGTCCGATGGAATGCGCACTGCTGACGATTCCCGAAAGGATGAAACGCGCGTACATTGCTTTTCCGGGCGTGTGGCGGCTGTCTGAGTGAGTCTAGATGTGACGAAATTTTACCTATACCATTTAACTCCCCTACTACTCTTCTGTAATCAATACGCAGACCAAACTGCTTATAATGCCACAAGACAATTGGCGGCTTAAGTTTGGTAAGCTCGTCGCTTGGTGAGGGGCTACCCTGTCCTCTGCACGGCAGTAACGTGTAAGTCAGTGGATAGTGAGAACCAATTCCGTTTGGCGAAAAGTGTGTAACCGTGTAAAGCGGAGAATCGGATCGGTTTGCCAACCCACGAATAGACTGTACACACTTGAGTCAGCGTTTGCTGTGGCACCGGAGTAAGGAAAGGAAAATATGGACGGGTGACCGACTGAGCTAATCGTACTATCCATCCAGAAAGTCACCAACGCGGCTTGAGGTAATTTTAGTCAGAATGAACGTTACGAACATTATGCAAATAACAGGGCTGAGCCGGTGGGGCGGATTCTCGCAAAAAACGTATTTACCCTGTAAATATCCATGCGTAATCCTAACAGACGACTTTGGGATCGCGACCCAGTCTACTTGATTTACCGAGAACTACTTGACAAGGGGATACTGATTTTCTCCCTTTATGATGTTCACGTCGCGTATGTTCCTTTTTTCCATTGTAGGTCATCACTTGCCTCCAATTACGTTGCTTAACCCTGCTGTCTCATGCTCACATGAAGCAACGTAACTTTGTATGACCACTTTGCTGTCCAAGCTTGAAGTTCACCGTCTTTAAATTCACGCAAATAAGCAAGTTATGATCGTTATAGTATAATTTCACCTGTCTTTTTGGTATTTTCATACTCTTCTTTAATTTTAGTTGAGTGAGCAATCGTAAAATTGCATAGTGCATTCCGTTGTGCCATAAGACACGCTTCAACCTACTGCTGCAGCTGTCCACTAACAGTCTTCAGCTTCTCAGTTGATATATTGGTAGTTCTATTACCTGCAGAAGTCCAGCAATAGCACTGCGGTAGACAAAGTCATCATCTCCAGCGAAGAACTGCAGAATTACCTCCCCTACTTTGCCGTTATTTTAACGTTTGGCTTCAAACAGTTTGTTTCTTTCAACGTAGCTGCTAACAGCCCTGACGTTCATCTCTACAGACCGAGGTATGATGTGTGATCATTTAGTTCTTCGTATGAAAACTGCTACGGTGTTGAAGAACATCCTTCATCACTAGCATTTCTGTCACTTTTTACTGCCGGAAGGATCCATGTTAGACCATTCTTCAATGCCGGAAGATAAAAGAGTAGGCAATAAAGAAAACACTGGTATGGGGAGCTCTGCGCTGTGGAGCACAGGTCCCTAGCTGATTTCAAATCAAGATACTCCCAGTTACGTTGCTTGCATGGATTGTAACCTTGCAAGGTGACAACACATAAATAATCATCATAGTGATGGCCTAGCTCTTCTCTCCACCCCATGGACACGCCAAAACTTAAACCATTCTTTACACTAGTTATCCAGTTTCTAAGACACTCGACAGAGGTTTTGCGAACCTTGCGAGCAGCGCAGGATGTTTCCTGACCTCCAAGTTTTGCCCTATAGTGAGCCTAATATGACTGGTTCCCAAATGGATTGGTATTTTTTTCTCTATGCTGCTGCAATGTATTCGCCAAAAATGTCGTTGAATATATTGAAATTGTTCAAGCAGTAATGTCCAGAGAAACCCATATATTTGTGGAAAACAATGCGGCTATTAAACAATTATGTAATAAATTAACGGTTAATTGTTATTACTAACTTATATTATTTCAAAACATAAACGCAATTCGTGGAAACTGCTTTAGTGCTTGAACCCGGAAATACTGGAACATTATTGAAATAACCTTAGCACCAAGCAAAAGATTTTGAGTTGATCAGTATAGTCAGCATTATGAAACATGCATACCTCCAGACTTTGAATCTGCGTTAGACGGTGGAGGGCGGCGTAGCAGAGCGAAATGGATGCGAACTCACTTGAGAAATGGTCAAACGAAAATTTTATATCATTTCGTTTCTAAGTCAGATAGCCAGCAAAAATGCAAGGATTGGAGTAATGGTTACAAATGGGCTCTACTTACTTTAAACCAAGTGCATCATTGTTAGAAATGGAGAAGCAGTGTATTGGTTAGCTGGTGTAGCAGCAATCAGATAGTAAGCAGCAATCACTGAGCTTAAGCTTAAGGTTTATGGAGTGCGAAAATGCAGCAATAAATTTGAGCGACAATGATACAGTTTCTATAATTTCTGCAGGATCTAAATGTTCATTCTGCGCATGGATAAAC
This sequence comes from Dicrocoelium dendriticum, assembly GCA_944474145.2. Classification (NCBI taxonomy): domain Eukaryota; kingdom Metazoa; phylum Platyhelminthes; class Trematoda; order Plagiorchiida; family Dicrocoeliidae; genus Dicrocoelium; species Dicrocoelium dendriticum. Next base: position 91,613,140 of record OX104068.1, on the reverse strand, counting down.
GATAGGTGACATCCGTCCGGATTCTCCTCTGGCCCTGGGAAGACTATACCCTAACCAGTCTTTTTCTCCGCGTATTCATAACATGCATGAAAGTGGAACATGAGCCGCGCTATATGGCAGTCAGATAGCAGTTATCGCGGTCCACTGCGGTCACCTATGGCTCAGGGGTATAGGTTGCAGGTTCCTAAGGGACAGGTCCTGGGTTCGAATCCTGCTGGATTCGGCGGGTGCGCGCTACTGACGAGTCCAAATAGGACGAGAGGTCCGTCTATCCGTCACCTAAATGCGGGGTGGCTGTCTGCTTGTGGCCAGCTGCGACGAATCCTCACCAATACCCATTAACTCCTTGTACTTAATACTGTCTTAGCATAAATAAATACAATTAAATCTCGAACATACAAAGCATGCCATAATATGGATTGATCATCAACCTGACAGATTGACGGAAACATAAATCTATAAATGTTGAGGCAGTTAAAACGAGATTTCATAGTACCTGGCTGGTATGCTGCATCACTGATGCGTCATAGATTACCTCGGCCGAACACGTAGTGTATGCGTTGCACATGTGCTTGTGTGTGCATCGATACGTGTACGTGATTCGTCCCTTACTTTCACTGCGCTCATCGGCCCTTACTACCTGATCAAGACACCGACTAAAAGTTTAATGCATACGGCTGTCTGTTGACCCACCAAGCGATTGTGCACGTGCATGACTAATTGGTCTTACGACATACTTCCACTGCTCCGTACTTGTTTCTGATTTCACTGCGGTGTAGCAATCCTAACTGTCGTATACAGCAGGAAATGAATTCATTGTCTGCCTGATCGTCAAATAACCAAAAAGGGCAATTAAACCTGGGTCACAATCCACACAAACCCTGGTTGACTAGGAGGGCCCTATGAATGGGTCATCTGCTAGCATCCTCTTCATTTAGTCAAAGTTGATTGGGACTCAAACCGTATTACTGGTATGACGGTAGACAAGACAATTTCTCTAACTTCCGTGCACTCTAACAGGAATGAAATAGCTTCAAGATAAGTTACTCGCGAAGCACCGCATTCATCACATCAGACCAATGAAGTCCAGTAGCACCCTCTAGGTGCCAGTCAATACATTGGGCTAAGCACAACACTTACAATGCGGCAACGGTTTCGATGATAGTTCAAGAAGCCAAAACACACTTTACGAGCCAAACACGATAAATGCTAAGAATCAATCGTTACATGAATGCGGATTCACGCAATGGGAATCGGAAGAATACCTAGTGCCGCAGCACGCGCCGACAAGCCACATCGTATCCATTTGAATACAAGAGCGATTTAAAACTAGCCGATGAGCATATTTCACACCTATATACATAACTTCAAACTGTAGTTCATAAGATGGGGCGCGAAAGTACCAACACATTGATCTGTCTTCAGATATAGACACTCTGTTGACAACTGAGATCGAAATGCGCACATCGTAAGCCTCTAACTCTAAGGGAATCTTCAGTATGTCAAACGATTTCAGTTCCCACTGATACCCGGCTCTTGCAATTTCAACCGACAAGTCGTCTATCGTCTTGATTGACTCTAGTGCCGTTGTAAGTGGGATTATCAGAACTGTTTTAACAGAGGAATGTTCATCAGTGTGGAACAGTAGGAGAGCTTCGTTATCACTGCCGTTACAGAATCTTCTTTCCAAGTCAGCGGAGTCGACCGGAATGCTCCTAAGCAGAGTAGTGATAAACTAATTAAAGAAATGTGCATTTATGATGGATGTTGTGATTTGTTATCACGAGCCACAGTCTGTCTGGTCATGCACGTGACTCAAGCGTGTGAATAAATGTCCATGTTATCAAGCGAACTAATGACTTGGGTGTGTGTACACATTACAGCTGTGTTCTTTGCGTTTCTGTATTCTTACCTAAAATACTGGTGATGACTTCTATAACCCATGATCTCTATCGGAAAATTGGAAGAATACACTGAGGAATCCGGTTCCTGGAACCACTACATCGAGCGTATGAACTGTTTTTTCGCCGGTAATGAAATCGTCAGCGACAACCGCAAAGTGAATATCTTACTGAGTAGCTGGAGAAAGGAAAATTTTCCGGGAGCAAGTTAATAGCTACATTTCACCTAGCACACAACCGCGATTCATCAAGGCTAGATGGCTGTCGTATAGGATGTGATCGAAGGTAGAAAAGGAGATTGAGTCATAGAGATAGTACAGTTTTCTGATTGGGTTACACTAATTGTTCCGGTACTCAAGCCTGATGGATCGATTCGTATATGTGGCGACCATAAAATTGCAGTCAGATGCAGTATTCCGGCTTAAAATTACCTGATCCTGAAGATTGAGGAGGATTACGCGCAGCTCGGTACCAGCGGGTATTTCTCAACCTTGGATTACGCGCACGATTACCAGCAGGTCGAATTACACGAAGACGCCAAAACATTAACGACGATCAGTACCCATCACGGTTTGTTCAGGTACAACAAACTACCATTTGGCATAGATTCGGCTCTGGCCATTTTCCAGAGAACAATAGAGCACATCATAACAGGTTGCCTAAACCTTTCGTATACCTAGACGACATATCGTCACGCGGGGATGACAATAGACGAACATCTACGAAAGCTGCGAGTTGTTTTGGACCGCCTGAAGGAGAATGGTTTGAGTCTGGTAAGGGGAAAAATGTGTATTCTTGGCTGTTTACTTTGATTATCTGGGTTTCTGTGTACATGCAGAGGGACTGAACATGATTGGGGAGAAAACCCGACCTGTCCTTGAGGCACCACAACCAGGAAATCAACACAAGTTAAGGTCGTTTTTTGGAATGTACAATAACTACTCAAGTTTTGTTCGGAAATCAGCCATAATGTTACACCCGTTGCATCGTTTGTTATGTAAGGGCACTCAGTGGCTTTGGTCTGAGACTGAGAGACTGAGACTGTACTTAAAAACGATGGAACAATGGTATGATACGGCTAAAAATGCCAAGGCTTGATAAGTTCCGTGCGATGATTTGTGGGAATAAGGTTAGTTCAATTAATTCATACAAAAGTGAAAAACACATCTGTGGACTCACCATATTCTCCACGTTAACACATAGGTATATCCGTCTCACCCAATTTCATGAGGTTGGTGAGCACAATGTTTGTCTGCATCTTGTGATCACCTAATGAATAGAAATCAGAGCAAGCAATGAAAATGGTGTAAAGCATCGTCGAGTCGATTTTTACAAACTGGGTAACGTGGGTGAAACAGCGTTCCACAGTTGACAAACCAGAAGGGAAAAATAATTCCGGCGGCAAGCAGGCCGACGGTATTGGTTAGCAAGTTCCAATTTATGACCCATCAAGTCTGTGTTGCAGCTAAGCTTCAAGTGGTAACGGCAAACGTGACCGCGGTTTTTCAAAATCTGTAACGCCAGGATGAGATCACTCCGTAGACGGCGGTATCTGCCGCTGTACACTCCCAGGGATCTCAGTCGCTTATGGTATTGCAGGTGGGACAAACCCTGCACATTTTGCGTTGCCCTTCGCTGAGTGGTTCCCAATGCAATAAGGTCGCGATTTAACCAGGTTTGCTAAGCCTGGATCGTGTACTCTACATGCGGCTTCACATGCGCACAGAGCATTTGGGGGAAGATGGAGGGATCGAACATCCCGAACTTCATCTGTAACAGACCAACATGTTGGTTCGCAGTTTTGGACGCCTTCAAGGACTGCGCTGAACAGCCGATGTCGTCTTGGATTACCACCCCAAGGCCACGCTATTGTGACGCCATGTTCAACATATTGTTTCCAAGCTCGTATGCATACGTGGGCTTGTGGAGGACATGCACAGTTTTGCACTTGTCCGTATTAAACGGAAGTAGATTTAGCTGCGACCATTCAAATGCGCAGTCTAAGTCTCGTTGCAACATATCGTGGTCTTCCTGACTGCCGATTGTCCTCCGTCTCTTGATGTCATACGCAAAAAGCAGGAAAGTTGTCTTGATGCAACTCGCATGGTCGTTACTGAAGAACAAGAATAAACGCGGCCTCAACACCGACCCTTGTAGAACACCGCAGTACCCACCAATTAGATCAGAAAATCAACATGGGACTGAAACCTGTAGACACTGCCGAAAGAGGAAGTTTCCGATGCATCCAAGGACAGGATTTCTAACTCCGTATGCTTGCAGCTCTTGGAGAAGGATGCGGTGATCTATGCAGTCGACTGCTTTGGAAAAGTGTAGGTAGATGACATCAATGCCCATCCTACTGTCGACTATCTCGGTCCAACTGCCACAGGCAAGCAGTAGATGGGTAGTACATGACCGATGCTGACGGAAGCCGTGTTGTTCAGATGCTACCATGTTAGAAGTTTCAAAGTAGCCCATTACAGCTTCAGCTATGATCGATTCCATCAACGTTGAAAGCATCGGCAGGAGAGTCACGGGGCGATAGTTGGCGGGCTCTGAACGGCTGCCACTTTGAAAATCAAGGTGTTGATATCTCGCTTCCACATGTTAGGGACCTGCTGTTCTTGCGGGCATCTTTAGAAAAATCTCGTTAATGGTTCAGCTATCCTCGTAGCTGCAACCTGCAGTGCTTTCGAGGGAATGTTGTCAACTCCGGGGGAACTATGTGTGCGCAACGATAGCAATTTACTCAAAATGGTCGCTGAACTAAACGGGACGTGTGTAAATACTGGCATCTGGGAGAATGAGGTAGATATGTTACAAATGCTTGGAGCACATTGGAAAACTGGGACATATTGGAACCATAGAACGTTGGCTGCATCCTCGGCGGTGTGAGCACATCCATCCGCTGATATTAGTGGAGAACACCACGTTTCACATTCCGGAGGCTGTTCACATGTCTGTACAGAAGATTTTTGTTAACACAAAGGTTTGCCGCTAGACTCTGCTGGTGTACTAATTTGTCCTCGCGCACAAGTATGACACAGTGATTACGATGCACAACATAGTTACTGCAGCTGTCAGAACTAGGGTTTGCTCCATACACGTGCCACCTAACGTCACTTACTGTCATGTGTTTTCGGGTTCTGCTACGAATGTATGATTTTGCTGTTGCAGAACGAAGGGGTTTATTGACCGATGCAGGTTTAATCACATCAATGAACTTGACAGTAAAATCCAACAAAGCACTCTCAATGGAACAGTCGTCCGGAAACTCACACATGGCATCTCCCACAAGCTTTGTCAGTATGTCGTAGTGAATGATTGTTCGAAAGAAGTTAGTATGTTCTTGTGGATACTCCGCAAAACACACGAAGTCGTAAATTATGGTTACATGGTCGCTTCCATGGTCGCACTGTAGCCTTGTTTTCTCAACCATGAGCTCTTCGTTCGTGAGCACTAAATCCAGCATATATGGTTTATTTCCGGCTCTGAATCGGGTGGGTGAAGTGACAAGCTGAAGAGCGGAATGCTTGCAATATACTCTTGCACGTCGACCTTAAACGGCTCGTTGGGAGATGTCGGAACTTCCAAATTATGAATATTAAAGTCATCTGAAATAAGAACATGAATGGATCGTCCTAAAATTATGGATAATCAAAAGCATTTGATGGCAAATCCTCAGCGGTAGTGTTTGGTCTGTTAATCATTTATTTTTTCGGTTAGGATTTCGTATTGATTTCATTATTTCCGGGTAAAGGATGTATTTTTCCATTGTTTGTGCACAGTTTCACAATAGCACTGGTTTCCGAAATACTGGTCCATACGTGTTGTAAAGCCCTTCACTGAATCCGCCTCCATTAGTCCTTCTGGTAGCGTATTCCATTTGTTTACGATTCTTCGTTCTATACAAAGCTGATGTGATACCTTGTTCATGCAGGGAACCCTGATTTTGTAATGGTGTTTTCGGGTCTTACAGGGTTCCCGCAGGTGAGATAGTGGCCGCAGTATAGATAAGTGATTCAAGTGTAGTAGTGGATGGGTCATAATAAGGTAAATTCTTACTCGGTGGTATGATAGTGTGTAGAGTCCGAGTCTTGCATCTTTTTCATACGGAACCTTCCATAGTCTGGGTATCATTCTAGTTACGATGTGCTGTATTTTATTCAGCTGTTCAGTTTACTGCTGGGTTATCGGACGGTAAACTGGGGCGCCGTATTCAAGTATTGGTCTACTGAGCGAGCTGAATAGGGGAGGGACGGTTTCTTCGGACCATGTGTAGAAACTGCGTCTTAATGTCCAGAGTATACGAAGTCCCGCACGGTGCTGTTTCTCTGTATTTGCTAGTGATCTCATATCATGTCAAGTGAGCCCGGCTAAGTCTCTGGCAGATGTATTAAGGTGTAGCAACTGGCCGTCCAAAGTGTATGATCGAGTGGCTGGACGTCTGGTGATACTGATGAATTCCGACGTGCTTGCCTTAAGAGGGAATTGCATTTCAGTGGACCAGGGTGACAGCCGATCTAAGGCATACTGGAGGCGAGCGCAGTTATCCTGGTTCCTAGTGTTTCTCCAACTTTCCAAATCCTTTGGAAACCGGGTGTATGGTAACTAGAGCTGCTAAGGGAGATCGTTGATATGCATAGGAAATAATACTGGCCCAAGTACAGTTCTTTGAGGCGCGCCACTGGTCAATGGGAACCAGTCTGTCAGATAGACACTGAGCTATACACTAAACATTCGTCCCACAATAAACTCGTGTAACAACTGAAGTAGCATGTCACCGATTCCGTAGGTCCTCAGTTTACGAAGGAGTACCATGTGCTTCACTTGCAAATGCCTTACTAAAGTCTATGTACACCACGTCAACGTCCCTCCGTTTGTTGAGACCTCGTACCCACTGGTGGTTTACATACATCAAGTTGGTGATGCAGAATCGCCCTTTCGTAAAGTCATGTTGCCTTGTTGTCAATAAGTCCGTCGATTGGAAGAAAAACAGCAGACACTTTTTACAACCTTCTCGAGAACTTTAGATAAGATCGAAGTCAAACAGATCGGTCTATAGTTCTCTAATTTACTCGGATTATCACACTTGGGAAGCGGCCTCACTATGAAGCGTTTCCAGTCTTTGGAGACAGATCCTTCAGACCGCAATTTGTTGAATAGATTTGTCACGGCTGGTGAGATGACATTCGATATGGACTTGAGTATTAGTGGATGAAGTCCGTCTGATCCTGGAGCTTTGCGTCATCGAGGTCAACGAATAGCTGAAACACTTGAACTGCATCACATTGTATGCTATCGAGCAAGACTGGCACAACCTGTACCGGTACTGGAACAGCCGACGTTTTACTGGAAAATACGGTGAGAAAGTGGGTAACCAAGGCGTCCGCAAGCTCCGCGCTTGAAATGAGCCTTTGTCCGTCCAATCTCTCTTAGACCGGTAGATCGCCCCCAGGTTTCACTTGACGTTTCAAATAGGCAAATATTCTTTTGGGTGCTAGCTCCTCTTCGAACTGCCGGCGTTTTTTGATCTTTGCGGCGTTATATAAGTTACGTGTAACCTTCATTACAACCCGAGCTGATGTATCTATCGCAAAAGTTGCGAAGCCGTCGCGCTAACTGTCTATATTCCCTATCAAACGAATGCGATTTGACACTTCCGCCTTTTGAATACTTCGGGGGAACGAACCGAGCGCACAGCGAGTTAAGCTTCCCCTTCATTAATGACCAACAGGTCTCAAGCGACACATCCTGTGGTAGTGTCCAATCAGTCAGATTTGCGGCTTGGACAAGCCCGTTGAAGTCCGTCTTCCAATAGTTGAATGTCGACTTCCGTTGGTTGTAATACGGTAACGACAGTTCCAGGCATGCCACAATGGCGCAGTGGTCACTGTTCGCCAGTTCGAGAACTCTGCCCTTTTTCAGCTTCCGCTCGCAGCTCTTAAACATTAATTCCAGACAAGATGCCGAGTGCGGAGTTACGTGCGTCGGTTGGAAGACATGTTTCGTTGCCCCGATTTCACTAGTCATTTTAGCGAACTGAGCCTCAATCTCGCCATGATCGGGAAGAAGCCGAACGTCTGGCCAGAATATCAGGTAAATTTAGATCCCTCATCAGTAAGAAATGAGGGCGGCTCATGTGCTTCTGCGTATGTGGTAGCAATTGCAACAAAGCTTTATGGGCTACGGTAGTTAACCCACTATATGATCTTGAAGCGTTAGTCCCTCGCCTGAATGGACGCTTGATTCCCAATCAAACCCGAATTCGCTGGCCCCCCACAGGACAGAAAGATGACCGGATCGGGCGAGCAAAGTAACAGGAATGAATTAGCAAATCACACCGTTCAATATAAAGTTAAAATGGAAAGTTCGTGAATAGTAGATAAAGCGACCATGGAAAGTTCTGGAAAGGTTAACTTCCAGCCAGTAAAAGAACTTCGACCTAGCGTTCATTGGCCGCTTCTCCTGGTTGGCTTTCTGTTCGCCTCAGTCAGGGCGGATGAGTTAGGATCGCCGGCCGCGGCGATGGGGTCCTGGCTTGTTCAACTCGCGTATTCCTTCCTAACAGATCTGCGCGTCTGATGCGGATTTCGCACCACAATTGAGACCGATTGAGACCGCTTTTCGTCTAGCTAAGTGTGCATTGGCCTGTCCATCGGTTTTGGCCCACTTTGACCCCAAAAGTACATGACGCTGACATATGATGCAAAACCTTACCGAGCCGGAGCCGCCTTGTTACAACCAGACGCGCACGGAGTAAGAAAACCCGTTGCATTTGCCTCTAGGACACTATCGCACACCGAACGGATATACGCCCAAATTGGGAAGTAGAATTTGGTGGTCGTTTTGGGGGTTGTGCGATTTCACCAACACCTATTCGGGCAGAGGTTTGAAATACATACATATCACAAGCCATTACTCGGAATTGCGAGTGAAGCAAAAGCGATACACCAAATGACCTCCCCCCGGATGCTTCGTTGGGCTTTACTACTGGTTGGATATCAGTATCAACAAAAATATCATCCCGGGAAGGAGAATCCTTGTGTCGATGCGCTCAGTCGACTTCTATTACGGGAGGTTCCGAGCCACAGGACAGCTTTAGTAGAATTGGTACAAGTAATAACTTGCTTGGATGATTCGCCAGTGACGGCAACGAAAATCGAAACAAGGAGTGGTACGGAAATGTCGAAGATGCGTAATCATATCCTAACTGTTTGGCCGGACCGGGTAGATGAAAGTAAGAGCATTTCACTCTCGAGGAGATGAATTAAGCCTCGAGGACGGTTGCATACTTTGGGGCTGTCAGGTCATCGTCACCAAGACGGTATCGTCAAACAATACCGCCGGAACTTCATATAGGTCACCAAGGAAATTCAAAGATGAAGGCACTAGCACGTAACTACATCTGGTGGACGGGAATCGATCAAGAGATAGAACAACTCGTACAATTATGTGCTAGCTGTAAAGAAACTAACTCTTCCCTGTGATGGGAGTATACACTCGAACGAATGTGCGGTGCCAGACCAGCAAGGAAGCCGTTAGGCTGCCGCAAGGAAAGGCGGCAGCTGATTGGACGTTCACACGTTTCTCGCATGCACGCTGCTTGGCCAACAGTCGGACGCATTGGAGTGTTTGTTTGACTGAATCAAAGGAAAAATGTCATGCATTCCCAAGAGTCGTTAATTATTGATCCAACTGGCTGTATATACCGATATGTTTCACTTGCCCGCCGCCTGCGTTTTCGCATAGTCCTGTTGTTTGCTGAATATACGTTTTGTCCCTGAAGGACCGACTTTTTACATGGTGTCAGAGAAGGAGAAGAACATTAGTACCACGCAGACGATGATTGGAGCTGCACCGGCTATTCAAATGCCTGCCCCGCTGAAAATGGATGAACGCAGATTGGCAAGCAACTGGCGTTTGTGGAAGAGCAAATGGATGGATTTCTGCACTTTATCGCGTCTGGACAAACAACCGATGGCGTACCGCTTGGCCATGTTTCGACACGCAGCAGGAGATGATGCGCGCCGCGCGCTAGAGACATTGTGTTACGACAAGAGCGAAGATGCCAACAATCTGGAGACAATTCTTGAGAAGTTCAGTGAATACTGCGAAGGTCAAACAAACGAGACATTTCAACGCTACCTCTTATTTTCGCGGAACAAGCGACCAGGTGAATCCGTTGACACGTACGTCACTGAGCTAAAGATTTTGGCCCGATCCTGCAGTTTCTGTAAATGCATGGCGGACAGTCTCATACGGGACCGCATTGTTCTTGGGATCAATGACGAAGGTTTGACGAAGCGACTATTACGAAAGCGCAACCTATCTCTGCAGCAATGTATCGACATCTGTAACAGTGAGTCCTCCACTGCCTATCAGTTCCAGCAGATGACAATCGCAGGTGATTCAGAGTTGTGCGCCGTTTCCAGGAGCAAAACTACGAGGGCCACGACCGCGCGACAGGAGCCCTGCAACTTCTGTGCAACACGACATCCGAGGAACCGCGAACAGTGTCCGGCTTGGGGCCGCATTTGTGTCAAATGTGGGAAGAGCAATCACTTCGGCCGCTGCTGTCAGTCGACAGATGTCAGTGCACTCGTTCCAAACAAATCAACAGAAGACACCGGACAATCGATTGGTAATGTGTCTCGGAAAGCGTCGCCGAAGCGTGTCTATGCAAGTCTTCTGATCGAGGGACGGTCTGTGCGATTCCAGTTGGACACAGGCGCGACGATCAATATTTTGCCCAGAAAGAACTGCCGCGGCGTGCAAATTCAATCGGATCAAGATTATTTGCGCATGTGGAACGGTTCCAGACTCAAGCCAAAGGGCTCAGAGCACAATTGAAGTGGTCAATCCCAGAGACGGTGTTTCGCATCGTCTGCAGTTCGTGATCGTGGATGAGGATCTCATGCCGATTCTCGGCAATGATTCGATTTTATCTATTGGCTTTGTCCTTTTTAACCATGATCGTTTTGTGTACGCTTGTCAGAGTGAAGCCGATGTTAGTGACCTGTATCCGTCTGTGTTTAGCCCGGGTTAAGGGGAATTTGAGGGTACCGCTCAACTGTCGTTAGATCCTTTGGTACGCCAGATTGCGTTACCTGCTAGGAGAGTCCCATTTGCGCCAAGTGACCGATTTTCCGCGGAATTGAACAAGCTGGTTATGCAGGGTGTGATTGCAAAGGTTGGTGAGCCAACAGACTGGGTTAGCCAGGTCTCAATCATTACGAAGAAAAATGGCGAACTACGCGGATGTATAGACCCGAAGCCACTGAATGAGGCCCTGCGTAGAGAACATTATGCGCTACCGACGTTAGAAAACGTTTTACCACGTTTGACAAAAGCTAAGTTTTTCACGAAAGTAGACCTTTCTTCCGCATTCTGGCACGTGGTTCTAGACGACGAATCCAGATTCCTCACCACATTTGCCACACCTTTCGGACATTATCGTTGGCTGCGATTACCGTTTGGCCTGAAGGTGTCTAGCGAAATTTTCCACAAGCTTTTGGTGCAAGCAATAGATGATTTAGATGTCGTAACCTGTGTGGCAGATGACGTTCTGATTTACGGTTCTACCGAAGAAGAGCATGACACTAAGCTACACCGGTTCCTGAGGCGTTGCGTGCAAAAGAACATCAAGCTAAAACGCGAGAAAGTAGAGCTGCGGAAAGAGGAGGTGATTTTCCATGGGCATGTGTTAACATCCGACGGAATCAGGGTTGACCAAGGGAAGATTAAGGCGATACAAGAGATGCCGTCCCCTAACGATGTGAAGGCAGTCCATCGCCTAAACGGTATGGTGAATTATTTAAGCCGGTTCCTACCAGGACTCACTGATGTCATGACTCCGATTAGGCAGTTAACTCACAAAGGAGTAAATTGGAGCTGGGGGTAGGAACAGGATTTGGCTTTCGCAACCATTAAGAACCTTATCAGTAATGCGCCCGTACTCGGATATTACGATCCAGCACAAACTTTGGAGGTAGAGTGTGATAGTAGCCAGAGTGGAATAGGTGCTGTACTATTGCAGAACGGAAGACCTGTGGATTTCCGCAGTCGAGCACTCACAGACGCCGAGAAGCGGTACGCAAAGATCGAGAAAGAGATGCTGGCAGTGGTCTATGCCATGGAGCGTTTTAATGATTATACTTTTGGAAGAAAGATAACCGTGCACACTGATCATAAGCCGCTGGTGTCGATAGCCACTAAACCACTGAATAACGTTCCTCGCCGTCTGCAGCGTATGCTTATCCGGCTCCAAAAGTATGACATTGACATAGTGTACACACCTGGCACACAGATGTTCATCGCGGGCACCCTGTCGAGAGCACATCCGCTAGTGGCCGAACATCATCTAGAAGAGATCGAGACAGTTAGCATGGTGCAGCATCTGGCAGTGACAGAAAACCGTTTGAAAGACATAAGGCGTTTCACGGAGGAAGACCAAACTTTTGCAGCTTTGCGAGACGTTATCCTCAATGGGTGGCCAGAAACAAAGAAGCAGCTCCCGAAAGAATTAACACCCTACTTCAATTTTCGGGACGAACTCACTGTCTGTGACGGTCTGTTGTTCAAGGGAAGTCTAATCCTAATCCCTTCTTCTCTCCGAAAGGAGATGCTGGAGCATGTCCATCGCACTCACCTGGGTGCAAATTACACCATTAATCGAGCAAGAGAACTGATGTTCTGGCCAGGAATGACAGGTCAGATCAAGGATCATGTGTCTAACTGTGTGGCGTGCCGTGCACACGACATTCGGCAAACGAAGGAACCGATGATGCTGCATGATGTTCCGGACCGACCGTGGCAAAAGGTAGCAGTAGATTTATTCTGGGACAACGGAAAGGATTACTTACTCACGGTGGACTACTATAGTGATTACTTTGAAATCGATTTACTCACCACCACGACCACGGAGGCAGTAATCAACAAACGCAGATGTCAATTTGCACGGCACGGGATACCGGAGGAGCTAGTTTGGGACAACGGTCAACAGTTCAGCAGCAGGGCATTCCAGGTTTTCGCAGCCAAATGGGCATTCGCACACCGGCAAACCAGTCCCTATCACAGTCAATCAAATGGGAAGGCAGAGTCAGCGGTGAAGCAAGCCAAGCGACTATTAGCGAAGGCTAGAGATACTCGGGAGGACCCGTACCTCATGCTACTGGAGAGTCGCAACACTCCTTCAACGGATATCGGCCTGAGCTCAGTGCAGCGCCTATACAGTCGAAGGACCAGAACTGTGAGGACTGCATCCTCAACAATTCTGCGCCCTGTTACGCCACAACTTGAGAAAGTACAGAACAGTTTGAAAAGGCGAATGGCTACTCGGTAACGGTACTACGACAACAGCGCACGGGAATTACCTGAGCTGACTGTGGGGGAAGAAGTATGGGTTGAACCAATTCCCGATGGACAGGAGCGGTGGAAAAAAGGAGTCGTGGCTGCGAAAGTCAGTGAAAGGTCATACGAAGTAAATGTTGGAGGGAAGAAGCTGAGAAGAAACCGAGTGCAGCTGAGATGTCCGAGGCGACAGCATGAATCAGGGAGAGAGCGTTATATTGCGTGCGGCAATGAGGCGACATCGGCAAATCCAACAAAGAGGACGCGGAGTGGTAAAGTGTATGGACTATTTAGCAAAGTACAGCAGCAAGAACATGAAAAAAGGGAGGATGTGATGGGAGTATACACTCGAACGAATGTGCGGTGCCAGACCAGCAAGGGAGCCGTTGGGCTGCTGCAAGGAATGGCGGCAGTCGATTGGACGTTCACACGTTTCTCGCATGCACGCTGATTGGCCAACAGTCGGACGCATTGGAGTGAGTTTGTTTGACTGAATCAAAGGAAAAGTGTCATGCATTCCCAAGGGTCGTTAATTATTGATCCAACTAGCTGTATATACCGATATGTTTCACTCGCCCGCCGCCTGCGTTTTCGCCTGGTCCTGTTGTTTGCTGAATATACGTTTTGTCCCTGAAGGACAGACTTTTTACAATCCCCACGACCTTGCCAGTGCCTCCATGGTAACGGCCGTCGTGCCGGAGGACAGAATACACAACGACTTCTGTGGACACACCGATGACTTCATGGTTCTGGTTGTAGTGCACGCCTATTCCTAATGGATCAAGCTCGAGCAACCACGTACATGAGTGGGTCGACCCCTGTGTAGATTTTAAGGAATACATTCGCTGCACATGCTGTACCATGTACGGTTGTTTCAGCTAAATGCCCGACATTTAATAGCGAAGTTTGCACAATTGCTACGTCAAAATGAAATCGAGCATGTTCTCTCAGCACCATCTCATCCTTCGTCCAATGGTCTGGCAGACAGCGGTTGCGACAATCAAACTGGGTGTGGCAAAACAACTGTCGGGAACTTTACAAACCCGCCTGGACAAATTCCTATTATAATATCGCACTACGCCCCACAATACCACGGATCATCCACGGTGTGAACTTCTGATGGGACGACGTCTGCTCACTAGGTTGGATCTGATTAAACCCAATCTGCATCAAACTGTCGGTAAACGCCAGTCTGTGAGGAAGCAACGCTAAGACATGAAAACGAAGGATCGTCTGGTTGAGGCAGGCGACAGATTGTATGCTAAACTGTGACCAACGAATAGAACTTGGATCTGAGGAATTACGAGGTTGACAAGAGGTAGTGCAGTGGAAGCGGAATTGGAAGATGGGCGAATACTTCAACGTCACTCGGACCAAGTGTGACGACAGCCTGTGAGTGCTTCAGAGGAACAAGCAAATTGCCCATCACCTACACGCCTGAGAATAGCGCTAGAAGCATTGCCAGATAAAGACCACGCTGAGCAACCCATACAGTCATGGCGATCACTTCGTGAGAAGTGCAGCGTAGAACGCTATCAAGCAGAACACAATCTAGCAGTGGAGGACTGTTGTGATTGGTTAGCAGGAACCACGGTCTGTCTAGCCATGCACGTGACTAGTGTGTGTGAATAAATGTCCAGGTTGTGGCTGATATTACATGATGCTTCTTCACTGTAGTTGGGCTAAACCGTTACACGTAAACTTGGTCTTCTTACGCTGGATAAATTTCATTCCACTTTATTTGGTCTGTTCTGCCTACATGAATACCCTGCTATTATTTCAGCATACTTGGTAGACGACCGGTTAATATATTTAAGGTGATACTTTTCTATTAAATTGCACACGTTGCTTACGCTAATTGTGGTTATCTTGGTTAAATTTATTGCCTTTGTGGCATTTTTTGAATAACTTTTGGACATTTTGCAGTTATCGCGGATTCGTTGCTAACCGAGTTACTTCATATGTTAATTTGGCGAAGAGTTGTGTCTGCATAGCCGTATGCCTTAATAGATTTATTTTATTTGATAATGTCATTTGATGTGATTGGCTGTTACCTGATATCCCCGGTGTGGCTGCGCTTGATGCACATGTTGACAAGGCGCTTACCTGTCTATTACCCAGTACCTCGTCCATACTGGCTCCAGGAGACAGTTGGTCGTTGTTGGAGAGGACGGGGTGCACAGTCCATGTGGCCGTGCTAGGCTCGAAGAGTGATTCCATGCACTCAGTGTGTAGCGGTCTATGGTTCAGCCACCGTCTTGTGTGCGTTTGATTCCCAAATACAGCGTGCTTGTGTTTGCCTGTGAAGTAGTGTGGGCCGGCTCCGTTAATGAAACGTGGCTCTCATCCACATGACTCCCGGTCTTATTCCTTCGGGTTTACACTGGATATGGGGTGTGTGGATGGAGCTGTGGGTGGCGCAGCGCAAGCCACTCATGGTCCCTCTGTAGTCGCAGGCGTCCTGTGGCTGACCACAGTGACAGGCAAATCCGAAGCCGGATGTCGCCAACCTATCAAGCGAACCAGTGACTTGGTTGTGTGTACACCTTACAGCTGTGTCCTTTGCGGTTCTGCGTTCTTACCTAAAATAATGGACACAGCTAGCTTCCATAGAAGCATTAGCAAAACGAACCGCTAGAAACTGTAGAATAATACTGGAGTGAATCTGAGGCGATCACATTAATCAAAGCCACGGGGCAATCTACATTCGCTATGTCTTCCGCAGAGGATAAGCAGCACAAGTTGCCGCGTTAATGGCGAATGCCAGTCATGGCTAGTGTTGAAGTTGATTGGCTGGCTGAGTCTACCTGAGCATAGTCACATTTGTACAGCCTATCGAGCTGCTCTGACTCAAGCTAAGCTAGATTTAACTGTGTAGGCAGCTGTGGCGATAAGCTGCACAAAAGGCGTTTATCATCGTATATCTCTCGGTAGCGGTTATTCGTCACTCGTCAACAGAATGTAGCAGGACGCTGCCTACTTCACTTGAGCGATGCACAAACATCTACGTAACATCATCGTTGGCCGCACGTTCTTTTACTTTTACTCGTAGGCCGACCATCCCTGCGAAGACTTTTAGCAGGTTTATCTGTTTTTCTCTCCCCACTCCGATAATAACTGTCTTTTTCATAGCTCAGCTAAATTCAAAAAGGTAGACGAACAAGGAAAACACTGCTGTGCTTACTCTATTGGTTAACATGTGAACCAGAGCATGAAGCAATATCCTCAGAATAATCGCTAGTGACTCGCCAGACTTTTACCATTTCTGCTGATTTTCCAGGGCAATTATGCTTGGGAGGCATAATCCAATGCAAATGATTAGCTTCGTAGTTTAACCGATCCAGCTGGACTGAAGCAGTAGACACTGGCACAGAAGTTGATGTAGTGTTTCTAGACTTCTCAAAGGCGTTCACCCGGTTAGACCATAACGTTTTGTTCTTCAAACTCCATAACTTTTTTATTCGTGATCCACTTCTACACCGGCGCCTGGAAGTATGAGTGCGTGAATCGCTGTCAGATCCCATCCGAGATGAATGCGGAGTACCACAAGGATCGGTACTAGGACCGCGATAATTTCTGACATATATCAGCGATATCACACGCTTCATAAGCTCTAACTGCCCGCTTTATGCCGATGACACCAAGGTGTGGAGGGCGACCAATACACTAGATGATATCACAGTACTTCAAGCTGATCTGGATAGGGTATACTCATGGTCAATCCAGAAGGTACTTCGATTCACTGTGGAGCAATGTAGAGTACTGCAGTTACGGCACAAGTCGGTGTACTACGACAACCTCGGCAACCAGGAACTTGGAACCTTTTCTGGCGAGAAAGAGCTGGGCGTTTTTGTCCAGGTCGACCTTGGATGTACGAATCAGCCTGTAACGGCGTCAAGTTGCTGCATCCAACAAATGAGCCTCCTGAAGCTTTCATTCGGACGATTCGACCCTTCTGTCTTTCCACAACTTATCTGATCTTACATACGGCCACATGTGGAAAACGCAATACAGGTCTGGCAGCCATGGCTGAGGAGAGATCTCACCGGTTTGGAGATACCACAATGTCGGGCAACCAAAAATCTCAAGGGTCTGTATAATTTGCCGTATGAACGAAGGCTTCAAATGCTTGAGGTCTTCAGCGACCAGTACCGGCAACTGCGCGCAGACCTCATTTTGATCAACCAAATTTTGACAGCTCCCAAACACACGTGCCGCTAGTTGCTGGAGCTCAGTCACAACAACTCTTTGAGAAGCCACCATCTCAAGTAGGCAGAACGCCACAGTCGTTTAGAATGCGGTCGTAATTACATTTCTGTACGCTTTTGCAGAACGTGAATTACCCTATCAGAATCTGTCATACGCTGGCAGAGTTCAAATCCCGATTTGATGGTGCACTTATTTCGCTACACCATCTTACATTGCCCATTAGCCGTGGACAAACACAAGTGACTGCAAGATATTTTACTGGCGGTTAAATCCCAGCTTTCGTTCAACGTTTTTCACCTACAGGACGTGTAAACCAGGAGGAGACACCATTTTTACCAACATCCTATTTGCCGTCATTCCTTATGGATTTACGTTGGAGTTACAGTTTATACTACGTATAGTTCAGTGAGTTCACCAGTGTAAACCCAATCTTGCTAACCATAGGTATTTTGAAGGTTCACCATAACCATCTTAAGGGACCTGTTATGCATCAGCTTTCTTACCCGTATAAAACCATTGTTCCATTGTTTCATACAACTTCACTCCAAAGCGAGAAATGATAGTTGAATATTTGGACTCCAAAGATAATTGTCGAGTACGGCATTCAATTCTTCACTGCAATGCGAGTAAACAATGTTGTGTAATGTAAGCCATGTTATAATGTTCCTATCTTAATAACTTATGTGAAATTTTCAAGTTTTGCATTATTTCAACCTCCTCTGCTTGACCTAGTGGTTTTACGCATCACCATCCTGACCACTTACAGCTCATTCTTTCTGTACGAATATTTGCGTCACCGATGTTTGCGTATCCAAGGTAGGTAGCGATTAATGGAGATGGGATGAGAATGAGTGGCACAGGCATGAATTTCATTGTATATGCGCTGATAGCGGAAAGACCGGTTGATTGTGTGCTCTTGGTGATTCACGTGCTCTCCAGTTCAGGTTCCACTAATGTATCCAGAGCTAGCTGGGAGTGGAACGTCGCTAACAGCTTTGGTATATGCAAAAGTTTTCTACAGTTGTTCGGAACGTAACCAGGTCTGCGCAATCCCGTTCCTACAGTGAATGCTTTCGCACAGACTTACGCGTTTCACTAGGAAGAAGGTTGGTCGAGTTTTATGACTGAATGAATGTGAGTACAAGGAGTACATCCCATTACGAGTATGATGGTTAAAGTTTCACTCTATTTAATAGCCACATTGTTTGCGAAGACGTGGTTTATGTTACCGTATTGAAGAAAATTGCTCTACATTTGCAACTGGCTTCATAGTTTCCGTTAACTGGAAAGTACACCGTGACGGTAATTAAGGTGAAGGTATGAACAGTAAAGGATTTATGGCTGACACTAAAAAAGTTTATTACAGAAAGATGAAAACTGGGGCGATTCATGTCAAAGTTGCCCACAGCCAATTACCTAGTGTTTCGCACCGTACGTTTAATTGCTCCTAACAAATGTAAAGAGAAATTAGTACGCTGCACCCAGTGGTAAAATAAGGCATAAAATGCTTTGTCTTAAATGAGGGTAACAGATAATCTTACTAGGGTAAGATAAGACTAGTTACAAACGAAGAACCATGGCCAGTTCCGTAAGAATGGATGAGCTATATGTAGGCAATTTTCAATTCGGTACCTTGTTGTCCTGTACCAGCTGCTCAGCTGATACAGTCCAACCTGTCATGGCGGCCACCTGTCTGTGGTGATCACCTGCTCATGCCGACCAGTCAAAAATATCCCCAACACTGTTCCTAAATTTTCTCATTGGTTTTAACCCGTCTATGGCGCCCACCTGTCTAACGCAACCGTGGCCTTGATTTAGTGGTCCCCAGCCGTTCTAGCACCTACTCAAGGCGACCACCATTAGCACGACTGGCCGAGATTGCAAGTAGAGGTGTCATGAAAGATTGCCACCGTATCGCACAGATAGCTTAAATTTCGTTTCAAGGTGTCAGAAACCACACCAAATGCCCTACACTTATTCATTATACCCCAGCTGCATGCATTCGGAGTCCCCTTATTCGATGCCCCCACTGTCGCAATTGCCCAGTTCATGTTGCGTAACTCCCTCAATACCACTGGTTTATTCTCACCACAGGAGTCACACCGGACTTGTTCACTGACATATTACCCCCTTGGATGTCAGCCTATCTAAGTAACGCACGTATCGCGCTATGGGATGTACAATGAACCAGTTGGATAGAGCACTGTTATCCAACAAATGAGTAGTGAGACTCCCCTGGTGCAATCTGGATTTTGTGATACTGTTGTACAGTCGCAATATTGTGAATATCACTTTTTGTGTTTATTTGTTTACTGTGTAACCAGTCGGTTATCAGCACTGAGCGGGTACTGATGCGGTAAGTCCTTACTAAATAGTTATACTCGTTCTTATAGTTCTTTTTGAACATTCTTAAGAGGGACGAAAACGAAGAAACAATATCAGCGATACGGCCAAGTCAAAAAGGAAAATTTTCACAAAAATTGGCGAAAAATTTCGGAGTAGGACAAACACAAATCTTACTAACTTTAGAGAGGAAAGCCGTTTTTCAATACACTTGAAAACAACGCACAAAGAATGAAGAAAGAATGACAGAAAAACGGGCAACGAAGATATAAACGTATTTTGCTGGAAATGGTCCCAATCAGAACTGGCGAGAAAAATCCCATTCAAGAATGAGAATTGCACTTCTCAAAAGAATTGCAAAACCCAGACTTTAAAGTGTCAAGCGGTTGGCTGCAGACTTTCATCAGTAGACACAACCTTGTGTTTGGTAATCAATCGGGTGAATGCGTTGCTTCAGATATATATGCCGCATTCGATTGGACAGCAAACTTACTCGAAAGATGTTCTGGCTACACATCAAAAGACATTTTTAATTTAGATGAAAGAAGAAGAAGTTGCTGACACAATTTGGTTTTGCCCAAGATGTCAAGTCATTCCAGTCGTCAACTGTTTATCTTTGCTCATAAAAAAGTGCGATAGAATGACTGAAATAATCGCGCATTTTGTTAATACTAAGATCGACCCCACGGTGGTAAAGATGGCCACGATAATACCTCACCCAGCCATAGTTCTGAAGCTAAGCCGAAGAAGAGAGCTAGACGCTCCAACCGCACTGCAGCGTCTGTGACTCTAAATCCACTGCGTCACCTCACTCCCATAAGTGTACAAGCCTCAAACGTGCCTGCTTCCACTTCTCCAACCATAGACGCTTCACCTGGAGATTCAGCCATAACACCGACTGCTCAGAGCCGAAGGCAATCCGGTGCAGATAACAAGCAGGTAACGTACGCATCGATTGCCTCGACAAGCACAACGGGAGCAACACACATAGGTCCATCTTCTGTACGGAGCACGCGTGGCGCAAAGGAGCTTTCACCGTCAACTCCAGTGGCGCCTTCTAAATAACCCAAATTGCCGGCAACATTCTAAAGCCAACACTCGCTAGACAAAACCATGCTGCGTTAACTCTCGTGTGCACCAATGTTCCCGAATCCAAATCTGGAACAATAAAAGGCAAGTTGCAAGACGATCGCAACCAGTGGAGTTCCATCTGCGAGGCAATTAACATTCGGGTTGAGCCTGCAATGCTGCAACGCGTAGCGCGTCACCCGACCTCAGTGCACTCTGGTGAACCTCGAATTCTTCGAGTAACACTAAACTCAGCAGATGAGACAGAGGCTGTCCTGCTCTCAGCAGTTCGTCTTCGCAACTCACCTAGCGGAGTACGCATATTGCCTGATCTACCATGGAAAGATCGCCCAAAAGAAGCAGTTGACCAACGCGGCATTCCTAATAGGGATAGCAAGAAAACAATATTTGTTCATGGTGTTCCTGAGCTTCTGCATTCTTCTGATCAAGATGCATAAACTCATGACCGAGAGCAGGGGTGCTACATCCGCGAAGTACTCTCTGTAGACAATGTTATTGCCAGATTCCTGACAAGAGTTCTGTCATCACCTAACTACAAGGGCTGCGGTCCAAGACTAATGAAAGTAATATTACACTCCGAGGGAATGACGCAACTTCTGTTGGATAGCTGGTTAAAGTTTCCAGCAATTGTACCAACAAAGATCCGGCTAAATACAGCAGGCGAATGACCAAAGGTCGTAAACAATTCGATAAAGCTTGCAAACGCAACAAATTCCTTATCTGCACTGTCCCGCGGAGAGACGGACACAAATGCAACCACGGCACACAACAGGATACAGCACAGCACGAGTGAAACTGATGTTCAGGAACGCTTAATAATGCCATGCAACTTGACTGAAATTCGTAAAACAAAAAACGATTAATGGCCAGCAACCTAACGGCCAGCTTAAAAACTAACACTGAGTTGACATACATCTACGCACTCTTAACAACGAAAACCCTATCACGAATGTACACAAAAGCCAAAGGCCTTGTAAGTAATTTGGCCGAACTTAGAGAACTCCATGACTCACAACCGCGGGACCTCGTCATGATTACAGAGACATGGTTAACCCTTGAGATAACCGATTGTGAGATCAATTTAACCGATATTTCACTGCTTCGGACCTATAGAACAGGAAAGGGGTGGCGGTGTGATTCTTTATTATGATACAAACCTCCGATGTGAAGTTATCAATCTCTCGGAAATCCGAGCTCCCGATTCGCTTTGGTGCCGCCTATGGTTGCGAAACAAGGACACATGCCTACTAGCCGTGATTTATCGCCCACCAAACTCAACGTCGGAAATGGACTCCAAACTGAACCACGTCTTTCAGTTTGCTTTGAACAAATGCTACACTCACATTCTTATCGCTGGAGACTTTAACATGCACGATATAGAAACGCCAGCAACCGACGGCACGCAGTTTAAAGCGTGCTTGCAAGAGCTATTTGCTAGTCACACTGTGTACAACCATGTAATCTTTCCCACCAGATTTGAACTGCTAACAATCCATCGATACTGGATCTTGTGCTAACTAACGAAGAACGCATGGTTGACAGGATAGTTATAAGCACACCACTGGGTCGTGGTGACAATTTTACTCTCTTCTTGGACTATATGTGCTATGCAGATTATCCTTAAAGGGAGGATGATAAAGTGCATACTGTCACCCACAACAATGTGTTAACTTCGCTTGTTGAATATACATCTTGGATTTGCTTAACAGAATTCCCCCTGGATGTTGCCTGTGAAACCTTTTCAAGAACATATAGCACACTGGTAGCGCACGCTTCAGATCAGAATTCCTTCCAACGCAAAAACAAACATAACTCATTTCTGAGGAGCAGAACACGTAAGTATATTTCCCGGAGGGATTTGTCATGGCGATCTCACAAGGAATGCTCGAATGCCGAAATCTGGACTGAATACGTGATAGATCGTAAATTCTGTGTGAAACTGATCCGCGAAGACAAAGTCACGCATCAGCATGAGTTATTGAAGCGATTCTGCATGACCCGCAAACTTCTGTACAGGCACGTCAACGGCCTTCAAAAGGTAAAGCGGGGGTTCCAGCACCAGTCACGGCTGATGGATGCACACGATCAGCAATGGAAGCAGCTTATCTCCTACGGCT
This sequence comes from Dicrocoelium dendriticum, assembly GCA_944474145.2. Taxonomy (NCBI): domain Eukaryota; kingdom Metazoa; phylum Platyhelminthes; class Trematoda; order Plagiorchiida; family Dicrocoeliidae; genus Dicrocoelium; species Dicrocoelium dendriticum. The sequence continues at coordinate 91,590,129 of OX104068.1, read as the reverse complement.
TCATTACTGCCAATCTTTCCAGCAGGTAACGTGTCCGAAACTTCTCCTCGTTGCTATTACTCCACCTTCGGGTTTAGACAACATCACCTCCACTGCAGAAGCTGGTTTGGAGAAGTAGTTATCCTGGCGTATCCACAACTCTCCTTGAGTCTACAACATCAGACCAAAGGCGCTGTAGGCAGGAACCAGTGATGTAGCAGAAACACTGGCTGTTTTCTAGCAGGGATATCTGAAAGTGTACCTTATTACACCAGTATGGAAGCGAGGGGTCATCACTCCTATCCATATTTGAAGTGGCCGCACTGATCCTGCCCACTGCCGTCCAATAACACTGCCTCCTGTATTATCCAAAATGATGGAAACAACCATCACAGATGCGCTGATGAAATAGCTGGAAAGCCACAAGTTAATAGCCCCACAGAAACATGGCTCTCGTCAAAAGTGTTCACCTAATACTAACCTATTAATTGCACGTAATAGCTGGACTGAAGCGGTTGCTGATGGAGCAGGAGTCGCTGTCATGTACCTGGACTACACGAATGCCTTTGATCGCTTTGACCACGAATTCTCCTTCAGAACCTTCGCAACTACGGCATTGGCGACCAATGCAGATTTGGATTAGCAACTTTTTACACGAACGGCGGCCAGAGGTAAGTGTTCGAGGATCATTGTCTAAAGCAATCGATGCGGTGTGTAGTTTACCACAAGACTCAGATCTTGGACCTCGTCTATTCTTGGTGTTCATTAACGATTTGGCGAGATCAATTGCTTCCGATTTCCTATTTCCCGCAGATGATATCAAGATATGACGAAGGATCAGAGGACCGAATGACTACGTACGGCTCCAGTACGATCTTAACACAGTGTCGAACTGGTCAGTTCAAAACGCCCTACCATTCAATGTAGACAAATGTCGCGTTGTGCAATTACGCCATAGTCATAACTACACCTATTCACTTGGGACCAACGGACTGCAGAATAGCTCCCAGGAACGTGACCTGGGTGTGCTCGTACAGAGCAACCGCAACTGTTCAAAACAGGCTGAGGTAGCTGCGAAAAGACGCAACCTGCATGTCGGCATGCTGCGAAGAGCATTCGGGAGATTTGACCCATCAATCTTCCCAATGGTGCACAATTCCTACGTGCGCCCGTATGTTGAATACGTTATCCAAGCTTGGCAACCTTGGTTGAAACGCGACCTAGAAGTGTTAGAGGCACCACAACGAAGGGCAACAAAGAATGTAAAGGGCCTGCGCTGTCACTCTTACTACCGAAGGCTGAAGTTGCTGGGAATTTTCAGAGGACGCTATCGAAGGCTGCGCGGCGATCTCATACTAGTGTATCATATATTGAATGACGCCAACGGCGTGTGCCGTCACTTGCTGAAACTTAGCCACAACAGGCAGCTCAGGGGTAACTGCTTAAAGTTGAAGGAACAATACAGCCGTCTAGAGTGTCGACGGAATTACTTTTCCCTTCGGGTTTGCAAACCTTTGAACGCACTCCCAGACTCAGTTGTATCGTCTCCTACCTTGGATGTTTTCAAAAAACGATTAGATGTTGCTCTTAGCTCCCAACATTTTGTTACCTACTGTGGATTACGCCAGGCATGCTTTTCAGCGGGATTTATGTATCAAATGGCCCCAGGTAAGCGGCCATATTTTACTTTTCTCACCTCTTACGACCACATCACCCCAGTGTATTTCTGACGTTTACGCTCGATTTGTTTTATTTTTACACTGATGTAATTTATCAAAGTATTCATCTGGACAGAAGTTGGGTGGATGACCCGGATACATTTTGGTTTCATCATATTCACCCCAACCATGGTATGGGACGTGTCAAGCTCTTAATTTTATCCCGTGCTAAATCATTGTTCATTGTTCAACAGATTAAGGTGGAAACCTGGTACATACCCCACCACTCGGTCTCGCATCCACCTAAGCCCCCTAAAATGCGAGTGGTCCTCGATTGTCAAGCTTCATACGGTAGAACTTCTGTCATTCAACAACTTCTACCTGTTCCCGTTATGTAAAACAGTAGTGGGGACGCTTTTGCGGTTCAGGTTCCACTCAATCGTCCTCGCGGTTGACACTGTAGCGATGTTTCATCAGGTCAAGTTTCCTATTAATGATCGGAATTGTTTGAGGTTCCTGTGGTGGAAGAACGGCAATCTTTGTTCACCCCTGTTGAATACCGCATGACTGTATATCCGTTTGGCGCTACTTTGTCGGCAAGCTGTGCTAACTTTGCGTTACGACAAGCTATCGTTGACAGATATTGTGAATTTCAAACAAAGGTTAAAGAGGTCTCAAAGAACTGTTTTTATGTCGACGATTATTTATTTAGTGTTTATTCTGTTCCCGAAGCGAATGAACTCGTTAAACACCCCACACCTATTCTGTCCGACGGAGGATTCCATTTGACAAAATGTATCAGCAATCGAAAGGACGTTATTGCGCATTTACCTGACAGCAAACTGTAGGTTCCCGAAATAAGATATTCGACTGAGGACGACGGTGTTACAAATGCGCTTGGTTTGAACTGAAACCTCACCCAGGACCACCTAACTTTTATGCGGGAAGGTTTTAATCAAAAGTTGACCCGAAGAGTCAGCCTCTCCTTTGCAGCTTCAGTCTACGTTCCTCTCGGTCTCATTTCTCCCGTGCTACTTCCAGCAAAAGTATTGTTACAGGGTTTCGTAAAAAGGAAGCTGGATTGGGATGAGCATCTCCCCACAAAGGATCAGCAAGCTTGAAACAAATGATTATCAAACCTCAACGTTCTGAACAGCTTGTCCGTTGAAAGTTGTATTAATCCAGTGGGATGCAGTGTATCTTCCATGCAGTTGCACTGTTTTTCTGATGAGTCTGAAGCTTATTACGGTCTGCTCTATAGTTGCTTCGCGAGATTGAGGAAGGCAACGTTAGTAGTTTCCTGGTTATTAGTAAGTCACGTGTCAGTCCCATTAGAACGGTATCGATACCAAGGTTGGAGCTCACTGCTGCCGTACTGAACTTGCGCATGCCAGCGAAAGTCAGAGAGGAGATGGCACTCTATTGTAGAACAACATTCTTGACAGACTCCATGGTAGTTCTGAAGCTTTTTCGAAATGTTTATGGGTGTTTCCCGACCTACGTTGCTAATCGGATTACCATTATGCAACAATACTCTCACCCCGGTCAGTGGCGCTACGTAAATTCGAAGCAGAACCCGGCTGATATAGCCTCACGTGGACTTGCGATTTGGCTCAAGAAGAAAATAAACCATTGGTTACATTGGCCACAATTTCTCGTTCAACCCCATTCGTCCTCGCTTACGCATCCGGAGAATATGGTTGGATTAGCGCTTGAATGGTTACGACTCGAGTTTGTCATGTTTTCTTGGTCAATTTGGCGGAGCACTGGATTAATAAAGTTATGGCTTGACCGATATAGACTTCCCTGCGCAAGCATTTCGTTACATACTTGCGATTCAAATCATTTTCCGTCGCCAGGTACCTGAGGTGCGCTGCACCTGACCAACCAGCTGAGATAGAAAGTGCTGAAATTCGACAGGCTACGCTTCAGATTGCTAAGTTGGTGCAGTCAGACGTTATTGCGGAGGGGGTGCGCCTCTTTGCGTACAACGTAACCGATATAGCAGATCGAAAGTTAAATCTGAGGTCACGCAGATTAAGGCAACTCAAGCTGTTGCGGGCCCGTCAAATATCCCCGCAAAAACGAGCCAGAAACTCCGGCATAATGGCTGTGGTAAGCGGGGTCCAATTCCTCCCCACAACGCAGCAGTGTTCAGCCACTCCGAGACGCGGCCTAACTGCGCACCTGTTGACAATGTTCTTTTGCAAACTACCACCCGTCGTGGTAGCAATTTTCCCTAACTTTGTGACCCATAGCATTGGACGTGATTTGTCTTTTGTTGGTCGTAAAAGAGCCTTTAGAGGACCACCTGTCTTGCTTCCTCTTCGCCGTAGCTTGGAGTCGGTCGAGTCACTTGATTTTGTGTGCGTCGATAGCCGGACAGCGTTCGCGTCTAAGTCACTAGTGCGCATCTACCGTTACTCCCTCTCGTGTGCGTCCGTTCCGAGGGCTCAGCGCTTACCCGAATACGTGCGGCTAGGATTGTTCTCACGCTCGCTCCATTTCCGTCTCACCAGCGCGTACCCTGGGCTAACTTCATGCCATCAGGTCAGCGCAAATCCGTTCGATTGGCCAGCTTCCCAAGCCGTTCGCGCAGGTGTGCTCCAATCGTGCCAGTGACAAGCTTATCAGGCATCTACGCAATCATAACACAAGCCCTTCCTAATTAAAGGGATCCTTTAGGTGGACGGAAGCTTGTCTCAACTCTCGATACCGTGCGACTCGAGGCATCCGATTTTACTTCCCGGCTGCCACTTTGTCACTCGCCTACTTTCACTTCACTACCACTACATCAATGAACACTCTGGTGCGCAGCACGCTTTGTACGATCTTCATCGACGCTACTGGATCGCGGGTGGGTTTTCATCCATAAGGCGCGTGCTTTTCAGATGGGCCAAATGCCGCTTTAACCATGCGAAGCCACTAAGTCAGCTGATGGCGCCAGTTAAAACAGACCAATGTCTGATCCACCAACCAGCTTTCACTGCAGTGGGGATCGACTATTTTGGACAGCTGGTAGTGAAACGTGGCCGCGTACATGAAAAGAGATATGGCTGTTTGTTCAGTTGACCACACGGGATGTTCACATAGTTTCCTACTCTATGGACACCGATTCGTTCTTGTGTGCGTTTTGGAGGTTTTCAGCTAGACTCTGATGGTCGAAGGTAAGATAGAGCGATAATGGACATAATCTACACGGAACTGAAGCAGAATTACGTAGTCTTCTGAAGCAGCTGGATCCGACGATGATCACAAAGTCTACGTTGACTAGAGAGGTTGACTGGAATTTCAATCCTCCATGTGCTAGCCATCGCGGAGGTCTTTGGGCACGATTAATTCGATGGACTAGTGAATTATTACGTAACGTTCCCAACGACGAGGTTGTGACCGAAGAGGGACTTGTAAAGACGCTCACTGAGATCGAAAGGAAATTGTATGACAGACCTTCGGTAGCGGTATCCTACTCCCCAGATTCGCAAGTTGTTATATCGCCTCGGCAATATTAACGCTTTCAATTGATCAGTCTCTGGAAAATGCACCGATCAACTTACCAATCAAATTGATCAGAAGGTGGAGACAGGTAAGGCATCTGTCCGATATGTTTCGGGGTAGGTGGATCAGAGTATATCTACCGACATTGCAGAATAGGCAGAAATGATTAACTGAAATCCGAGATCTTAGGCAGGGTTATTTAGTTTCAGTTTGTGATTTAAGCACATCAAGAAGTCTGTGGCCTAAGGATGTCGTGGAGGAGATTACCAAGAGCGAAGACCAATTAGTTCAACAAGCACTAGTGAGGACAAGCAACTGTGTATTGAGAAGAAATTTTAGACAGCTATGACTACTAGAAGCGTACCAGGAAGAAGGGACTGATGACGTGGAAGCCGTCGTCCGGAATAAGAAACAGCCGGGAGAAGGTAAAGTTCGAAAGGAATTTTGATGTGTCCCAAACCTGGATTACCTACATGAGGACACGGTGGCTCTATTTCCTGATTGTTCTGCTCATTATACATTGCTTTACTGTGTCCTGCAATCGGTTACCATATCGTATATTTATTACTTTCACTCGATCACTGATATATCTTTGACGTTTTAAAGTCATACACATTAGTATATTACTATGACATCACCCAAATACTCTTACGCCGCCGCCGGCTGTACAATTCTTGCGCTCTTGCACTAAGAGTGTAAAACCTATTCAACAACGGTTACAGGATACTTAGGTTTTTTCTTCTGTTCAGACCGTGCGTTCAGTCTAGGTTTATTTGTTTATAGTTTATAGTTTACTTTTCGTGCGACGTAATTAGTTTAGGCTTCGTGTCGTTGGTACACTAGTATCAAGCGGTTATATGTCGATGTATATCCAGGTTGCTAGTCGGAGGTTGCGACACCGCTTAATCGTACCTGATAGCATCACTTTCGACATCAATACCAGCATAGTGACTATGGAACCTAGACTAAACAATCGCACGTGACGAGACAAGTAAACTGTAGACTAATGTAGGCTAATACTCTAAGCACGATCTGGGCAGAGAAAAAGGAACGTAAATTCCTATTACCCTAGTTCTATAATTCAAATTAACGTCAGCACTTAACTTAAGAATAAGTTAGCAATCGTAATTCGAAAGAGCAGCAAATGGAGGACTTGCAGCGGGGTGGAAAAGCGGTGCAGCATAGGAGTTTGCTAATCGGCAGACCGTCAAGGAAGAAATGTATGCCATTGGGGCGTCAAAAAGGTGCCAATAATGCGAAGGGAAAACGTAAAAGGTTTCATAGTGCAAGTGTTTGAATCAGACATGTGCAAATTTCTGTAAGGATATAAGTGAAAAGTTTGGAGGTAGCGGCATCCTGTCCTCAAATAGCTAATCCACTTAGGCTGTATAGTCGGTTTCCTCTGGAGTTTACAGTCTGGATGGACCTACTGTATAAACTTAGCTGTCGTTTTGAGCTGGCGAAGTTATTGTCAATCACGGACTCAAACACAGTAATGCTAATCCCCATGGACCCGCTAGTTTTGAAGTTTTCCTGATCTGCAAGGCCACTGGAATCAACTCTTGGCTCGGTACTTTGATGCAGCCTCTAAGGCCACTAGCCGACAAAGGTATCTTGAAACGTTTGATATGCATCATGCAGCAACATTCAAATGCCTTCGTGTGGGGACCAGCCTATCTCGGCCGCAGCAGCGTTGTCAGATACACCATCGACGCCGGCGACGCTAAGACCGTCAGCTGTTCACTGAAACTGATCCCAGCTCACTGGCAGAGTAAAGTACAGAAGATGGTCGGTGATACACCCAAGAAAAATCTCCTTCCTCCCCTACCTCCCCATGCGGATCACCGATTGTTTTGGCAAAGAAGGAAGATAGCAGTTTCCAGTTATGTGTGGATTACAGAAGTATCAATCAGGGAACTCTACGGACACTTTCCCTCTTCCCAATATCGACGATTTGTTCAACGCACTTGGTGGCTCAACTTGCTCCAGCACACTTGCTATTGCTTCTGAGTACTGGCAGGTTGAGGTCACAAAGAGTAATCGAAAGAAGCCTGCATTCATAGTGCCGCCTGACTTGTACGAATGTTATACTATACCGTTTGGGTTATCGAATGCCACTGCGACATTTCGGCGCCTGATGAAGTCGATTTTGCATGGGCTGATCCCACGGAAGTGTTTCCTTTAATTGACGATTTCCTCTTGAATGGGAAGGAAAATGAAAAGAGCAACCAAGCGGAAGTATTGAAACATCTGGTCGAGGTAAGTCTTAGACCCAAACTACCGAAGTGTCACTTACTACTGGGAGAAGTGGTTTATCGGAACTTCGGTTAAAGGTTGCAGTAGCTTTACACAGTTCAAATATTAATGCACCTGAAGCCTCAAGCGTACCGACGAATGTACAGAAGCGTAACTTGACTGACGCTTGCATTGACTCTGACGTAGGTCTAAACGAAGATTGGGACGCACATTGGCCGAATCGAATTGCAAACGAGGTAATATTATCCCACTAAAAAGACGAGTAACTGTCGACCTCCTATCGGTCGTCATTCTCCCACACTTGATCCCTACAACTCTTTGTGGGCTCCAAGAGACCGAGAAACTGGCCTGCTTGTATACAAATGCTCATCGACTTTTAAATAAACTAACCGAACGGAAAGATCTCCAAGCTTCCCGAGTGATATGATGGCATTGATATCACCGAGACATGGTTGCACACGAGAATGACTGATGCTTAAGTTTCGCAAGCAGGAATGTTGCTGAGCCGGAACGACAGGCTCCCAAAAGGTGGAGGGATAATCCTATATTACCGAAGCCACTTAGAGTGCAAAGTCGTGGCGGATTCAGACTCGCAGTTCCCCGACTCGCTTTGGTGTCGCTTGCAGTTAAAAGGCAGCGACGCTTGCCCTATTGTCTTGGTGTACCGCCCCCTAACTTTACACTCGGAAAAGATTACCACCTAGCGGCTGCTTTTAGGTGCAGTTTACAGCGAAAATACACTCACGTATTTATTATGGGTGATTTCAACTTACAGTGTGTAGAAACTCCTGCCATGATCCTAGGACAATTCAAAGCCGACGTACTAGATATTGTGAGCACTGTTCCTCTTTAAAATCACATCACTTTGCCCACTCTGTTCAGAACAGGTAACAGTCCATCTGTCTGGATTTTGTGCTTGCCAACAAAGAGCATATGATTGATGTGTTGGTGGTAGACTGCCCGTTGGTTCGCAGTGATTACACAGTGATCAGTTTCAACTTCGTCTGTCATGTAGAATATCGGAATGAGAACGATGAGCCTGTGCGAACCATCACAAGCTACGATCGATTAGTCCAGTTAGTCAGTGCTACAACTTGGTTTTTCCTGGCCTAAAACCCCCCGGATGTTTCCTGCCTCGAGTTCGACAAAAAATTTAGTCACCTGATGGCAGAGACAGCAAAAATAAGAGTTTGCAATAAGTGTACATCAGTTTCTTTCCTTAAGAGCAGAACTCGAAAATGGATGACAGTAGGCAAAACAGCATGGCGAGTGTACAGAGAAGCTCCAGCACTATTAACTTGCAACAACTACGTAGCCCAACGTAATCACTACACACAACTGCTAAGAGAAGTCGAAGCCGTCTATCAGCACAACATCGCAAAAACCTTCAGTGCTAATCACTAACCGTTGTACAAGCAAGTCAATAGCCGACGAAAGTTAAAGCTAGTATTTCCTCCACTCAGGAAGGCTGGTGGTACAACAAGGACGGCTGTGGTAGCAGCAAACGCGCTGCCGATGCAATCTGCCCCTACATTTCAGAGGATCTTGCCACCAAACGAGCACTCAGCATTCGTCGTCTCCTTTCCCGGACTAACCCACATCACTTTTACCGCGAAGGCTGTATTGCAAAAGCTGACGTCTCAACTCAAACACAACTCACCGGGTGTCGACACCATTCGTCCAGAGGCACTGGAAGCAGTAGCAAGCCAACTGGCAAGACCATTAGCTCAGGTTTTCCAGAGCTACTTAGTCCAGCATCAAGTTCCTGCTGTGTGGAAGCTTGGAATAATAAACCCGATTGACAAAGGTGGAAGCCGAACTGATCCCGAACTAGCGCTCAGTATCCCTTCTTCCTATACTCTCCAAAGTCATGGAATCCATAGTTGCCGACGCAGTGGTGTGTTAGCTGGAATACAGTAACATCATCACGCCTGAGCAGCACGGTTTCCGTCGACAGTGGTCATGTACAGCGAATGTACTAAGCTCACCCAGTAGTTGGAACGAGGCAGCTGACGCTGGAGAAGGTGTTGATGTGATCAAGCTGGAATTTTCCAAGGCTTTTGATCGTCTAGACCATCGGATACTACTCTTCAAGCTCTAGCATTACGGGTTCGGCGACCCACTTTTAACTTGGATTGCCAACTTTCTGCTTCAACAGCAATTAGTGGCCAGAGTTCGGAGCACTTTATCGGACCCCATAGAAGTAGAGTCTGGTGCCCCGCATGGCTCAGTTCTGGGTCCAGGTAAGTTTTTGGTGTTTATTAATTACCATGCACAGGGAATGGCTTGAAAACTCTATAATGTTTGCCGACGACATCAAGCTGTGGCGCCGGATCCCAGGAAACAACGGCCAGCATTATCTTCAGAGTGACCTAGATACGGTATACCAATGGTTAACCTAAAACATACTGCAATTCTACGTCAGTAAATGCAAGCTGCTTTCCATCCGACATCAGAGCAGCTACTCATACTGGATCGAAATGAATATACTACAACGATCCACTCTCGAACGTGACTTTGGCGTGCTGGTTCAAGATCACTTGGGCTGCTGCAGGGAATCTGAAAAGGCCTCGAATACTGGGAACCAACATGTCGGGCTGTTGCGACGGGCGTTTGGACAAATAAACAGCGCCATATTTCGACAACTACTCGGTGCGTATGTTCGCACCCATGTAGAAACGGCAATTGAAACCTGGCATCCATAGCTAAAACATGACCCTAGTGCACTGGAGCAGAAACAACGTCCGGCACTTTTAGAACGTAATTGGAATGCCAGAAGAGGCTGCGACGATTGGGGATATTCAGTGAAACCTATCGCAAACCACTTGGCGGCCTGATTATGGCATACTTTATTCTGCGAAACCCACATAATGTGTGCCGCCCTGTACTGCAACTCAGCAGCAATACAAAGCAGACGGGCCACTCACTGAAAGTTGCTATACAGTATACCTGCCTGGAGTGCAGTAGAAATGTATTTTCCGTTTGTGTCTGTCCCCGTGGAATGCTCTCCCAGAAACGGTTGTCTCTTCAACAACAGTAACAGTATTTAAAAGACGGCTGGAGGATGCACTTACATTTTGCGCTTACATTTTGTCCCTTAACGCTAGGTCTCCATCCTACACCTGGAGTTTATTATGAAATTATTTGATGTTAACTGTGGGTGCTGTGATTCTAAGCGGATTGCAGGACTACGGCGGAGCAAACGATAAGTTCTTATTTTCACATTTAAAGTACTAACAGTTTTAATATCACGATTATCATTGTTGTTATTTCGATATCTTCACCAACTATCTAACTGGACTTGTGAAGCAACGCTTCTTAACCCCCTATAGATTCAGCGTTCATTGTTTCTGTGAGGTGCTTTGCGATTATTTAATCTCTTAATGTCATAGCAGTACTTAACATCGTCTGCAAAATGTCGGAAGTTTGGCAGGGGCTCAATAGTAAGATCGTTAATGAACACACAGAATAAATGTGGTCGTTGTGCCGATCCTTGGAACGCACCACAATGGAGTTCGACCCGGTTACAAAGAGGGTTGCAAAAGATTCCCGGTTATGTCATTTTGAATGTGGATGCTGCTTATCCAACCAGGCGTAGGGTTACTGATCCCATAGCTTCGAGCCATGCGAAGGAGAAAGCGGTGGTCAAGGAAGTAAAATGATTTTTGGAAATTCAGCTGGTCGATAACTTCAGCTTGTTCACCTAGCGTAACGCTTGTAGCGCTGATCCGATTTCGGAAGAATCCGTGCTGCTGTGACACCACGATGTTGTTGCTCCTAAGGTCCTTCATGAGGGTATCGGCGAAATACCTTCCGTTAGTATGGACAACAGCAGAAGGAGACTGATTAGACGGTATTAAGAGGATTCTACAAATTCTACTGTCTTGTAAATAGATGTGACCTCTCCATGTTTCTACACGGTGGTAGTTCAGCGACCCTATTAAATGAGCTGCAATCGTTGCGTACCCATGGGTCCTTCGGTGTTTATAACCTTCCCCCGAAAGCACTGCAGGTGGCAACTAGGAGGATAGCTGAGTTATTAGCTCAGCTAGCATCTGCTGCGACTGTGTACGGAGCACTAGTTGTTCCTTAGCAGAACTGCTTCTAGACATAATGGGCGTTGAAGTGCCAGTTGGCATCCTCATGTAGCTGGCCAACGATAAACCCAAATTAACCAAATTGCCCTAAGTTACAGATGGCGTGGTTCCATCCTGGATTGCCGCTCGTACTGTAGTACCTGCGTCGACTCTGATCATGCCTTGGTACGCTGTCGTTTCTCCATTAACTTCACCGGGAGGCGCACCAAGCGTCCCCTACGATTGGCAACTGAGAAATTGTCTCAGCTCAAGGTAAGGCAAGCCCATCAAGACACACTGCATACCGTATATTCACTGTCTTTTTCTAATGACGCTGTGATTCAGTGCAATAGGATCTCGGCCGCGAGGCACGACTAAGGAGCATCTGCTTGTGGCATGATCAATCGTCACCGCACCCGACACTGGATATCCGAGAGGTTGGCGAGAGCTTTGGGATCTAGAAGAAAGCTCTCGGCTGGCTCTGAGCACAAGGTGACCCGTCAGGCGTGAACTAAACGGAGCCTACGTGCTGAAAAGGAAGCCTGATGTACCAGTCGGGCACAATAAATGGAGGAGGCAGGAGCAGAGGGCAATTACCGCAATCTCTTCCAGCTGAGCCGCACCACTGGTCCCAGCAAACTAGGAGTCAGTGAGACAACCAGAGACAGGGCGGGTGCACTGATACACGATAAGGTGCGCCGTATGCCTCAAGATCAGTTCAGTTGGCCCCCTGCTCCCGGACCTCCTCTTACTTAGGTGATGTAGGAGAAGCCATGGACGGTTAGTGTAGAGCCTCCGTCGGAGGCCGAGGTCCCAAACGCGATCACAGCCCTCAATCGTTTTCGTACCGCTGGCCGGATTTCCTCCCATCGACACTGTTTAATGACGAAGGTGACGTCCTTTGCAAAGCACTGACCTCCTTATTCTAACATTTCTGGAAGGAAGAGAGTGTCTCGGCTAAGGGGAACGAATCGATTAGAGTGACAGTATACAAGAAGGGCAGTCGCACAGGCTGGTCTAACCACAGGGGTATTAGCCTAACGCCAGTTGTGACAAAATTACTGGCCTCGATTCTCTTTCCTCGCCTCGCTGTGGAACGGGAATCGCGGACTAGGGAAGAGAAGGCAGTTTTGCGCTCAGGACGTGGTTGTGTAAACCGTATATTCATTTTACGGTAGTTGCTACAGCAGCTCCACGCATACCGCAGACCGACAATAGCTCTGTTCCTCGATTTCAAAAGTGCATACGATTCAGTCGAGAGATCGATTCTGTTCGCAATACTTGCGCGGAAAGGTGTTCCCACGAAATGTGTGAACATCCTACGTGCTTTGTACTCGAACACTAGAGGTCGCGTCAGGGTCTACGGTGGCCTATCGGATAGCTTTCCGACCACAAATGGCTTTCCTCAGGGTTGTCCGATTTCCCCATTTTTGTTCAATTTCGTCGTGGATTCTATCATGGACTGATCGCTTGCGGAAGCTCATGACGTAGGCGTTGAAGTGCTACCCGGTGAAAAATTAGTTGAACTTGATTATGCGGATGATATCGTCTTGCTTTTCGACGATGTTGAGGCGGCGCAATCAACCCTGAATAATCTGTCCTGAGTGGTCTGATTATTTGGTATGCGCTTCGCAACTTCACAGTACAAAGTGTTGCTGCAGGACCACAAGCCACTTTATGACCCCTTGACCCTTGCTAACGAGGAGCTCGAGGTGGTTGATCAATTCACCTACCTTGGCAGCTGCATCCGGAACCATGGGCGCACAGAAACTGACGTGAGCTCACGCATTGCAAAGGCCAGAGCTGCCTTGAACCTGCGTCATCTTTGGCGACAGAAGGGAGGTTCCCTTCGTCTAAAAGGCCGTGTGTACAAGGCCACAGTGAGGGCCGTTCTGTTGTATGGGAGTGAGACTTGGCCCCTTCAGTCTGATGATCTGAGGCGTCTTCAGGTCTTTGATCACCGTTGTCTGCAAGGCATTGCTGGTGTCGGATGGCACCAGCGTGTCCGCAACGATAATGTGCGTAGGCGAGTACTAATTGGTGCTAATCATGCTAGCTCCCTAGAACGACAGATAGCACTGAATAAGTTGCATTGCCTTGGACATATACTAGGTATGCCTGGTCACCGCCTGTCTAGGAGCGCCTTGTTTAGTCTGCCAGATTTAGGGTGGCGCAAGGCTTGAGCTAAACAGAAGTTGACTTGGTAGCGAGAAATGAAGTCACTAACGACCAAACTGGGTGCCGTTGGTCAGTCTCACCTTCCGCGCTGGAGTCCACAAGACGCGCCTTGTGCTTGGCTCAAGACTTTAAAGAACTTGGCTCGCAACCGACAACAGTGGCGCGTCTGCTGCCGTCTCCTAATCGGAGTACCTGTTTAAAGTGTGTTTGGTGCTGAGTTATCTGCGTGGTAATGGCTGATTATGACGCGGGGTATTGAAAGCCGCAAGGAAGTTGTTTTTCTGATGTCTCCTTATCCTTGCATGATAGCTAGCTGTTAGTGACCGTATGTTGATAACACAAGGTGTAGGCGCCTTGACCCTGAATGTTTGCTTAGGGCATTAAGGTTTTCAGATAAGTCCCTCTTCTCTCCCTCTTATTCTTTATTTCATAGGTCAACATGGTTGTATGACAGCAAAACATCAGTTCAAATGGGTGATGTACTGCTGTTGTTGTTGTTTGTTGTCGAGCTATTAGCTCGATTTGTTCCAAGACGCCTGGATGAAAAGTAAGTCCCCAACAGATGGAAGCAGCGCTCCATCATCCCAAGTTACAAGGGTGGTAGCCGTTCGGAGCTCGTCCACTCCCATCCCGTGATTCTTCTTCCGGTGGTCTCAAAAGTTTATGGGGTCAATCATAGCAGACTCGAATGGGCTAATTTGAAAGTCTTACGTCATCTCACAGGAACAACACGGATTTCTTCAGCATCAGTTATTTACTACCAAACTTCTGATTGCGTGTGGCAGTTGAATTGAGATAGCTGAGAGTGGGACCGGCACTGACGTCATTTATGTCGACTTTTCTAAAGCTTTCGACCGTTCAGATCACGGAAAGATTCTCCAAAATCTGCATGTGTACGAAATGTTGGACACGGTCCTTGCATGGATCAGAAATTTCCTGCTTCAGCAACGGCTTTAGGTTCGGTTTATGGGTTTATGTTCCAAACATATCAACGTGGAGTGCGGTGTCCCAAAGCGATCGGTGTTAGGATCGCGCCTACTACTGATATTCATCAACGACCTGAAACGTGTCATGGAGTCGAAGTTCCTGCTTTCTTGCCCATGACATGAAGATATGATTGGCAATTGACTGTCAGGATGATCACGATGTGCTGTAGAGATTTAGACCGTGCCTTTGAATGAACAAAGGCGAATTTCAATAGTTCAATAGTGTAAGATGGGATAAAAGGCATAACTTTACATGACTCACGGGGTAAATAAGTAAAAGAAACGTAAAAGCAAAACGTTGCAACGTGGACCGTGAAGAATCAGTGTTTAAACTATTGCACTTTATCAAACTATTTTGTAGCTTTTATCCCTAAAATGAAAGTTTGAGTCTTTCGAATGTTGTCATGCCTGGTGCATTCCACACATATTTTCTTAATGCATTCCAGTGAGAACAGATTCTAAGTGAGTAAAATTACTTTCTACACTTCAGACGGGAGTGTTGCGTCATTAGTTTCGGGTGGTTGCCTCGACTATGTTTGTAAAGGGTTAGGGTAAGCAGTGATGTACACTGATGTTCGCTTTCAGTTTGTATCCGATATGTAAGAGTAAGATCTCCGCGAAGCCATTGGTAATCTGATGAGAACACACCGCGTACACGAAGACAGTTCCTAACTTAGACCGGATAGCCCACGCGTTGCCTTTGTGGCTCTTCTTTGGGGTTATTCCAATAGACGAATTTCTCGTTTTAACCATGGATACCAGGCCTGAATTGCATATTCAACGTGAGGACGAATATAGGAGCTAACTAGCAATGATACTAGTAGTCGCTCAAAGTTGCCGAGAGCTTGCCTGAAAAGTCTCAAGTTCAAGTTTGTCACACTTGCTGCTTTCGAAGATTGGAGCGAATTGCCAAGACTCTCTTGCACTATTATTCTTAAGTCACATTCACTAGTCACGTGTTGCAGAACGTGTTGCCCCAAAAGGTATGTTTTGATGAAGACACTGCCCGCCGTCAACAGGTGGCACTTTGCAGGGTTCAGTGGGAGCTGTTTCCGTTCTGCCCATTCGTTAATCCGAGTCAGATCTTCCTGGAGGTAGACACGGTCGGATGCTGAGCGAATTGCTCCCCATATTTTAGCATCGTCTGCAAATATTTGCATCGGGGATAGAATGTCTGCTAGTAAGTCAATATGTAGACTAAAAACAGTAGCGGGCCGAGGACGGATCCTTGTGGTAAACCACTGGAGACTCAAAGGCTTTCAGAATAAGTGTCGACTACTCTTACCTTGATTGCTCTGTCGTGTAAGTAGTCTTCTAACCAAGTGAGCAGGGAACCGTTGATACCATAGGCAGCAAACTTTTGGGGGAGAAAAAATTGATTGATCCTGTTAAATGCTTTGGAGAAATCCAAGTAAATCACATCAATGGGGACTACTTCATCTGCCGCCTTGGTCCATGAGTCCCGAGTAAGCAGCAAATTGGTGAGACAAGATAAACTGCGTCTGAACCCATGTTGGGTATTAGAAATCAATTGTAAACTTTCAAAGTATCGCTTCAATTCATCTGCGATTACCGATTCCATCACTTTTGATAAAACTGGGGAGAGAGTGATAGGTCGGTATTTGGCAGGATTCAATCGCTTACCTCCTTTGTATATGGGAGCGATATTTCCATTTTCTCACGCAGCTGGGAGTGTATAGGAGTTAAGCAGACCCTGGAAAATGTTTGCAAGTGATGCTAAGATGGTAGGGGAAATGGTTTTCAGTGCTTTTGGGCAGATCATGTCGATTCAAAGGACACTGTACTTTGCTAGCAACAGCTGCTGGAGTAAACGTGAAGCTGCATAAGACTACGACATTCGCTTCTTGGTAGAGAAAAGGTTCCATGTTATTTGTAGCCACTCAGCCAGATTGCAGGAGTAGAGCGTTTGCGGCATCCACAGCAATAGTTTTTAGGCCATTGTCGGTCTTGAGGGGTGGTATTCCTGGCTTAACCTTTCTTTTATCATTCACAAATCCGTATAGTATGAACAATGAATAATGAACAATGATTTCCCAAGAGTAAAAATGCATGCACTTGACAAATCTCGTAGGATGTTTGGAGTAAAAATTAAACTTGAAAGGATCATCGAATAAGTAAATGATTATTTTAGGCGTCTACTGGTTTAAATGCATAACTGCGTAACGATAGTTTGAAGTGGGAATGGGATGTCCACACACAAAATGGTATAAATGCCGTTATAGTTCAGTAAATGCGTGAGAGAGAAAAAAGGAAACGACAACGCTCACACGTTTGTTGCTTCATTTGACAGATGTGGTATAAAAATTTTAGTTTAGATACATCCAGGCTAATCACATGGACACCTCTGCATGTATCCTCACCACCGCGTTACGGAGAGGGCTGTTGAGCACATGGTTAGGTTTGTGTTATTTTGTCCTCCAAGTGGAACGGACTATATCAAGTAATGCAAGTTGGAAAGCCTTTTATCAAGACGCTTTTTGAATAGCGTTAATGTAGTGGCAATGATAACGTGAGTCGGAAGGACATTAAAGGCACGGGACAAACGGAGCTAGAAGACGTTCCTTCGGCAATCAAGCCGACTGTAGTGCGTAGCCAGTTTGAGTTGATGGACTCTCAGGTTGGTATTTTGGCTCAGCTGCAACAGATTGCGACGTGGGTGAGTTGAGTTCGTTAGTAATAAGTATACCATGATGAGGTCTCCTCGCTGACGTCGATATACACATACAATCTCAGGGACTGCAGTCTGCGTTGGCAGGAGAAATGAAAAAACCCGCTGACGAGTTTGGTCGCTCTATGTTGTGGCGCTTCAAGGGCATCGACGTCGCGCTTGCGTCACGG
Source organism: Dicrocoelium dendriticum (assembly GCA_944474145.2). NCBI lineage: Eukaryota > Metazoa > Platyhelminthes > Trematoda > Plagiorchiida > Dicrocoeliidae > Dicrocoelium > Dicrocoelium dendriticum. Next base: position 91,572,642 of record OX104068.1, on the reverse strand, counting down.
GCGTCAGACCTAGATCGCTTATGCCAGGTGAGGCCTTACGTAGGTCTGCAGTATTTGCGAAAAGATTGATGGCTCAAAATTCTCGAAAGCCATCTGTACGTTTCCAAGATGTTGACCGGCTATTTTTGATGCCTTTTCTGCCTGGCTCAAGCAGTCAAGGTCGTCCTGCACGATCATCATGAGGTCGTGTTTCTTGAGAAGCACGTCGTAACTTCTGGTTCACAAGTCGATATTCATAGCCAAGCTGATGGCGTATGCTTACGACTTTACACTTGGTCACGTTGAACTGGAGCCGGTTATCGGATGACCACGAATAAGCCCTGTCGAGATCGCTCTGCAATGCCATATGATCATCCGATGTCCTGATATCATGTCAAATTTTGACATTATCTGCAAACAGTACGAAATTCGACTGCAGTACACTATCACGATCGTTAATGTATGTTAGAAATAGACGTTTACCCAGTACCAATCGTAGAGACATGTCACACTGGACGTCAATTGGGTCAGAATTGGAGCTGCGCACTCTCACCTTCTGCTGATGTTGAAGGATGAAGTTTCCGATCCAACTGAGTATATGGTCACGGGTTCCATAGCTTCGAAGCATGTGAAGGAGAATGCCGTGTTCCAACCGATCGAACGCTTTCGAGAAGTCCAAGTAAACAATGTCGAATCCTACTCTGGCATCGAATGATTCTGTCCAGCTTGCTCGGGCTGGCAGCAAGTTTATAGTGCAGGATCGATTTCGGCGGAATCCGTGTTACTGTGATACTAGGATGTTGTTGCTCTCAACATATCCCATGAGTGCTTCTGCAACCATACGTTCCATAACATTGGATAAAACGGGGATGAGAGTGGTTGGACGGTAGCTCGATGGCTCCGAATATTGCCATTTTTCTAAATAGGAGTGACTACTCCATGTTTCCACATTGCTAAAACATGCATATCGTTGAGACAAACTTAAAAGAACCGAGCTATTGGTTCGGCAAGGTCCATGGCCGCTGTCTTGAAGGCCTTCGGTTTTATGTCGTCCATACTAGGCGAGGATTGCAATCGCAATAACACTAGCGTTTCCTTCACATTGGCTACTGTGAATGATAAGTGGTTTAACCCTAGTGGCAAAGAAAGCTGTGTCAAAAACGGATGAAATCATGATTCACTCCGGAAAGTATGGATGAAGTGCTGGCGAAGCATCTTGTGCGGTTTGCACAAGACTATTTGTTGCACGTAAAACCGGGATCCCGCGCTGCAATCCGCGGAGTTGGTTGACGTGTTTATACAGCAAATTTGGATTTGTACTGATTTTCGCCGCTAAGTCCTGTTGATGCTGAAGTTTGTCTTCGAGGATCAACTTGACGCAGTGATTTCGTTGAGTTGTGTAAGCACCGCAGGTCAGGTTATTCGGACAGACTTTGTAAGCGCGCCATGCTGAACCCCTTAAGGCCATGCATTTTCTAGTACTGCTCCTCAGGAAGTAATTCACTAGCTTCGGGTGAAGGACCTTGATTTCTGACACAGTTGCCACTAGCTCAGGGAATCGGGTGAAGAACAACATCCAGACAATATCGGGCGGCTACTCGGTAAGGAACGACCAGTCGTTTTCTTGAACGAGGTTGGACAGAATGTCGTAGTGTGTAACGACATAGGTTTCCACATTGTTCTCACTGATGTACTCGAAGTAACAGATGTAAGGAAAGTGCAACATTGCGTGGTATATCTATGGTCACGGTGTCGATGGAGAGCACATGGTTCAAACGGAATCGCGTGTAAAAGGTTACATAGTTGTACAGAGGTACATCGGAGATCACCTCTTGCAAATCCGACTTGAATTGTTCGCTGTACTGTGCTGCAACTTCGATTGCGTGCAAGTTGAAGTTCTCTACCAGAAGGACATAACTGCATAGTCGTGCCAGGACTCGTTTCATCGCAGAAGCTAGCCACTGGTCTATTTCTAGGGTGGACATTGGAGGGCGGTAAACTACTGCTGGTAAACACACATCACCATGACTTGTGTTCACATGACACCAAAGAGAATCGACGAGTTTCGTTGCTGGGTCCTCAATGATATCAACATGCAGGTCGGATGGATAATACAGGAGTACTCCACCTCCTCTACTAGGTCGATCGTTTCGGATGGAAGTCATGTCGGGTAGTGTAATCTCAGCATCCGTTATCTCCGTGTTCAACCACGTTTCGGTGACCATAACTATGTTCCAAGGCGTGGAGACCTGACGCATATGTAATGTGCTAGCTTGCTGAGAAGACCTTGTGCATTTGTATACAAGCAGGTGAGGGCATCAGTGGTTAGAAGCGTCATTGGTGATGCTGGTATCCGGTGAGGGTCCATGCCGACTCATGCGGGGCCGGCTGCCGGTCGCTCTTTTGTGGGACCGATGACGCAGTCCCTAGGGCCAGTTCAGATTGTTGTGTAGAGTTCTTAGCGCCAACAAGTGGGTGACCATCCTGTTCTAGTTCAGCTGCCGGTGTGTTTTGTCATTTTCTCCGTTCTGAGCTACACGGGGAGAGAATTGTATTGGTAAGTGGCTTGCTCAGTATTACCTTATCGATCTGTGGCCCGGTGCCTATCGCATTTCTACGTATTTCGGATCGCAGTATTTTATGATTTTGGGATGCGTTGTGATCATATGTTCTGCAATCAGTTCGAAGTGTACTCATACTTTCCTCACTCCGGACCACACCTTTTGGAGTTAGGTGATAGCGGTAACCTCGATGTCGAACTAGCGATAACATTTTCCAGTGAGAGTACTTCACGAATAAAACGCCATTCATCCTAGTCATGCGCTTTGATCTCTACCTCGCTTAATGTCTGGAGCTCGGGGATACCGTGAATAAGGGTAGATTTTGCGTCTTGTTTTTTATGGAAGTCATCCAGCTTTCTTTGCGTTTCCGGCGTTCGCTCCAGGGAACATCTGGAAAATTTCGGACAGTGCATATGGTGGTGCTGAGGCGAGTGGCTGACAAGAGAACTGCCCCTGCATTAGTACCTGGCGGAAGCGTTACCTGGAGTAAGCACGATTCACTGTAGTGTATGGAGGTTAGGTGGCGGACGAGAGGCATCATAATGACTTGTTTAACTTAAACCCCTATTAGTTGACACAGGGAGTCCCGCTGTTTACTGTTGTCTGGTAGCCTCACTTTTATGGAGTTCGCTCCGGATTCAGTCACATTAGAGCATATAACAGTCAGTGAATTATGGTAGTGTTTCATGTGCTCCTTTCTGGAGGGACCAGTGGCTGGTTTTTTCGGTTTGACAAATGATGGGGTCTTGAGTCCTGTAGTGGTATTGGCAGTAGTAACTCGTTTGGCAGCGAGCGGGGTTGTAATGGGAGGTGCCTCCGTCACGTGGGTAGTAACAACGGAAGCGTGTGTTGTCCGGTCCCTAAGAGTGTTCAGTGTGCAGGTGGTTCTGTTGAAGAATGTGAGGCGAACGCATCTTTATGAGCAGCCGCTAGTGTCGGGGTGGCTAAATCTGGACCCGTACCCTTACTTTGTGTCGAATTGGAGCTTGATGTTGAGCATCGAGCTCGAGGCACTGATTTGTCTGGTTCATGTGAGGCAGTTTCATGACTGCTGCCCGTTCTACAATCTTTGTCAGCTTATCGCTCTTTTGCGCCAACACAGTTATACATCTGATGAGTGGAAGAGACGTAAAATCAGTGCAGAACCAGAGAGAATCGGTCGTACTATTAAACTTTTTTCTGTCTGAGACTAAGGCGAGCACATCGAGAATGGAAGTACTTTCAGCAGTTGCTGCATTCTATTCCAAATCGCACAAGTTTTCCATAGCTGTCTGCGCCACAACTAACGTTCATTTCGGAAGCTTTGGGATTAACTTTCCGTGGGCAACCTGTACATGACATTGTGACTGTCAGATTTGCGGAAGTCGGTCGTTGCACCGTCTACACTGGTATGCTGACTCCAAACGCTGTCGGTCAAGCTGGTGGCCTAACACACACCGGTTTGATTACTGTAGAACAAATCCAAGATGGCGGGCACCGACGGCAGTGAGGCCAATCAGTGAGATCTCCGACAGTAGCCGAGGGAAAACAACAAACTTCGCACGGATGGAAAAATACACCAAAAGCAAAGTATTGGTGCACAATTCATACAGAGAAAAGACGTATAACATAGTATTCCGGAAGGTAGAATCCAGCACGGCAAAGCAAACGTCCGCGGTGTTCGTGGGTACAGGCAATCTAGTTTGTTGTTACTCGTAAATTTCAGCACCGTGGTCTACTGCCATTCGTACTTAGAGACTTTAATGAACGCCACGCAGTTGTTTCTGATTACTTGGTAATTCTGCCATGTGGTATCACATGGGCTTAGCGGAAGTTGCCTCCAAATCTCATCTTTTCTCTTGATCCATTTACATCTTCCGCTTCGGATACACGCATTGGTCCGGCGCGATGTTCGTAATGGTACAACCTTAGATGCTGATTGTATGACCCGGTTAATTTTACCTTTAATTCATCTCGTGCGTCATTCGCTGAACTGTGCGTCTGCAGGTCCCAGTGAATGGTTGCTGATAAGTTGTGCAGATTAAATTAGTCCGTATGAGTTCGTTGAGTTGTTCTTTCTTTATCAACAATACTGGCATAACACACGTAACCAAATTGCGAACTGAATGATCGCTACGACCCTGTGGAGGCTCGTATGCTACTGAGTCAACCATCAACTCTTCATTAGTCAAGATTAAGTCCAGGAGTGATGGCTTGTTTAAATCGCGGTGTCTGATTGGTCGCTGCACATGCTTATACAAAACTGCCATTTCCATGAATTCAAGGATCTGCGGTTTAAATAATGGCCCATTAGATGACATTGGTGCTATTGAAGGAACAATAAAATCGCGCATTATAAGATAGTGACAGTACTCTTATGAAACAGCATAGCAGAGGGCGTTTACCCGTCATATGACGAGTTCGAAAGCCTATAGATAACCGCTAAGAGGCAAGCATCATGCGTCTTCTTATGTGATCCAACATCTCGACCTGCTAGGTGCAATCAGCAGAATATTGGGCCGGGACTAAAAAAAGAATTTTCAATAATGGCTCCACATTTCAAGTAATCTCGACAGTAGAGGGTAACACCGCCTCGCGAGATGGACGATCATTTCGAATGACTGACATCTCACTGAGTTCAATCTCTGGATCAAGTATGTCGTTTGAGAGCCAAGTTTCAGTAAATGCTATGAGGTCCCAAGGTGTTGTTTCATGTCTGTGGCGCAGCTCCGATAGATTAGAGTACAACCCCTGAGTGTTGGTGTAGCAGCATTGTATTTGCTGACGCATCAGGAGCTCGGTTCGCTGTGAGTGACCGGCACAAATAGTGCCGGTCTGCTGAAGTTTTCTGAAACGGTTGTTTGCACAGTTGGCTGGTTTGAGATGGGTACAATTGAGGCTGGCTCATCTATATCTGAGGTCTGTACTAATTGGAATGGTCTTAACCGTACTTCTGGTGGTTAAATTCCTTTGCAGCTACTCAGGCGACCTTAAGATCGGGTTTAAAATTTACGCCGACGCAGGCTTTGGAGCTCTTGTCCTTTTGCTGTACAGACGTTCAACTGGACTGAGAGCGATGTTCGGAGACGATGTGTCCCGAATTTCCAACACCATCAGATATGGATCTTCATAGGTGGCTCTAGAATTCGACAACAGCTTTTTGGCATGTTTGACGGCTGCCTCTGCTTTTCCGTTGGACCGGTAGGTTTTTGATGTGATCATTCCCACTTGTTCGCATAAGTCTGGAAGGCAGCACTTATAAATTGCGGGCCGTTGTCGGAGATAAGTTCTGCCGATATTCCGTCTCTGGTGAACTGATATTTAGGTTTGTTGATGACTGCTTTCGTGGTGGTAGTGGCCAGTGGATTGATCTCGAAATAGTCATTGTAGTAGTCCACCGTGATAAAGTAGTAATTCCCGTCATTACCGAACCAGTCGACTGCTACATTCTTCCACGATCGCTCTGAAATCTCACTCCGCAGCATTGGTTCTCTGGCTCGGCGAGCCCCGCTGGATCGGAAAGCTGAAAAGCTTGATACTAGATCCCGGATTTGACTCGTCGTAAAAGGCTGAAATATCAACACCGGTGCTCTGCTAATCCTATAGTTAATATACAGATGTGCTCAATTAGCATGTTCCAGCAAATCATTGCGAGGAGATGGTGGGCGCAAACGCGAATTCCTTTGGATAGCGAACCGTCATACACCGTGAGTTCGTCCCGAAAGTTGAAGCATAGCTTTACCTCCTTTGGAACTTTATCTTTTGTGTGTGGTGCTCCAATCAAAATCATGTCTTGCAACTCCGCGCATGTCGCGTGCGCCTCCGTATGACGTCTTATTTCTCTCAAGGGCTCTTCAGTTAACCCCAGATGTCGTACCAGGTATATTGCATCGCTTTATTCTTGTTGGTGTTCGACTATCGGAAGAACAGCTCTCGACAGAGCATCCACGATGAACGTCCGCATCCACGAGGCTTACAGAAGGTCCATGTCATATTTTTGGAGCGGGATATGCATTCTTCCATGACGTCGAGGGACACTAGTTATTATTTGCTGGTTATAGACACGAGCGGTTTATATTCAGTCCACACGGTAATCTTCCTCCCAAAGGGGTAATCGTTGAATCACTTTATCACATAGACAACAGCGAGCACCTACTTTTCCATCCGTGCATAGCTCTGTTCAGCCACTGTGACCGCTCGAATGCAAAAATCCAAGGGCTTAACATCCTACATGAGAACGGCGACTATTCCGCTCTGACTGCTATCACTTTGCATCTCCAAAAGCAGAGCTGGGTCATACTAGCGGAGTACAGGTGCACAGCTGATGAGGTGTTTGATGATTGTAAAATCGGCCTCCTGCTCTTTTCTCAAACTCCACTGTACACCCTTGTATGTCAGTCTCCGAATGGGCGTCATGAGTTCAGCTAGCCTTGGTAATAAACGGCCGTGTAAGCGAATAAGTGCCTTGCCGTCCTTAGGCTGTGGCGTATCCTGCACTGCATTGATTTTCTCGGGAACAATCTTTATTCCCTCAGATGTCAGAATGTGCCCATGGAAAATCACTTCCGATTTCCGGAGCTCAACCTGCTTGCTTTTGAGCTATATGTTAGTTTGCTCGCAACGTTGCAAGATTTGTTGCAGATTGGCGTCATGTTCCTGATCGTTTGGACCGTAAATCAGCACACCTTCTGCTACACATATTGAACCTTCTAGATCGCCAACAGCTTGCAGTAGCCGCTTCTGAAAAATTTCGCTTGAGAGCTTCAAACCTAACACTAAACGTAGCCAGCGAAAACACCCGAATGGTGTGACAACGTCGTCAGAAAAATGGATTCCTCATCCAGGACCACGTGTCTAAATGCCGATGATAGATGGACCTTGGTGAAGTACTTTGTCTTAGCCAAACAAGGCAGGACACCTAACGCTGGCAGCGCATAGTGTTCCCTGTGTGGATCATCATTCAATGGGTTAGGAACTATACACAGTCTCAAACCACCTACTCTTTCGTAACAATCGCTACTTAGCTAATTCAGTCCATCGGCTCTTCGACCTTAGCTATTACGCCCAATTACATTTAGTTACTTGATTTGGTGGCACATTTGTCACGTCAAGCAAACGGAACCATTCCAACCGACAGAGCAGTCGGTCGTATTGATGGATCTATTGATAAATAGCGGAACCTTCAAACCTCCCCAAACCTGGGCTAAAAACGGACGGATACTGCTAACAAACATTTGTCTCCACTTGACACGTGTGCACAAAACGAGTATGGTTGAAATAGACGAAGCCAAAACACAAAAATTGAACCCATAAAGGGAATCGACGTGAGATCTTTCTTCATTATCATGAAATCTAGCTGATGTTAGAATCCATCTTTGGGATTTATCACTTTGATCGTGTCCATACACTTCGGATGGGCCTTGGAGCAGTCCCACGTACGCAAGAAGACTTGATTTGATCACGCATGAATTCCCAAACACCGCTTCGCCGGTATTATGTTGATGGTACCACCGGTGTCTAACTGGAAGCGCATGATTTCTTCCTCAAGCAAAACCTTGCGTAGACGCACGTAGACACGTTATTGCTTGAATGTTCAGAATCGGAGGGTGTTGTATCACGACTGAGTGCATTCAATTTAAGAGACTGGCAGCATCGAGCGAAATGATTTCATCTGCTGCATTTCGACCCCAAGCTGGACATTGACCCCGATCCTTCGGGTATCACAAAGCACAGAATTTGTAATTCTTTTGTCTTGACAACAAGCTTCGCAATTTTGCCAGTCACATTGGATACGGTACATAGATCTGCGAACCACATACACGGAAACTAAAAAGAATTAGAGACCATAGTGCCAAGCACGCCACGTCTAAGAAAAGTAGCGCTTGAATACTTATAGTTGAACGTTAATTGCGATGTAAAATTACTGAGTTGACTGCGTGATTTGGAACAGAATAGAAATCGCTCATTGTCCGCCGTGTTTCCGAGTATCAGAGTCCATGCGCAAGACCGGGAGGAATTTGCATCATCTGTGGATTACCTCCGCAAACCCAGTCACCAATTCGTCCTCAAGGTCACAATTATTACCTAACAATATAGCGTAAGTCCCTAACAGATGATTGCAACACGGCAACCGGAAACCTTCACAATGCAAACGCGCGCAGTGGCACAACATGCGCAAAACCTGCCATCAGAATTAGTTATAAAGACGACAATACCCCGGCCAGAAATAGATAAGATAACGCTATTGAAGCAAGCTTCATGCGCGACCACATCAACATGCAGCTCTGAACAGGGACGCTGTCGAACCACTGGGACAGCTGAACGGGGTCTAGGTTATCAGCCACCTGTTGATAGTGAAAAGTCTACATGTCAACCCAGGATTGCCCTGAGTACTGTAATAGCAGTTCAAAGAAAAATGACAGGTAGCAGACTCCAACCTTCCCTCTAAAAAATACACATTCACAGGTACGCTCGTAATCTGGCGCCCTCGCATGCTAGTATACCTACGCGCAGTGTTTTATCAATAAGTGTGCCGAGCTTCCTTGTTACCCTTTTTTAACACCTTGAGATGTTGTTATGGTAACCGAAACAAGGCCAAATACTGCAATTACTGATGCTGAGCTAGTTCCTCCTTGTTTGACTCTGCTGCGGAACGATCTACTCAACAAATAACGCAGGGTACTCTTGTGTCACTGATCTGAACTGCATGAGGATATTATCAACGATTTTAAAGACACAATTTGTCGATTCGTTTAAGCGCCCTTTGCACCTATGATGTAGTGTATTTACTAGTAATAGTTTACCACTCTCCAATGACTAACCTGGAAATGGAGCACTGCCTAGCTTTTTCTAGGAAGCGAGTCCTGACACAGTCAGATAATCATGTCCTTCTGCTGAGGGACTTTAACTTGCACCGAACGTGAGTCCAAGAGTTCCTCAGCGAACAATCAAAGGCAGATTTGTAAAGCCTATTCTCCGACTTCTTCCTATAAAAACATGTCCACTCTTTCAATTGAACCAGATCGGATTACGTATTATCTGCTTTAGACCCTGCGATCAGTAGCGGGAAACTATCGGTGGGTACCGTAAGCATAAATGCATCGCTTCGCGGCAACGAAACAATGAACAAAAACTTATCACGGGTTAAAAAGCAGGTGCTTGACAACTCACGTAGGAGGGTCGTTTTGAGATATATCAGATAAAATGTACGTGAGCCATTGTTTGTCTACCGAGTTAAATGCGTTGATAAATAACAATGGGGCAAACTAAAAAATGTAAGCGTACACAAAACATGGGATGCACTGGTAATTGATGTAACTTGTGAGAAAAAGATAAATGAGGTCGCCCACTCATTTACCGCCTCGCGTACATGTGACAAATACATCCCGCAGCAGGGCATGATTAATGTGATTAGTGTAACCGATCAAGTAGTACAAAAACGGAAACGACGTGCTGGGAGCTCAGAGCAGCACACTACAATGTGTTTTCTAAGCTCGTTAAGGATACATCTTGGACTTTCTTAACCGAATGCCCCCCAGATGTTGTCTAGGAAACATTTACAAGGACGTTCAGCACACTGGTAGAGCACGCATCAGAACAGAAGTCCTTCCAACCCAAAAACAAGCGTGTCATTTCTGAGGAGCAGAACACGTAAATATATGTCCCAGAGGGATTTGGCATGGCGAGATCACCAGGACTGCCCGAATGCCGAAACCTGGACTGCATACGTGACACATCGTAAATTCTGTGTGAAACTGATCCGCAAAGACAAGGTCATGTATCAGCAGAAGTTAATGAAGCGATTCTGCACGAACCGCAGACTTCTGTACAGGCACGTTAACGGCCTTCGAAAGGTAAAGCGAAGGGTTCCAGCACTAGTCACGGCTGATGGGTGCACGCGATCAGCAATGGAAGCAGCAGATGTCCTACAGCTTCTTTCCTCCCAAACTTTCCAACGTTTAACGAGCCCAACTATTTTCCTCGTTTCTATTACTCTACTTTTGGGTTTAGACAACATCACTTTCACTGCGGAAGCTGTGTTGAAGAAGTTGTTATACATGCGTATCCTGAGTTCTCCTGGAGTCGACAACATCCGACCACAGGCTCTGCAGGCGGTAGCTAGTGATCTAGCAGAAACACTGACTGTTTTCTATCAGCGCTGTCTAAAAAAGAACCTTATTGCACAGCATGGAAGCAAGAGGTCATCACCCCTATCCATAAAGGAGGTAGCCGCACTGATCCTGTCAACTACCGTCCAATAACACTACTTCCCGTGCTATCCAAAATGATGGACTCAATCATTACAGATGCGCTGATGAAATAGCTGGAAAGCCACAAGTTAGTAGCCCCAGAGCAACATGGCTGTCGTCAAATGCGTTCACGTAATACTAATCTATTAATTGCACGTAATAGCTGGACTGAAGCTGTTGATGATGGAGTGGGAGTCGATGTCACCTACCCGGACTTTTCAACAGCCTTTGATCGCTTAGACCATCGCATTCTCCTTCAGAAGCTTCGGAATTACGGCATTGGCGACCTAATCCTGAGTTGGATTGCCAATTTTCTACAAGAACGGCGGCTAATGATGAGAGTCCGAGAATCATTTTCTGATGCAATCGATGTGGCGTGTGGAGTACCACAAGGCTCGGTTCTTGGACCTCGTCTATTCTTGGTGTTCATTAACGATTTGGCGAGATCAATTGCTTCCGATTTCCTATTTTTCGCTGATGGTATCAAGATATGGCGAAGGATCAGAGGATCGGACGACCATGAAAGGCTCCAGTGTGATCTTAGCACAGTGTCTAACTGGTCAGTTCAAAACGCCCTACCATTCAACATAGGCAAATGTTGCGTTGTACAATTACGCCATTGACATTAGTACACATATTTGCTTGGGACAAACGGATTGCAGAATAGCTCCCAGGAACGTGACCTTGGTGTGACCGTACAGTGTGATCTCAACTGTTCAAAACAGGTTGAGGTAGCTATGAATAGAGGCAACCAGCACGTTGGCATGCTGCGAAGGGCATTCAGGAGATTTGACCCATCAAACTTCCCAAGGGTGCACAATTCTTACGTGCGCCGGCATGTTGAATACGCTATCCAATCTTGGCAATCTTGGTTGAAACGCGACCTAGAAGTGTTAGAGGCACCACAACGAAGAGCAACAAAGAATGTATAGGGCATGCGCTGTCACTCTCACCACCGAAGGCTGAAGTTGCTAGGAATTTTCAGAGGACGCTATCGAAGGCTGCGCGGCGATCTCATATTAGCGTATCAGATACTGAGTGAACCCAACCACGTATGCCGTCATTTGCTGAAACATAGCCACAACAAGCAGCTCAGAGGTAACGGCTTAAATTTGAAGGGACAATATAGCCGTCTAGTGTCGAAGTAATTACTTTTCCCTTCGGGTTTGCCAACCCTGGAACGCACTGCAAGACTCAGTTGTATCCTCTCCTACGTTGGATATTTTCAAAAAACGACTAGATGTTGCTCTCAGCTCCCAGCATTTTGTTACCTAAATTAATCTATTGTGGATTACGCCAAGCATGCTTTTCAACAGGATTTATGTATCAAATGTACCTAAGTGAGCGACCATATTTTACTTTTCTCACTCCTTACATCAACAATCACTGCACCCCAGTTTTTTTTCTGAACGTTTACGCTCGATAATTTTTTAATATTGCGCTAATTTTACTTGTCAAAGTATTCATCTCGGCAGACGTTCGATAGATGACCCAGACATATTTCGATTTCATCATATTCACCCCAACCATCCTACGGGACGTGTCAAGCACTTGCTTTTATTCCGTGATAAATCATTGTTCATCGTTTAATCGTTTATGAAGATTTGCAAATTAAGCGAGGACATGATTTACTTTGAGAGCGATTTGTGGGTTTGGTACACCCAAAGTGAAAAGTAATTCCGTCGACATTTAGAGAGCTGTATTGTTCACTCGGTTTCAGGCAGTTACCTCTGAGCTTTCTGTTGTGGCTAATTTTCCGCAAACGGCGGCATCAGTGATTGGGGCCAATGCATATTTAGTGCAGTGATATGAAATCACCGCGTAACGATCAGTAGCTTCCGCTGGAAACTCCAATTAACTTGAGTCATTGGTGGTACGAATAACTGCCTAGTCCCTTGATGTTCTTTGTTGACATCCATTGTGGTGCCTCTAGCACGTCTAGGTCGCGCTTCAAACGAGCGCGCACGTAGGCATTGTGCATCATAGAGAAGATCGGTGGGTCAAATCTTTCGAGTGTCCTTCGCAACATGCCGAAGTGCTGGTCGCCCTTGTTCGTAGCTGCCTCAGATTGCTTTGAACAGTTGAGGTCACTAAGGTCAACTTCCTGGGAGCTGGTCTGAGATCTGTGTGCCGCAAGCCAATACGTATAGTCATGTCTATTGGGTAGTTGAACAAGAGGACATTTGTGTACCTCAGACGGTAGGGTATCCTGAACTGACCAGTTCGAAATAGTGTTAAGATCGCGCTGAAACATTTCTTGGCCGTCCAGTCCTCTGATATCTCGCATTATCTTGATATCATCAGGGATAAATAGGAAATCGGAATCAGTTGACCTCACTAGATCGCTATGCATACCAAGAAAAGGCGAGACACTAGCACCGAGCATTGTAGCACAGCGCACTCCACATCAGTTGCAACGGACTCCTACCGATGGTGTTCGTCTGTTACATCTGCTGGGCGAAACAGTGAAAACGACGAAGAAGCGCACGTCATCACTCAGGACGGCATCCTATCTGACCTTGCTCAAGCTGGTGACCCTCTCATGAGATAGGATGCCGCCTTTCTCCTTCAACGGCAAATAATGGTCAGTGTTCGGAGCTAGTTACCTGACCCCATGCAAGTGAAGTGTGGTGTGTCTCAAGGCTCAGATTTAAGTGCGCGACTTTTTCTGGTATTTATGATTGACTTTGCGAAGGCAATGGGTTCAAGTTTTGTACTGATAGCCGCCGACAGCAAGATAGAGCAGGACTCTGGTGAAGGCCGACCAGTATCTGCTTCAAAGCGATTTAGACAAGGTACACGATTGGTCAGTCCGAAATGTACCACAATTCAACGTGAGCAAGTGCAAACGACTCCACATACAACATCAGAGCAAATATTACAGACTAGAAACACAGGTGCTACAGTGATAAATTGTTGAACACGATTTGAGAGTGTTGGTTCAGGATGAGTTGATTTGTTCCAGATAATCCGATAAGGCATCTAAAACTGGTAACCAACACGTCGGGCAGTTGGGACGCGTGTTCGGACAAGCAGACATTCCTATGTTCCGACAGATACTCAATGCGGATATTCGCCCCCAATGTCGAATACGCAATTCCAAACTCGCAGCCATGGCTGAAGAACAACCTCACTGCAACTGGATCAGCCTCAACCTTGAGGTATTATGGAATTTATTGAAATCCACGATCTCCCATAAGAGAGGAGGCTGAACAGATTGGGTGTACTCAGTGACCAGTAGCGCTGGTTACAAGGCGACCCCACAATAAGCAACTTGATTCTACAGTTTATTCTCATCTGTACATCGAAATAACAGTAATAAACTTGAGAGAACACTTCTTGTAACCGGTATAACAGTGGATCCAAACTTTTATCATATATTGTGTCAGCCGCTCAAAAAGGAGACTTGTTGGTTTCATCATGGTCAGCTTAGTCTGTACCTGAGATAGTTTACCAGTCATCTGGGAAACAATATGGGCTGTTTCGACGCTACATTGCTTCGCATTCTTGGATGAATTCATCTACTGGGATACTACCTGCTTCTACGCGACGTGTTTGAATGACAAATTCCCAGTAGTATGGGGATTGTGAGAGTCATAAAAGTAGAATTCCTTTCAGTTGCGACAAAGTTGCTAAACTAAGCCAAGGTAACTTACAGTGGCAGCGTTTTCGCTCAGCAAAAGCGCGGCAACGATAGTAGGGCGGTTGAACATTTTCCTAGAATTTTCTTTATAGCACCTTGGATACAGTATGCCTTATGTACAGTAAAGTTTGCCACGGTAACCCGTGTGAACGGGCACTGAATCAAATGTGAAACCTACCATGCGCTAGCGGTTGTTTTCATGCACAGTACGCAATTGCAGGAGGTGATTAATTAATTGACTTGCGGCTTGCAGAA
>OX104068.1:91524703-91557936 GCA_944474145.2 Dicrocoelium dendriticum | reverse complement strand
GTGTAAAGTCTTTTATGATCTGGAAGCTGTAATCCGTCAACACAGGAGATCATCCCAGTCGTGGCCAACGATGAAATAAGGAAGAATGTAGAAAAGAAGAATTGCGTGAAAGAGTAACTATACCGTTAATGTAAAAAAATAAGCAGGTTTGTTTGTTTACATCAGCGTAAAAATGGATCGAGCCGATCATATGAAAAATTGTGTGGCATGACAGCCGGAGACAGATAAATACGAAACATCGGGGTATAAATCTTCCAGCATCCCATGAAATCAACATTATTCATGAGAAGCCAAGCATGAAAATTTATGGCTTTGAGGGAACACATGGCGCCTTCACGTGAACTATCCTTCCTCGGAGAATGAGAACGCGTACCTAGCTCTGAGCAAAGTAATATGTAGAGTTGTTTCGTGAATACAAGTTATCACACCAACTGGAGCTAGCAAAACAATTCCTTTTGAACCATAGCCTTATTTACCGACACGCGAATGCACTTCGAAAGTTGCAGCATGAAATCGCACCACACAGTACGATTGGTAGGTATACGCACACAACAAAAGACGCGGACAACCTCTCCCCTTGCTCAGTACTGGCCTACTTTCCAGGAGGTACTTCCCACAAACTTCATACTTGCTTCTATCCCCACTCCATCAGTGTTATCCGGCATCAAATTCATAGTAAAAATGGCTCTGAAAAAGCTCCTATCCTTGCATACACACAGCTTTCCTGGAGTGGGTAACCTTCACCCTAAGGCACTACAGCCAGCAGCCATTAACCTAGCCAGCCACTTGCCGGCTTCTTTCAGAGAAGTCCGTCTGATCCTACCAATTACCGTCCGGTAACACTTCTCTCTGCCCTTTCCAATGTCAAGGAAGCTATCATCATTAACTTAATGATGGGCTACTTGGAAAGCGTAGACGATGCATCATTAGGATGGGTTGGTAATTTTCTCCGTGAACAGCAGTTCCAAGTTAGAGTCCGAACATCTCTGCCCGACCCTAATCTAGGGGAGTGCGACGATCTTGCGAGAGCCATCATCACAATAATTTTACCTTTCCGGATGACGTTAACAGTTGGCCGGCGATTAAGTGAATGGACGACCACAAGATCCTCCACGTGCGACCTAAATGGGACCTGGCATGGACCGGTGAGGAATTCACTGCCATTAAATGTGGTCAAGTGACATATTGTCGACATAAGCCAAAGACAGGTCTATCTCTAGAAACTTGGGGCATGTGACCTGCAGACAAGCCCTCAGGAACTTGACCTCAATGTTCTGGTGCAGGATGACTTCGCTTATTCCAGACAGTCGGAATCCGTTTCAAAAGTGGTAACCAGCACGTTGATAGCTTGCGGATGGGATTCGATAGATTTGATTCATTCATCTTTTCTCTGATACTCCATGCCTGCGTGCGTTAACAAGTCAAATACGCAATCCAGGCTTGGCACGCTTGGCTAAACCGTGACTTTGCAGCGCTCGAAACTCACCATGATCGAGCAACGAAATATGTCAAGGGATTGTGCAACCTTTCGCACCAGCCACGACTAAAAACATTCGGATTGTTCAGTAGACGCTACAGGTGGCTACGTGGAGACCTCATATTAGTCTACCAGATACGGAACGACCTCACGTACACATGTTGCCACCTACTGTAACTCATCCCGAAAACCAACTTCACAGGCAATAGCCAGAAACTGAGTCAACAACACAGTCAGCTTTTCATTAAGGCTGGAGGAACCTCAGCTCATAGCGACTCAGTGATTACGCCATAAGTAGCCATCGAACGTTTCGGTGCCTACACTGATTATGTGCTCAACTACAGACTGAACGTTAAGAATTCTATCAGACTGGACGCATCTTTTGCACCATATGTCAGCGGACCAGTTTAGTCGTTAACACTTTTGTGAAAGATAATAAGTATACTAGCAGAAATGTATTAGAACAATCATCTATGCTAGTGAAGGATATGTTCAAAATGTCCGCCGGCGTTCTGCTTTCAGTGCAGAAACCGCTTGATGCAATTAGCGAGCACTTTCTCCAATGTATCCATCGTGATCGTCTGACATTCGTTCACAATATTCTTTCAACTTGTCCAACGTACGCGTCCTTTTTTTGTACACTCGCCGCTTCAGATAGCCCCATAGAAAAAAGTCCATGGGTTTAAATCTGGTGAGCGAGCAAGCCACTGCATTGGTCCACCGCGTCCGATCTAATGTTGGCCGAATCTGTCGATGAGGTAAGCACGCACCGTTTTGGCAGAATGTGCTGATGCACCATCCTGCTGCCACCAAATGGTACTGCATGCCCCTTCGGCCTCCAAAGGGGGAAGCACAAATCTATGCAGCATTTCCAAGGACGACGATGCTAGGAAAAGATAAGGCTTTAGTACTTCAAAACAACGACTTACCGATCACATTCCCAGGAAAGGAATATGGGCCCAAGATTTTCTGGCTTGTTAATCCGACCCAAACCATCAGATTCCCACTGTGGTGCATACGTGATGTGATAAATGTTCGTGGGTTGCAGGTAGCCCGAGAGTAACGTTTCATGGCTCCATGCAGATGAAACAATGCCTCATCTGTAAAGATAACAGGACGAATATCCCTGTGATCTAGATATTAGCGACAAAATTCATGCTGCTTCTTCAGATCGCAGGGATTCAAAACCTGCACTTGAAGTGCACGGAACCTTCCAAACGTTCGTTCCTGTAATATCCGGTGTATCACATATCGGGTCGTGTCACAGTGCTGTGCCATCCGACGAATGCTGAGCTCAGGATTTTGACACTTCACTGACTAGTGCAAACTGAACAGTCGTCCGTGGTGATGCGAGGCGGTCCGATTCTCTTCATGTCACACACACTCCCAGTTTACTCGAAGTTCTTCATTAGTTTAAGCACCTACCGGGCGGTGATGGGACGCATTCCTGCGTTCATCGCATTGTATTTTCTTGAAGCTGGTGCACCGTTTAGACCGCATGTACCGTACAGCCGAATAATAAGCGCGCGCTGAGTACCAGGCACGCTACGTGATCCCGACCGCATTGTCTGCTCGTGCTCCATTACCTGTGATTCAATAACATTGGCAAGTGTTGCAAGGCCTAATTTCGTCCTCAACTGAGCTGCCATCACGTGCGTACATTCACGCCGCAGTTTTGGTTGCCTAGGCGGACTTCGCTGCGTAGCCAGCGAGACACACACAGCTAACCATCGATCGCTCCAACGCCGCCGGTTGGCGATGACCTTCAGCACTCAGCGCGAAGTTAGCTGACAGCTAATGAACGCCGGAACCACATTGTGGATGTCTGTACTTATTTCGCTCATGATCAAATGAGCCTCATGTCAGTGCGTCTTTACAGGTTTGGCTTTTCTCAGCTGAGCTCTGCACTAAGGCACTCGTCTGCCGAGAGTTCCATACGTCCTCACCACTAAGGTGATAGCGAAAGTCATGTCTCTGCATGCGCAGTAGCATGTTGCGGATTTCGCCAAACAATAGATGGCTATTGGATGTTGGGGACAACAACCGTAAATGACCGCCGTTCACCATACGCGAGCCACCGTGGGTAAATGAATGCTTAACGGCTTTCTTCCGTCAGACTAACCGTAGTTAGCGCCGAACTATCTACTGTATGTAGAACTGGGATTCCCTGCCGCGCAATGGTGTCAGAATGTACAGTGTTCCGAAGTTGTAACCGACCGATTGCATGGCACACTGCATCGGTTAATGAGGTTATTGGGTAGCTAGACAACTGAGCGTATGCATTGACACGCTTTTTTCATTGTGCATTGCCTAGTCTGATGAACAACACTAGAGGTTGTGCCTTGCACCTCCGGGGAATATTCCATTTATTTATTATTTATATAGGTTAGAAATGCATAGTAACGAATCAAGGTCAAGGGTGTCTGAACTTGTCCACTTGAAACGCAGCCGAGGGGACTAGTCACACTCTCCCGCACTTGTTCAAGAGTTGGCATAACATTCTGTTTTAGTACTGCATTACTTCGCTAAATCTTGTTGGTGCTTGCGTTCATCATCACGTGCCAACATGATTCGATATTCTGTTAATAACTTTAAACGTTCCAAATCTGCACGCTTAGGTAAGGTTTTGTAGGCAAATCAGGTTGTACTTCTCAAGTTAATGCATTCCTGAGTCCAGCACTTCAGGATAGACATCATTATGTTCGGATGAAAAACTTTGGCTTCTGACACATTTACCACCTACCCAGTGAACCATACCTTCTCTCGGCCAAGTTAGGCCCTTGGGCAGTATAACTAAGCTGAACGGCAACAGAGTTGCGCTGAGGGGCAAAATAGTTGAGTCGTTACTCAGCTACTTTAAACATTGCGTGTGCCGCTCACTTGCGTACGTGTGTAGGTGTGTGTATAGCCCAGCACCATTAGCCAATAGGGCCTCAGCTTGTGCACCATAAGTCATAGGGGTGCAAGTGGGACGCCTCATCTCCTACCTGGCACAGTGTCGGTGACCAATGCACCATGTGGGTCTGCGTTTCTCTGTTGAAGTAAGTGATTCGCACCAAGTAGGACTAGAGTAGGGTTTTAAACGACGATTGGGTTGCGATAACGTGTTACAGCCAAATAAGTTTGCCGTGAGATTTGAACGAACACAAACGTAAACCCCATGGTTGCCTTGTATGCGCGTCACTCGATAGAGGTGAAGAACGTAATACTGAAAGCGTACGAGGATAGAGACGATTGGAAGCAGATCGCTTGCACAATAAAGGTGAAAGTAAGACTTGCCACAACTGGATACGGGTGTACGAATCGACGGAACCGGTGGGGCAGCACGGGGTAGTACTTCGCAGACCACTGGGAGAAAGTCACGCCGACTTGCTGGTGGAGTGGGTTTCTGTGGAGTCTACCGTTACCCTTGAACTCCTTGGTTTGCGGTTGAAGGCTGAGTTCAAAATTGCAGTAAATACCAGCACCGTCTCACGATATTTGGATGGTAGACTGATAACAATGAAGAAACTGCACATCATTCTGGAGTCCATGAACACTCTTGCGAACAAAAAGCGACGCAGGTCATTCGATTCGCAGCTCATGGATTACGAGCTGGAAGGAAGGCAACAGGCGTGGATTGATGAGACCAGGTTCAACTTATTTTTCGCCCGCACTCGTGACCGCTTACGACGTGACAGTCGAGCGCAGTGTACAGTGGTGAACAGCGGGGGGGGGGCGAACTTGCGTCTTGTCTGCGCCATGACAAACAACGCCTTGCTAGCGTGTTCGGATTTCGGAGGAAGTTACAATAAGCAAAGGTGCGCTCGGTGACCACGACAACTACTTGCTACCAACGGAGCACAGATTGTGAAAAGGTGCCTTTTGATTTTTGACAACCTGCCTGTCACACGCACCTGGAGCACCTTTTCCTGGAGAAACCGTACCGCTCTGGAGAAGTTCTACGCCTTACGCCATACTCTCCAGCACTTAATCCCATCGAGAGCATCCGGAGCATAATAGACTCATGTAACACAGACAAAGAGGGGACGGTACTCCGAGATGCTATTGGGGTACTCTGTAGGCATACTGCTTAAAAGCGAGTGGCGGATTCACGTTTTGGAGTCCCCGATGTCGGAAGCACGGGCCTTAGTGACGCAGTATCACTGCGAACAAATGGTTCAACATATCAGTAAGAACTAGGAACGTGTCCATTTGGCCCATATGTAAAACATTCCACTGAAATTAAACAACCGTACACACGTACTTCACCAATTTACATGTAGTTGCAAGGCCGACTACGTGGCTATGATAGAGCGTCAGCTACAGATGAGAATTGCGGATCATTTGGCGGTGGATGAGACGACACGTCTCGCAAACGACCTCAACAATCGCCCCAAGTGCTAACGATTTGCCATACAAAGTTCCAGCCTCGTCAATCGCCCGACACCTGCTGACAGACAGATACAACGTGGACCCTGCGCGCACATTCCGGGTGATCTTCGTGTCAAATAACACCCACGTTTTACGAAATGGCGTAGCAGTGGCCATCAAACAACTGGGCCCCACCCTATGTGTACACAAGGACGCGTTCGTCTCTTTGGCCATGCCGTGGTAGTAGGCCAGCTGACAAACGAACAAGTGTGTGAGTGATTGTGTGTGTGTGTGTGTGTCGGTGTATGCCCTTTGGTGAATTTGCAATCCCAACTATACCAGGTGTTCATGATGCTATGTAAATACGTTTGCATGCAATCTGCAGTATGTATTGATAATATGCAGAGAAAAGTTTCCGGATATAAATCGTGCGGTGCTATCATGCTAACGTTCTTGTTGAATAGGTACATCATTGTTAACCTGGTGATATAGCTCAGGTATACGCGATTTGGTTTTCAGTACACTCTTTGAGTTTAGATGTAGGATTATCGAAAATTGAGCGATGGTGTGGTTCCTGCACTTACAACACATGATCGTGCTTAATGACGGGGGTTTACTCGATCGAAAACTCATTTACACCACTTCTCCTTTTCTGCACACCGTAGTCTTGGTTGTAACATCGGTTGCGTGCAATTCCTCACCAGTCACCCAGTCAAATACACTCAACAGCGTGGTCTGTCGACAATCGCTTCCCTGTCAGTGCCAGGCAAATTGCTACGATTTAGCAGGATACATTATAATCGTCTGGCAACCCCAAATCTGAAGCAATATGCGCCATCTCTCAATGACACCAGTTATGCTTACGCAAAACCGTTTATCCTTGAATGTCGATACAATGGCTTCGGGGTGCATAGAAGTGACAACATCAGTTCAAATCAAACAGAATGAGGTTAGTGAGATATACGTGAGTTGCAATTCATTGAACTGCACTGCACAACCGTTTAAGTCCATGAGGGCTAACATGCACTAAGACGCAGGCCACCTGAACGGTACGTTTCCTCTTACAATATGCTTTCCAGATTCGTGTTTCTTGGTGCGTTATCACAAATGAGGAGGCAACTGCCGATAGAAAGCAAATCCCTGATATCCAGCATCCGACGCAACTACCCCGTGCATTTTCCTCCTCGTAGCTACCTCTCATAATGCTATACTCTACAAGATCTTTTGTGGTTTTTGCTCCAATAACGCGAAGATACTACCTTCGAGTGACAGAGACTGTACAATGCACACCAGTACCAAGTGGTAAACGCCCCTTTGTTATGCGTAAAATAGAGATTGCAATTTGTTTCAGCAATTCATACAGTTTGTCTCGCTTCAGCCTCCAACTGTAGCAGTGCCAACACATGGGCTTTGTTATCAACATTACAACCTACAGTCACAATATAACAACCATGTGCTGTAGACAATCGCCTCCAGCAAGAGCATTCTGCAGAAAGCTGCGTGGTGCGGAGCACGTTTAACGGTGACTTTCATTAAGCGTGCGTATGCAGTCGACGTCACCCCCAAGAGCCGGCCGTACAAAGGTGGTCACCTCATCACCCGGACACCTGATCCCCTGCTAGGCTGTCAATTCCGTTCACTGTTCGCAGAAATCACTCTGGGAATTTGCCTCATTACTTCAAACGTGTCAATCACCTATACGTTAAGCTGGTGTGAATGTACCAAACACTGCATATTTGGCACCAACCATAGCATGGCCGGTGACCTTACGTGTTTCCATTATCTATTCGCAAACGCTGTCTTCATAGTTTTACATTTTGTCGGCAGTTTGTAATGCTGATAACAAAACCCTTGTTAATAATTAAGGTGACTGTGGCTCATGGTGGTTGCTTGACACTGCATTAGTGTTCCCACAATAGGAATGAACTGAGAAAACGATGGCTTGGTTTGCCACATGTAACAACCATTAGCCACAGTCATAATAATGTTTCTACTAATGAAGGCTGATTCGAGGTTAAGGTAAGCATCTGCACAATAGCAGGATATCTGGACGGACGACTGATTATCATAAAGAAATTAAATGCAGTTCCGGAATCCGCAACCACGGACAGTCAAAGGAAATCCTACGTGGTGTCTTATAGTGGTAGAGCATATTGTTCTAGGTCGAGCTAACACTTATGGTTGGCTCGAAACTGCATACTCCCGCATAGTAAACATCGGTTTGAAAAACAGACTGCGGCGAGATATGTAGAGACCGCCTGGGACGTTCACCCCCTAACTCTTTGGCATGCGAAATATCTGTTCTCTGCGTAGTGTCAAGCATCTAATAGGGCTGTGGGGAAAACCGCGCTCGTAGCAGCGATTATATTTTACCCATGTAAGTAAAGCATTTTGAGTTGCCCAGTAACAGGTCCTTATGGACTTGTGGGTTTTCCATGCTGCGGAAACATGGAAGGTGCACTCACAATTACCTTGGGCTAGAACTGAGGCTATGCAGCTAACGCAGTGCATTAGACATGAATTCTGGATATCCTGACCAACTATTTTACCAGGAGAAGGGGGCGTGAAGAGCAATAATGACGTACTATCTAGGCTCAAACACATCAGACAGTTGCGATGTTTACGACAACCCGTTCAACGAATACAGCGTCCTTATGTAATTGCTGTGTACGGAATCCCATGGCAATGGTCCTTGAGTAGAGCCTGAATCATTCCGCCTTCTGCAAGCCGCAAGTCAATTAATTAATCACCTCCTGCAATTGCGTACTGTGCATGAAAACAACCGCTAGCGCATGGTAGGTTTCGCATTTGATTCAGTGCCCGTTCACACGGGTTACCGTGGCAAACTTTACTGTACATAAGGCATACTGTATCCAAGGTGCTATAAAGAAAATTCTAGGAAAATGTTCAACCGCCCTACTATCGTTGCCGCGCTTTTGCTGAGCGAAAACGCTGCCACTGTAAGTTACCTTGGCTTAGTTTAGCAACTTTGTCGCAACTGAAAGGAATTCTACTTTTATGACTCTCACAATCCCCATACTACTGGGAATTTGTCATTGAAACACGTCGCGTAGAAGCAGGTAGTATCCCAGTAGATGAATTCATCCAAGAGTGCGAAGCAATGTAGCGTCGAAACAGCCCATATTGTTTCCCAGATGACTGGTAAACTATCTCAGGTACAGACTAAGCTGACCATGATGAAACCAACAAGTCTCCTTTTTGAGCGGCTGACACAATATATGATAAAAGTTTGGATCCACTGTTATACCGGTTACAAGAAGTGTTCTCTCAAGTTTATTACTGTTATTTCGATGTACAGATGAGAATAAACTGTAGAATCAAGTTGCTTATTATGGGGTCGCCTTGTAACCAGCGCTACTGGTCACTGAGTACACCCAATCTGTTCAGCCTCCTCTCTTATGGGAGATCGTGGATTTCAATAAATTCCATAATACCTCAAGGTTGAGGCTGATCCAGTTGCAGTGAGGTTGTTCTTCAGCCATGGCTGCGAGTTTGGAATTGCGTATTCGACATTGGGGGCGAATATCCGCATTGAGTATCTGTCGGAACATAGGAATGTCTGCTTGTCCGAACACGCGTCCCAACTGCCCGACGTGTTGGTTACCAGTTTTAGATGCCTTATCGGATTATCTGGAACAAATCAACTCATCCTGAACCAACACTCTCAAATCGTGTTCAACAATTTATCACTGTAGCACCTGTGTTTCTAGTCTGTAATATTTGCTCTGATGTTGTATGGGGAGTCGTTTGCACTTGCTCACGTTGAATTGTGGTACATTTCGGACTGACCAATCGTGTACCTTGTCTAAATCGCTTTGAAGCAGATACTGGTCGGCCTTCACCAGAGTCCTGCTCTATCTTGCTGTCGGCGGCTATCAGTACAAAACTTGAACCCATTGCCTTCGCAAAGTCAATAATAAATACCAGAAAAAGTCGCGCACTTAAATCTGAGCCTTGAGACACACCACACTTCACTTGCATGGGGTCAGGTAACTAGCTCCGAACACTGATCATTATTTGCCGTTGAAGGAGAAAGGCGGCATCCTATCTCATGAGAGGGTCACCAGCTTGAGCAAGGTCAGATAGGATGCCGTCCTGAGTGATGACGTGCGCTTCTTCGTCGTTTTCACTGTTTCGCCCAGCAGATGTAACAGACGAACACCATCGGTAGGAGTCCGTTGCAACTGATGTGGAGTGCGCTGTGCTACAATGCTCGGTGCTAGTGTCTCGCCTTTTCTTGGTATGCATAACGATCTAGTGAGGTCAACTGATTCCGATTTCCTATTTATCCCTGATGATATCAAGATAATGCGAGATATCAGAGGACTGGACGGCCAAGAAATGTTTCAGCGCGATCTTAACACTATTTCGAACTGGTCAGTTCAGGATACCCTACCGTCTGAGGTACACAAATGTCCTCTTGTTCAACTACCCAATAGACATGACTATACGTATTGGCTTGCGGCACACAGATCTCAGACCAGCTCCCAGGAAGTTGACCTTAGTGACCTCAACTGTTCAAAGCAATCTGAGGCAGCTACGAACAAGGGCGACCAGCACTTCGGCATGTTGCGAAGGACACTCGAAAGATTTGACCCACCGATCTTCTCTATGATGCACAATGCCTACGTGCGCGCTCGTTTGAAGCGCGACCTAGACGTGCTAGAGGCACCACAATGGATGTCAACAAAGAACATCAAGGGACTAGGCAGTTATTCGTACCACCAATGACTCAAGTTAATTGGAGTTTCCAGCGGAAGCTACTGATCGTTACGCGGTGATTTCATATCACTGCACTAAATATGCATTGGCCCCAATCACTGATGCCGCCGTTTGCGGAAAATTAGCCACAACAGAAAGCTCAGAGGTAACTGCCTGAAACCGAGTGAACAATACAGCTCTCTAAATGTCGACGGAATTACTTTTCACTTTGGGTGTACCAAACCCACAAATCGCTCTCAAAGTAAATCATGTCCTCGCTTAATTTGCAAATCTTCATAAACGATTAAACGATGAACAATGATTTATCACGGAATAAAAGCAAGTGCTTGACACGTCCCGTAGGATGGTTGGGGTGAATATGATGAAATCGAAATATGTCTGGGTCATCTATCGAACGTCTGCCGAGATGAATACTTTGACAAGTAAAATTAGCGCAATATTAAAAAATTATCGAGCGTAAACGTTCAGAAAAAAAACTGGGGTGCAGTGATTGTTGATGTAAGGAGTGAGAAAAGTAAAATATGGTCGCTCACTTAGGTACATTTGATACATAAATCCTGTTGAAAAGCATGCTTGGCGTAATCCACAATAGATTAATTTAGGTAACAAAATGCTGGGAGCTGAGAGCAACATCTAGTCGTTTTTTGAAAATATCCAAGGTAGGAGAGGATACAACTGAGTCTTGGAGTGCGTTCCAGGGTTGGCAAACCCGAAGGGAAAAGTAATTACTTCGACACTCTAGACGGCTATATTGTCCCTTCAAATTTAAGCCGTTACCTCTGAGCTGCTTGTTGTGGCTATGTTTCAGCAAATGACGGCATACGTGGTTGGGGTCACTCAATATCTGATATACTAATATGAGATCGCGGCGCAGCCTTCGAGAGCGTCCGCTGAAAATTCCCAGAAACTTCAGGCTTCTGTGGCAAGAGTGCCTTCGCAAGCCCTATACATTCTTTGTTGCTCTTCGTTGTGGTGCCTCTAACACTTCTAGGTCGCGTTTCAACCAAGATTGCCAAGATTGGATAGCGTATTCAACATGCCGGCGCACGTAAGAATTGTGCACCCTTGGGAAGTTTGATGGGTCAAATCTCCTGAATGCCCTTCGCAGCATGCCAACGTGCTGGTTGCCTCTATTCATAGCTACCTCAACCTGTTTTGAACAGTTGAGATCACACTGTACGGTCACACCAAGGTCACGTTCCTGGGAGCTATTCTGCAATCCGTTTGTCCCAAGCAAATATGTGTACTAATGTCAATGGCGTAATTGTACAACGCAACATTTGCCTATGTTGAATGGTAGGGCGTTTTGAACTGACCAGTTAGACACTGTGCTAAGACCACACTGGAGCCTTTCATGGTCGTCCGATCCTCTGATCCTTCGCCATATCTTGATACCATCAGCGAAAAATAGGAAATCGGAAGTAATTGATCTCGCCAAATCGTTAATGAACACCAAGAATAGACCAGGTCCAAGAACCGAGTCTTGTGGTACTCCACACGCCACATCGATTGCATCAGAAAATGATTCTCGGACTCTCATCATTAGCCGCCGTTCTTGTAGAAAATTGGCAATCCAACTCAGGATTAGGTCGCCAATGCCGTAATTCCGAAGCTTCTGAAGGAGAATGCGATGGTCTAAGCGATCAAAGGCTGTTGAAAAGTCCGGGTAGGTGACATCGACTCCCACTCCATCATCAACAGCTTCAGTCCAGCTATTACGTGCAATTAATAGATTAGTATTACGTGAACGCATTTGACGACAGCCATGTTGCTCTGGGGCTACTAACTTGTGGCTTTCCAGCTATTTCATCAGCGCATCTGTAATGATTGAGTCCATCATTTTGGATAGCACGGGAAGTAGTGTTATTGGACGGTAGTTGACAGGATCAGTGCGGCTACCTCCTTTATGGATAGGGGTGATGACCTCTTGCTTCCATGCTGTGCAATACGGTTCTTTTTTAGACAGCGCTGATAGAAAACAGCCAGTGTTTCTGCTAGATCACTAGCTACCGCCTGCAGAGCCTGTGGTCGGATGTTGTCGACTCCAGGAGAACTCTGGATACGCATGTATAACAACTTCTTCAACACAGCTTCCGCAGTGAAAGTGATGTTGTCTAAACCCAAAAGTAGAGTAATAGAAACGAGGAAAATAGTTGGGCTCGTTAAACGTTGGAAAGTTTGGGAGGAAAGAAGCTGTAGGACATCTGCTGCTTCCATTGCTGATCACGTGCACCCATCAGCCGTGACTAGTGCTGTAACCCTTCGCTTTACCTTTCGAAGGCCGTTAACGTGCCTGTACAGAAGTCTGCGGTTCGTGCAGAATCGCTTCATTAACTTCTGCTGATACATGACCTTGTCTTCGCGGATCAGTTTCACACAGAATTTACGATGTGTCACGTATGCAGTCCAGGTTTCGTCATTCGGGCAGTCCTGGTGATCTCGCCATGCCAAATCCCTCTGGGACATATATTTACGTGTTCTGCTCCTCAGAAATGACACGCTTGTTTTTGGGTTGGAAGGACTTCTGTTCTGATGCGTGCTCTACCAGTGTGCTGAACGTCCTTGTAAATGTTTCCTAGACAACATCTGGGGGGCATTCGGTTAAGAAAGTCCAAGATGTATCCTTAACGAGCTTAGAAAACACATTGTAGTGTGCTGCTCTGAGCTCCCAGCACGTCGTTTCCGTTTTTGTACTACTTGATCGGTTACACTAATCACATTAATCATGCCCTGCTGCCGGATGTATTTGTCACATGTACGCGAGGCGGTAAATGAGTGGGCGACCTTATTTTTCTTTTTCTCACAAGTTACATCAATTACCAGTGCATCCCATGTTTTGTGTACGCTTACATTTTTTAGTTTGCCCCATTGTTATTTATCAATGCATTTAACTCGGTAGAGAAACCAATGGCTCACGTACATTTTATCTGATATATCTCAAAACGACCCTCCTACGTGAGTTGTCAAGCACCTGCTTTTTAACCCGTGATAAGTTTTTGTTCATTGTTTCGTTGCCGCGAAGCGATGCATTTATGCTTACGGTACCCACCGATAGTTTCCCGCTACTGATCGCAGGGTCTAAAGCAGATAATACGTAATCCGATCTGGTTCAATTGAAAGAGTGGACATGTTTTTATAGGAAGAAGTCGGAGAATAGGCTTTACAAATCTGCCTTTGACTGTTCGCTGAGGAAATCTTGGACTCACGTTCGGTGCAAGTTAAAGTCCCTCAGCAGAAGGACATGATTATCTGACTGTGTCAGGACTCGCTTCCTAGAAAAAGCTAGGCAGTGCTCCATTTCCAGGTTAGTCATTGGAGAGTGGTAAACTATTACTAGTAAATACACTACGTCATAGGTGCAAAGGGCGCTTAAACGAATCGACAAATTGTGTCTTTAAAATCGTTGATAATATCCTCATGCAGTTCAGATCAGTGACACAAGAGTACCCTGCGTTATTTGTTGAGTAGATCGTTCCGCAGCAGAGTCAAACAAGGAGGAACTATCTCAGCATCAGTAATTGCAGTATTTGGCCTTGTTTCGGTTACCATAACAATATCTCAAGGTGTTAAAAAAGGGTAACAAGGAAGCTCGGCACACTTATTGATAAAACACTGCGCGTAGGTATACTAGCATGCGAGGGCGCCAGATTACGAGCGTACCTGTGAATGTGTATTTTTTAGAGGGAAGGTTGGAGTCTGCTACCTGTCATTTTTCTTTGAACTGCTATTACAGTACTCAGGGCAATCCTGGGTTGACGTGTAGACTTTTCACTATCAACAGGTGGCTGATAACCTAGACCCCGTTCAGCTGTCCCAGTGGTTCGACAGCGTCCCTGTTCAGAGCTGCATGTTGATGTGGTCGCGCATGAAGCTTGCTTCAATAGCGTTATCTTATCTATTTCTGGCCGGGGTATTGTCGTCTTTATAACTAATTCTGATGGCAGGTTTTGCGCATGTTGTGCCACTGCGCGCGTTTGCATTGTGAAGGTTTCCGGTTGCCGTGTTGCAATCATCTGTTAGGGACTTACGCTATATTGTTAGGTAATAATTGTGACCTTGAGGACGAATTGGTGACTGGGTTTGCGGAGGTAATCCACAGATGATGCAAATTCCTCCCGGTCTTGCGCATGGACTCTGATACTCGGAAACACGGCGGATAATGAACGATTTCTATTCTGTTCCAAATCACGCAGTCAACTCAGTAATTTTACATCGCAATTAACGTTCAACTATAAGTATTCAAGCGCTACTTTTCTTAGACGTGGCGTGCTTGGCACTATGGTCTCTAATTCTTTTTAGTTTCCGTGTATGTGGTTCGCAGATCTATGTACCGTATCCAATGTGACTGGCAAAATTGCGAAGCTTGTTGTCAAGACAAAAGAATTACAAATTCTGTGCTTTGTGATACCCGAAGGATCGGGGTCAATGTCCAGCTTGGGGTCGAAATGCAGCAGATGAAATCATTTCGCTCGATGCTGCCAGACTCTTAAATTGAATGCACTCAGTCGTGATACAACACCCTCCGATTCTGAACATTCAAGCAATAACGTGTCTACGTGCGTCTACGCAAGGTTTTGCTTGAGGAAGAAATCATGCGCTTCCAGTTAGACACCGGTGGTACCATCAACATAATACCGGCGAAGCGGTGTTTGGGAATTCATGCGTGATCAAATCAAGTCTTCTTGCGTACGTGGGACTGCTCCAAGGTCCATCCGAAGTGTATGGACACGATCAAAGTGATAACTCCCAAAGACGGATTCTAACATCAGCTGGATTTCATGGTCATGGAGAAAGATCTCACGCCGATTCTCTTTATGGGTTCAATTTTTGTGTTTTGGCTTCGTCTATTTCAACCATACTCGTTTTGTGCACACGTGTCAAGTGGAGACAAATGTTTGTTAGCAGTATCCGTCCGTGTTTAGCCCAGGTTTGGGGAGGTTTGAAGGTTCCGCTATTTGTCAATAGATCCATCAATACGACCGACTGCTCTGTCGGTTGGAATGGTTCCGTTTGCTTGACGTGACAAATGTGCCACCGAATCAAGTAACTAAATGTAATTGGGCGTAATAGCTAAGGTCGAGGAGCCGATGGACTGAATTAGCTAAGTAGCGATTGTTACGAAAGAGTAGGTGGTTTGAGACTGTGTATAGTTCCTAACCCATTGAATGATGATCCACACAGGGAACACTATGCGCTGCCAGCGTTAGGTGTCCTGCCTTGTTTGGCTAAGACAAAGTACTTCACCAAGGTCCATCTATCATCGGCATTTAGACACGTGGTCCTGGATGAGGAATCCATTTTTCTGACGACGTTTTCACACCATTCGGGTGTTTTCGCTGGCTACGTTTAGTGTTAGGTTTGAAGCTCTCAAGCGAAATTTTTCAGAAGCGGCTACTGCAAGCTGTTGGCGATCTAGAAGGTTCAATATGTGTAGCAGAAGGTGTGCTGATTTACGGTCCAAACGATCAGGAACATGACGCCAATCTGCAACAAATCTTGCAACGTTGCGAGCAAACTAACATTTAGCTCAAAAGCAAGCAGGTTGAGCTCCGGAAATCGGAAGTGATTTTCCATGGGCACATTCTGACATCTGAGGGAATAAAGATTGTTCCCGAGAAAATCAATGCAGTGCAGGATACGCCACAGCCTAAGGACGGCAAGGCACTTATTCGCTTACACGGCCGTTTATTACCAAGGCTAGCTGAACTCATGACGCCCATTCGGAGACTGACATACAAGGGTGTACAGTGGAGTTTGAGAAAAGAGCAGGAGGCCGACTTTACAATCATCAAACACCTCATCAGCTGTGCACCTGTACTCCGCTAGTATGACCCAGCTCTGCTTTTGGAGATGCAAAGTGATAGCAGTCAGAGCGGAATAGTCGCCGTTCTCATGTAGGATGTTAAGCCCTTGGATTTTTGCATTCGAGCGGTCACAGTGGCTGAACAGCGCTATGCACGGATGGAAAAGTAGGTGCTCGCTGTTGTCTATGTGATGAAGTGATTCAACGATTACCCCTTTGGGAGGAAGATTACCGTGTGGACTGAATATAAACCGCTCGTGTCTATAACCAGCAAATAATAACTAGTGTCCCTCGACGTCATGGAAGAATGCATATCCCGCTCCAAAAATATGACATGGACCTTCTGTAAGCCTCGTGGATGCGGACGTTCATCGTGGATGCTCTGTCGAGAGCTGTTCTTCCGATAGTCGAACACCAACAAGAATAAAGCGATGCAATAAACCTGGTACGACATCTGGGGTTAACTGAAGAGCCCTTGAGAGAAATAAGACGTCATACGGAGGCGCACGCGACATGCGCGGAGTTGCAAGACATGATTTTGATTGGAGCACCACACACAAAAGATAAAGTTCCAAAGGAGGTAAAGCTATTCTTCAACTTTCGGGACGAACTCACGGTGTATGACGGTTCGCTATCCAAATGAAATCGCGTTTTGCTCCCACCATTGTTTGTGTGAATTGCCGGACTAAACTGCTGGTAAGTTCTGTCACACGTGTGGTTGGTACCTTGCCCTCTTACCGATAAACATTCATTCTCAGCTGTTTTCTTTCTACTATAATGCGTTATGACAGATGCCGTCCCATCTCACTCATGGTCCATACCGTGTTAGCTCTGAACTTGTTTCAGGTGTATCTTTGCCTGAGGAACAAATTAAGGGGATATGTTCGATGTATTCAAACACATGTGCATGGTGTTGGAAGCTAAAGATGATTCATATGAACTATGGGCACAAGGGGATGAAGCCGGTAGGGTTGGTGATTCCGAGACTGTCCCGTAAGTGCGTCACTGTGCACACTGAGCTGTAAGGTGCATCAGTTGGTGAAATAAGGTCCCATCTAAAACCCGGTGTCACCGTTTCAAAGAACTGAAAGCAACCGACACACGCGCACCATAGTGGATGTAGTAAATTTTGGCCGCTGTCGAACTGATCTGCCTTTTTGTCATTTGTACTGTAAGGGTCACTTATATGTTATAGGCGCGACTGAGTACTATTGAGAAAGAGGAGAGAAGGTGTTCAGTCAGACGCATTAGGTAGTTGTAAACGGATTTGGATTCTACTCATATTTGCTACGAAATCGCCAATTGCCATCACCAATGATGATACCACAACCGGTATAGAAATGTTTGCACGCAAATGGCCGAACTTAACGAGTTCCGTGGATCCACGTATTACTTTACCTGACCTTTTGGCTGATTCTGCATCACTTATTGTTCCCAGTTCTTTAATCTCTCTTATACATTCAAACTGCCAATCACTTCAAAAGCCCATTTGGTATCCGTTGTACCAAACGTGCACTATTAACTATTTTATGCGATCTCGTTGTAAAAACTGATCAGTCCACTCAGTTGGACTGCGCTTCGCACTTGCACGAAATAAACCGTTTATTTTAGTTTGTTTATTTTATTTAACTGTTGCATAGCAAACGCGAGCTACCAGTATGCCGAGCTATTCGTAAATCTGAATTTATTGTGATATTACAGATAATTACTACACTCGCATTAGCCTGAGGATTAATCCCATCACGATATGAACAATGAGCTATGATTTATAAAGAGGAAAAAAGCAGGTGTTTGACATGTCCCGTAGTATGGTTAGAGTTAGGAAAGATAAATCAAGGGATAATGGAATCGTCGTTTCGGGCGATTACAGATTTAACTATACTGTTGTATAGAGGGTTTGAAATTAAAATGTGCGCACACAAAGCCACAAGTGGAGTGGTTATTGAGCACGTAATAAGCGAGAAAAAATAAAACTACCAAGGACAACGCTTACTCGTGTGTAGCTATCTCGAGTCGATGGGATACAGAAATCCAGTTTCTACAGTATTAGCGTTTATCAAACTGTGTGCAAGGGGTTTGGAGTGACTCATTCTCGAGCGGGGTTATGGCACTGTCCACTGTCTGTTGTGCATTAGTGCCAGCATCTGGTGGTCATCGGCTATAGCAGGTAGTGCAAAGATGACAGAGTAATTTCAAGGCGTTTTTTGAAAAGGGATAGGATGGGTGTATTAATTAAATGTTCCAGGATGGCGTTCCAAGGCTGTGACACTCGAAGGGAGAAAATGTTTCGCCGACCTTCCAGTCAGCTGTACTACATGACCAGCTTAAACTCTTAGGGGGGTGTTTTAACTGAGTATCAGAAGGCAATGTCATGGGTGGTTTGGGTTTCTCAGGATCTGGTGCACCATTATGAGATGGCCCCTTAGACGCCGATAACGACCACTGTATATTTTGAGATTCTTCAGCTATAGTACGCCATACCACTAGATCATCAGCAACTAGCAAACAGTTAGTAGATAGCACACTCGCGAGCTCATTTATAAAAATCAGGAACAGACGGGTTCCAAGTACCGAGCCTTGAGTTACGCCGCAATGAACATCAATGGATTCCGATAGGTTGCTTCGAACCCTCACATGCAGGTGACATTGCACGAGAAAGTCTTCCATCCAACCCAGAACAGGATCACCGATTCCATATTTCTGAATATTTTTGCATTAGAATGCGATGGTCGAATGCCTTAGAGAAATCCAGGTAGGCCGCATCGACTGCTACAACAGCGTCCACAGATTCCGGCAAGTTTGCACGAGCAATCAAGAGATTAGTTGTAGAGGAGCGAGTTTGGCGAAATCCATGCTGTTCCGGAACGAGAATTTGGTTGTTCTCCAGCTACACCATCCAAAGCCTCAACTTCAATGGACTCCATAACCTTGGAGATCACAGGAGTTAGTGTTATCGGGCGATAGTTTGTTGGTTCAGCACGGCTACCACTTTTGTAAATAGGAGTGATGCTTCCGTGCTTCCACATCGTGGGGACGTGTATCTCGTTCATACATCGTTGAAAGAAAATTGCTAATGGTCCAGCCAAACTCATGGCAGCTACTTTCAACGCCTTCGAGCGAACGCTGTCCGCACCCAAGGAGATGAATTCGCGGAGAGGCATCAGCCTATTCAGTACAGCTGCGGAGATAAACGATATGTGATTAAGCTCTGATGGCAGCGTAATCTGCTTAGGCAGGATGTATGATTATTGAACTCTTTGGAAGGTACGGCAAAATTGTTGTCCAAGGACGTTGGCCGCCTCCTGTGTGGTTTGAGCTAACCCGCATGCTGTGTGCAGGGCAGATATACCGCGCTTAACACGGCACAAATAGTTTACGTGTCTGTATAGCAGTTTGGGATTAAGGCAAAACTGGTCCACTAGACCTTGTTAGTTCCCCAGTTTATCCTCCCGGACGAGTTTGTCACAGTGGTTCCCTTTGTGTTGTGTAGACGTCCCAGGTATCGTCATTCGGGGAGACTATGTATGTGCGCCATGCCAAGTCCCTTAATGCCATACATTTACATGTCCAGCATCATACGAAAGACTTCATCATTTAGGCCGGTAGAGTTTGGTTCCAGATGTCCTTGCCACGAGCCTGTTATATATGTTGATGAATTCTCCGCAGGCCACCTTAGGGGCCAATTCGGCTAAGAACGACCAGTTTGTTGCATCAATGGGTTCGGACAGATCATCACAGTTTGTTACGACATGATATTCCAAGGCATGCTCGTTAGGATAATCCGCGTAGCACATGTAATGAAACACTAGCGTCGGATGATCACTGAGGTCCAGAGGAGTATCGGTTATCCCTCTCTCCAGCATCAGTTCTACATTAGTGAATATTCTGTCCAATATGGATGGCCTGTTAGTTCCTCTGAACCTGGTGGGCGAAGTGACGTGGCCATAAAGCGAAAATCTGAGACAAGCTCTTGCAGGTCTGCTTTGAATTGCTCCCCTGGTGTGGCCTGGGATTTTAGAGCATGTAAGTTGAAATCGCCTGCGACTAGAACGTGACTGTACTTCCTGTTCATTAGCTGGCTCAATGCAGCCACCGAGTTGCAGTCCATCTCAGGTGTAGACGTTGGTGGGCGGTAAACGACAACCAATAGGGCAAGATCGTGCCATTTCAGCCGGAAATTACGCCAAATGAAGTCAGGTACATCGGTTTCCGAATCGTTTACGGGTTCGCATTGCATGCTGTTACAAAAGTAGAGAGCTACTCCACCACCTTTGCTGCCTCGATCCTTCCGGACAACGGACATTCCGTTTAGCTCCATTTCGGCATCCGTTATCTCACAGCACAACCACATTTCGGTGAGAGCGATGAGGTCCTAAGCTGCTGCCGCGTATCGAAGTCTTAATTCAGCTGATTTACTGAGTAGATCTTGGGCATCTGCGCACATACGTGAGAGATTCTTGGAAATTAAAGTGTGTTAGATTAGATGGATGAAGCAAGTGAGTTTAAGCCGAGTAATAAAGGGTCAGCGATTAATCGTTTTATGGAGGGGTTGCAGAATTTCACGACAAATTTAGTATATATCCAAGTATCAGTTGCCCCGGATCCCGGTGTTTGATTGAGCTCTGCTGTGTCCCACTGGATATTATGGCTACTGCTGAAACCGTCCCCGAGTCGGGTCCTCCAGTTGGCGTTTTCATTGAGAGTTGCACCTCCACTGAGTTGTCATTAGAAGGTGGTGGTATTCCCGTTGCTTTCAGACGAATTTCTGTTGGCAATCTGCTACAGAATTTAGCCCATTTCTTTAGTAGAGTTTGTGCCGTTAGTTCTGACTGCAGCACAAGTTGTAACAGCCTAGGAACAAACCCCTTTTAGTTCGGTGGTACGGGGCTCATTGTCAACAAGGTGACCACGATATTTTCGTGAGAAAGAGCCTCCCGGATTTAATGCCATTGCTCGCCGTCGTGCATCTGAACCTCGTCCGAAGAAGAATCTGTGAGCTGAAGGACATCGTGCGCAAGCACAGTTTTCCTATCTTTTCATTTTCGTACCTCTCTCTGTTAGCGGGACCCCGTTGTTTCCACGGGATTTCAGGTAGTATGCGCAATCCACTTGAGTCGTTGCGGAGACGATTCGCAGACAGCAAAACGGTCTCTGTCTCGTGCGCCGAGTTTAGTGTTTCCCGAAGTAACCGGGGATCACTTTAGTGCAACCTGTTCGGGTGGCGCGAGATTCTTTTTAATATCGTGGGATTAGCATGGACACTGATCGACGTACAGATGGCACTCCATTGATTTCGATCGTCTGTCAGCCTACGCTTAATTGTAGTGAATTTGGATTCGGGGACATTTATGCACAAAAGGTTTAAAGCACCATGGTTGCGCCTAGTGGCTACTGGTTTGGAGTTGGTCCTTAGTACCCGGTGTTTTTGGTGCATGTATGAATGGCAGTGATGGGGCCATCCAAGCTGTGACACTTGAGCTTTCTCTAGTCCGGGCACAAAAGTTACCGGTGCTGGATCCGGTGTTTGCTCTGCGGAAACCGATGCGTACGTTGCCGGGTTGTTCACTTTGGCTTGTTGACTGTAGTTAACAGTCTTCTGGGTGGCGAAGAAACCACTAGGTGCAACACACTGCACAGAAGTTGAGGCAAGCGCGCTGCATGCAATGCTTTTATTTATAGGCGAGAGAGAGAATGGCGTTGATACTGCTGGATGCTGAGTCCTTGGTGTTAGGTTGGGACGCCTGGCTCTGTTCTTCGGCCTGACTAGGGAATTCGGAGTGTTATTTTCCCATATAAGTGCAGGTCCGTTTCCTCCCATGGGTGTAACCCTGGCGCTCACCAGTTGCTCGACCGCTTCTGTTCGTCTTTCACACCACTACAGTAGCACAGCTAGACAGCTAACAACTGCGATAGAATTGCATAATTGGTAGAACCAAAAGGCCTCTGCCGTGTTAGCGTACTGTTTTGTTTTTGTCTGTCCCGTCCCAAGTCATGTAGTTTGATAGGATTACAAACAAATGGTACACACCAGACCATTTTGTACCAGTTTACCATATGATTTGCATTTGCTCTTCATACGAGACAGATTCGCAGTAGGCTTGCTGTTTTACGTTCACACGTTTGTCACTTCATCTCCCCGCCTCAAGCTAGGCGTGAGTTAGCGTGGCACGCTGGCTGTCACCAGTGTTCCCTTCTACACACACGTTGAAGTGTTGGTCGTTTGAGCGATTGATGTCAGGTCCGTTTGGTTTGGGACCCAGTAAATGAAATTACACAGCGATGAAACCAGATAGAGACATCAAGAATTCCTTCACGGATGCGTTGAGGAACGCTGTATTGGAGTAAGTTTGGGCTCTTAAGACTGTCTAGTGAATTCTCCACCGAATGGTAGTACACCGAAGGGCAATGGGCATAAAGTGAATGAGTTATCCACTTTCTTCAGTCGCGGATGAAAAGCAAGTCAGTTAATGATGGTTATAACTTTAGTGGTATAAGATACTTCCACGTGTGATAGATAACTGTTTTGCGCTGGTAACGCCAGTTCGAACGAGCGTGCGGTGACTACGCTGCGAGAAGATAGAGAAGTTAGAAACGATTATTCCAAATGAACCGCTGGAACGCACCTCATGTCTAAGGCACCGTATAATTGATATATTTGCAACTCGAAGCATAGTAAAATAGCTTCATTAAAGGCCAATACGCCGTATATTCCCACAAGTTTTGCTATCACCCACTGACAGTACCATTGTGCGATGTGGTGCACAATCAACGACAGACTGCCCCCTGATTGACCGCGTTGTTGCTTGCAGATATTAAACACTGGAAACTCGTGAAGCCCATTCCTTGCTTTCACCCGCTTTTGTACCTTGTGGCCGTGAAAAAGCACCCGCATTCCGTAATGGAGCTGGGCCGAGGAGAACAGTCTGGTCTAGGTGACTAGCCGATCATTCACGTATGCACTGGATGTCCTTTACATATGACTGATGCATCAAATGCGCTGCCAGACGCCTGTGGGCACTGCATTGTGTTGGCACTAGTTTACACGTGATACTGTTGCAGCTGAAGCAGTAATCTCCAGAAGACATAAAGCTCAGCCGAGTTTATCACTTCTATTAACAATGGTAGCGTGGTATCCGTGTAGACCATGGATACAAAAAGATGTACACAACCTGTTTTGAGCACACTGCGGCCCTGCAGTGTACGTCCAGTCCGAACTTCTCTCATACTGGGAACAACAAGCCCAGTAGGGCGCTATAGGTTTATGGAGTTGTAATGTCTAATAAGCAATTGGTCGGCAGTTGGATGGTCATCCCACAACCGCCTAGTAACAAGATGAATCGAAGGCGATTGGTAGCCAGTACAGACTGAGGGGAGTAGGATTAGTAGTGCCGGAGAGAAAGCATAACTCCAATAATCGGATAAGGTAATCAAAGCGGCGCCGTGGACCTCCTATCCTTCGACGACCTACTATTCCAGTATTGGCATATGCCTGTACCGGCACTCACCATTCCATCCAGTGAGGCTGGATTTTACCGTGGTGCGATGGTTTGTGTGCCTCAGCGATCCATTGAGCTTCGCTGGGTGGTGCTTTTGCACCTTCATAGCCACTCATACCAGATTGGTCAACGGTTAGAGGCCAGACAAACTCAGCCTCCTGGTCCTCCATGTTGGAGGTTGGAATGAGGTGGCTCCTTATTCCTTAAAACGGACTCCTTGTAGCCCAACGCAAAACCCGCTGCCTTGCGGTAAGGTTTCTGAACCAAAGGCTCTGGTTGAGAACACTAATCGTTCTCCTGTCTAGGCCTGGGCGACCTGACAGTATCCTGCCCACGCAATGCAATGAATCTCACTTCAACCAAATTTCTGACGCTCTGGCCACCGCAGATAATAATCAATGGTGTCCTGTCTGCTGCATCGAGCAGGGTGGATAGGGGTTTGGATGCTAATGCTCAAGCCTTATCATCTTCTTATTCCCCCTCTTACGCATTTCCTCTCTTACTGTCTCGTTCCAGCTGCACTTTTATCCCCCTGTTTTCAACCCCCCAATTCTTGGCCCTCCCCCACCTTCATTTGCTAGGTTTTTACCTTGTAGCTTCAAATCACATGTGAACGCGGAGCGTCATTCCCGTTCTGTCGACAAACTCATGTCCAACCAAGCGGCTAAGCCCAGTTCATGGACTTCCATTTGGAGCCCTCGATCCTCCTTCAGATTGGCATGCCTCAATGTACGTACATTGCTACAAATCGGTCAACAGGCAGCACTTGCCCGAACATCAGAGACCCTCTCCATCGATATCTGCTGCTTATCGGAGACCAGCCTGCAAGACTCGAACTCTGTGCTCACTCTGCGATCCCCTTATGGTGGCACCAGCAGCACTTTCTCATTGTGCCTATCCGGTGACCATGCAGCTTCGAGCACCGGCCAAACCGGTGTTGGCATTGCCCTGAGTCCCCGGGCTGAAACTGCTCTGGTTGACTGGATTCCAACCAGTAGCCGGTTGTGTGCGGTTCGATTGTTTGGCCCGTTTAAAGCTTCGATGTCGCGCGGGACTAACAGGTGTCTATTCGTCGTCGCTGCCTATGCACCCACAAACATTAGCGATGATTCGGTAAAAGACGACTTCTATCGTCAATTGAACGAGCTTCTTCGCCACAGAAGAAGCTCGGACGCTGTTGTGCTGGCTGAGGATCTGAACCCTCAAGTTGGAAAATTATCCACTGCTGAACTGCATCTGGGCGGCCAACATGGTGTAGGCTCCCGTAATGATAACGGTGAGCGGTTACTTCATTTGTGTGAAGATGCTCGCTTATTTCTTGCAAGCACTAATTTCAGACACAGCACCCGCCGGAGGGTGACTTGGCACCTACCAGCCTCGAACCAGCTATGGAGTAAATCGATCATATTGCGATAAGTTACCGATGGAGAGGCTGCGTCCAGAACGGTCGCTCGATTTGGAGCACACTTGTGAACATCAGCCATGCAATTGCATGTGCTGATATGCGGATGTGTTTTGACGGACGCCCAAGACGAAGTTGTGAGCGAATTGACACCAGCCAACTGGCGAAACTAGCTGTTCTGAATGCCTATCAAAGTACGCTGTCATGCGAGTTGTGTAAGCACTCACCGGATGCAGTTGAAGCTCACGGGTCTCATCTTCACCAGTTCTTACTAGCAGCAGGCTAATCCTCATGTGGTAAGTCTAATCGCCAACATGGACATTGGGTCTCTTCGCAGTCTCGGGAACTTATCTATGCTCGCCGGCATATTCCGGCCAGAAGCGAACACAATGAAACTCGCAAAGGGCTACGGGCAAAACTCCATGCTATCGTGAAGAGAGACCGCGAATCCTAGTGGCCTCATCGTGCATCAGAGATGGAAATGACCGCTACCCATGGTAACCATCGCAAGTTATTCCGGCTGATACGAGAAACGGGCAGCAGGAGACCTGGTGTTAGTGAAACTATACGTGACGAGAGTGGACACCCTATCCACAACTTGTCGAAACGCTTGAAGCTTTGGGCTGAGTACTTTGAAAGACAATTTAATCGGTTGGAATTGTTAGATTTCTCGCCGACCACTGGTCGCCCTGCTCCGTGGACTGTCCATTTGGATCCACTCTCTCACTCAGAAGTCGAATGTGCGATCGCACTGTTAAAGTTAAATGAAGCCGCGGGACCAGCATACCAACCAATAGCCTTCCTCGAATTCGGGGGACCTGCTCTTGTGGATGATTTATACGAGTTACTAGTGAGACTGTGGGAGCAGGAAACTGTCCCACCCGACTGGAGCCGCTCCTTCATAGTCTCAATTTTCAAGGGAGGCTCACGATCGGAATGCGGCAACCATAGAGGAATCAGTCTGATCTCCATCGCCTCCAAATTGGTTGTCTCTGTCATCCTTCACAGACTGACTGGCACTTGTGAAAGCCCCATTCGTAAAGCACAAACCGGGTTTCGTCGAGTTCGTGGCTGCATTGACCACATCTTCACTTTGCGTCAGTTGTTCGTGCACCGTCACACTTATTGGCGGCCCACCGTTGTCGTGTTCCTCGATATCAAAGGTGCATTCGATTTGGTGGATAGACATGCACTTTGGGACTGTCTACTCAGGAAAGGTGTCTTTGAGAAATATGTAAATATTATCCGATCATTATGCGCGCGTAGTTCGGGCCTAATGAAGGCTAACGGCAAGCTGTCGTCGCCCATTAATATCTCCAGCGGTGTGAGATAGGCATGCCCGCTGTCACCTTTCCTCTTCAACTTCGCTATCGACGAAGTCATGGAAATTGCGTTCACGGGACACGACATAGAACTTGTGAATCTGCTCCCAGGAGAACGACTTCTTGACTTAGAGTATGCT
This sequence comes from Dicrocoelium dendriticum, assembly GCA_944474145.2. Lineage (NCBI taxonomy): Eukaryota > Metazoa > Platyhelminthes > Trematoda > Plagiorchiida > Dicrocoeliidae > Dicrocoelium > Dicrocoelium dendriticum. The sequence goes on along the minus strand of OX104068.1, from coordinate 91,531,200 downwards.
GACGACATTGCCCTAATCTGTGACAGCTCCCAGACGTGCCAAGCGACATTAGACAGATTAGCACTGGCTGTCAGCCGCTTCGGGCTTTACTTGGCACCATCGAAGTTCAAAGCGTACCTGCAAGATTGGCCTGGACTGTGTCCTTCGCTGACCCTTGGTGGGGATCAGCTAGAAGTCGTTCAAAAATTCAACTACCTGGGAAGTTGTATCAGTGCCCGTGGGATTGAAGATGTGATCACGAATCGTATAGCAAAAGCTCGGGGCGCTTTTGCTAATCTTCGCCACTTATGGCGCCGGCGCGACATCACTCTCGCCCTGAAGGGTAGAGTGTACAATGCAGCGGTACCTCCGACCCTACTGTATGGTTGTGAATCCTGGCTCCTTAGATCAGTGAACATACAGAGGCTAGGTACGTTCGACCACCGGTGACTTCGCAATTTAGTTCACATCTGGTGGGAACACCGCGTGAGCAACGAGCGTGTTCGACGCCTTGTTTATGACACAGGAAAAGGAAATGAACCGCTCAACACCGTTATTTTACGTACCAGGCTCCGATAGCTCGGCCACGTGTTACGCATGCCAGGTTACCGACTCCAGCGACGTGCATTATTTACGCGCCGTGGGTGTGGATGGAAGAAGAGGAGAGGTGGCTAAGCGATGACTTGGTCCAGAGGAATGAAGGCCCTCACTTTTGAGATGGCCTCGGTTGGAGCGTCTCGGCTCCGTGGTTGGGGTCCGAAAGACGATGAACACGTTTGGTTGGACACACTTGCTGATATGGCTAGGAGCCGATCTCAGTGGCGTTCGTGCTGTGATTTTCTTTGTCCCACCCCATCCCTCTTGTCCTCACCCTCCAAGCACGATCTCATTATTTAGATTTATATAATTTCGCATAGGAAATTACTTTGTTAGCCGCATAGTATCCGACAGATAGCTTACCGGGACGATGCCCATCCATTACCGGTAGCTCAGCTGGCTTGTACCTGTTGCAGTTTATTCCCTTTTTTCTTTTAGGTATTGCGGCACAGTAGCTGAGATGTTCCCCACCTCTAGCTAACGTGTATAGTATGTTTGTGTGTGTGTACTCACCATTGCCGATGACATCTTGGAACAAGTCTTCTGCTACCCTTATCTAGGTAGCTGCATCACTGCTGGCGGCTGTGTTGGAGATCACGTCTCACAACGGATCACAAAGGCCTCTCTTGCATTCATCAGACTGAAACACATATGGCGTCAGTCTCAAGTTGAACGACAGTGTGTATATTGCCTTTGTCTGCGCGGTCCTCTTGTTTGGCTGTGAGATCTGGTATATCGGTTTGGTAGACATAAAATGATTGTCAGTTTTTGACAAATTTTGTGTGTAAGCTTGCTCACATGTGGTGGTAACATCAATTAGACAACACAGCAATCCGAGACTGAGTGCTCGAAGCAAATTTTACATGCAACCAAAAAATTATTCTCCAAAATGCATGTGTTAGGTTGGCCACGTATTGCGCATGCCAGCCTGTCGCCTTCCCTTTCCAGCATTATATGCACTTTCCGGAAGGGATTGGGAAACGTGCAGCGGTGGGCAACAAATGACGTTGAGAAGAAACATGAGGAAGGCAGTTTTAATCTTAGTGTCTGTCGGACCGTTCCGCTACCCAGGATGAGGACGAAGCGACTCGGACTCCTAGTTGCTAAAATGGTTGGATGAAATGGCACACAAGAGACATCAGTAGCGGCAGCCCTGTACAACTGCATCATCTATTAGTTGGTGTTTAATCGAACATAACAAGTCAAAAACAAATCTTAAAATGGCTTGTGTAAAAGTCAACAGGATCATTTTCTGATATCGTATATCGTTTTTCCCTTTTTTCCATGGTTCATATATATATATATATATATATATATATGTTCGCGGAGGGCTAAAGTTTTAAGGTCAGGAGTTTGTCGGATGATCAGTTAGCGCAGCTTCCCGCGTCAGTGATAAACCTGAGTCACCGTGGCGCGCCCGTCGTCAGCGATGATCTCTTATAAGCACACGTTGCAGTCCCGATCGGTTGATCCATCGATGTTAGGCCCGACTGGTTTTGTCCCAATAAATGAATCTAAGCACAACACTGAACACAGATTAAGAGACCACAAATTCCTTCACAGATGCGTTGAGAAACGCCCGATTGTAATAAGCTTAGGCTTTCGGACTGCCTTGAGAAGATTGTACCGAATAGTGTTACACAGAAGGACACTGGGTGCAAGGTGAATGAGTTATCTGCTTGTATTCAATCCCGGATGACAGTCAAATCCGTTAACGATGGTTAGGACTTTAGTGGTAAAACGTAATTTCACGAATGATGGATCACTGTATAGAGTTGGTAAATACGATTCGGATGAGCTTACGTGACTACGCTGCGAGAAGATAGAGAGAAGATATAGAGGATTATTCCAAATGACCCGCGAGCACACGCGTCAAGCGGGTAATAGAATCGTATAGCATGGAAGTGCGGGCGAAACCTTTCGAGGGAATATCTTGCATGGAAGCAGGTCCTCTGGGGACGGTTCCACTACTGGGATATTAATTTACCCGAATTTTTGTGTAAATCTCTAGCTGTTGTTGTTCCCGGATTTCAATTTCGTTAATATCTTAAACCTGCCAATTATTTTAGTATCCGTTTTGAATGCCTACAATGAAGCGTGAACAATTGCTTATTTTGTGCAATCTTGCTGTGCATATTGATCAGACCACATAGTCGGACTGTACCTCACATCGCCGAGGCACACTTGCTAAAGCCCACTGTTATTCATCATTTGCTAGACTGACTTGCGGATGGATGCAATTGGCCGTATTTCATCTTGCTTTGCACTCAAGTTCTGACATTTGTCGAGATAGGAGAGAAGTGAAGGCAGGGCTCTCTTCCTAATCGCACTCCGACATCATTCAACAAGATGTTGAATGGAGAGCCCGGTATAACTCCCTCCAAGCTCTGTACTTCATGAGCTGTCTCATCGTTGGACTCCACAAGAAGCAGGTGACGGAGCTGGAGGTAAGTACTTGCACATCAGGACCAAACGATGAGGCCACCTGTTGGTCTGCGCCTATTCACTAGCCTTCACTGTAAATGTGTCAGATCTTCTTGCATGTTGGCACAGATACGATTTAACATGTCTGTCTCATGTGCGCGCGCCTAAAATCTCGCTTTACGCTTGACTCAGCGCATTCTTATCAAGGGATGACGCAGCGTGAATCCACAAGGTGCTTACCTCTCTTCTACATAAAAGCTGGGTAACTGTTCCTTCGGCGATTTTTTGGAGTTAATTGTCATGGGCTTGTTTAGAAACATGTCTACATCTGGTTTCACCATTCCAATCCTGACCATACCATTTTAAGTACTAATGTTGCCTTTATTATCTTTAATAATTCACTAATCCATTGAGCCGGTATTTTCAGACCATGTGTTTGAACTCACTGTTAGTGAATTAGCGGACTTAGCACCTGCAATGTTTCAGCACAGCCGTTAGATCATACCCCGGTTGCTGAACGTATGCATCCGTAGGAAAAAGCGTTGTCCATTCGCAGTGCGACCGCTAAGGGGAACAGCGATGAAAATGCACGCAAAGAACTCGAACATCCGACACCGCACATTAAATACCGGTCCCAAGTGATTACCAAATGTTGTATTGGGTGACAGAAACCGCACGTTCTTTATGCTGGTACCAAGCTCGTTGGTTAGTTACAGCGGGGAAAATGTTAACGCAAAACCACCACCACATCGGTGGGAAATTAAAAAAACGAGAGCAAACGTTCAGAAATACACTGGGGGTGCAGTGATTGTTGATATAAGGCGTGAGAAAAGTAAAATATGGCCGCTCACTTGGGTCCATTTGATACATAACTCCTGTGGAGCAATATGCTTGGCGTAATCCATAATTGAGGACTTTAGTTAACAAAGTGTTGGGAGTTAAGAGCAACATCTAATCGTTTTTGAAAACGTCCAACGTAGAGGAGGATACCACTGAGTCTGAGTTGGCAACCCCGAAAGGAAACGTAATTACGTCGACACTCTAGACGGTTGTACTGTTCCTTCAATTTTAAGCAGTTTCCCCTGAGTTGCGTGTTGTAGCTAAGTTTCAGCAAGTGACAGCACACGTAGTTGGGGTCATTCAATATATGATACACTAATATGAGATGGCCGCGCAGCCCTCGATAGCGTCCTCTGAAAATTCCTAGCAACTTCACCCTTCGATGGTAATAGTGATATCGCAGGCCCTTTACATTCTTTGTGGCTCTTCGTTGTGGTGTCCCTAACACTTCTAGGTCGCGCTTCAACCAAGATTGCCAAGCTTGGATAGCGTATTCAACATGCTGGCGCACGTAGGAATTGTGCATCCTTGGGAAGTCTGTCGGGTCCAATCTCCCGAATGCCCTTCGCAGCATGCCGACATGAAGCTTGCCTCTTTTCGCAGCTACCCTAGCCAGTTTTGAACAGTTGCGGTTGCTCTGTACGAGCACACCTAAGTCACGTTCCTAGGAGCTGGTCTGCAATCCGTTTGTCCCAAGCAAATATGTGTACTTATGTCTATGGCGTAATTGCACAACACGCATTTGTCTGCGTTGAATGGTAGGGCGTTCTGAACTGATCAGTTCGACACTGTGTTAAGATCGTACTGGAGCCGTTCGCAGTCGTTCGGTCCTCTGATCCTTCGTCATATCTTGACATCATCTGCGGAAAACAGGAAATCGGAATCAATGAAGCTCGCCAGATCGTTAATGAACATCAAGAATAGACGAGGTCCAAGACGCAACCCTCGTGGCACACCACATACCACATCGATTGCATCGGACAATGAACCTCGAACTCTCAAATCTAGCCGTTTTTCGTGTAGAAAATTGCTAAACCAACTCAGGATTCGGTCGCCAGTGCCCTAGTTCCGAAGGTTCTGAAGAAGAATTCGATGGTCTAAGCAATCAAAGGCTTTTGTGTAGTCCATGTAGATGACATCATCATCAACAGCCTTAGTCCAGCTATTACGTGCAATTAATAGGTTAGTATTACATGGACGTATTTGACGACAGTCATGTTGCTCTGGGGCTATAAAGTTGTGGCTTTCCAGATATTTCATCAGCGCATCTGTGATGATTGATTCCATCACTTTAGATAGTACAGGAGGTAGTGTTATTTGACGGTAGTTGGTAGGATCTGTGCGGCTACCTCCTATATGCATTAGAGTGATGACCGCTTGCTTCTATACTGGTGGAATAAGGTTCTCTTTTAGACATCGCTGATAGAAAACAGCCAGGGTTTCTGCTAGATCACTAGCTACTGCCTGCAGAGCATTTGGTCGGATGTTGTAGACTCCAGGAGAGCTGTGGATACGCAAGGATAACAACTTCCATAACATGTCTTCTGCAGTGGAGGTGATGTTGTCCAAACCCGAAGGTGGAGTAATAGAAGCGAGGAGAATGTTTGGACTCGTTACCTGCTGGAATGTTTGGAAGTAATGAAGCCGTAGGTGATCAGCTGCTTCCATTACTGATCGTGTGCATCTATCAGCCGTGACTAGTGCCGAAATCCCTTGCTTTACCTTTCGAAGGCCGTTGACGTGCCTGTACAGAAGTTTGCGGTTCGTGCAGAATCGCTTCATAGACTCTTGCTGATGCGTGAGCTTGTCTTCGCGGATCAGTATGGCACAGAATTTACGATGTGTCACGTATGCAGTCCAGGTTTCGGCATTCGAGCAGTCCTGGTGATCTCGCCATGCCAAATCCATCCGGGACATACATTTACGTGTTCTGCTTCTCAAAAATGACTTATGTTTGTTTTTGGGTTGGAAGGACTTCTGATCCGACGCGTGCGCAACCAGTGTGCTATATGTCCTTGTAGAGGTTTCCCAGGCAACATCTGGGGGGAATTCTGTTAAGAAAGTTAAACATGTATCCTTAACAAGCGAAGTTAACACATTGTTGTGGGTGACAGTATGCACTTTATCATCCTCGTTTTCAGGATACTCCGCATAGCACATATACTCAAATAGTAGAGTGAAACTGTCACTACGACCAAGTGGTGTGCTTGTAACTATCTCGTCAACCATGTGTTCTTCGTTAGTGAGCACAAGATCCAGTATCAATGACTTGTTAGTAGTTCAAAATCTGGTGGGTGAGGTTGCGTAGTTGTACAGTGGGTGGCTAGCAATTAACTCTTGCAAGCCGGCTTCAAACCGCGTACCGTCGGTTGCTGGCGTTTCTATGTCGTGCATGTTAAAGTCTCCAGCGATAAGAATGTGGGTGTAGGACTTGTTCAAAGCAAACTGGAAAACGTGGTTCAGTTTGGAGTCCATTTCCGAAGTTGAGTTTGGTAGGCGATAAATCACGGCTAGTTGGCATGTGTCCTTGTTTCTCAACAATAAGCGACAACAAAGCGGATCAGAAGCGCGGATTTCCGGGTGGTCGATATCTTCACATCGGAGGTTTGTATTATAGTAAAGAATCTCACCACCACCCCTTCCGGTTCTATCGTTCT
>OX104068.1:91412718-91524210 GCA_944474145.2 Dicrocoelium dendriticum | reverse complement strand
TGACTCAGAATGTCTGGAACATTTGAAGTCGTTCTACACCAGCATACCGAGGTCACGTTCCTGAAAGACAATCTGCACATAATGCGCCCAAGCATATAGATGTCGATCTGTCAATGACGATGTGAACAGCTGGGCACTTGTCCACATTTAACAGCAGTGCGTTCCTCACCGACAAATTCTTGGATTCATCAGGGTTGCAGTGGAGTATGCGTGGTGGTGTACTACCTGGATAGCTCGTCAAAGCATAATGTCGTCCTCAGAGTGAAAAAATTTGTACGCTAATCCTGAATGCCACATCTTGTGATACCTAAAGCCGTTCACTGATACCCTGGCTGTGATTCCATCTACCACTTACCCAACTTGTCCTTGTCCCAAAACCTTCGTTTCTCTGCCTCACTGCATAGTAGGTTACCGATACTGGATTAATTACGTTTATTTTGCACTTTGAGAATGTGGATGACCTACATTCAATCACGTTTCAACTACTTTTCTTACTTCGGAACAAACCACTATCGTTTCACATAGTAACGCCCCTAGTGTCATCGGTGCACTTAGAGTGTTTCAATCTATCCACTGGGCTCATCACCGTTCACCACATATGAATTGACAATATTGTAGTTGTTGTGAATGGAGATCACACATTGAAACCATTTCATTTGATAGGCCTACTGTCCGTTTCCCCTTGTGTACATGGGCACACAATGCCATCGCTGTGTGTAATGTGCGGATTCTCACGCCCACTGCTCATGCTAGCCTCCCTTCTTTGATTGGTCCTGTGTAAGCCCGATTTAAGCCACAATGCACAGAGACGAGTTCATTCCTACATGCGTCTTGGAGCTATACTTGTTAGTTATTTTTGGATTACTGTTGTTGAAGCGTCTGTATCGGAAGCACCGATTATTGAGGCATTGTATATTAGTTGCTTTTAATTCATTGCCAATAGTACCGTATTCCAGTTCCGGTCTTGTTTTGTTGATCCCGGTGGAAACGCGTTAACAGGCTTCCAAGCGAATTGTCACACACCATTAATGCATAGCTTTCAGCAGATCTTTATGAAGGCTGATATTTAGCAGACCACTTAGTTAGACCGTGCCTCATACTGTCGATGGCCTTAGGGCCTGTGTCGGCTGTTCTACTATTAAACGACCGGCATCTGACCCGATAAGGATCGTCATAGAGCCTCACCAAAACTTATCATCAATGATCACGCTCCTAACCCTAGAGGCACTCACCTTCTTGCATGCGGACACACAAGGTCTTCTCAGCAAGTCAGGTCTCTGCGTCTTAGGACATAATTATGGTCACTGAAACATGGAGATAGCCGATACTGTGATTGCTCCGCTGGGTTTGATTTCCCCACTATACCATCATTCCGTTAGAGGAGGCGGAGTGCTCCTATATTACCGATTTGACCTGCATGTTGATATCATCGACGACCCAGATACACGAGTTGCTGATTCACTTTAGTGCCGTGTGCAGTTTAGACGTGGTGATGCGTGTAAACTAGCAATAGTTTACCGCCATACAATGTCCACACTGGGAATGGATCGCCACCTATCCTCTGCGATAAGGCGTGTCCTGGTACGGTCACACCATCACGTACTTCTACTGTGGGACCTCAAACTGCATGAGATAAAATTCCAGTTTCGCTGGCGAAGGATTCAAAGCAGACTCATAAGTAGTCGATGATATACCTTTGTACAACCATGTCTCCACACTCACCTGAATCAGAACGAGTGACACCATTTGTATTGGACCTTGTGCCCACAAACGAAAAACTAATGATCGATACCGTAACCAGAGATGCACCGCCTGGCCGCAGCGTTACACCTGCTACGCGGAGCATAATAGTGAGAACAGTGATGGAACCTACGTCGTCAACCATTACAACATCCTGTCTGATCTAGGTCGAGACATCGACTTGCCGAGCAGCCGCCCGGACGATGTTTGCCACCCACCACACTGGGCTAGTGGCAAATGCGTCGGAAAGCAGTCTTCCGCCCAAAGCAAACGAAATCTTTCCTGAGCTGCTGGACTAGAAAATGCATGGCCTTAAGGGATTCAGCCTGGCGCCCTTATAAAGCCTGTCCGAGTAAGCAAGTCTGGGATGCATACACATCTTAAAGAAGCCACTTCGTCAATTTGGTCCGGAAAGACAAACTCCGGCACCAACAAAACCGTGACGAAATTCAGTACTAATTCTAAGACGTTGAACGGGCAAGTCAACAAGCGCCAGAGAGTGCAGTGCGGGTTCCTAGTTCTACGTTTAGCAGATGATTTTGCCCTAACTACGTAAGAGGCGGCACATGCGCTTCGCCAACACTTCATCCGCACCTTCCACCCGATTCTGACACAGCTCTCTTTGCCCCCAGGTTTAAACCACGCATCTTTCACAACAGCAAACATGATGAAAAGAACAACATCTATGCGCGTGCACGGATCTTCTGACGTCCAGTTCTTTAACGATGTCTTGATAAAATGCAGGTCTCTACAATGTGGAAACATGGAATAGTCACTCCTATTTATATGAGTGGGTATCGTACGGAGACCTCAAACTACCGTCCAAGCAATCCTCCCAATGCTATCCAAATTTTAAAAGGTATTATCGCAGAGGCGCCCATAGCATACCTTGCGAGCAACAACATAGTTTCACAGTAGCACGGATTCCGCCGAAATCGATCTTGGGGCTAAACTGAGCAAGCTGGACAGAATCAGTCGATACCAGAGTAGGAGCCGAAGTCGTCTACCTGGACTTACCAAAAGCATTCCATCGCTAGCATCAGCGCATTCTTGCTAAAAAAGTTCGAAGCTAAGGAGTCAGTGACTTTGTGCAAGGTTGGATAATTCTTCATTCAACATCAGCTGAATGTGAGTCCGCAGCTCCATTTCTTACTCAATTAAAGTCCAGTGTGGTGTGCCCAAGAACCAGCACAGCGGCCACGTTTATCCCTAGTATCTATTACCTATCTTATATTGTACTGCAGTAGAAATTCTGACTACCTGCAGACGATGTCTTCCTGTGGCATCATAACAAGAATGTGGACCATTACGTGGCGCTGCAGAGATCGTGACAAGGACTACACGTGGTCATCCGAAAATCGGCTCCAGTTCAACATGGCAAGGCGTAAAGATATGAGCATACGCAATTATATATGCTAAGTCCCAAAAGTCTGGTCCCTCTACTCTCTTAACGCAAGGCAAAGGGTCCCTGCTTCAGGTGTGACAGAGTGCAATCCACTGCTAACTAGTAGATGTTGGTCTATCTCAAAATCTCTCACCCGTTCACATGGGTGTAGAACGACCGCATCCATGCATCTGGGTACATGTGTACTTGCCAGTCTCGTCCATTTTGAAAACGCTGGATGGCGCGGACGGTTGGGTTGGAGTCAACCTACGGCACGCCACAGGGAAAGTTCACCGATCCATACATACGGTGTGTCGGGCTGGTTGGAACGGAGACAGGCGTGCAAAATCGTAACTGCAGCGCCTCATTACCCGGTTATTAGGGTAGAATCGTGGTGGCGCTTCGACAAGCATAACTGGCATAAGCAAGTAGTGTGCAATAGGTGCTTAGTGTTAGCCCAGCTAATGACAGGACGCTTATTGGCAACGCTCTTGTAGACTGAAAGTAACCTCCAACAACCTATCTCAGCAACACAGACACTCCTTACAATTAGGCCTTGCAAATATGAAATGTGACCTTTTGAGGAGTCTTGGAAAGCTATACCGCATAAAGAATACTACCTGCCGCATAGCCTATTTTCCTGTCGCAGTATTGATCGCCGTTACAGGAAACAAGTGTGATTACGCTGCACAATTTGTTTCAGGCGGGACCACGAGCGTTCATTCCGACATATTCAATGATGAGGCAATATTCCATTAGCACAGAACTGAGAAGCTGCATTTCTAGACAATATCTGATCCTCGCGGATACTGAGAATCACGCATTGCACAAAGCGCCAAGGTCATTGGCTCGAAAAAATGAATGACATCGTGGGAGTGCAAAGCGCGCTTATGAAATACAGCGTGATAAAGTACCTTCTGTGGCTGCTAACTTAGCTTCTGTGTTTTCAAACGTTGCTGATCGGAAATAATTATTTCAGGTGTAGAATACGTTGCCGCAAACACTGCTACCTTATAACAATCCGATTTAAAGTGCTTATGATATCTGATGTGCCACCGTGAGCCATAGAAAATTCGGATTTGCATTTGTCACACGGAACATGCGAATCGTTGTCGCGTGTTGCCTTCTTAATGAATGGAAAATCGCTCTCCATAAGCGCCTCATCACGAAGCATAGCCAAGTCAGACCGCGGAAAGAAACGGTGTTGACAGCACCAAAGGAAAATGTATACCTCGAGCTCCCATTTAAGGGCAACACCGCTTCAACGACGGCAACAAAGCACTTAATGTCCGCCACTCATAGAACCTACTGCGCTGCAGATGCTGTGGTAATCAACAAAACCCGGAAATTGTCGCTACTTTCAGTAAAGGAACTGGAACTCATCAGCTACAAATCACACTGTACTTACCAATTTGATTACACCTGCGGCGTCAGGTAGACAGGCAAGAATGGGTGTTTTGAATTCCAAAATGAAGAAACACTTGGTTAAATGGGTTCAACGTCAGGTCAGCCATCGCTCGCCCAATATTCCGTGTGCACGCAAACCGCCAGCATCATTGATAAGCAGACATGTTTTATTGACCCGTTATCGGATTGACCCCGGCTCCGCATTTCCAAGACTATGTCATCCCAATCCAAGATTCTTGCGGTTAGAACAACGAAATGGAAAGACGAATATTGGCAGATGCTAGCATTTCATATTATTTCGTCAGTACCAAGACGATAACAGGGAAATCTTTTTATGTCTTATAGGGTGCAGTCAAGCCAATCAAATTTATCGTTGTGGTCATTGTTGTTGGGCTTAGGACCACGACAACCGCACGTTGACAACTAATTGCTTTTGGACACACAAAGCGTCTAACTCGGCTTATCGCGACGGCCTCGGCAAATCGCAAAAGGCGTGAATTAGGATGACGCAACAAGATCCGGAACGCCGATAAGGGATTTTTAACTCGGTGACGAGTCACCAAGCTGTGCCTGCCTATGGAGGACGCTGGCGGCTTACGCGAGTACGTATCGTCGGAGATGGATTGAGTAACTTCGCGCTGAACCCAGTTTGGTCAGTGTTCCTTCACTCTGGAATCTAAAGCCCGTTCGGTTCTGTCGATGTAAGTGATGCCGCAGTCACACACGAATTGGTAAACACAATGTGATTTGGCTCCGACGGGTTCATCTTCCTTTACTGAAGGTAACGGCAACTTTCGGGTTCTGTTGATAAGTACCGCCTCCGCAGCACAGTACGTATGCTGAATGGCCGAGACAATGCGTTTAATTGTCCTTCTTGCTGCGGTGTCACCCTTGAATGGTAGCTCGATGTACACCTTTTTCTTTGGGGCTGTCAACACCATTTCTTTGGGCGGTCTAATCTGGCTATGTTTGTCTATTAATCGTTTTGGGTAGCCATTCTCTATAAGCGTTTTAGTGATCAGCTCAAATTCCACAGGTAGGCAGTCGTTAGAACAGATACGTCTGGCCCGAGTGAATAATGGTTTTACCAGCGCGCGCTTGTGTGCCATCGGTGAGAAGCTAGTGAAGTGTAGGTATTGGCCGGACCACGTTGGCTTCCGGTATACAGATCGCTTAATCAGCCCATTATGCCTGCGACTCATGAGAATGTGGAGATACGGAAGACTCCCATTCTATTCGAATTCAGAAGTCATCTTCAGATTGGTGTGAACATTAGTAAGTTGGTCTACTAATTGTTCGATTTGCATCTTCGTGGAACCGAAAACAAGGATATCATCTACATATCGTTTGTAATACGACAGCTGAGAAATCTGTCCACTTAGTTTCCTCTCAAGCATCAGCATGAAAAAATCAGCCAGTAACGGTCCCAACGGACTACCCATAGCCACTTCATCAATGTGACTATATGAGGTGTCTTAGAATCAGAAAGCGACATTCTCCGTGCAAAGTAACAGGGACTGTCTAGTAAGACAGGCCCTGGCGGTTCACAGAGGCCGTGACTACAGGCCAGATAAGACCTGCCCTGTGTGTGTGCAGGAACAGTCACTTGCTGACCTACGGATACCCCGGTCTTAAGGCGATTGCCGCCGTTCACTTCACCGCATTTGATTTGTTGGTAACACCCTTGGAAAGGCATAAGATGATTTCTAATCATTGTATTGGCAGTGATGAGACAATATAAAATGCGCGCATGTAACAATGATCCTCTTCCCCTTGTTACTCAAACTATTAAAGGCAACTAACTGTTAAAATACAAAAAGTCGATTTCTCGGCGAGGTGAGAGACTGTGGTGGCATAGGGACAGATCAATGCTGACATGAATGAGTTTCCTAGGCCCGGTCACACATGCAGTTGTAGTGTCCCACTGATGGGAACCGAACTTTGGCGTAGTATGTGAACCGATGGTGTGCATTCATTTACACGGGACTTACACTGTGCGACCACATTTGGCAACACGTCAGGCCCTGGTTACCTCGCTCGCACTTCTTCATCCGGCCACGGTACGCGACCGCTATGCCACGTGAGGACAGGTTCTCAGCGCTTGTTGCAAGTGTCCAATCAGTTATGCACGTGGCCACCAGCTCCTTTCGCCACTTAGCCCCCTGCTTCGGTCGAGTGGTGGATCAGGTATCTGTCGCCGCAATGACACTGCAGTCCATTGTTGCTGACCCCGCGCGTACGTTCGGTCTGGGTCTGCGGAGTACAAGGCTTGCATGTATGATCTGCCGGCCGGTTCGATCAATCCGCCACACTTTCGATAGCTGCATTGAGCTTGTAGACCTCAGAATGTCCCGCACTGAGCATGTAGAATGTAGGTGAAAAAACCAGGATTTTCGTGTACTTTAGTGGATAAGGACTGCATTTTGTCCAGTTTGGTAGGAAAACCATGTTTAAAGGAAAGTGTAAGATGATTAAACAATTAGAGAGCGATTCTCCATTCCTTATGAAACCAACACGTGACAACGATTCGCATGTTCCGTGTGACAAACCCGAATCCGAATTTTCTATGGCTCACGGTGGCACATCAGATGACACAAAGCACTTTAACTCGGATCGTAAAAAGATAGCAGTGTTTGCACCAGCATATTCTACCCATGAAACAATTATTTATGATCAGCCACATTTGGAAACACAGGAGCCAAGTTAGAAGCCACAGAACATACCTTCTCTTATCACGCTGTATTTCACAAGCACGCGTCACACTACTACTACTACTACTACTACTAACTACTACTACTACTACTTCTACTTCTACCTGTCCTGTTTCCCTTCAACGGAGATAAACCGAGAAAAAATGAAAAATGAAATTCGTGTCACTATTCACAGATGCCGCTCTAAACCAGATGCATGGAGCCACTTGGAGCACGGTCACGGGGCCGTGCACCCCGTACCCTCCAGTAACGGCCAACTGCCTCCTGGAGGTAGTATAGACGAGGTAGTGGGTAATAGACAGGCAGGCACATTGTCAACATGCACATCAAGCGCAGCCACAACGCGGGTGTCAGGCAGCAGACTGAGAAATGTTTCAAGCGATTTTTGGATTTTCACTTGATGTGTAAGCTGGGACCCTGCTTCTTCCAATGTAGCTGTTACGGCCCCTTGTGGAATACCGTCTCGTAGCGACTCACGGCATCCACGTAATGATTGGAAAGTGAAGGAGCTGACAAAGGACTTTCCTTCTGCTCTCTACAATCCAATGAAGCACTTGAAATGACAATAGCAAATAAAATATTTCGAATAAAGCGTACGGATAAGCCGACTTAACTTCATTAAATGAGCGTATGAGATAAACCGGTTATCAACAAATCCGCGAAAAGTTCAAGGTGTCAAAAAATGATATTTAAAAAATTTGACTGACGTAATAAAGCGAATCTAACCACGACTAGCTTAACCGACGTGTGCAAGCTAATAGTAGATTATTCAGGTAGACATTATAATGAGGTAAAAAAGCGTTAAGATGGTGCAGTAAGCCAATCACCTGAAATAAAGAGACTAAGCACGTACGCATGTGGCTAATAAACCAATTAGAAGCGCGTGCAGCGTACCCACCAACGCTGCACCGGTTCTGTTTACGTTCACAGCAGGACCCGTCGTCGTTTCGATGCTGGTCCCGAGTGGCCTGCCTTGTGGCTCACTAGACCTGCCTGACTCAGACACTCGCGACTGCATGTGTTACAGCACAATGTGCTCGAGGTAGATGGAATATACCCCATCGGGGACTGTCGCTTCCGCAACTCTCGCTTCTTCACTGCATGTACGAGGACTTCCTTTTATACCTTGGCAACTGCCTTCGTGATCAGATTGCGCCATGCACGCCGAGCAACCGCTGTCGATTTCTATAACCTGCAATCAACATTACAACGGGACAGACGCACTTTGATCATGTCCTGATAAAGAAGCTCCAGTTTCACCACACACCGCTTTTCAACACACAGCTGACGGTATAATATCTTCTTCGGTATCCGCGTCGAATCCATACACCCACGCATGACCGAGCCACTTAGGTGTCTCAGCAAAGGTACGCAGTCCACTGCATACATTCCATTTCGGAGCAACACTTCCGTGTCTGCAACTCTGTCGCACCGACCGATGCGCAGAATCCGTCGCAGACACTGTTGATGAAACCGTCCACGTTTCGCTGCCTTATTGAAGAACGGACAGCACAATAGACTTACATACAAGCAGCTTCCAGCCGCCGGTAAGCTGGTGGTTGTTTCACGCTCGGTACTCAAGCTTCCTGAATGCCGCCGCTGTCTTTGATACGCGGATACGTAGCTCACTGTATCTGCTGGTCAGTTGAATCCACACTCACAATGTAGCGGAAGCGGGAGGTGGTTTCCAATACTTCATCACCAATGCTTATTTGCGGCACTATTGTAGATTGCACCTCCGGTGAAGGAACGTGATATTTCCGCCTGTCCAATGCCGGAATA
Organism: Dicrocoelium dendriticum; assembly: GCA_944474145.2. Taxonomy (NCBI): domain Eukaryota; kingdom Metazoa; phylum Platyhelminthes; class Trematoda; order Plagiorchiida; family Dicrocoeliidae; genus Dicrocoelium; species Dicrocoelium dendriticum. The sequence goes on along the minus strand of OX104068.1, from coordinate 91,515,186 downwards.
TAATACATAGATTTACGAAATATATGTACAATTTTGTCGGCACTATTTTGTGATCACTGCCACACTCAGCTCCACGTAGTACACGTGTCAGACGCATTTTACGCTGACGTACGATGACACAGTCAACAGGTGAGCGTGACCACTCCGTAGGTGCGCCCAAGTTGCTATCATTCGCACTCAGTGCAAACCGAGTGTTCGTGATCGTCAGGCCGTGAGTGGCACACAGTGAGAGCAGCCTGTCACCGTTCGCATTCGCTGAACCAATGCCATGCGGACCGAGCTGGGTCGCGCTGAGCGCCGCGATATTAACGCTGTAGCGCGCCAGTTCCATCGCGACCAGTGCAGTGCGTCGCTCAGGATGCTCATTCGCATTTCGGTTCAGTAGTGTGCGTACACTCCAGCACCCGATGTGGAGCGCTTTAAGCGGAGGCATACCATTGCGTTGGAGGGCAACCGTATGGGTGGTGAAGACCCGGATTGGAGGAAGTAGTGGATTAGGTGAAACGAGGACGAGGAGCATGTGCAGCGAAAGAAACAGGGATGCGCCAACAGTAGGATGGTTTCGCTTATCCACCCCGCTGTATACAGCAGATAATGTGGCTCTTCTCCTAAGGCCACTGCCCGACGGCTGATGCAGCATGGATTTATTGTTATTGCAGTAATCCATATTTTGGGGGTTAGATTAGGATACTGCTAGGGCATCCATACCTGACAGCAGAACTCGGGTTCTCAGCCAAAGCCTTTGATAAAGTGTACACCTGAAAGGCAGCGGGCCGAGCACCTTGATTCAGTGAACCGACTCACACTGAATTGTGTGTTCTGGCTCTTAGCTAGGAGAAGGGTGCAACCCAACTCCCACCCAGCGGCCGCCACGAGGAGTCCAGGAGAGGAGCCAAGAGCACAACATAAGCAGCAGCGGGTCGACGGTCTGTCAGGACCTCGCCACCACAAACCTCAGCGAACCATGGGCTCTCCCGCGATATATACATGGTTGGCGGCATCCGGTTTCGGATTTGCCTGTCACTGTGGCAAGCCACAGGACGCCTGCGCCTACAGACGGACCATGGGTGGCTTGCGCTGCACCACCCACAGCTCCAACCACACACACCATATCCAGTGTAAACCCGAAGGAATAAGACCGGGAGGCATGCGGATGGGAGCCACGTTTCATGAACGGAGCCGGCCCACACTCCTTCACAGGCAAACACAAGCACGCTGTATTTGGGGAATCAATCGCACACAAGGCGGTGGCTGGACCGTAGTCCGCTCCACACTGAGTGCATGGAACCACTCTTCGAGCCTAGCACGACCACAAGGACCGTGCACTCCGTCCCCTCCAGCAACGACAAACTGTCTCCTGGAGCCAGTATGAACGAGGTAGTGGGTACTAGACAAGTAGGCACCTTGTCAACATGCACATCAAGCGCAGCCACACTGGGGATACCAAGCAACAGCCAATCATTTGAAACGACAAAATGAAATAAAACAAAGCCAATAATGCTACACATACGGTGGCATAAGTCTTCGCTAAATTAGCATATGAAGTAAGTTGGTTAGCAACGAACCCGCGATAAGGAAAAAATTGTCCACAAGTTACTTAAACATGCTACAAACGCAACAGTTATCGAAGATAAGCGCAATTAGCGAAAGAACGTGGCTCGTTAATAGAAGATTATTCAGGTAGGCAGATATATATATATATATATATATATATATATATATATATATATATATATATATATATATGCTCATCTTGATGTGCATATTGACGAGGTGCCTGCCTGTCTATTACCCACTACTTCGTCCATACTGACTCCAGAAGACAGTTGGTCGTCGCTGGAAGGGACGGGGTGCAAGCTCATTGTGGCCGTGCTAGGCTCGAGGAGTGGTTTCATGCACTCAGTGGGAAGCGGACCACGGTCCAACCACCGCCTTGTGTGCGATTGATTCCCCAAATACAGTGTGCTTGTGTTTGCCTGTGAAGGAGTGTGGGCTGGCTCCGTTGATGAAACGTGGCTCCCGGCTTTATTCCTTCGGGTTTACACTGGATATGGTGTGTGTGGTTGGAGCTGTGGGTGGTGCAGCGCAAGCCACCCATGGTCCTTCTGTACGCGCAGGCGTCCTGTGGCTGGCCACAGTGACAGGCAAATCCGAAACCGGATGCCGCCAACCATATGTTCACCTTTGAGTATGGTATATTATGTAAAAATCGACTGTCATTGACCTCAAGTTCAAACTTGAGAACAATGAATCTTCGGCTAAGTAGCCGTGAAATTGGCTGATCTTCGGAGACCATAAGCTGTGACACGATTGCAAATACATACGCGGGGCAGATTAGAGAGAACTGAGTTATCTCGAGAAGGTATCGATCTTATGTAATGGTCAGCCGTTGACTATAGTCAACAGTATGAGACATGATCATGTGTCGCACTGAGCAGGCGATATTTAGCTCAGAACGTGCTGTAGTAAAACACTGAGCAACAGGTGGGGCCACAGAGATAAAGGGCAACACACCGAGTGCCAACAGAACTGGAACTGGGTGCATGTTGATAGAGGCTAATTTTATCCTGACAACAAATCTCCATACTCTGTTTATTACTGCATTCAAGGCGTTTCACCATATTGTAAACGGTACCCATTCCAGAGATGAAGTAGTTCATGGCGCTGGTAGGTAGTCTGGTACCTGCAGTTCGCAAGACCAGGGTCTCGTTAATAGATGCGCCACCACCCAACTGCATCTCAGATGACGTTATATAAAGATGCTAAAGCCTGAGGCTCAAGCGCCGTCATTTTATACTATCCTCACACAGATCACATAACCACCAGGATTTAGCCACATCTCTTTCACTGCCACGGATGTGCTGTAGCGACGTACATTACTGCGCAAGTACAGTTCCATTGGTCCTGATAAAATACATCAAAGCCATTGAAGGTGGCTACCATGAGCTTAGCCGAACCGTTATGTCAGATTTTCCGGCGCTATCTCGACCAGATGCAATTTCAAACTGTGTAGAAGCGTGGAAAAGTCACCCTCATTTACAAGGGAAGCAATCATGCAATGCCCATAAACTACCGCCCCATTACTCTTTTTCCTGTGCTTGCTACACCCATGGAATCTGTTGTTGCAGAACTCATTGGATATTTGGAAAGGTGTTACCATCGTGGAAAAGTAGTATAGATTCCGCTAAAACTGCTCATGTAGAATCTTTCGCTGATGCATGCCAGCTGGACGGAATTCGTCGATGCTAGGGTAGGTGTCGACGCCGCCTATCTCGATCCCTAGGAGACTTTTGATCGTCTAGACCACTGCATTCTTTTTTACAAGCTTCGAAGTTATGGGATCAGTGACCTTGTCCTGGGCTGGATTCATTCATTCTTACTCCAAACCCGCTTAAATGTGTAGCATCGTAACATACTGTGCGACCCGATAGAGGCTCATTGTGGCTTTCCTCAAGGCTCGGTACTAGGACCTCGCATGAGTACTGACGTCGAACTTCCTACTCTTAGCGGAGGATCTCAAGATTTTGCGGGCAATCTGGAGAGTAGACGACTACAAAGCAGTGCAGGGTGATCTAAACAGGGCTTACGAATAGTTGCCTCGGAACATAGTTAAATTTAACCCTGTTATAGGTAAAATAACAATCATACGCCATCTGACCACCAACTAATACCGACTGGGAGAACATGTACTGAAGCGCACTTCTCTTGAAAGTGATCTTGGGGTGCTCAGCCAGAACGATCTCGAATGCTCAAAACAAGTTGAGAGAGTAGTGAAAAAACCAGCCGACACTTCGGCTAATTCGGAAGGCATTTGACCAATTTGATCCCACCGTTTCCATACAAATGCTAAACGCTTCCGTGAGGACACAGGCTGAATACGGCATCGAGGTGTGGCACACTTGAGAAAAACGTGGCCACTGCTCTTGATAAGCCACAACGAAGGCCGACAAAATAAGTTAAGAGATTGCTCCACCTCCTTTAACAGTTAAGACTAAAGATTCTAGTTTTTGGAGAACAACCGTTTTCTGCAAGGTGGTCACATATTGATGTATCAGATCCTACACCCATATCAACCTTTATAGAATCTCAGCCAAAACATCTTACTGAGAAGCCACCGTCCCAGGTTAGCCACACAGTACAGCCAGTTGGAATGCCGCGGAAACGCTTTCTCCATTCGTGCATCTCAGTTGTGGAACTTACTCCGGTATTCGGTCATCTCCGCTCCTAGGTTAGCGGAATTCAAAACACGAATTGACACTGCATTACACCGCTTTCATTACATGATTTGACCCAATTACTTTGGACACAGGACGAAGTAAGCAAACTATGAATTTCCGTAAAATCTGCGGTAAGTCAACCGCTACGCCTTGTTATTTCTTGATACATTTATTCTTGGTCGCACTCTTTATCTACGGAAACAGCTAGGTGTATTGTTTTTTTTATCCGTGGTAAATCGCTTGTTCCATTTCAACCGTGCACCGAGATAGGCAGTTGCGGGAATGGACTTTGATGAGATCTCCTTGTAGAAGGATCAGGCCTGAGAAGAATAGCTCAAATGCACAAATATCATGAGACGAAGGCAACACGGTTTAAGTAGGGAACGGATTAGAAGACGGCTCAAAATGGAGGGCGAAATAGCAACAATGATCCCGTGGAGTCGCGAGAGACTAATGGATTTTAGATTCTGAATGGATGCCCGTTTCGTCTTGTCATTGTGCGATCGGTGAGATGCAGGAAGCTGGTTAGAAATTAGATGTACGTACAACGTGAGACCACTAGATAGGGTTAAAACGGATAGAAAAGACGGGTGATCTGCGGAAATGCAAAATAGCGGACTCGCAGCAAACGGAAAAGAAAGATCGCTCGATACACGTACGATTAATCGGTCGTGAAATCTCATTTCCGGCTTGTAGGCCTAACTAGAACGTCACATCGCAATAGAACTCGTGATTCGATCATGTGAACAGTACAGACAACAGATTCGATCTACCCATCCGAACAGCTGATGCGCACGCGGACCTTACAACTTCTACTAGCTGGCGATGCATCGATCGCTTGAAACGAAGCCCGGTTAGAGTGACGAAGTTAGCTGACTGTCTGTAAGCGATGCAAACAGTGTTGTTATGCCAGAGAAGTGGCGATTCGGAAATATATGTGTGTAGACAATCATCAGCATTCCGCATGCTGTGCACCATCTCGAGATGCCGCAATATAGTTCAATAAGAACTTCAAAAAACGAAAAAGGTAGTCCCAAAAATGCAACATTAAAGTGAGTAGTATCACGTTTCTCCTTTTAAATTATAAGGAGGAACAAAATCTAACAAGCCACTCTAAATTCAGACATTTCGAGCGTTCGCATCGGCTGTTTGCGTACATATGGTCTGTAGAATCACCGTGTTGCCCACAAAAAGAAACAATGTTCAAGGTTATTCAATTCAAATTTAAAACAGCCAATGAATTCGCTAAGCCAAGAGTGGTTATAAACACAGTCTGTTTCAGCAACCTAGTCGCTAGGATTTCGGAAAGCTGAAGCGCGCGGGCATTTATGTCAGCTACTTATTCTGAAAAATTCACAGAAATTTCAACAAGCGGAGCAGTTTAGGAGTTGCCGAGCAATGAACATATAAAGGCAGTTTGGGAGCATTCGCGACCATATTACGTGGAATTTGTCTGGGAATCCATTACAATCTTCTCGAAGTTCAAAAAACATGATACCACAGGTGAGGTAAAATAAACAGATATTTGAGACAGTAACTTGAATTTCGAGCATGTCCATATTGGATATACATAAGAGCTTCCTAATTCGGTGCAGTAACACACACATTCGGCCGTTTGATAACACCTTTTTATAGCATGGCGGAAACGATGCCGAAATCATTCGTCGTTTTGGTCCTCTTTAAATGACCTCTGTCAGTCGATTCTCACTGTTTTCTGTGTTCGCATACAGTACTATACATCCCTCGGCCTATCACTTTTCGCGTAGTGTTGACGATACGTGTCGATAGTATCTAGAGCAAATTTAGCGAGCTCTCAAGAAAGGAGTACGAACCAATTCTCGTTTGTAGTTTACAAGACAGAATTTGTTAGAGATGAGAAACCGTCCTGTCCAAATGGGCTTACGATACATAGATCCCCTCAGCGGACCGTCGGGATTACTCTTAAGGTTTACATTCAAAACTGCTTTCGGTTTCAAAGTGCATACTATCAGAACAAGTGGATATATTGTGTGTTGTGCGGAATCAATCACAGCGAGCATACGATCAATACACCTACTAAAGGAGTGCATATTTTGTATGGGGACGGTGCCATGGGTGGCCGTATTACTTTACTTGAACTTTTGGCTAAAATTGCATTTGTTATTGTTCCCAGTTTCTTACTCCCTCTAATACTATCAAACTGCCATTCACTTCAGAAACCCATTTGGGACCCGTTGTACAAAACATGAAGAATCAACTATTTTATGCGATCTCGATGTACACATTGATCAGTCCACTCAGTTGTGCCTCGTATCGTCGAGGAATAAAACGTCTACCTTTAATAACATAATACAGTGTTCTCCAGGTGGTAAATGTAAGCAACAAGGGGGACTAGCTAATGTCTAAACCATTCACCTGAAGACAGAAAGAGCTGCTGAATTGGAAATGAGCAGCGACTTGAGGTGATGTGTTGCGCTGGAACGCCAACAACATTCGAAGCACCTTTTTGGAAAAGTTGGGGAAATATGGTTAGAGATCAAGAAAACATGTGTTTCTCTACTACGTTCAAGCCTCGTATTTCCTCGACAAATTCACAAGTAACTTAGAGGGTGTACCCAGTTACACCCAAGCCGGATAGGCTCATCAGGCTAGGTTAGCTATTACGCCAATTTTGGATAGCGCGCATTTATTGTGAAGACGATAAGACACAAGAGAATGCCCTGATTGAATTCATCGAGGAAAGATACATATGAGGTAATGGAGCCTCTTGTGGGTGGAGCCGCGGCACAGGTTTTGCTTCAGCACATAGATTGTGGCTGAAGGGGAAGCTAAGCGGAATAAGGGAATTCAAAACACAGAAGTCAATGTGATCAATGCTTCACCTTGTCAACAAGTGTATACAACCAAATGCGTTCATCATCATTCGGGACCTCAACCCAGAATTCAAGAAGCTACAATAGAGGACAAATTCGAAGTGAGGGTTTTTATTCTTCGTAGAAAGTAGAAGGCACGATTAAACTGCACACAATAATCTGCCTCGACGGGGAATCGAACCCAGGTCCCACGAATTGCCGGTCCGTTGCTCTACCATTGAGCTACCGAGGGCTGACGATCAGGTGCGCAATTTAATACATGACTTTTGCTTGGTGCGCGACGTATTGCCAATGAGCTCACAGTATCTGTCCACAAGTAATCTACCATCGCCCTTTGGACATCAGAAGGACAGATACTTCGGTCCAGTGGGAAGTGACGAGTGAGTGAGCCGATCTGCAACACCAGGACAGTTACTGTGAGCTCACTGGCAATACGTCGCGCACCAAACAGAAGTCATGTATTAAATTACGCACCTGATCGTCAGCCCTCGGTAGCTCAGTGGTAGAGCAACGAACCGGTAATTTGTGGGACCGGGGTTCGATTCCCTGTCGAGGCAGATTATGGTGTGCAGTTTAATCGTGACTTCTACTTTCTACGAACATTACACTTCTCACAAAAATCCACAAGTAGTCTTTATTCTTCTTGACCAAATCGTCAGTCGGCCTCAGCTCTCCCATCCCATATATATGTATATATATATATATAAACCCTTCAGCAATAAACAATAGACAGTGTGCCACAGCAAAAAGGAAGGGAGGAGAGGCAATTAGGGGAAAAGAGTCTTAGACTTTCGTCATTGGGTACGATTCCGGGCCATATCCCATAGCGTTTCCAACCTGGTTGTGATCACTGTACTAGAACTCCCCAACCCGGAATTCTGGAATGCCCCACTGTGATCGACTGCAATGTCAGTAATCTGACATCTCGGACCGAAGTTGTGTGTTAGCCACACATCAGTCGCTTCTAAGCAACGCCGGCGAATGCGAACAAAGCGATGTGGGGAAACTATTAAGCGGGTATGCGGAGACTGTGCCCGAGTCCTCGGGGAGCGCGAAAGGAAATTATGTAGCTCAATGGTCGAGGTCGAACGTTGTCATTACCAACACGATGCAACTAAGGTACAGCAGTCGTAATCAAAAAGTTCGTGGATATCGCTTACCCGGACGGGACAGGTGTCGCATACATACAGAAGCGCTGTCCGTACCGTAGCGTTGTAAACCTGATCTTTTAGTGAAAGGCTGAGATCATGCCAACGCTAGAGATATCGGAGGTTAACAAAGGCAACTCCAGCTTTGGAGATTTGTCGCCGGAGTCGGTGTAACACGGCCAAGCCATCGGAGCCTGGTGCATGAAACAATGCTACTGAACTGGTACAAGACGACGAGCATACTCATTGTCCACACGGTGTCCCAAACAAAAAAACTAAACGGTGAAGGCACTGGTGGTCGAAGGTAACTAACCTCTTTAAGCCTGTCGATCTGATAAGTCAGGTTTTACAGCCGTAAAGGAGGGTCGAATGGACGGCAGCATTGTGGACTGCATTCTTCAAGGCTACAGTGATGTCACAATTACGTCGAAAGTGGCGAAGATTTTCAAAAACGTCTTGAGCTTTTGTTACACGGTTTGTCAGATTTTCTTTTTATCCTTCCTAGGCATCCGTGTTGCATTCGATTCGGACGACCGATCTGCGCTATAGCGCTTGTTGTTAACGAAAGAGGTTCCAAAAAATATACTACAATCGTAAGTGCACTCTGCCACCATGACTTCGGCAGAGTGAGGATCGATGGTAAGCTATCCTCGTTCTTCGCTACCGATAGCGGTGTAAGACAGGGCTGCTATAGGTACCCGTTCCTCTTCACTTTTGCGATTGAAGACATCCTGTCGAGAAATTTGGAAGGTTACCAATATTTTATCCTGCGACTACTACCGGGCAAGCAAGCGAGACTCAGATTATGTCGATGACGTCGTCTTACTCGGTGAAAACTCGCAGGGTATGCAAATCATTCAAAACCGTTTGGCGATTGAGGCCTCTAAGTACGGAATGTGCTTCGCCCTGTCGAAATGTAATTTTCTGCTCAAGGATTGGCACTCGCCCGTTCCCGCGGCCACTCTAGAAGGTGCACAGTTTGAACAAGTGGATAGCTTTGTCTGCCTGCGCAGCTGAGCGTCTGCTGGTGGTACCACTGGAAATGAACTTTCTCTCCGTATCCCCATAGCACTAATGGCGTTTTTCAACCTGATCCAAGCGTTAAAGTCTCCTGTAAGAATTACAATATCAATCCTTTTGGAGGAACACAGGTCACGTAGCTGCTGCTAAAAGTTATCCTGGACTGCATCCGGGCTGCAGTCTGTAGTCGTAGGCGGAAATGACAAACAAAGCACGATTAATGTCGCGACGCCTGCTTACATTACCTGAACTACCTAATCGGACAGAGCATAGCCGATCGTTGGCTGGGATTCAGTCAAGCAGAGCTGATTCAGCCATGGCATATAGCGCAAACCCAAAACCTTGGCCAGAGGCGGGAGCCACTGGGTAGGTGACGTCAGGGTTTACCGGAGAGGCCATTCTGATGACGGCGCTAGAGTCTTCCAATCTGGTTTCTGAAAGGCAGCAGATGTCTACCGAGGGCAAGTGCTGCCTCTTGGCCAAGTTGCAACAAAGTGAGTACGTTGATACAGGTCAATCAAAGGGAGGATCGAGGGCACAAATAGAAGCAAATGAAATGACGTTGTCCGCTTGATTGGACATGAACTTGTTGACTGGATCAGAGAGACGCGCTGAGACTGCGGGTTGAAACTAAAGGACAAACGCCTATCAAAGCAATATGAGAGAGGGACGATAACTGGGAAGGGGTGAAAACAGGATGGAAAACTCAAAGTGAAACGAGACGATAAGGATGTAAAAGCGCAATAGGGGGCGACCTGCACAGTAACATCATCTCTCCTATACAGTTTCTCGATGTAGCACATGGGGCGCCGTTGGTTCTCCTGTGCGACGAAAACAGCAGCAAGAAATTCATTAAGTTCACTGTGCCGTGTGGACAGGATACTGTCAGGTTGCAGAGAGCTAGACATGGGTACGATTAGGGTTCCTAACCAAAAACTTTGGTTTAAAAGCTTGACCACAAGGCAGCGGACTACAGGAAGTCCATTTTAGGGAATGAGGAGCCACCCTCACTCTGTCCACCAACTCTGAGATCAAGGAGGCTGAGCTTACCTGATCTTCAACCATTTACAGATATGGTATGAGTGACTCTGAAGGTGCAAAAAGCACCAGCCAGCAGAGCGCATCATCATCATCATTATACACAACAGCTAGAGGTGAGAAAACACCTCCGCTATTGTGCCGCAATACATGAAGGAAATGGTTGGCGGCATCCGGTTTCGGATTTGCTTGTCATTGTGGCCAGCCACAGGACGCCTGCGCCTACAGAGGGACCATGGGTGGCTTGCGCTGCACCACCCACAGCTCCAACCACACACCCCATATCCAGTGTAAACCCGAAGGAATAAGACCGGGAGGCATGTGGATGGGAGCCACGTTTCATCAACGGAGCCGGCCCAAACTCCTTCACAGGCAAACACAAGCACACTGTATTTGGGGAATCAATCGCACACAAGTCGTTGGCTGGACCGTAGTCCGCTCCCCATTGAGTACATGGAACCACTCTTCGGGCCCAGCACGGCCACAAGGACCGTGCACCCCGTCCCTTCCAGCGACGACCAACTGTCTCCTGGAGCCAGTATGGACGAGGTAGTGGGTAATAGACAGGTAGGCACCTTGTCAACATGCACATCAAGCGCAGCCGCACCGGGGATATCACGTAACAGCCAATCACTTGAAACGACAAAATGAAATAAAATAAATCCAATAATGCATACAGATACGGTGGCATAACTCTTCGTTAAATTGGCATATGAAGTAAGTTGGTTAGCAATGAATCTGCGATAAGGAAAATATGTCCACAAATTACTCAAAAATGCTACAAACGCAACAAAATTGCCAAAGATAAACGTAATTAGCGTAAGCAACGTGGCCAGCTAATAAAAGACTATTCAGATAGGCGAAACTAAATAAATAAACTGGAATGAAATTTATGCAGCTTAAAGAGAGCTAGTTTAAGTGTAAGTGTGAAGGAAATACATACATACATATAATGCAATACACAAAGGAAAAATAGATACAACAGTTGCATGCCAGCTGAGCTACCAGCAACGGATAGGCATCGTTCCGGTAAGCTTCCAGCCAGCTACTAGGCAAAAAGAAATTTTTTTTATTGTATTACCCTAGGAAATGAGATCGTAGATGGAGGGGAGGCTAAAAGGGATGGGGAGGGACAAAGAAACTCACAGCACAAACGCCACTAAGGTCGGCTCCTTGCCATGTCAGCAAGTGTATCCAGCCAAACGTGTTCACCGTCTCTTGGACCCCAACCAGGGAGCCGTGACGCTCCAACCGAGGCTAGCTCCGAAGTGAGGGACTTCGTTCCCCTGGACCAAGTCATCGCTTAGCCACCTCTCCTTCCACCCACATCCCCGATGGGCAAACAACGCACGTCGCGGGACTCGGTGGGCTGGCATGCGTAACACGTGGCCGAGCCATCGGAGCCTAGTGCGGGAAATAACGGTGTTGAGCGGTTCAGATCCTTTTCCTGGGCCGTAAACAAGGCGTCGAACACGCTCGTTACTCACACGGTGTTCCCACCAGATGTGAGCCAAACTGCGAAGGCACCGATGGTCGAACGGAACTAGCCTCTTCAAGTCCGCCGATCTTAGGGGCCAGGTTTCTCAACCGTACAGTAAGGTCGAACGTACTGCTGCATTGTACACACTAACCTTCAGGGCGAGAGTGATGTCGCGCCGCCGCCATAGGTGGCGAAGGTTAGCAAAAGCACTTCGAGCTTTCGCTATACGGTTCGTGATCTCGTCTCCGATCCCAAGGGCGCTGATACAACTTCCCAGGTAATTGAATTTCTGAACGACTTCAAGCTGATTCCCACCAAGGGTCAGCGCAGGAGGCGATCCCTGCCAATCTTGGAGGAACGCTTTGCACTTCGATAGTGCAAAGCAAAGCCCGAAGCGGCTGACAGCCAGTGCTAATCTGTCCAGCGCGGCTTGGCACGTCTGGGAGCGCAGTGGATCACGGAAGCACGCAAACCATTGCGCAACGTTAAGGTCCAATCTCGTCGCGATGATAGGACTGGAAATGCTGAAACCACGTCTCGGCGTATGTGAAGAACATATCCGAAATGATGAACAAGCTCCTCGAATTACACTACAAGGCTGTGATGTACAAATCAAGAATAAGGTTGAAGAAAAACTTGTCAAGAGCAAAAGGTGTACCAGAAATGCACGAACAACGGGTCTTTTACATAGACAACTTGTACGGTGTAAAAACTATGAGAGAAAACTAGCAATAAGTATGCAGGAGCATGAACAGGTTTGCACAAGCCATTATGTATCATCATTGGTCACAGTGAAAAGTCGACGAGAAAGGACACAATTTTGACTGAACTGAAACAGAGATGTTAACATAGAATTTCTCGAAAACAGAATTGCCGCCTACAAAGAACTCAATAAACATCGCATTCCATCTATAAACTGTGAGGAACGAAAGATTAAAAAGCCACGCTTGAAACAAAAACGGATCAGCCTTCGCAGTTTCTTTCCGATCAATATGTGGTTTGCACCAACGGGGTCGTGGGGATCCATTTCACGTCGCAACAGCTCTTACAGTGGATAACAGTAACTATTCAAGCAGACACCAGGAGAAAAATGGTCAACCGATGTGGGTAAAGCCCGATTATAACACTCGAGGCATATGTATAATACGGACCAACCTGGTAGCCAGTTACATCAATCCCTAGATTGGCCCGATGCTCAGTAGCTACTAGTGAGACTATTCACTGAAGTTGTTGCACCGACTGGAGACGAAACGTGTATCGAGTTCAGAGAGAAAATCAACACCTGAACCGAGTTGGCGACTAATTCCAGTTACCTGTTCCAATCCCCTAGATTAAATAGTTTCGTTGTTGAAAGCGCAGACGGTAAGTGTATTAGGTCGACTTGCACGAAAATTTGATACGTCTAACACGTTATCTACCAGTGGCCTATATGCAGGATAACTATAAGTACACCGATATCTGCCGTACCGAAGCAAACACGCGATCCGGCCCATATTCGAAGCTCGCCACAGGTTGTATGACGTAGTACTTCCGTGGAGTAAGCTATGATTTCTGGAACGCCAATCAACACAAATTACAAGAACATGAGTACACAATAAAATTAATTCGGGAGATGACGGGTTAATCTAAGCCGAGCAGAATGCGGAGTGTCAGCGATCTAACTTAAACCCCCCCCCCCAATCTGTCAAGAGGTCCACGCCCCCATGTTCAACTTCCCAACTGACCACATAAGCGATTGGGCAGTACAGTAACAGATCTAGAGATTCACACAAAAGCTTAGCTGTCCTATACAACAGTTGATTGGCTTAAGAAGCTGCAAGGTACAGAAGGACCCATGACGTTGCACTTATCTTACAAATGGTCGGCCAGTGGCCGAGTGGTCTGCGCGCCTGGTTTGCAACCATAAGGTCTTCGGTTCGAATCCGCGTAAGGATGGGCGTCCTCGCGGTATACACAGCCCACGCGCGACTAGTGGTGGTCGCGCGGCAGCGAAGCGCCGTTACGGCGTACAGCTGAACACATAATAACAATAACCTTACAAATGCACAAATTTACCACGAGTCAAACATGCGCAAGTAACATGACGAAAAATTGAACAACATATAGCCCTACGAACAAGCTGCAAAGCTAGGGAGCTTGTCAAAATACTGCATCGTAGAACCAGTGACCGTTCTCCTCTGATTACCGAAATTGTTGACGGTGAGGGTCACTTACTCCATGACCCAGCTGAAATCTGTGGAGCATTCAGTGAGTTTTATGCCACTACTATGGGTCGCGAAGCTGACCCTGTGCCTGTGTGCACAGAGCTTACAGGAATAAACCTCTTAAGCAGAGTCCATATCTCGCTCAACGGTATCCATCAAGTTATCAAATCAATCAGGCCATCTTCCAACCTGGGATCTGATAGCATTTTATCAATCACCATAAAACTAGGAGGGCCTTATATCCCATTGCTCGTCATTCGTTATACACACTAGCTGCAGGTGGAAAACAATTCCGCTATTGTACCGAAATAACAAAAAACAACAACAGTGGCACGCCGGCTTTCCCCAGTAACGGATGGATATCGTTCCGGAGAGCTAACAGCCGGCTATCGTGCCGCAAAATGAGTTGTATTATGCCTAACGACTGAGATCGTGATTGGAGGAGGAGGCTAAGCAAGAGGGGGATGGACAAAGGGACTCACAACACAAACGCCATTGGCGCCGGCTCTTCACCATATCAGCAAGTGTGTCCAACCAAACGTGTTCATTGTCCTTAGGACCCCAGCCAGGCAGTCGGGATGCAACAACCGAGGACAACTTCGAAGTGAGGGTTTTCATTCCTCTCGACCAAGTCATTGCTTGGTCTCCCCTCCTCCTTCCAACCGCACCGCCGGCGCGCAAACAATGCACGTCACGGGAGTCGGTGTGCTGGCATGCGCAACACGTGGCTCAGCCGTCAAAGCCTAGTGCGTCATATAATGGTGTTGAGCGGTTCACTCGCTCTTCCTGCACCAAATACGCGATGCCGAAAACGCTCATTGCTCACATCAACTAAGCTGCGAAGGTAGCGAGGATAAAATGTGACGAGCCTCTTTATGTCTGTAGACCTGATGGGCGAGGCTTCACAACCATATGGGAGAGTTGAACGGACAGCTGCGTTATAAACTCTGCCCTTCAGGGCGAGACTAATGTCGCGTCTGCGTCACAGGTGGCGGAGATTGGCAAAAGCACCTCGAGCTTTTGCTATACGGTTCGTAACCTCATCTTCGATACCACGGGCGCTAATATAGCTGCCCAGGTAGTTGAATTTCTGAACGACTTCTAGCATATCGCCACAAAGGGTTAGCGCAGGAGCGGGTCCCTGCCAATCTTGAAGAAGTACTTTGCATTTCAATGGAGCAAAGCATAGCCTAAAACGATAGATAGCCAGTGCTAATCACCACTGCTCTTGATTAGCATGTTTACTCTCTCGATGGAATCTAGCCACTTTCCAGACCAACGGCACAAAGGAGGTCCCAAACAAACGATTGATCACTACCGACCAATCCGCCACACTCGGATAATCGCTCGGCTATTTGGAAAACCGCTCAGGAAGGAGATGAGGAAATTTGTCGATTCTATTGGCCTGATCAATAATTCACAGCATGGTTTTCTCAATAAGCGATCGTGCACCACTGCCAACTGAATTACCTGAACCACATTTCAGAAGCAATCGATTCCAGCTATGCAGTAGTAATCATGTTTATTGACACACACCAAGCATTCGACCGAGTACCGCACAAGTGACTGTTACAAAAGTTGGAGAACTTTGAGGTCCGGGACCCATTACTAGGTTGGCTATCATCATACCTGATTGGCCGTCATCAAGTAGTCACTTTAGGTGATTATCGCTCTTCCCCACGCTCAATCACCAGTGGAGTCATTCCACGGAGCGTACTCAGTCCCCCACTCTTTTTGCTCTACAGCAATGACATCACCACATCTGTAAAACATGGTACATCATTTTTATTTGCTTACGATATCAAAATAGTCTATAAGCTTCAGCGTGACGAACTTTACTGGACATTACTGCTTATTCAAAATGATTTACATTCCCTTGAGTCATGGTGCTGCAGATGGGTGATGAACCTCTCGGGTAAGAAATCAAGCATCAAGTCTTACGATTGATGCATCCCTAAACAATGAACGCTCCAAACACAACCGTCCACGCGAGACGTTGAAAATAGGAACTTCTCTACCTTCAATTTCTCCGAGCAGGACCAATACAAATTAGTACGTGACAGATAATCTATGTTCAATATATCAAACAAAATCCACACAACTCATGCTAGAGTTGAGCTTTTCAAGCTACTCACTCGCCCCATCCTCGAATACTGCAGCATAATATACGGCAATATGAGAAAGAGTGACAGCATTGCTGTGGAGCACCTGCAGAGGTCATTTACTAAACAGCAGATTGGTAAACACTGCCGAGTTATCGAGAACGCTGCAATAAAGTTCAACGCATACCACTTTGGGTTCGATGATTGAAGCACAACTTGTTGCTGCTTTTCAACGTGCTACACAAAAAGACCTATTCTGACCTGCCTACACTTGAATTACAACATTGTTCAACTCGAGCGCTTCGCAACAGAAATTTTACACTGAATACACCGGAGGCTAGAACGAATGTTTGCTCTAATTTCTTCCTGGTCAGATATAGCTATCTGTGGAATAAACTACTAATAACACTCAGGTCAGGTGACAATGTGGCAACATTTAGAAGCAGACTACCCAGTTTTACCTTGATCTAAATCCCATAATCACTATATTCACAGGGAAAAAATCCAAGAGGGGCCCAAAAACATCTAAACACCAATGTTTTCAAAACCAGGCTTTTGCCTCTCCCATTCACCAGAACGTTACCACATGAAACGCATACCCAAATATTCCATCCATGCAAGAGCATGGATACTTCTGTACAAACTGATCTGCGCCGCTACCGACACAGTGTCTCGCATCAGGAGAAACATACGTATTATTATTATTATTATTATCAAGATGATGAAAAACACATCCCCTACCAAATGGACTCAGGAACAAAGATTCATTGACAGTGAGCTTTTGTGTACTTCCAACGAACTGGCTAGCCGAACAACCTCCTCGTGGTGCCAGCTGGGTGGTTCGGGTAAATCCCGTTCCAGCAAATCGTTCGGCGGCAGTGTTCCAGGATGTGGTGGAATTTCGCCTGGCAAGCGTTCTCCCTATAAAAAACCACAGATATCCGTTTAACAACACTGTGACGTGGCGGATGTGACTCGCCACTAAATAAAGTCACTGCCTCTTCCCTTTTCCGGAGGATCATTCACACATCACGAACGTCATCCGCTTCAAAGCGTTCCATTGACTCCCCCCTTTGATGGCGAACACAACGAACAAAACACACACAGAGTCACATTTACCTACTCACACAACATGGCCCCTTCCAAGTACACAGTTAAACATACTTTTACTTGTCAACACACACATAAATTCCTATGCTATTTGTCAAAATGTACTAATTTGTGCAATTGCCGATCATACAAGTCTGTATTACCATGATCACGCCCTTGATGGTGTGCCTCGCAATGACGAGAATAAACTATTTATTTATTTGTTTATATGCACCAGTAGGTCGAAGACTATGACAGAAGCCGCGGATGGCGGGTTAATCTAAGCCAAGCAGCCACACCACCACAGATCCGGTTTGATATCGCAATGTGAGACTCAATGCATATTGTTACAGGGAAGATGGAGCAAAAATACCCTCCACTGCAAGGAAGTCGAAAAAATAACGAGTGCACAGAATTGATTTTTTTATCCACATGAGAAAGAACCAGGTGGCCATTCCGCAGGCTGTTAAAGAATCCGAGTGAACATACGTTTCACCTAACGTACACGAAGGACGGGAAAACGGCCAAACAGGGAAAGACGAAATTAGTGAAGGTAGAAGAGAACCGAGAAATACTAGAATCGGGCGGTCGGTATATGTCAGCGAAACACTGGGTGTGATAGACAAAGGAAGTCCGACTAGGATTGGGAAGAAATCACAAACACAAATGCCGGAAAACGTGGGTGAAAGCAGAGTGAAAAGGACAGGGGACCAGAAAAAGATTCTCAGACCGGTCCGACGCTTGCTCAAAAAATGCGCAGACGGTGGGGAGCGAGAAAAGGAGAGTTGGTGAGAGAAACGAACGCGAAAAAGCCGCGGGACGGAAATGATTGTAACAGAAGAGGAACATCAAAACTTCCCTTTTCAATCCACCGCAGGTGTTGAAAATGTATAGGTTTGAGTGAAAAACGGTGGTGGTCACGTAGGACACTAAGGAGGTCGATGAGTTTGAACGAATTGGTCGTCTTTAGAAGAGAGATATCAAAGAGATCTATTAAATTTTTTAGTAAGGTGAAAAAAGAGAGGTATGAAATCGATAAGGATGAGTAAAAAATCAAGTGGAAAAGGGGAATCATCAAAATTTCGGATAAAACAAGCTACCAAAGTGGTTTGCTATGACAGGTCACACGTAAAAATGTCAAGTCGGTGTGTCCGGGAATAATAAGAAAAAAGTAGTGATCGATTAAAAAAATTAACGACCTAAGTGCTGAATTAATATGAAAGGATATATAGGTATATAGTAATAAAGTGCACATATTACATCAGAGTCATTCGAAAAGACAGAAGGGAAGACCAGTGGGTCACAAAAAACCGAGGAAAACACTTTAGTAAAAAAAGAACTATTTTGTTACCACGGGGAGCAAAGTTGGAGCAGTCGCCCAATGTGTGGTGCATTAAAAAAGTGAATATGATTGAGACGAAGCATCAAAGCAAAGTGAACTACGTTAAAATAATACTAGAGAATACACCTGGGAAGGCCAGACTGACTGACAACATAGTCTTGTGAAGACGTAAGGAAACAGAGTGTTCTTCGTCTAAACTCGATCCTGTGTCCACAAGGTTTGGACATGCGTATCTCGTTCACCGGCAACCTAGTAAATCCGAACAAAAGGTGGATACAAAGTGAAGAAAAATGGCTCAAAGTAAGGAGAAAGAATAAACAAGACAGGTTCATCAACGTTGGATCCGTGGCGATGTCATCTAACCTTCCCTTAGCAAGCCGGTGTATCGGACGGGGCAATTTCAGGTGGGTAACCGTGTAGGAACGGACAAGTGGAACCCTTGAAGCATTCGCCCATTTCCCAAAATTTGCAGGTGACTTTGGTCAGGTCATGTGCAAATTCGCAATCCTCTTTTTTGCAGTAGCCACGCAAGTAGAAGCTGCATGCGCGACGCCATTTGGCCAACACAGGTTTTGGGGCACTGCTGCTATCCGGTGATAACATGCTCTGTAGAGCCCGACTGACATTTGAACCGGAAGATGAAGCTCCGGATGGAGATTGCCGCTGAATGGTCGCTTCACCGATTGAAGCAGAGAGAGGAATGGGGGTTTGAGCTACGTTAGGTAACCCATGGTGGATAAATGGGCGGGAGTGGTTTTCAAAGCGCGGGGTTGGTTTGACTTGAGTGTACATCGGTTTCGAGGTGCCCAGATAGACCTAGAGGAAGAAGGAAATGCGGTACTCATATCAGTAGCTGATTAGGAATCGATCAGCGGGGGAAAATGAACCTCATAGTGACTCAATAGCTGTGTGTAAACAACTAAAATTCGAAGGACCGCGGGAATATTACGGCTAGCAAGCATGCCAATCAATGAAAGGGAGAGTTCCAGAGTATTCGAGATCTGAATATAAAGGTGGGTTAGATGTCTTGCGACATAAAAGCTGGTGTTTCACAAATGTGGGAGCAACATTCTGTGAGAACGAGATATGCATGATTGCTCCGGAAGGTTTAAATAATGAGAACGAAGAGTACAATGAAGAAGCAGCCAGTTATACATATGCTCCACTGATACTAGACTCCAACTATTGATAAATATGTGAGCAGCAACCCATTGAGGAAGGGTGAGAAATTTATTAGCGTCTCCTATTAGTGTCGCGCAATTAGAGAAGGATGCCGTTCGATGTGGCACTAGTCTAGTTTTGCTGACCAAACGTTTTTATCAAAAACTCTCGTATGCTGTACAAGTCAAGTTTGTTCTTCTTGAACACCAAGCATCACTGCTGCTAACCATCATTAAAATTCCCACGGAATACCGATCTTGTGCCTTTAATATAACTACATACTCAAACATCAAGCGTTCGTAAATTAACTCATTAGTACAGCCTTTGTATCTCAAAGTCAGGTGATCGAACCCATAAAGAGCAGTGAGAAGGATTTGGATCACATTACACAGCTATAAAGTTAGACAATCAGAGGACGCAAGGAGAAGTACTAGATGAAGAATGTCGAACGCGTGTATGGGTCACACAAAGCAAACAGTCAGGGTCACACACACACACGCACACACACATATATATATATATATATATATATATATATATATATATATATATATATATATATATAGTACTTGGTGAAAGGGTGTGGTTAGGAGAAGAGTTGTAAGCTAACCTGAAGGATGCCCTTGTGCTATCACTGTAAAAGGACAAAGGAGCAAGCAATACGCTACGAACTATCGTGATGTCTACCTGGTGAACCGTGTTAGTAAAGCGGTCGCACGAATACTGCTCAACCGGTTTGTCACTCAAGTGGTTGAACCGAACATGATGGAAGAACAATGCGGATTCCGTTCGCACCGCAATCCCATAGATATGGTGGTGTAGGAGAAATGCAAAGCGATACTTGCTGGTATACCCGCTCTCAGTAGACTTCATCAAAGCGTTTGACACGATGAACCGCGAGTCACTGTGGCTGATGTTGGGTCAGCTTGGTTTTCCGAGTAAGTTTGTAAGTTTAATCGAACGTCTGCACAAGTTTGTCTGCAGAATGAACAGACCTGGGAAGATGACGTTGATGTTGTGTCTGGTGTGATGTATGATTGCGTCCAATATTTACCTTTATACTGTGATGACCTGTAATTTTGATGTTGCTTGGGATTACGGTGTCCGTATGGATCACCGTATTGAATATAGATTGCTGAACAGCCGGTGTTTCGGGGAGAGAACGCAAGTGCGTGAGACAGTCATCCGTATGTCGGCTGTATGCCGATGACTGTGTTGTTTGCATACAGCGCGGATGAGTTGGAGTGCATGACGACGGCGGCCAAATTCGGGCTAAATGTCAACAAAAGCAAGACTGTTTGTCTGTTTCAGCATTCACCAGGAATGAAGTCTGTGGGTCTGTTTCAAATCTAGACTCTAGCTGACGTGTTGAAAACAGTATAGAAATTTTGCTACCTAGGAAGCGTATTGTCTATCGACCTGCAGATGATGAGCGAGCTACGAATCCGCGTAGCGAAGGCGGTTGCTGCACTTGGTAAGCTGGAATATCGCGCGTGGAGAAAGCACCAGCTGACTGCTGGCACGAAGCTGTATCCCGGTCGATGGTGCTGTCCGTTCTTCTATACGGCAGTGAAACGTGGATGCTTAATCGGAAGGACGTGCGTTTATGGAGCACATACATCAACAACACCTACGTTAATTTCTGCGAATCGGCTAGTAGGACAGTGACACAGATACGCAAGTGTTGCGCCGTAGTGGCATGTATGCAGTGGACTGCATAGTTCGCCTCTGCACCTGAGGTGGATCGCGCACATCAGCCGCATGGATTCAACGCGGATTCCCAAGCAGCTCTCAAATGGACAATTAGTAAATGGAAGCAGCACGTTGGAAAACCGAAGTTACAGTATCAGGACATGATCAAGATGAGTTCATCACGAACTAATGTTGATTTTAGGCGTTGGGAATCAAAGGCAGTTGATCGGCGCGAATGGCGTGCGCTGATCAAGAGGGCGGTTACCCAGGAGCAGGAGAAGGCACTATTGCACGCGAAGGAAAAACGCCGGAGACGAAGGGACAGGCGCCTATGGATTCTAGGCGATCGAGACCGAGGTCATGGCACCTCTGTTGGCGCAGATGCCCTGTGGCTGCCATATGGAGGGCACAGATGCTTCCAACCATCTCTCTCTCTCTCTCTCTCTCTCTCTCTCTCTATATATATATATATATATATATATATATATATATATATATATCCATCAAGCATTATGCGTACCCGACGTACACAAGGTGGTCTCTGGGCCGTAGTCCCTCCACGCTGGATGGAACCACTTTCTGAACCTAGCACAGCACGAGGACTGTACATCCCGTCCCCCAGTAACGATTCAGTCTCCGGGAGCCAGTCATCACAATACATCACTATACACGTTAGATAGGGGTGGAAAACACCTCAGCCATTGCGTCACAATGCAAAGAAAAAGATGCAAGAGGCACACAGGCTGAGTCACCAGCAACGGATATACAGCGTTCCGGAGAGCTAACGGCCGGCTATTGTGCTGCAAAAAATGGCATTATTTCTAGTAAATGTGATCGTGGTTGGAAGGGCAGCCTAAGCGAAGGGGGAGAAACAAAGAAACTCGCAGCACGAACGCCAATGAGGTCGGCTCCTAGCCATGTCAACAAGTGTATCCAGCCAAACGTGTTCATCGTCTTTCGGACCCCAATCAGGGAGGCAAGAGGCTCCAACCGAGGCAAGCTTCGAACAAGGGCATTCATTCCTCTTGACTAGGCCATCGCTTAGCCTCCCCTTCTTCTATCCACACCCCTGCCTGGCAAACAACGCACATCGCGGGAGTCGTTGGGCTGGTATGCGCAACTCTTGACAGCCAGCGGAGCCAGGTGCGTGGTATAACGATGCTGAGCGGTTTGCTTCATCTTACTACGTCATAAACATGCCGTCGAACAAGGTCATTGCTTACATCGCGTTCCAACCAGACATGAGCCAAACTTCCAAGCCACCAGTAGTCAAACGTATCTAGCATCTTTACGTCTGTCAATTTAATGGGTGAGGTATCACGAAGGTACAGCAGGGTTGAACGCACGGCTGCACTGTACACTCTACCCTTCAGGGAGAGAGTGATGTTGCGCCGGTGCCACAGGCGGTGAAGGTTAATAAAAGCGCCTCATGCTTTTGTTATACGGTTTGTGACCTCGTCTTCAATTACAACGGAGCTGATACAACTGCCTAGGTAGTTGAATTTTTGAACGACTTCTAGATGACCTCCACCGGAGGTCAGCGCAGAAGGCGGTCATTGCCAATCTTGGAGAAAAGTTTTGAGTGTGGAGGGTAAAAGGCATAGCCCGAAATAGCTGACAACCAGTGAAAAGTTGTACAGTGCAGCTTGGCACGATGTAATCTGTCATGGAGGAGGTCAATGTCTTCAACAGACTCCAAGCCAAGAAGTCATGCGTCTGGGAGCAGCTCTACACCTTCTAAGTTGTGTCCTGTGAACGAGATCTCCATGACTTCATCAATGGTGAAGTTGAAGAGGTATGGTGACAGCGGACATCCTTGACTTACACCGCTGAAGATATTGAAGGGTTCGACAGCTTGCCGTGAGCCCTCATTCTTCCCAAGCTACGCGCGAAAAGCGCCCGGATAATATTTACATGTTTTTCGGGCACACTTGTCCTTAGCAGACAGTCTCAAGGGGCACATCGATCCACCGAAGCGAAGGCATCTTTGATGTTGTGGAACACGACTACGGTGCGTCACCAATATATGTGACGGTGCTCCAAAAACTGACGCGAAGTGAAGATGTGATGGATGCGACCTCGACTTCGAGGGAACACGGCTTGCTCCTCACGAATCTGGTTTCCACAAGTGCCAGTCGGTCTGTGAAGGATAATAGGCAAGCAAATTGAACACGATGGAGATCAGACCGATCCCTCTATAATTGCCACAATCGGAACGGGTGCCTCCCTTGAAAGTTGGGACGATGACTAGGCGGATCCAGTCTGTCGAGACAGTTTCCTACTCCCACAGTTTCACTAGTAATTTGCATAAATCAGCAACAAGAGCAGGGTCCCCGAATCTGAAGAGGGCTGGATGAACATCATCTGGTCCCGTGGCTTTAATCAATATAAGCAGTTCGAGAGGGTGGATCCAAAGATACAACCCATGGAGCAGAGCGATCAGCGACCGGCGAGAAATCTGACAATTCCAGTCGATTAAATTCCCTTTCATGCTGGTCATTCTAACGCCCCAAACGTTTTGACAAGTTATGGATAGGCTGTCCACTCTCGTCACGTATAGTTTCACTAACGTCAAGTCATCTGCTGTCCGTTTCCCGTATTAGAAGGAATAACTTCCGATGGGTACGAACGACAGCGGACACTTTCATCTCTGACACACGACGAGACCAGCAGGATTCGCGGTCTCTCATCAGGCTAGCATGGAGTTTGGTTCTGTTTCTGCGAGTCTCGTCTTGTTTGTTTCCAGCCGGAATGTGCCGGCGAACATCGATAAGTTTCAGAGACTGTGAAGAGACCCAGTGTGCATGTCGGCTATTGAATTAATCACATGCAGATTTACCTGCTGCTAGTAAGGTCTGGTGAACATGCGACCAGTGACCTACAACAGTATTCAGTGAGCTCTTGCTTAACCCGAAATCAAGCATACTTCGATAAGCATTCAGAATATCTGGCTTCCCCAGTTTTTGTGTATACGCTCACAGGGTAGTCGACGGCGTCCGCCAAAACGCATCCGCATGTCAGCACATACAAGTGCATGGTCAGTGTCCACATATGTGCTCCAAATCGAACGACAGATTTGGACGCAGCCACTCCAGCGGTAACTGATCACAATTTGCGTCCATGACTGTTTCGAAGCTGGTGGGCGCCATATCACTCCCCGGCGGGTGCTGTGTCAGAAGTTAGTGCTCGCAAGAAATAAGCGAGCATCTTCACTCAAATGAAGTAGCGCATATTGCCAAATATAAGCCGATAATTGTTGGACAATTTTTCATTTCTGTATTGGGGGTCGGCTTATAAAAGGTTATAAGCAATTAAAAAAAGTCATATGCAAAATTCGTCTAAGAACTCACTGCACACCTCTACCACTTTCTCCCCTTAATACCACCCATTGTGCCATAATTGCATAACACACTGCGCTAACTTTTCTACAGTGCAGGAAACATGGCTTTTCTACCACATGTTGCTTTTTGCCTACAAGCATCAGTGGCAATTCTAAGTTTTTCCTTTCGCCATTATCCCACTTGCCTTTCATTCACGGTGAAATGGCGCGCAGCCATAAAAGTATCAGATTGCACGGCAAACGCGATAACTTCAATTTTAGCCAGCAGCATATGCGCATCCTTTCTGTTGAGATATTTTTTCATGTTTCCACAGCTATGGGAGATCGGATGAAATGAAACCACATTCCTTCCTAGCTGGGTCGTGTGACGTCGCGTTAGCGCTATTTTGGGTAGCGAATCTAAAGCACCCATTGATTACGGTCAACCCAACTGAATAGCTTTCGCTTGAACACACTCAAGTGAGGGTAGGAAGCGGTGACGTCAAAATCGTGGAGAAACAATTTCGCTTCTCTTTATGCTGATTTTTCGGGGCTTTGGCTAATATAGGAGCTTACGATTTTGAACAAAGTTGATAGTACAAAGTTATACTGTCGGCCTATCCATGGACGGGCTTATATTCGGGAAGACACGGTAATTGTTCAGGGTTATCATTATGGAAGCTCGCACCGTGTTGGCCGTTGAGATAAAGTTTCCACTAGACAATTTTCCAACTTGTGCAATCAGATCCCCAGCTAGCACTGCAGTGTCCGTGCTTCCTGTGTGGCGAAGGAGCTCGTTCAGTTGGCGATAGGTCGTTGTTCACCGAGTCGGCGCTACAATTTGTGGGCGCGCAGGCATCGATGACAAACAGAAACCTATTGGACCCGCGCGACTTCGAAGCCTAGAACGAGCCAGCTAATCTAACGGCGCATATCCGGCTGCCGACTGGGATCAAATCAACCAGAGTAGCCTCAGCCCGGGGACTCGGGACAATACCAACACCGATTTGGTCGGTACTCGAAGCTGCATCGTCTCCGGAAAGGCGCCATGAGAAAGCACTGCTCGTGTCACCAGAAGGGGGTCGCAGAGTGAGAACAGAGATCGGGCCTTGTAAGCGGGTTTCCGATACGCAGCAGATTTCGACCGAAGTCTCTAAAGTTCGTGCAAGTTCTGCATGTTGACCGATCTGTAACAATGAGTGTATGTTGAGGCATGCCAATCTGAGGGAGGACCGAGGACTCCAAATAGAAGCTGATGAACTGGGGTTGACCGCTTGGCTAGACATGGGCTTGTCGATAGGGCACGAGTGATGCTCAGCGTTTCCAAGTGAGTTGAAACTAGAGGATAAACGCCTATCAAAGGATGATGGAAGACGAAGAGTTAGAGGGTTGAAAATGCGGGGGGTTAAAAGTGAAGTTGGAACGGGACGATAAGAGTGAAAAAGAGCAAGAGAGAAAAGACCGGAAGGCTTGAGCAGTAGCATCCAAAGTTCTATTCACCCTGCTCGATGCTGCCGACAGGGCGCCATTGATTATCCTCTGAGATCGCAAGAGGAAAGGTTCATAGTGTTGCGTGGGTAGGATACTGTCAGATTGCCCAGACCTATGCAGCAGAATGATTTGGGTTCGCAACCAAAGCGTTTGGTTCAAAAACCCGATACAAGGCAGCGGGT
The DNA here is from genome assembly GCA_944474145.2 of Dicrocoelium dendriticum. Classification (NCBI taxonomy): domain Eukaryota; kingdom Metazoa; phylum Platyhelminthes; class Trematoda; order Plagiorchiida; family Dicrocoeliidae; genus Dicrocoelium; species Dicrocoelium dendriticum. Next base: position 91,488,849 of record OX104068.1, on the reverse strand, counting down.
TTGGCAGTGAACTACAAGGAGTCCGTCTTAAGGAATACGGATCCATCCTCACTCTAACCCCCAACCTGGAGGACTAGGAGATTGTTTGTCTGGCCTCTAACCATTGACGAATCTGGTATGAGGTGGCTCTGAAGTTGCAAAAAGCACCACCCAGCATGGCCGAATGGATCGCTGATGCACGCAAACTATCACAAAACGGTAAGTTTCAGCCGCATTGCGATGGTTCTGGAACCAATGATTGAGGTGGAGGGTGTTAGATAGGTAGGTACCTAGACAACATTCACTTCAAGCACAGCCACACACAGGGGATGTCAACAACCAATACAGAATTTGGAAGAATATAGACACGCAAAATTGACATGGAATGTGCAGCAGAATAAGAGCAGAGCAAAAGAAATAAAGTGGAACGCCTTTTATCCACATCAAGATTTAGTTTAAGCGTAATCTCGTGTTGTCCAACAACAGTAAAGAAGCATGTTGGATACAATACCAAACCTCAGCGTGAAGCAGTAGTGCGTATTACTTTTGCCCATGGCGTCACCAAAATAATTAAATGCAACTAGAGAGGTGGAGACGGTCACCAACACCAGGGGGATAATTCGCGGTGAAATGTGAAGGTGGGACACCGAGTTGTCTTGCATTAAAGTGTAAAAATGGTCAGCTGTACGCCATAACGACGCTTCGCTGCCACGTGACCACCACCATTCGCGCGTGGGTTGAGTATACCGCGAGGACTCCCACACCTATGCGGATTCGAATAGGTGACCTTATAATTGTAAATCAGGCGTGCAGACCACTCGGCCACCGGCCGCCGTGTGAAAACGTCAAGCGTTCTGGTGAAACGTCACTGGATAGAACACACCTGAAGTTAACGTGACATCACCTTGTTTTTGTTGAGCGTGGTGCAGACCCGTGTAGCACATTGAAACGCTGCGACACATCAACCAATCGGGATAAAAAGTAGAGCAAATACCACAAGTGGATGGGTAGGAGAACCCCTTGAAAACGCCAGGGAGGGCAACTCACCCCGCGATTCTGTGCATCGACAGCCGATGGAGCATCCAACACGACCGGCATTCGAGGTGGTGGTTCGGTTGCTACAAACGGAACGGCCGAAGTGAATGGGTAGGGAAGGGGCGAATTTGGGGAGAAGGCGACACCGAAAGTCGAGGAGTCAGGAAAGCTTCCGGCTGAAAATAGCCCACGGTTTGAATGAGGACTAGAGAGTGGATCCGACTGTGACGAAAAGGTCTGTTCTGCGCCGATCGCTGTATGAAAAAAGGTAGATAAACAACGACGGAACAGTCATCATCAGATCAGTGCTACAACGCTACATGTTCGTATGGGTGAAAGAACAATGCGGAAGCATTTGGTGATCCGGAGACGGCGTAAACAGAAAAGTGAGACCAGAGTGCCAGACAATGCAACCTACTCGGTCCATCTAAAGTGTTGTGTTCCGACGAGAAGCAAGCGGATAGCACGCTCTTTCGACCGCCGCGAAGAACAGACTGTAATTTGACAGGATTGGCTGCGTATGTGTTGCACTCACGAGACCAGGTGTAACCGTGGCCAGCATTTAATCCAGGAGGCGCAGTGGGTCCGATAAGTTGCTCTAGTTGTGAAGTGGACGAGGTTTTCGGATCGCTGGATGTGCGCCGTTTACTACCGCCAACAGATTGATTCGGACTTCTGTTCAGACTGAGCAAATCAACCCCACTCAAGATCGCGTCCAAACTGTACAGGTTGTCCCCTGTTGGCTGACTGCAACTAAGTGATTGTCTGGTTCGCCCGCCAAAAGGAGCGAACTTGACTGAATGGAGTAGATAGGACGCACTTCTCGGATCGGAAGAGCCCAGGAGCTAGAGAATGGTTAAAAGAATCGGAAGAGTGCAAGTGCATGAAAAGCGATTACAAATCACGCTTGTGTTACAGCAGGCAGGTACCTGCCCTATATGTGCGCACCAAACCAGACGGTGATCCGATAGGTGGTCGGGATAAAGTGTGCACCCGTCTCAGACACCGGTACAAGATAATAGATCTCGATCGAGGAGACAAAGGCATGACGCGTCAAGGACATGTTCATCGTGGCAACAGCATAGCCATAAGAATGACAGCAAAATAAGCAAAGGAGCTGATGACGGACAACAGTCGATAGACCGTAATGAGGAATCCGGCGAGCTGAAAACTATCTGAATGCCGTCCACTAAATGTGGTGGGAGCAAGCAATTGGAGCGAAGAGATAGATGGATAGAATGTAAGGGCCTCAGTCATTAAAAGCAACGTGCGTAGTCGTCCGTCCAGGCCGCCCCGGTGATTGGTTAACGTTTGACTGCGCTACTGTGCGTTCTCACGTTGTCTAGTTAACTGAATCAAGGGAAAAACACTATCGGCTCAACAATGTGGTTAGCAGTGAAGGCCTCCGTCACCTGTGACTTCAGCCTCGCTCTCAAGAGACGAGTCTACAATGCTGCGGTACGAGCGATTCTGCTATACAGCTGCGAGACTGGGCCCGTTTGCAAAAGTGATTTTTAACGGCTTTCTGTCTTCAGTCACCGCTGCCTGTGTAGCATTGCTGGTATTCGATGGCAGTACCACATCAGTAATGAGGAAGTCCGTCGGCGAGCCCACAAACTTGACGGACTACACCGACCGATTGACAGCATCATTTCACTGTGAAAGCTTCGCTGACTTGGGCATGTGCCTCGCATGCCTAGTTAGCGACTAACAACATGCCATATTTGCAAATGCAGGCGACGAGAAGGAGGTCTGTGTAGAACTTGGATCCAATGCGATAAGGCGCAAACGTTAAAGCTCGTTATTGTTGGGCGTTCCCGATTCACGGGTTGTGCACCAAAGGACCCTGAGCACATCTGGTTGCAAACGCTACTGGATATGGCCAAGGACCATACACAATGGAGCACTTGCTGTGAGACTCATCTTCTCTAACTGTCGTTTTCTCTTTCAATCTCTTTTTCCCATACACTGTGGCAGCCAATTTTAATTTAATTGATAGTGTTGAATATATATAGTTGGCGGCATCCGGTTTCGGCTTTGCCTCACATTGTAGCCAGCCACATAACGCCTGCGCCTACAGAGGGACCATGCGTCGCTTAGGCTGCACCACCCACACACCGCATATCCAATGTAAACCCGAAGGAACAAGACCGGGAGGCACGTTTCATCAACGGAGCCGGCCCACACTCCTTCACAGGCAACCATAAACACCCCGTATTTGGGGATCAAGCACACAAGGCGGTGGCTGGACTGTAGTCCGCTCCACACACACAAACCGTGTGCATGGAACCACCCTTCGAGCGTAGCACGGCCATGCAGACCATGCACCCCGTCCCCTCCAGCAACGACCAACTGTCCCCTGGAGCCAGTATGGACGAGGTAGTGGGTAATAGGCAGGTAGGCACCTTGTCAACATACATATCAAGCGCAGTCACACCGAGGACAAAACATATCCTTATTTCTGCTGACTGGGCTTTGCCGCTTAAAGCGCCTCTCCATGAATGGTTGACCTTCCTCATATCTGAGGCACCGACGGACGAAAGAACCGGATAAGGAAGATGGCTTCGGAGTATAGCTGGTATAGTACGGAAAAGTTTCTGAAGATAAAGATGTCAGTCCGACGATGTTTGGCAGAGTCCTGCCCTTATACTAAGCATTCGGACTGAGACAGAGTGGTGCTAACCAGTTGAGAGACGACTGCAAGGGCTAGTTAACAGGGGACTGATGGGTGACAAAATTGCAACCAGTGAGAGAAACGGAGCGATAAACAAAACAATCAGAGTAACGACCAATTCGGCTTGAAGATAGTTGGCACAGAGACAACTATGTGGTTGTGAAACGAGTAAATTCTGTTGAACCTTGGAAGTGAAAGAAAAAGTAAAGTCATCAGCAGTACGCCGGTACACAGTACCGACACTTCGCTGCCGCGCAACCACCATCGGTCGCACGCGGGCTAAGGATACCGCGATGGTCGCCTTGTCTTTAGAAAAGCTCAAACCCGCGCCGTCAGATTACATGACAACGTCGGTATCCGTAGGCTACGAACCTGCGAGGGTTAATAGCCTGTGTTGGTGAGGAAATTTAGTGTTCTACTTGAGTGGAAGTTGGGTATAGTTAGTACGAAAAGATGTGTACAGTCCCATTTTTGCAACGGCTTGCGGATGTGGACGAGTGAGATCAGAACCCATGAACTGTGTGTGTAACTCACCATGCACGATTGGTTTGCATCCACCGAGCTGAAATAGACAACAGGAAAGTGAGATCGTCCATGGTTATGGATGAGGCGCCGAATGGACAAGGGACAGAGCACAAAAGTGAAAAGAGTCGAGATACTACTGCGTTACGGGTACGTAGAGCTAGAACAGTTACGTGGTTGTGAACTAGTACAGAGAAACTATGGGACCAAAAACCGAAACAAGAGTGGTTAACAGCAGCTACGTAGTGATCATATGTAGATACATGAACGAAAGTCGATCCAAGCATTTGTTAATAAAACCGAAAAGATGCTTCAGAGAGGAGTAGAGAAAAAGACCATTGATAGGCTAGGGGAATACGATTGCATCGGCGACCCAAACCTGGGATGGATAGGCAATCTTTTACATGGTCGTCAGTCGGAGGTGAGAGTCCGAGAATCCATGTCCGATGTACCTGAGGTGGAATGCAGTGTGCCACAAGGCTCGGTACTAGGGCCACGCCTGTTCTTGGTGTTCATAAACGATCTAGAGAGATAAATGGATTCTGATTTCCTATCATTCGCGATGATGTTAAGAGATGGCAAACGATCAGAGGACCGAACGAACAAGAAAGGTTCCAGCGCGATCTTAACACGATGTAAAAAATATCGAGTTGCTCAATTACGCCAGGCATAACTGCATGTATTGGCTTGAGACACACAGATTACAGAAAAGCTCCCAAGAACGCGATCTTGGTGTGCTCGAATAGAGGGCCTTAACTATTCAAAACAGTCTGACGCAGCTGAGAAAAGATGCAACCAGCACATCGGCCTGCTGCGAAGAGCATTCGGGAGATTTGACCCAACAGCTTCCCAATGATGCACAATTCCTACGAGCGAGTTCAGGTCGAAGACGCTATTCAAGTTTGGCAACCTTGGCTGAAGCGTGACTTCGAGGCGCTGGGTCCACCACAACTCAGGGCAACAAAGAACGCTAAGGGCCTACGCAGTTACTCTTATCAGCAGACTGAAGTTACTGGGTTTTCAGCGGACGCTACCGAAGGCTGCGCAGCGATCGCAAACACGTATGTCGCCATTTGCTGAAACTTAGTCACAACATCAAACTTAGGAGGAACTGCCTGAAACTGAATGACCAATACAGCTGTCTAGAATGTCGACGTAATAAAGTATCTTGTCTGGCTTGCCAATCATGAAACTCTCCCAAAATCAGTTACCTCCTCCTCCTCTAATTTGGATGTTTTCAAAAAGCGATTGAAGGTTGCTCTTAGTTCCCCGGACTTCTTTGTCTAGGCTATGCCATTGTGCAGTATCTTTATCGTGTCTTCATACCGGATTTATGTGTCACATGAACCCAAAGAAGTGGTACGTAAGTGTGCGAGCATATTTTTATTTCTCTGACACAATACATCAACGATCACTGGATCCCATGTTGTTCCGTAGGTTTGCATCTACTCAATGTACAACATCGTCATTCAGCAACGATACACGTTTAAAACAGTTTCTACAACAATCATTCTACGGGAATCGTCAAGCATCTACTTTTGTGCCTGGGATAAGTCAGTGTTTATTGAAATAAAGATAGAGCCAAAGTGGGATGGCAATATGTGCAGTCATCGAAATCCACAAGGGAAAGGAACAACTGGTACGGTTCCGAGTGCAAAAAAGCTACATAGAGCCAATCCGCTTGGAATATTATGACTTGTGCACATCTAGCCGATATTTGAGGGAATGTATTGATTGGCTTCACAGTTCAATCAGAAAGAAAAACCGGAACGGAAATAACATAAAAATGGATGACGTAACATGAAGTAAACTGAGTACAGAGATGCCTAGAAACAATCCGTCAGTGTATTTTGAAGGTTATTTTTGAAGTATACGTTGTGTGGATGGATTGCGACAAGCAAATCTCAATGTTGACCGTGATCCACATTGAAGTGAACCTTGGTCTTTCGATCACGAGGACCGTAGCTGAAGCTGATAGAAACTGGGTGTTTTCGAGCGGGCAACACCCAATTTCTATCTAATCCGTTAGTGTGCTCGTTGGACAAGGTTTCCGCTCGGACGCAAACGAACGATCTTAAAATTTGGCTAATGAGACGAGTATCAATGCGCCGATCGGAGGAAGAGGGGAGGGAAAACGATGACTCCCTCTATCGCAGGCACCGCAGGTTTATCTGTCAGCGTGATGCCTGGGAAAATGTCTGGAATTTTCTATCAGTCATCGAAACACTGGTGACCGTGAAATCTCATTAACCCATGTCTCTGTAAACACAATTATTGCATACGTTCGTTTTAAAACACCACACCGATTGTACACTGACTTGCCTGGGTTGAGAAAGCTTTGGCGCCAAAAATGAAAGGTTGTCTAACAAATATACTAACCGGCTATTTCCAGACTTCTATGAACTCATGATTTCTCTATGGACTCCAAGTAGATTCCACAAAGTTTATAATCGATGAGCGCTTGAGACTAATCAAGCTCGGACACTCACCATCCAATGCTGTTAGAAGCTACATTTTCGACACCAGCCGCTTGCAAAGTCAGTGTGTGTTGGACGTCACTTGTGCCCGCCTGTTTTGGAGGCGCGCATGCCGAACCGAACGGTGAGTGCGAGATGGAGCCGGCTCGATGTTGTTGGTCCCCTGATCCACCGGTTGGCCATGCAGGGAAACAAGAAGGAGTGATCGTTTTTCCGGGCTCGGTCAGGGTGTCAGATGAGTGAGGTTGCATACAGTGAACCGGTGGAGGCTCCAAGTTGGAGAAGGATTCACCGGCAAACAAATTGAAGCTAGGCAATCGGGGCAGGGATCGAAGCGCTGTCTCATCCGGACACGATGTGGACAATTGCGGGCGAAACAACTGAAAAGCATCCGGTGGATGAACCAAAAAAGAAAACGGATAAAATGAGTCCATAATGATTATCAAATACTGGTGCAGTTTAGGTAAAAACATATCGAAGTAAGAGACCAAAAGAAAGTACCGTCTATATGAGTCGAACGCGGGATGAGTGAAGGTAAAACAAACAGTTCGGCTTGCGCAAACCAACAAAGTATGCTGGTCCCGGTTGCGATGTGACCCACTCAGGAAGAAAACACGCGAAGTGTCCACGTAATCGAATGCTTGTCACGCAGTTCCACCAAACCAGATATAGCATTAGTAAACAATAAACGAGGAAACAGCTGTTCTACGACAGTCCCGAATGCGCCAAGCTGTACTGAACTAATTAGCATTGGTTATCAGTAGTGTCGGATTACGCTTAGCGCCATCGAATTACTCATACAAGATTGGCAAGGACCCATGCCTGCGCTGACCCTTGGTGGTGATCACTTAGAAGTCGATAAATTCAAATATTTAGGCAGCTATATCAGCACCAGTAGACTGGAAGATGAGACCACATCCCGCACAGCAAAATTTCGGGGCGCTTTGCCAATCTCCGCCGCGACAACACTCTCGCCTTGAAGGGCAGAGTTTACAATGCAGCCGTCCGTTCAACTCTCTTGTACGATTGGGAAACCTATCCCATTAAGACGATAGCCGTAAAGAGGCTAGTTACGTTCGATCATCGCTGCCTTCGCAGCTTAGCCCTTGTCTGGTGGGAATATCGTGTGAGCAATGAGCGTGTTCGGCATCGTGTATTAGGTGCAGAAAAAGCGAGTGAACCGCTCAGCACCATTATATCACGCACCAGGCTTTGAAGACCGGGCCACGTGTTGCGCATGCCAGCACACCGACTCACGCGACGTGCGCTGTTTTCTCACCGGAAGAAGAGGAGAGACCAAGCGAGGACTTGTTCAAGGGGAATGAAAGCCATCACTTCAAACTTAGCGTCGGTTGGTGTCTCCCGACTGCCGGGCTGGAGACCGAAGAACAATGAAAACGTTTGGCTAGACACAGTAGTTGGCATGGCAAGGAGCCGACCTCAATGGCGTTTGTGTTGTGGGTCTTCATCCAGCTTATCTTCCCCTTTTAACCACGGCCTTTATTTTAAAGCATGTTACTAACCGGAGAAATGTATACAAATAAATAAATTGGTATATTTTCCGACGGGCGAGATAAGTTTCCTTATGTGGAACGATCACTGGTGTAGCGAGTTTCGTCAGTATTTCATAAACAAATTTCATAAATAAATTCCATTGTTGCGTAAATAATATGTAACATTATTGGACAGTTCATATTGTAATAGGCCCGATTCCATGGACGCGCTCGATGGTTGTTGAAGGTCGAAAAGTTTGAGCCCATTTGGCATGGAAACAAACGTATTTAAATTCGTGTTAAAAATGGACAGGCTCTTGCAGGTCCTTAATGGCAACAGGAATTTATTCCACAGATGGGCGTATCCCACCAAGAAGAATCTTAAGTGGATATTTTTCTTGGTTCACTGTAAGGATAGTAGACATTTCCCATTACGAGTGGAATAGGTTGAGCCATTGTGTAATGCTTCGTCTTACTGGTTCAGCAAACTCACGAGTATATTATGCTATAGAGAAAAGTGAGATTGATTTTCAGCCGTCGAAACCAGAGTGGATCGAGCTGGAGGTGAGAAGATCGCTCCTCAAAAGTAAGCGATGATAAACGACCCGTATATATATATATATATATATATATATATATATATATATATATATATGGTTGGCGGCGTCCGGTTTCCGATTTGCCTGTCACTGTGTCAAGCCACAGGACGCATGACGATGAAGAACATGATCGGGCATGCGTAATACGTGTCCAAGCGACCACGGCTGACGTATCGAGACAAGCACGTTGTGCGAACGGTTGCCTTTATCCAAGACACGTGAACTTCCACAATGGTTACATGGTGCAGCCGACACACACGGGCAATGGACCGAAATCAACGGTGCTCGAAAACAGACCGTCAGCGCAGATCAACGGTACGAACAGGCCAGATATCGCAACCGTACAACAGCACAGCGCGGACCGTCGAACTATAAACTCACGCTTTGGTGGAAAGACGGATGTCATGGTGGTGCCACAAGTGCCTACGCTTGCAGAAGGCAAAACGAGCTCTTTAGATACACATGGAAATCCCGTCCCCACCAGCTTCCCAAGTAGACAAAACTATCCACGACCTCCAGTGTCTCACTACCAATGGTGAGTGCAGGTACAAGCATCTACCAGACTTGACAAAGAGGTTTGAACTTGGATAGATAAGGAGCATGTTATACTTTGACGCTTCAATCACCAAGCGGTTAAACGTAAGTTGGACGGCCTGTGGACTGTCACCCAACAAGACGATATTATCGGCATAATCCCAATCAACTACCCGATTACCATGGAGAAGCTCAAGGCCAGCGTTCAACAAACCTATAAAATGTTTGGGGACATCATCAATGGCGAAATTGAAGAGTAATGTGGAGTTAGGGCATCCTTGTCGAACCCCACTAGTGACAACAAAGGAAGGTGAAAGGCTGTCAAGTCGAGGTCAGACCATACAGTGCATACAGCACGGAAATGAACTTCCCGAGGAGGCCATTTCTCAGCATACACTACCACAATGCAGTTCTGTCGACAGAATCGAAGGTAGCACAGATATTCAGGAACACAACAATCGTTGGTTTTCGATAAATATGGCGGAGCTCGAGGATCTGACGGTGTGAAAAGTTGATCGATGCAGCCCGTACTTTTCACTGTAGCGATTCGTAAGTTGGGATATCCAGCGAAGTGTGATAGACACCAGAATGTTGCAAACGACAGGAACCAAATTTATACCCATGTAGTTGGAGCACACTGTGCGCAGTCCCTTTCTGAAAATGGGGACGACTATCGACTCACCACAAGACGATGGAACATCCCCTTTTAACCGGTCTCCTGAGAACAAATCAATAAGTTTTCGAACTGCCTATCTTGAAAAAGGGCGGAAGGTAACTCATCGGGGCCGAGTGCTTAATAGAGTTGCAAGAGGCGGAGTTTATGCCAAACTTCCTAGTGAGAGGATCTGTGGGGTTAGACTACTCGGTACCAGTGAGCGTTCCAGGGGAAGTAGATGGAACTACTGGCCAGCAAAACACCGAACTAAAATGTTCAGCCAATCGTTGCAAGCATCTTCAAAGACAAGTAATTAGTGGGCCATCATCTTTGCAGATTATTTCGCGTACACCAGATTGGAAACCTTAAGTGACTCAGATAAGATGGATAAGTTTTCTGGTATTACCAGATGGATTAGAGAGTTTCACCTCTACAACAGGTTTACACCACCAGGTTTCATTAGCTTTTTTGTAAACTCCTGCGCAATTCTCGATCGGTGGTCTTAACTACAGCTAGCACCGACTGGGACCGAGTTGCGTCTGTCCATCAGTCGCAAGGAGATAGCAGCCTTTCGGCGCATGACGTGCAACTCCGCAACTGTTAATGCTGGCAGAGACCAAAGCATTTTGATGGGCATTCATTATGAATTCAGGTCGTGGTCGGAAGCTGAGGAAAGCAGTGTTAGTAGGGAGTCATGGTATTTGGCTAACGTTCTAGGGTATTGTAGATTTTCTATACTCGGTCGATAATGCGTGCGTCTAGACAATCCACCGAAACGCATGCATAACTTGGCGCGAATCAATGCGTGATCGGAGTCCAGACAAGTTGACCAGTACGATCGGCAGTCTGTTACACTTCTGTGCCATCTGTAGCGTATTTGCTAAAAGCTGTATATAAATGATGGGTCCCCTCCACTGGCGCACCCGAACCATTCGAAAAAGAAATAAATATTGGCACTCCAATGCGAAAAGTAAAAGAACTAATCTTGTGATGCACCTTCAACAGACAGTTCCTGTTTGATGGAGTGTATTATCGGCAGATTGATGGAATTGCTAGGGGTTCGCCCCTAGGACCTCTTCTCGCCGACGTCTTCTTCGCCAAGCCTGAATGTGGTCCTATCCAGCCCATTATTGCTTCACTGGATTTATACTACAAGTATATGGATGACACGTTTGATATCAGTGATTCGAGCGCTAATGTCGTTGATTTACTCGACTAACACATTTATCACTGAGGGTCTCTAAAGAAATCGAAAAGGACAGATGGCGTTTTTGTATGTACAGCTGAGGAGACAGGAAGATGGATCATCATCATCGTCATCATACACGTTAGCCAGAGGTGGGGAACACCTCAGCTACTGTAGCGCAATACTTAGAAAAAAGGAGAAAAAAAGCAACTGGTGCAAGCCGCCTGAGCGACCGGTAACGGATGGGCATCGTTCTGGTAAGGTACCAGCCGGCTACTGTGCATCAAAAAAATTGCTATGCAAAATTATATAAGGCTAAATAATGAGATCGTGGTCAGGAAAATGGATAGATCAAGTGATGTGTCTTCCGAAGGGTTATGTGGGTGGGGCAGCATACACACTGCTTGAACTTCGTGCGTTTGAGGTATTAACGCAACTTAGTTCGCTGCATGTGTTACGCGGCCTCCGAAAGCTGCAGCCCAGAGACGCTAGAAGATGAGAAAGAACACACATTTACAACACTGTTTCCAAACAGCTATGCTATGTCGTGGTCCATGAACACAGTGGCCTTGTCAACCAGTTCAGAAAACGATGCGTTTCCCTTGTTTTCATTTAAGGGTGACATAGATTTCGATATGCTGAATATAAAGGTTTCCGCCGAAGTGACTAGAATGCACCCAGTCACCAATCCACAAGTTTGAAGCACTGCATTTTCTTTAGCATTCTAAACAATAAAATGACAAGACGGATGTTGCAAGATAATATCATTTCATGCTCTCTGATCACATGCAACCGATCAACATACTAAAGGATCATTGAGGGAATCAATAAATGAATGCTGACAGAAAGAAGTAGGCACAGAACGTCAAAGGCTACAACAACATCAGAATTGATGAAACAAGCATTATGGTCCCCACGGAAGCCTCAAACAGTCAATTGTTTTTGTATGCAGAGGTCAGGGCGATTGCGATGGATGGCCACAGCTTCAGCGAACTTAAGTATTTTGACATTTAGATTGCGGTAAATAACCGCAAACGCCAAGTCCGGGTCAACTTGATGACTTGTGCTTAGTAAGTTCCTAGCAAGCGATGAGGTGGGCATTTGAAGCTTAAGGCTTGTCCTCGTATTTGACCTCTCATAACGGCATCAACCCACTTCGAAATGCGTTCTCCGATCCGTTCCGCCGATGTAATTGCTTCCGCAGCTACAGGCAAAGTGGTAAATGTAATGTGTTGTGGCGTAGATCGGATGAGTAAGCTTGACCGGAGGGGGACCAGTTTGGCGGCAATGAATGTTCATCGAATTACTGTGGCTACACGTCGCGCGACTTGCTTTGCCACGATATCACCTTTGAATGGCAACTGGAAATAGGAGGGGATTTTTGACTGGGTAGGCGGTTTCTGTCTGTTCTCTTCCATCTGGCGTCCGTGGAACGTGATAAAGGCTGCAGGGTAGCCATTTTCCCGCAGCGTCTACGTCATAAATTGCAATTTAGACTCCAAACATTCGGGGCTGCATATGCTACAAGCTCTTTGGAAGGAGGCAGCGTTTGTACTGGACAGGTGTGAAGCTACTGAAATGTTCGTATAGTCCTGTCTAAGTGGCTTTTCGGTAGACAGATCGCCGTATCGAGCCATCAGTTATTCTTGTCAATAGCACATCCAAAAAGGCAAGACAGTTGTTATTCTCTAGTTCCCATGTAAACCGGGCATTTGGATGTGCGCTGTTCACCGCCTCGAGAAGGGAGTTGGCGGCATTGATGTTTGGAGCGATCACCAGCGTGTCGTCAATGTACCGATTGTACAGACACATCTGGTCAAGGTGTAGTCAAACGTGATTTGACCTATGTCATGAAGAGATCTGCTAGCGTAGAGCCGAGTGGACTCACACATAGCAACGCCGTCCACCTGTCGGTAGGACTCACCTTCGAACAAGAAGTGATTCTCGGTGCATAACAAAATTAAATCGTACAGGTATTCCACGGGTATCGGTAATGTAACTTTCATTTCATCACAAAATCACATAAGTATACCACAGTCTCCTTTAACGGGACGTTGGTAAACAGTGATTGAACATCCAAAGAACACATTACCTCATCAGCAATATTCATGCTTTGAATGTGTTCAAATAATTCGGTGTCTTTCACGGTGCGTTTAACGATCATTTACCTCACTGGTGCAAGTATTTCAACTAACCATCGAGCCAATTTGCGATACGGGGAGTTAGTCATGGACAGTATAGGCCGAAACGGGGTGCCCTCCTTGTTAATTTTTGGTAGGCCGTACATCTGAGGGGTGCAGGTACCCTTTGGTTTAAGTGCGTTGTACATTTTATCCGTCAGCATTCCGTGTTGCAGTAATATTTTCAGTTTTCTTATCACCAGCTTTTCAATTTGGACTACATCGTTTCCGCTAGCATTCTTCTGAAACTTGCATTTATCACTTAAAATGCCATTCAGCTTGTTTAGATAGTCAGACCTATCCATGAAGACAACTCCAGTACATTTGTCCGGTTTTAGAATCATCAAATTGTTGGATTTCAGATCATTTAGTTCTATACTGTGGTGTTTAGTTAGGCTGAAAGTTTGGGGAAACGGAGGCTTCACAAAACCGTTTGTGATGTCAACGAGCTCCACAAGTTTTTGCGGAGACCATTCCAGCACCTTAAAGAAAGATTACCAGCTAAGTTTGAATTGTACGTGGTATATCAATTCATCAGCACCTGTGGTGCTAATTAGTTCGGACATCCGATCAGCCGTTAATCGACACAGATAGCTGAGCACTGCCCCAGGTCTCTGCCGTAAGTGTCATGAGTTCCAGCTTTGATTATCCAGTTCAAAGTGAGAATAAAATTCTGATCAACGATGTTTCAATGTTTACCACACCGTGCCAAAGCGATCTCTTAAGGGTTTTAGGAAACGCCTCCTAGATAGCAGAAGCGATAGTGATTAGGTTAACGCAATCAGAACTATGCAACCAAAGGATGCGGTTGCAATCGCTCACTTTGCCATGGCCATAAGAGGATCCATTCGCATTGGACACTGATGATGACCGAGGGTGACTTCATTTCTCGAATGAAGCAATTTGTTTTCACGAAGAAATCAGCGAGCTCTCATGCGAGGTTATATCAGGTCAGCTACCAACAACACAAACTCCCACCCCTTGAACCGATCAATTTAACATCCGCTCGAGTAAACTGGGTCAATTCAGACTCTTAACCCTTCAGATTTCACTAGTTTGTGCTCATCCCAGTTAGCCTTGTAAACGTATTTGCCTGATTTGACCTACAACTGCGTTTTCTTGCAGTTTCGTGGGCATTATCCCCGTTTTTAGTGTATCTGATGCTGAGCTAGCTGCGTAGTAGTGGCTGATTATGACGCACGGTAGCGAAGGACGCTGTCTCCCCTGCGTCGCCTAATCTTCGCACAGTAGCCAATTGTTTGTTATCGGATGTCGTCTTGACTTCTAGGTTATGGAATTTTGGTTTCACACCAAGTTCCTTTATTACCCTCATGCTAATCAACGTTGCCGAGGTCACTATGGTTAGGTGATAGCCAAACATGAGCTCAAACTGCCGACGCACTGATGCTACTGTTAATGAGGATGACGCGTGGTGTTTTCAGTATATATATATATATATATATATATATATATATAACACGTTACCGATTCCATTACAATTGGCTGAGTGTCACAAAACATAAGAGAAAAGGAGTGAAACAGAAAACGACTGTTAGAGAAGAAGTCTCACAGTAAGTGCGCCAATGAGTATGGTCCTTGGCCATATTCAGTAGCGTTTGTAACCAGATGTGCTCAGAGTCCTTTGGTCTATAACCCGGGAGTCAGGAAGGACCAACAAAGACCAGTTTCGACGTCTGCGCCTTAACGCATTGGATCCAAGTCATCGTTTCCATCCCACGTCTTCGCTCGCAAATATAGCGCGTCGTGGTAGCCGCTGGGTAGGCGTGCGGAGCACATGCCCAAGCCAGCGAAGCCTTCGCAATGAAACGATGCTGTTAAATGCTTATGTATGAAATGGAGAACTCTCTTAGCCTTACCATGTTGTAAAGAGACTGCTATATTCGGGCGCTGACTGAGGATCTGAGTAATGAACGAAACGAATGACTCCAGTAAGGTTATGGATTCGAGTTGGAAAATGTGTTTGTTCTACTTCGCTTAACTGCCTCGAGTACAGAGGTTCGAAAGGGGTATCTAGCTTTGGAAGAAATGGGAGAAAAACGATCTTTCTCGTCATCCGCGTCATATCGGAGTGGCTACAGGATGCTTGTTGACAGGTACGGTAGGGAACTAGCTGCTTTCCGACCCTCTGAAAATGGAAATGTTCCGCTTTCTGGCTGTGGAATGCAAACTTCGGCAACACAACGGTGCAGACAACGTGCTACACTTGCGTTGCATTTTTGTGGACAAGTTGTTCAAGAAGTAAGTCTTGACTTGGGTAGATAATCCACTGGACTGACATAGCACCTCTTCGCTGTGATAACATGTAAACAGACGCTAACTTATCTCCGCTACCCGGTCGGATAATTGTTTTAAAAATCGGGTTAATCCTAATGGACTGGCGCGGCATACGAACGTGTTCAGTGTGAGAAAGCATGTACTTTGGTCAGTTGACAGTAGTATATTTGTTGAAAAGGAAGTGGTCGTAGAGCGTGTATTGAAGGAGGAACCTTATCCTTAAATTGGAGTATCAGTGATGTTTTACATGGAAAATAGTTCATACAGAACTAACGGCATAAAGGTTAGAATAAGACAACCACAACCAAGGGTCAAAATGAATGATAAATGAAGGGTCGGCGTCAAATGCGGCCGACTGAAAGTTAGATATGTGAAGCATACACAGTGTTCTAGACACTGTGAAACAGTATTAGGTTGCTCTACAAACTGGTCATTGCTAGATAAAGGTGGGGCGGATAAGTCAAACCTCAGTGGAGACCGATACCTTGATCTGATCTGATTTGGGACGCAAGTATGGATGAGTTACATTAAGCGACTACGATCCGGGCACCGATGTGCGGTGGATCCAAATGCCACAGCACTCGTCGCAAGGATAAAGATAAAAAGCACTTATGAGAAAATGGATTGGAGAGCAGGGAAAATATCAAGAGAAGGGAGCAAGGAATAATGCAGTAAAAGCGATCGGGATGGAAAATCAAAAACTAGGTACGAGAAATTGGATGCAGAGGCCTGACTGACTGCAACTACTACAAGTCCGCAGATATGAGCCATCCAGAGGCCCGGTCGTCTTGTGGTCAACTTTTTTCATACCTCTATCCCATCTCTTTGTCTGATAACCTCGCGAATTCGCCGAAGTTGGGACACACCGGGCATACGGAGGACGTGACCTAACCAACATAAGCGATTAGGCTTTAACCATCAGTAGAATGGTGCACCAGGCTTCTTACCAAACACCAACCAGCGGACCTCCGTACTGCTCACCGGGTTTTCACCTCAGATGTGAGAAATACTCGGAAGTCATAGTCGATTAAAGAGGGTTAATTGTTTAATGGCTTCGGTATGGGGCCTTTGATCCACACACAGTATCACGCGTCTTATCGCAGCACTGTAAACCCCGCTTTTCGTGAACAGTGTGATATCCTCCGTAGATGGCTGAACCACTGAAAAACGGCAAGAGCTTTACTGATACAGAAAGTAAATCCAACAGGGACGATGCAACTAGCAAGGTAAGTGAAATGATTAATCGCCTCCAATGACTGTTCGGTGATAACAAGAATCGAAGGTGTATCGGTTCAGTCCAATCTAGCAACAATACTCTGCACTTCGAACGTGCAAAGCACATATCGAAGCGCACATCGAAACACGTCAGTCTATTTAGTAGTGTTTGCATAGTTGCTGGGTACGACCAAGCGAGGGATGCGTTGACAGCGTAGTAAATTTTGTCGGGTGGTCACTTAACAATATTTCCACTTCGGAAGAAGCTGAGAGGACAGTCATTTGTTGTCGTTTAAAACAGGATAATCCTGGGGAATCCAGGTGTCATAGGGAACTCAGGGAGAGAAGCTTACTGAGATCTGGGAGTAACGGTAAAGAGAATTAAGCATGAAAAAGTTTCCCTGGCACATCGTTGACGGATAGACCATGCCAAAAGCTGGCAAAGTAACCTGATTCGAAAGCGTCCAACAAATCGAGTGAAATAACCACAGTCCGTTGTCCACAGGGGTGTATCTGCTCAAATATTAGACAAAGACCAGATGTGTTGTCAACGCAGCCCTAATCGGAGCGAAAGCAGGCTTACCTTCACAGATTCGCTCTCACGAACACCAGTGAGTCGTTGTAGAATGACGTTCGTAAAGTGTTTGGAGGCCATGGAAAAAGTTAAATCGTTGATGATTTTCTCACACAGTACTTGACCCTCTTGGAAGTTGGAGATGACAGCTGACAGTCGCTAGTGTTCAACAAATTGTGTTGCAGAGAGCGGAAAGCCTAATGCAGATGAGTCAAATCAATCCGCGAGAGAAATGATTGAGTATTGGCATCTATCGTGCAGCCGTTTCCATACACCATCGACATTTGGATAGCAAAAGCAAACAGAGTGGATGCTGACACTCAAAGTGATCGTAAGGGAAGCAGCGTCTCTCTCACCGATGGGAGTTGTGTCGACGACAGACGCTACACTCATACCAGGCGAGCTGATACGACGAACAGAGTGGTCAAACGGAAGTGGCACTATGTTTAAAATAATTTGAAACACTGATAGGTCGGGTTGGTTGTTCAGCTGATGATTGGTTCACCGAGTTTGATAAATTGGCTGCATACGTTTCGCCACCATGCGAGATGGCATCGTCAGTGCGGTGATGTTCAGCGGTCAAGCTTGCTGATTGGGTCATCAATTCGTGACTTTGGTAAGTGACATCTGCGATTTGCGCCCAGTGATCTTAGGCCACTTTCCCGTGCAGTTGAAGTTGTCGACCGGGTTGTTTGTCGTCCATCTCGTTTTGAACTTCACCTTTCGATTCGCCAGCGATTTATCTTCTTGAGTTGTTGGTATGGGAGGTTGATGTCAGTGTACAAGTTGATGAAATTATTGAAGAAACCAAGCTTCCAAGAATTGCTTTCCTTTTTGTGCTACTTTTAAGTCATAATCTCCGCTTTGTTCCTCCTGGAAGCAATGTCTCTCCTGGTCAGCGTGCCCTATGACAAGAGACGATGTATGATGATTTTTGCAGGCCCTTTTATATTCGTGTATGCTGGTCTTTAATCTCTTACTTGTCTGTCTCAAGTAGTTCTTTTCGTAACTATGGCAACAAAAAATGGATTCCTAGAAACTTGATTTCGCTAAGGTTCCATCAATTTGCGCAGTGACATCAAATTCATATGCCGCCAATTCCAGTGAATTCGGTCATCATGCGCGCACAAACACATACAATAAACAATGAATACCGAACGGGCTGACTGATCGAGTGGCCAGCTTACGGAAAGCGAGTCCAAATGATAACTCAAATCGGTGGTGGCTAGCCCGCCTCTAAGCCACTCCGACTCACGACCAGATGGAGATGCGAATGAAACAACTCGACGGACTACTCCGCATGGAAACAGGTCCCAAGGAGACAGCCACAGGGATGATCGTATTACTCCTCTTGATCATTCTTACTACAGTTTCCTAATTGTCTCGAATCTGTTGTGGTTCATCGTCCAGGTTACTTCAGTTATACCTTCCTATTGTTTTATCCATATCACTTTAACACTACTTTGACTAGGTTCCTGATTTTATTGCAGTGCCTCTTTTTCATTTCTATCTCTAAATCAAAAATCGGTTAGCAACCTGTTTGCTTTCCCAATCACTCTGTGTTCGATATTTTGTACATTACTGTAATTTCCTGATCACGACTTGATGAGCGTGTCTAGCACTGCACAGAACAAGGGTTATTTACTTATTTATCTATTCCTTCTCAGCATCAACTCTTCCGTTACACGGCAAAAAAATCGTTAGCTGTACGCCGTAACGGCACTTCGCTGCCACGTGACCACCATCAGTTGTTGCACGACTGAGCAAGACATAAATCTTCACCTACAAGTGAAGGCTGAAAGGAAAGCAACTGAGCCCAAAGCCTCACAGCAACCGCAACACAACATCCTTTTTGACCAGGTCAATTCGATATCGAGATCTAGGAATGGCCAGGCACTTCACTCTGCCTTAACTCGCCACTATGTGCTTACTACCTTAAATTGCTCGGCTAACACAGCTGAAGCTTTGAAGATTCACATGTAGCTACAGTGATTTATTAATCCTAGCTTTAGCCTTCCTTTCCCATAGGAGTAAAACTACACCAAATGCAGGTAACTTGACATATATTACTCTAGGCTACTATGCACAATTATGTGCTACACGTCTGATTTTGGTTGATGACTCCAATTGCTTCATCCCGTCTGATTTATCTCCCCCTTCCATGAACCCGCTGCTTAATTGGTATCCCCGATCTGCATCGGGAAAAAACTGAGAATGCACGTGCTCTGATAGAAAACGACAATGGAAACTCCAAATGATCTTCCCAAATGAACCTATTATATCGCTGCATAACTCTCAACCATTGACAACCCTGCATGTGTGAGCACGTTGCACATGTAAATACGATCTGTCCCGTTGTGGGCACGGTTTCTCGGTAGCACAAGAAATATATGGGTGGCGGCATCCGGTTTCCGACTTGCCTGTCACTGTGGCCAGCCACAGAAAACCTGCGCCTACAGAGGGACCATGGATGGCTTGCGCTGCACCACCCACAGCTCCATCCACACACCCCATATCCAGTGTAAACCCGAAGGAATAAGACCGGGAGGCATGTGGATGGGAACCACGTTTCATCAACGGAGCCGGCCCACACTCCTTCACAGGCAAACACAAGCACACTGTATTTGGGGAATCAAGCGTACACAAGGCGGTGGCTGGACCGTAGTCCGTTCCACACAAAAACCCTGTGCATGGAACCACTCTTCGAGCTTAGCACGGCTACGAAGACCGTGCACCCTGTTCCCTCCAGTAACGACCAACTGTCTCCTCGAACCAGTATAGACGAGGTAGTGGGTACTAGACAGATAGGCACCTTGTCAACATGCACATCAAGCGCAGCCACACCGGAAATGTCAAGCAGCAGCCAATCACATGAAATGAAATAACCAATAAAATAGATCTCAAACACCATACGTTTCATTGCCGTAAAAAAGAACGGACCGCACCATGGATGTGTACACCATCAGCTTCGTGCGAATGGGAACCTAATGGTTGTTCCACACTCGGTAATCAAACTTCTCGAATGCCGCCGATGCCTTCGAGACGCGGATATGCAGCTCACTGTGTAGCTGCTGGTCACTCGAAACCACACTCCCAATGTAGCAGAAGCGGGAGGTGGTTTCCAATACTTCAGCACAAATGCTGATTCGCGGCACCATTGCAGACTGCACCTCAGGTGAAAGCTGAAAGAGACAAACAGTTTTGTTTGTGTTGATGGTGAGCCCGAATTTGGTCGCTGTCGAAACCAGAACACTAGTCATGTGCTGCAACTCATCCGCGCTGTGTGCAAACAACGTACAGTCGTAAGCAAATAGCAACATAGATAGTTGGCTCGCAGATTAGGGTTACAAGATATATATATATATATATATATATATATATATATATATATATACAACAGGAAGAAAGACCCCCTGGCGCGTCAAAAGGTGAAGTCCAAAACGAGATAGACGACGAGCAGCTCAATCGACAGCTCCAGCCGCGGGGGAAAATGGGCAAAGATCACGAGGCACAAGTCAAGGATGTCACTTTCAAAAGTCAGCCGCATGCCGATTACGAATGGACGATCCGACCAGCAAACTTACCCACTACACAACACCGCAATGATGATGCCATCTCGTAATGTGGCGAAACGTATGCAGTCAGTTTATCTAGCTCTGTACTACGCATACCTGTGTGAGACCGGTGGTGCACATGAAGCGCGCACACGGTGAGGACAACGTGGGGTCACGAATGTGTATAGTTCGTACAGCTGGTCCGGGGCTTCAGCAGATGCGGAGCAAGGGATGGGGTCATATGAGGTCAGCGAGAAGCAGGTGGTTTGTCGGCCCATCGAGAGGACACGGCTAAGAGAGAGGGCAAAGAAAGCACAGGAACGGGGACTGCCGCCGCACAAAGACATGTGTGAATGGAGCCGAGGCGCACACAATGCGCAGACAAAGCATGGCTGCCGTGCGCACCTGTGGAGGCGGATACAACGCCAGCGCGCAACAAAAGCGTTGGACTACCACATTGTTCGAGCGAGCCTTGAATTAGCCAAATGAACGAAAAGGAATGTGATTTCAGAAAGGTTTGAATGTGGTGGCACACACAAACTGGTTTCTCGACTGGGGGTATGTTTCGTGTCTTGAGTTCCCTTGGGTATCCACCGTTTTCGCAGCACCGAAAATGCGAGTAAGAAAGTGCAACGAATGTACTTACCTATGTGTTGCATCTAAGTGTTCCGATGAAACACTGAGACAGAGAGAGAGTCGACAGTGTATCGGTTCACTCTGCGAGAGTACTTTGCATGTGCGGTGTAGAGTTCTGCGATAACTCATCCGACACAAATAACATGGAGGCTGAGTTACTATGTGATCCGAATATTCTTAAGAGGCTAATTTTCACCGATTTCTCGATTTTCCCGCATGAGACGGAGGGGGGAAGGAGCAGCTCGCTGCCAACCTCAACTGTTGCTCTGATTTGTGCAGCTTTGTTGGAACAATCGTTTTCTTCATTGCTACGGAAACAACTTCGAAGATTGAGTTTACAGATACATAAGGACTAGTAACATAAAACGATACCAAAATGGGACAACCTGCATATCGAACCCACTCTGATCAACCATAATCACAGTGAACGGTCGGAAACGTTGGAAGAATTGAATGGTGAAAGTTCACGCGGATGTTGACCAACTGGGCGCTGATCTAAGCTCTGCCACATGTCTACCTAGAACGCAAAAACTTGGTTAGCTAGGGCTAGTGATTCCGACGCTATGTTACCGCTTGTTCCGAAAATGTGTGCCAATTTACTCACCAAACCATTTCTGACAAATAACTTCATCCTTGGCATACGGAGACCCGTTACAACACCTGTACCCAAGACCGAATTCCAGAAGTATCACCCGATTATATCAATGCAATTCTTCAATCCGAGAAAGTGCTTTATGCACCCATAAGGGTGAATATTCAGTTGTTACACATAATTTCAGCATAGTAAAAGAAATAAAGCAGTCAATACACAAGTAGAGTAATAAGTGGCATAAACAGCAGTATGGTTATGATGCAAAATTGTTTTTAAGCTTCAGGACAACTGATATCTGGTCGCACAAAAACGTGCCAGATAGGGAATAACGGATGAGAGAGCGGGCAAAATGGATGTATTGTCTGGTAGAGAATGTTGATACACGCAGACAGTGCACCATGAAGTGACTTGTATCAGTAGTATCTAAGCAAGCCTTATGTATGATTGTACACAAGAATCTCAACAAAGATCGGCTTGGGAATTCCACTAGATCGAAATAATTGCGTTAATGACCTATCTAGGATTTTGTAGTGCTTCTTTAGGAAATCAGGAAGTATCACGGTGGAGCAATAGGCCCAAAGGAATAAGGCGCACGCAGTGATAAATTTCGGAATTAAGTGGCGGAGGACAGAGGAGGATCGCAAACGAAGGGCGTAGAACGAAAGCCTCCGCACCTTTGTAAAAACATCACTAACATGGAGTGACTAGGAACGATTACGACTGTTACACCTAGGTACTTCACTGACATACTGGAGTGAAAATTCTCGTCATCTATATGAGTTCGGGGTATTCCATGAGAAGTTGCTGATAAGCATGAACTTTATGTAGAGAGAGAATGACGCTATGATGGTATGCGCACCTATGTTAAAGATCATCGAGGACCTATTTGCCCTCAAGCTTTCCGCAAGCTCACATTTCGTTAAGGTCGATCAGTTTGTTAACGCTCCACACTGGGTAAATATAGAAAAGGAACTATTCGACCGTCATATAATATCGGGATTCCTCAGTAGTGCATATCCCTCGACTCCAACAGGAACCAAGTCTA
Organism: Dicrocoelium dendriticum; assembly: GCA_944474145.2. Classification (NCBI taxonomy): domain Eukaryota; kingdom Metazoa; phylum Platyhelminthes; class Trematoda; order Plagiorchiida; family Dicrocoeliidae; genus Dicrocoelium; species Dicrocoelium dendriticum. Next base: position 91,465,604 of record OX104068.1, on the reverse strand, counting down.
TGACCACCAGCGGCTTGCGTCACTAGCCAGCAAGTTGCAATACTAAGATGGTAGTCATTGAGACCATCGCTTTGTAACCCTAAGGTGACCGGTTCTAACTTGCGTAGGTGCATGTGTGCGACCGGTGGTGGTCCTGTGGCAGCGGAGTGTCGATGCGGCGTATTGCTGATGCTTCCCTATGGGGTACAGGGTGGACAATTCGGCTTTCGCACCTTAGATATTACGCAGACGCTTTCGGAAGTCCTTGAATACCTACGCATATGCAGACTGATGCATGATGCAGACTGATCTTTTTACGAATCACAAATTGCACTCCGTTAAAGCAACAAGCTCAGGCTGATTGTAAAAAGGCATTAGCAGTACGCCGGGACGCAGTACTGACGCTTCGGTGCCGCGCAACGCTACCGGTCGTATGTGGGCTAAGGATACCGCGAGAATCGCCCTGCCCCTACGCAGCTTCGAACCCGAGTCGTCAAATTACAAGTTAGGCTAGGAGGCAGCTAGGCAATAACGGGCATTAAATGTGGTGAAATGCGATGTAATGATCAATCTCAGTACTGGGTTGTATTGACTCGTTCGGTTGGCTCCGTATGAATAGATGATGTGATCGGAATTGACGCCAATACCACCAATCCCGAGCACACTGGTCCCTTCTTGGATAGGTGGTCATGCCGATCACAAGAGCTAAAGATGAACTCGTTTTCACAAGCTTCTGAGCCACCGTGTGAGCGTCAACCGAAACCATAAGGTACCGAGTCTTCTGGCGTTGTCGATCGAGGTTAGCAGGTATCCGGAGGACTTAACAATCGATATGTAGCCAACTAGCCTGCAATCGTTCGCTGTTTGTAACAATGATACAATATAAACAGCATGGCCGTTGACAGTAACATCACAGACGCAGAAATAAGGCAGTATAGATCTGACTAAGCCGCTATTGTGTTGTGTTTCGGAGATAGCACCCATCACAACTACAATGAAGCATAGAGTGAGATGCCGCGTGTTGATCTAAAGTGCGGATATGAAAATAGTCCTATGTGCAAGGGGACTTTCATGTTGAACAGCAAACTGGGCACAGGGTGCGAAGCTGTGACGGAGAGGGAGAAAGAAGTAGGGATGAAATTCGTGAGGGATTGTGGGTGAGATGGATGCTCTTCCGCTGCTCCCTCCGAGAGATAAGTTATGTTCAGGCTATAGCCTTCGACGCAGTGGTTTGACCCGCGGGGTCACTCCTGCGTCGCAGGTCAAACACAAAGATCCGGGTACCACAAAAACCCGGTGATGAATGGTGACTGGCGTTTCTCACAAAGCTTGTCAGTATAGTCATCTAGGAATTGACATGGTTCAAATTCGATTCCCAGTCAATAGCGAAAGAAAACCAAGTGTTTCACAGATTGGTTTGAAGCCTTATGCATTGCATATCGGTGTAATCTACTCACTGGAGAGAGAAATCGTGAAATACAAGGTGGTGTGCATCGCTAACGCACATTCTGAAAACGGGTAACATACGTTAAGAAGGCCCGCCGGCGCGCCAGGAGAGGAAAAGAACACTACCATGTGGAGGGAGGGATATAAGGGACACATGGACTGGCGTCCCAGTTCAGTTTGGCAACCAATTTACGAATGCGAATGGAAGGTTGGTGGTGAAACACCAGTAAATACTCAGATATCCAGCATGGAAAACACAATCAACATCTAAACACTCAACCAGATCGACCGGTATTTCGAGTTAATCCAAGTAGGGTGAACCTACACAGTAAAAAAACCTGCTAGCGAATGACAGAAGGTATCTAAGGAAGACACCTGCATGCTTTGATCAAACAGACAGTTTGTCCGCTGGAAGTGCAGAAACACTAAGTCGGAACAGACAGAGTGAATGACGAGGGGGAAGAACATCTGAAAAGCGCACCATCAGTGAGAAAATGAGATTTCCTTCCAACTGCTTTCACTAAATGAAAAGGTGGCAAGTAGTGGCGCAGTCAAACGCACGTGAAAAGCTTATAAAGGACGGGGGAAAAGCTCACCTGGTGCTTATCTGAGGCTTCGTTTAGATTACCGAAGTGCGTTGGCTTGTCGACAGACGGCTCAAATGATCCGTAATCACTAGAAGTCGGGTCAGTAATACGGTCTGAAAACGGCTCGCCAATGCTACGTGAATCTGTTGCAGAAAGCTCGCTTGGATGAAGAATGGCATTGAAACGATCAAGAGAACTCCCAATCAAATGCAACAAGTCAGCCACTTCCAACTCATCCTCATCCACATCACCAGCTGCCTTGGTGTCTTCGGGCCACATTGTCGAGGCGCGTTGAGTGTCAGTTGGTGGATGTGAGCATTCCGAACCGCCAAGAGGTGGGCGCTGTGTTGACTCAGTCTCGGAAAGCTCGGTGTGCGACGAAGAGTCCAGATTCGGGTTAATCGAATTCCACAATCGCGGCTACAGATGGAGGACAGAAGGCACACAGTTGTGGTGAAGCACAAAGGGAGAGGGTCAAAAAAAGAAAAACGTGTCGGCCCCCGGAATACAAAGTGGGGCGTGATGACAACGGTGGCGACTGACAACTGAGAGGAACGAGAGGATGTGCCAAGCTCTACACACCGGAAGCATTCATCATGAGTCGTCACAAAATGTGTCCGTCTTCTCGTCACCAGAAGAGCTAACTGCAGAGTGAAGCGAAAAGTAAAGAGTCAAACTGTGCTGAAACCGTTGTCAGGCGCGTGAGAAACATCGAATTTGCTTCAGGACATATAGGTTCACAACCGCCGATGTGTTCAAGCCTAGAGAACTTGCTAGGTAGAAGCATGCATTCCTCTGAACCCGAAATCAACCAGAGAAGAAGGAAAAACAACTGGTCTCTATGGATAAAGGGTACGGTCCGGCTGTTCATTTCGAAACAGGAAGCAGAAAAGATGTAGTCTGAGGAAACAATGTGTCAATGTGAGTGACAGGCAGTTTTGCTTAGGAAAACAATTTGGATAAGTTGTTTAGGAAAACGCAAGCGTGGTAGAGTAGATTCCGTTAGTGATTAAACTTATAGGAGCAGTTGCTAGATTCAATTCTGCTCCGGTCTACGTTCGAACAGTCAGTCATACATGTCACTGGTGGTGCGATGCAAAAGCTAAGAGGAGACGAGTGGAATGCACAATAACCTTGGTACACAGCAGAATGAGACCAACAAAGGGCAGACAGAACTCGGTAAAACCAGATGAAGCAATAGAGCGATAGTCCGTCTATTTGTATTTATGAGCCAAAGGCGTGAGCGACCGAACATCCGGCCGCTCGGGTACGGTCGGACGATAACGCGAACTTAGTAGTAATAGTAGTAGTAGTAATCTCAGTAGTCTAGCAACTAGACACAGTCAACTAGACAGTCATCGCTAACGCGAACTTATCGGATCACAGCTCGTGTTGAACGGATGTTAATAGTGTTATTGATCCGAATGTATTATCCGCTTGATCAGAACTGGGTATAAAATGAATTTCGTGGGAGTGGTTGAAGTCAACCTCAACATTTGCAATTTACACATAGACAGAGCATTGAGGAGCACCAGAATTTGGTGGAGCCTCGACTGCGTAAGAACACTGCATAACCCATGGTAAGAGGTTTCAACCGTACGCCGGTACGCAGTATCGACGCACTGATGTTGTGGAACCACAGTCGCCTGTGGATTAACGATCCTGCGATGGTCCCTCGTGCCCCTAAGCGTCCTCGGATTACATTAGGCCACGGGCCGGCCATTGTACGTCTTGCTCGATGACGCTAAGTTGACACTGCGTTTTAGGAAGTAGTAGGTCCCCCATGTGCATCGTAAAGAAACAACTGTGAATGACGTGAACTCGTGGCTAACGACAGTGATCGATCCAGAAGAAGACTTTCACCAGAAAGCCCCTATTACACCATTGCACAAAACGCAGGCATCGACAGTTCTGCAGGCGTGAGCATGTTATCCATGTAAGTATGATCCGTCCCTTTGTGGACATGGTTTCTTGGGAACAAGAGAAATACATAATGTGAATTTGTGAAAAGGCGTACTGCAGTTTTAGAGTAAGTGATGTAGCATTGCAGTCCGAATACACCGCAATGAGCTGGTGGATGGGGCTGCACAACGGTGCTAATGGTTGCTGTAGATGGTGGAGACAATGAAAATGGCCCGGGAAGGAGGAATACTAGGAGTTACAAATGATTAGGCTCCAGCCCCGGCGGTGGATCCAGGTGGTATCACTTATCTCACCAACAGAACAATAAGTAACCAAATTGAGGAGAATGAAGTAAAACGCAAACAGAATACCAAGAAAAGGCGAAGAGAGAATGTTAAAACGGATAAACACTGACTGCGCTACTGTGTCATGTCAGATAGGGTCCACAACCGCTTAGGTAGCCCATTCTGAGGTCTCATCCACCAACATAACACATACCAGTCTGACAGTTACTAGGTAAAATGTTTAGTGCCACTATATCGTTTGGTCACCTTGTGATTTCGCCTAACCAAGTGAAGCGACAGTATACAATGCATTCTGAAGACGGCATTCAGAGGACATGGTCCAACCAATAGAAACGGGTCAAAGTCAGCTGACATTCCATTGCTGCATGAGAGTTCCTTTACAAACATCAGTGGCCTTCAGCGTTGCTCTTCTGGTGTTGTTATCAGATGAGTACCATATTCTGTAAGTATTAAATACGTGATTATCAACATCATTAAAAAAACTGGCTATCGTGCAAAGCGGCATCAGCGAGACAGATGCCTTGTGGCTTCCACTGCCCCGCATCATAATCTGACACACCGCGAATAACTCAGCACCAAACAGACTTTAAACGGAATGTTGCTGACAAGGAGTGGGCACCTTGATCACGAATGTTTGTTAAAGGCGTTAAGGTTTTACGCTAAGTGCCCCTTCTCTTTCAGGTGTTATCCTTCGTTCCGAAGGTCATAGTGATTGTACGACAGCGAAGCATCAGTTAAAACGGCTGTTGTACTGCCATTGATGATGATGATGATCAAACACTTGCTTAAATAATTATTAAATTCCCCGTTTCTTTATACACCCACTTTGTACTGACACGATAGTGTTCAGCCATCCCACATAGCATAATATAATTTTGCATAATAAATTATTTTGCTGCGTAGTAGCTGGCTGGTATCTTTCCGGAACGATGCCCATCCGTTACTGTTGGTTCAACTGACATGCAACTGTTGCATGATTTTTTTCCTTTTTTTCTCTTATGTATTGCGGCACAGTAGCTGAGGTGTTTCCACCTCTAGCCAACGTACATAATAATAACAGTCATCCCATAGGGAGTCTAGATTTAGAGAAGCCACGCGTGCGCTGCTGATAAATGAGATGACGTCCGTAGACTGACGCTAACAGAGATGATAATATTGTCGAGATAAGTAAGTTGACCGACCAATTCAAGCGATTGTTCGATGACAGCTGAAAGTGTTGATGCATCGACCCGGTTCAACAACAGCGCCCTACACTTGGAAAGTGTGAAACACATGACGAAGCGCGCAGCGGTTGCGCAGATGATGGGTTCATACCAGGTTTAACGGTTGGGCACCTGGTGGAATTTCCACTACGGAAGAGTTTGAGAAGGCGGAATCATTCATGACCATCATGGCTAAGCCGTAAGAGAAAAAAGATTCAGCACAATCCCAGAGAAAATCTCACTCGTTGTGAGGGATTCAGGAAACGGCGTGCCGTGAATCTTAACCAGGCAACGGAGGTCACAGTGCATGAACTATATCGTCATAATAATAATAATACGTATATTACTCAGATGTGTCAAAAGCTGTTCGTAATAGGGACAGACCATTAGATACAGCTATGGTCGTCAGTTGACATGAGTGAGGTGAGTATTCGTTAGTGTCAGTCTTGTTAAAACATCCTACTTGTTAGTGTTGGGTTTTGCGCTACAATTTCTCCCCACTAGCAACATAGTTTTGGTCCATCGTGGAAAAATGTTAGGCGATTTTCCCAATGAAAACGGGACCATCACCGAAGTTTAAATTTGGAATGGGATGTTGGTACACTTTCACACGACCTGATGACGGCTGGTAGACTATCCCACAGAACAGCGCATCCCAGAAGAAAGAAAATGTAGTGAATTGTTGTCCTGGTTCAGCATACAATTAGTCAACAAGCCTGGTTGCGAATTATCTGAAAGAAGTGATGTTGCTCTGACAAGCCCTTGATGTAATATTTACGCTGGGAACTCCGACCCACAAATTGTCATCTATGACGACCTCTCTGGTGATGATCACAAGATACTTCGAATTACCTCCTATATGGAAATGTATACCAAACTCGACTCAGGTATCCATCATACTATTTAAAAAAGAGATTTTTCAGAAGTTAACCTGGCCTTCTAATTGGGGTAGCACCACTAGTGTCCTATTGCAATTGAACAGTTCTACTATCAGATGTATCGTATCATGAGGGTACTATTTGTCTCATATTATAAACGTGCCATTCCTCATCCTAAGAATGCAAGTGATACTCGGAGTGAGCTGAAGGTGAGTAAATTAATCGGGAAATTCGGTAAGAGCAAAGCCTTTTCATTAATATTGCAATTGTACCGAATCCATCGTCTGGTTCAAGCGTTCACAAATGAAGCAAAGAGAAGAGGAGGAGGGGAATGCCTTGCGGATGGGATGCGAAGGAAAGCAACTGAGAAAATTGTTCGATCCTAGAGTTAACGATCGGACGTCTGTGATCACGGGACTGATCGATGAAGAGGGTTGTTACATTAACTACCCACCTGCTACTTGTGAAGTATTTAGTTCTTTTTTCGCTGTCTCCATGAACCCAGAAACCGATCCCATATCTCCCTGCCCGGAACTTACAACAAACGTCCTATACAAGATTTCACTTTCGAGCATACAACAGGCTATTAAGTCCATCAAACCATCGCTCAAACCAGATTCCGATAGCATCCACCCATCCACCGACAAAGATAATGGACCTGTAATATCACTGATTTTGCTGAACAAGTTAACGTTGTTGTTAGAATCTAGCCATTGTCCGGATCAATGGAAAACATTGTTCATTAGTCATCGTCATAAAGGGGGTCCAAACAGAATGTCACTAATTATAGGCTTATCCATCACACTCCCATCGTTGCTAGACAGGTATAAAAATTAATTAAAAGTGGAATCATAAGCTTTATCTATAACCTTGGACTGCTTAACAAATCTCAGCATGGGTTCTTGTACAACTTATCAGTTGCACTACCCGGATTACATCATAGCATCTAATGGATGTAAAAATACCTTTGGCAGGGTGCCTCACAAGCGGCTACTTAAAAAGTAGAGTCTGTTATGACCGCCGCTTCACTCCAATTGGATGTGCGAACCCCCGGGCTCTGCGTTGCAATGGTCACGGCTTCTTTCCGATTAGCTGTTTGACCAAGACCACGGATTGGCTGACAAACAACAATGGCGGACCTCGTGAAACCGTGTATTTTCGGAATGACAAGTCAAGAGGTGGAGCATGCGGGTTAAATTTACAGGTATTGGGCGACCTTGTATATTCTTCGTTCTTTCTCATTCGTTACTTGTCAATAATAGTATCTGAATTTCCGGGAACATTCTTTTCATTGATAAATAAGACTGTATGAAGAAATCTTGCCATAATCCATTGGTTCTTGTCGAAAGCAAGCGCCATCGGTCGATTCGTTAGGAGGTGCCCCTCTTAACAGAGTCATTTGGGATCAGAGACCTATTATTGGGCTGCGTGACATCATAGCTAAATAGGCGCTACCAGAGAGTATCGGTCTGAATAATAATCACTCACTCACTCAATACTCACTAGTGGTGTCATCCAAGGGAGTGTATTTAGTCCCTCCCTTTTGCTACTCTATCTTAACGATAGCACGATGTTCATCAAAGATGGCAGACTATTTTTGTTCGCCGATGACAGTAAGGTTGTTTAAAAAATTATCCGACACGAACTCGGAAGTACAATGTTGCTGGTTCAAGAAGACATCGACTCACTTGGGAAATGGTGAGACATATGGCTGAAGGAGTTTTCAGCTGATAAACCACGCATCATGTCACACGGATTTGTGATTCCTGAAGTGTCGATTAAATTAAATGTACGCATCTGTGTGAAACTGTCTGACTGTGATCTAGGCATACGATACTCTTCGAACTTCAGTTCTCAGAGCAGAATGAGTATTGAATGATATGCGCCAAACGATCTTTGACTAACATATGCCAAAAAATCCATACAACCCCTGCCAGAGGGAGCTTTTCGAAATACTCATACCTATCGTTGACTGCTGCAGCATCATTTAAGGAAATATAAGGGCGACAGAAAAGCTTTGAAAAATATGCAGATATCATTCATCAAACGTCTGTTCAGTACACGGACCATTTAAAGATAGCATGATCGTTACCAGCAGCTTAAGCTTGAGCCACTTTGGTTGCGAAGACTGAAACCTAAGCTGATGCTCATATCCAATCTCAAATCAAATGATATACTCTAGTCTGTGCACATTAGAACTGCAACATAACTTGACCAGGTAAGTTCGTAACAAGACTAGGAAACTAACTGTGACAATAACCAGGACACCTATTCTATCCAATTTCTTGCTCGTCCGATACATTGTCGTTTGAAATAGATTGCCAGCTACTATCAGGTTCTGTACGAATGTAAGATCATTCTGCATTAAATGTCGAAATTTCCCGGAGTGGAAATCGGTAATGACCATGTTTTCATCGGGCAAAGCATCAAGTGAGTCCAAAGCTCGATTTGCAATACCCGCCGGGTGGTGGGATTGCGACACGCAATCTGTATTCAGACCTCGGGTCACATTTAAGTGGACATATGTCATTCAGATCACAAGGATCGTAACCGAAATGGAGGTGTTTCGGTGTTGCTCCTCGAAAAAACTGACACTCCATTACCGGTTTTGTTTTGGTTTGGACTCATCAGATGAAGAGAGCCTGAACTGAGGTGGAACACGCGGCCTAGTGGTTAACGGCTGACGCTTTGATCACTACGCCACTAAGATCCGTGAGCAACGCTTGGCACAGCGACAAGGAAGTTAAAGTTTCTCTCAGCTCAGGGTGTCTCCATCTGATGAGTCACAGCCAGGACGAAACCGGTCGTGAGGTGTCAGTGTTGGGAGGAGCAACACCAAGACATCTCCACCGAATGAAGTCTTCCAGGATGGATCAAGGAATATTCAACCAGTGAGAAACGATGTCACACAAAACTCAGCAACAACAAAAGGCATGTATTTCAGAATGTTTTGATGACAAATACGCACCAGAATACGTGTATCACTCATGCATGTTCATGATCATTACTGGGCGAATGATCTGTCCCAGTTCAGCAACAGCTTCTAGCAGAATGGAGAGATATGTGCATTGATGTGATCAATGGGGCCTAGTGCGGTTGTGAGTAGTATATATGAGTGTGGTTACTTTAACATCGAGAAGAAACTACGCGTGCAACGGACAGGCACAAAGCAGAATGCCAACGGTATGGGAGGAACAACAGTTAAGGCGCAAATGCACACATGATGTTCAAATCGCATTGTTCCCTACAACTTACCACATCAGGACTGCCAAACACGACGCTGCCATTTCTCGAAACGGAATCTTGTCGCGTGCGATCCGACGAAGCAAGATGTTTGATCCACAGAGCACGAGAATTCGCTTGGTTGGATATATGTTGATGTGACTCGGAGCGCAAGGTGAGAGCGTCGCTCGCATCCATACCGCAGGCAGAGTCACTGGGCCCATCGAGAAAACCTTCGTCGTCCACTATAAAATCGGCACTGCTATCGCATCTACCGGATGATCTTGCCGTTTGTTCTGAGAGAGCATGATCAATGGGTCTCCCGTGCTGTGGCCTGTAAACAGGGAATAAGTCGGTACATGACCAAGCGCATGGGGTCCGAATGAATAGTATCAAGACACAACAACCGGCAGGAGTACTTTGGAGTGTATAGCTCAGGGTAAGGTCATTGTAAATACCCAAACATGCGCGAGTAAAAACAGTTTCTAAGTATGTCTATCTGATCTCGAAGTTAGAAGAGGAAACTGACCGACAAAAGTAGGTCGAAGGTGAGAAACAGAGTACAACAGAAACGAAGTGGCATAATTCGTCAATCAAACGAGGAGATGCGTACCAGCACTGACGAAGAGGAACTAACTGGCAGCTTGTAGTACCGAGTTCACAAGACTTAAACCACTGGAAGCCTAACACACAGGTATGCCGCTTAGAAAAAGAAGGATGCCGGTAGACCGCAGCAGTGGCAACACAAACTTGTGTAATGCGCGGAACGGTTTACGTGAGTCTCGTCAGTAAAAGAGGGAAGGGCTGCAGGAATAATCCGATGCGCGTAGTATTTAGTCGCCCCCAAAACGCATGCCATCATGTTCGATTGAGTAATTAAGGTGCCATATGTGGAGGAAGTAGAGATAAAATGTGTACTAATAGACGTTGCTGTGGGTCTGTGATCGATCAAGAGAACAAGACTATCTACCGTAGTACAACATGACTCAATAACATTAATCGTATGAAAACTGGCGTGTGCGATCCGACAAGCCACAAGATAAGTACAGCTTGAAAAGCAAGCAGGCTTATGAATATTATATAGTAGTTAACACCTGACCAATATACGATTGGTAATGCAATAACACATAGTGAACAACAACAACAAGGGGAAAACAGGTAAACAGTGGAAAGGTTTGGAAGGTTTACAAGGTTAATGTGTTGCGCGGGCAGAGATGTTTCCCGTTGCCCAGACCAAGGAAGAGTGTTGACTTAAGGAACTCCATCCCCAGGCCTCTGGTCATAAAGACCTGACCCGCAATACAGCGGGACGATTAACGGAGACCGTTGAGATCCGAGTAGCTCGTTCGCCTTCTTTGTGTTCAGTAGCAGTCAACAGATAAGCCGGTGGCCAACAAGATTGCAAGAAAACAACCTTGCGAATACGAAACGGTTCAGGAAAATGCACATATAACAAAATGCACAAAACCATGCACTATCCGTGCAAGAGCATGATGATGTCTGCACGAAAATGATATGTCAATTGTGAACATAGCGCACACGATGAGGAAGATACCTATTATATTATTCTTGTTATTAGGGGAGGGGGCTTGTACGATTCCAGAAAAGCGGCATCTCGACCTCGATCAGAATTTAATTCTGGTGAAACAGGTTTGACAACTTTATGAGGCTCACTCTGACGACCACAGCTTCTAAATCAAACTCATTAGTTACATATGCACTCTTGACCTGTGACTCCGAGATTCTGTTTTTTGCCAGGCTGTATGTAGCTGTTAGGAAGAAGCCTGCTGGACATACATTTTTTATTAACGTTCATTTTGCCTTCGTTCGTTGTCTGACGGTCATTTAAACGCGTTATTTCTTCAATTGTATTGGCCGGCATATGTGGTTCGTAATAGATGTTATCTCAGGGTCCAATTTCCACTAATATCGTTTTCGCTAACATACATGACTGGTTCTTACTTTGTGACTTTTATTCGCCTGTGTGAATTGGCGTCTCCATCGTTGTTGGTTGGTTCTGATAGGTTTTAGTATCTCTGCTTCTATTGCTACGGTATACTGCATAAGACAAGTAGTAATCTCATGTTGGCAAGTCTGTCCCGGTTCGTCTTCGTGTTCTCCTTGGAACCGTCGTGTGCGGATGGTTGGTGGCGATACAACAGTAGCAATGTACTTCATACTAGTCAGTCTAATGAATCATGTCACTATAGCACCGCTTGCTAACCCAAGATATGCATTTCCGAAAGGCTTGACAGAAGTCATTTCCACTCGTTGCACAGGTTGCTCTACCAAGTGCTTAGTGCAAAGTGAATTTCCACATAGCAGACGTGTAGCAAACGGAAGGTCAGATGAGGTGAAGAATGTGCACACCTGTCGCGACATCCTTCTAGCCTGAGTATAATAACACACGGTAATGAGTACACGTACTCAACATTGGAAAGGTGCGAATTCCATCAAAAATAGTAGTAACTTGCAACCATGGTCCGATGGTCACAAAGTAACGATGTGTTTTGCTAGCTTGAGAGATGGAAGAGAGCAACAAGGTGTGGGACGTGCCTGAGCTGTGGGTGGGTGGAATCAAACAGGCATGGTGCGCACGACGGTAATCAATTGCGAAGTAGTTCAACACAACAGTGAGTTAATTGATTTGAAGCGAATTCTGCATCAACAACAAAATAGTTATTTCTTATCCGGTGTGATTCGGAAAGGATAGAGTCAAGATTATTGCACAAATGAGAAGTCTTATTATCCGAAGCCGGTTCGCACCCGACCCACGTGATACATCAGTGAGCATGAAGCGCTAATCCTGAGTGCGCAAAGCCAGAATTAGACAGAAGTTTGGATTCGTGTTGCATCTTCAGTTCAGAGCAGTTTATAAGTGAGACCTGTGCATCGAAGTGCAGTCAGTCAAACTAGGATTAACGCACGTCGCTGTGACAGTAATAACAATAATTTAACAGGAGTGTGTAAGAAATAAAATCGCAAGATGAAGCTATTAAAGGCCAAAGTTGAGGGTAAGCATGTAAGACCGTTACGGAATCTGTAACTGAACCACGGCCGAAAAGGTGGTCAAACATTAATGTGGCCCATTCAAAGGTCTATGTCTAGAAAAGCCTTTCGGGTGAGTCTTCTTGCGCACTTGGTCATGTCATCGATGACTTGATTGGAGAACAGCCTTCTCGTGGTGCCATCTGGATGGTTCGGGTTTATCTCGTTCCAGCAAATAGTTCGGCTGAAATATATCAGGACGTAGACGACCTGTGGCCGAAAGGAAAAGCCGTCTGTCTCGTAACCCAAACACCACCGGTTCGAGCCTGCGTAGGGGACCGGACAACCATCGAGGCATTCTTAGCCCATGCTCGACTGGTGGTAAGTGCGTAGCAGCGAAAAGTCGGTATGATGTACCGAGGTACTGCTGTCTGTCTTTGTATCAGGACGCAGTGGATCTTTGCCTGATAAGCGTTACTACTGAAAAAACTCCGTAAGTCCGCCGAACAACGCTGTGACGTGGTGAATGTGACTCGTTAGTAGATAAATGGGGTGCGATGACCACATGTTTACGCTCCGCCAACTCCTTGAGCAGCGCCACTTCCATCGCCAGTCTACCATTGTTGCCATTTTAGACGGATCACTGGTTGGAAGCAGCAAGAAGAGGTTTCTCTGTGTAGCTGCATCTAATGTCACTCAGAGACAAGGAACCGTTATGTTGGAGTGCGCTCGATATATTTTATATCGGCAAAGTGTTTGCCCAGGAATGTCTTAAATTCTGACACCGAATTTGCCACAACTACGTGCTGCGGTAGGTTGTTCCATACATTTACCACTCTCCGTTCGAAACAGAGTTGGTGAGCGATCCGCTTCAAATCCGATACTACAAGCCTGTACCGGTGTCCTCGTGTGCTTCTTGGTGTGCGCAGATGAAGAAGCGGCCTCAACATGGGGTAATCGCCCAGATGTAATAGCCGGTGTGTCATGATGAGGTCAACTCGCAGTCGACAATAAGCTAGTGTGTAAAGCCCTATTTTCTTACACCGGTCTTCGTACGGTACACCTAGTAAATTGGGAACCAGCCTGGTGGCTACATGCTGCACTCGCTTAATCTTTTTTACCTCGCCCTGAGTGATAGGACAATACGCGGAAGAGCCATACTCTAGCATTGGTTGCATTATTGAGACGTAGCGACGACTGGTAATCTCTTCGGACCAAGTGCTGAAACTGCGTCTGAGCGCGCAAAGCACACGAACGCTGTTTTGGTAAAGCTGCAAATCGGTCGGCCGGCGTGCTTTATGGGGTCGTCTGTAAAGGAATAGGGTATCTAAAAAGTATACCACCATCTTGCGGGCTTTAAGCAACTATGTCTCTGGCAGAGTGAGGTCTTACGGTAAGCTCTATTCGCCTCTCGCCATCACTTACGGTGTGGAACAGGTATGCCCCATATCCCCGTTTCTCTTTAACTTTGGGATAGGTGTTTTATTAGGCACTCTAGAAGGTCTCTAGAGCCTTCGCGTAGAGCTTCTTCCTAGCAACCGCCCAACTGACCTGGACCACGCTGATGATATTGTCTTGCTCGGTGACGACTCACAGAGTATGCAGGTCGTTTTAAACCACTTGGTGGTTGAGGTTAACAGGTATGGCATGACCTTTGTTCCAGCAAAATGCAAGATTCTACTCCAAGATTGGAGTCCACCTACCCTCGTGCTGATTCATGAAGGTCTGCAGGTCGAAGAAGTAGATAGCTTCATCTACCTTGGGAGCTGCATTTCTTCTGATGGCACCATTGGAAGGGGTATTTCTATCCGTATGGCCAAGATACGATCTACATTCGCTTATCGTCATGACGTTTCACTCTGTAAAGTGCAGAGCATACAACGCCTAGGTTAACTTGTCCTATTGTACGGAAGCGAGTACTGGCCGATCCGTGTAAACGATTTGTACCGGATTTCGGCCTTTGATAACGACTGCCTGCGCAGAATAGGTCGTGTGTGGTGGAAACCCCATGTTTGCAATGACGATGTAAGACGTCGCATCCTGGGCAACACGGGCCTCAATCTCAGCAAGCTAATGTCGTTGTGCCAACTCAGGTGGCTAACTCACATTTTACGCATACCGTGTGGGCGTTTACTACGGCGTGCCCTGTTCGATCGCGCAGGGTAGCACTGGAAGAAATTGCGCGGCGGTCAACTATCACATAGCGCCAAAACGTCAAGGCTTTTATTACTAGTCTAGCTGTTGTCGGCCCCACACGTCTTCCGGGTTATGGATTATGAAATGAAAAGGATCGCTGGATGCAGACTTTCGAGGGCATGGTGAATGATAGTAGACAATGGAAAGGTTTGCATCAGCCTTTGCAATGAAGCAACTGATCAAAACCGCAATCATCAAAAAAACAAAACGGCGTGTGAAAAACAAAATAGTTTCAGATATTTGCATTTTGTGATCTTCGGTATTTATTATGCGTATTCATTTTTTGGTTTTTTAATGGCTCGATGTTCGTTGTATAGACAGTTTCTTTTCTATATATATATATATATATATATATATATATATATATATATATATATCGTTGGCGGCATCCGTATCCGGATTTGCCTGTCACCGTGGCCTCCATAGGGACAGCCACAGGACGCCTGCGTCTACAAAGGGCACCATGGGTGGCTTGCACCGCACCACCCACAGTTCCACCCGCACACCCCATATCCGGTGCAAACTCGAAGGAATAAGACCAGGAGGCATGTGGATGGGAGCCACGTTTCATCAACGGAACCGGCCCACACTCCTTCAACAAGCAGAACAAAAGCATTCCGGCCTAATTAGGAAATCAGGGAGATTAGACGCACACAAGGCGGTGGCTGGACCGTATCCCGTTCCACACGAGATGGAACCACTGTATGAACCTTACACCATCACGAGGACGGTATGTACTTAGGTGTTGCCTCCTGTATGCACAATCTGGTTTGTGTACCTGATGTGGGAGATCGCACAGCGTGCGAATGCTATTAGGTGTTCACTTCAATCAATCTATGTCGCCGATCGGTCCGATCAGCCGCTGTCCGAGGTACGATTATTGCGCAATCTTATGCATTGACAGGTGTCAATACCACATATTCTCCGCTTACGGCCTCATTGGAGAGACAACTACCGCCATTCTACATCAAGTAAGTACCGCTGCTCACTGATAAACATGCGGCTTCCTACACAGTGTGCGCAATGTTTTGCAAATGTTCAAGACGCAGCATGACTGTCATCAAAGTACTTTACCGTTTGCACATACCGCTGTGTACTCTGCTGTGGCCATAAGCTATTTGGTAACGACCTGCATCGTACGTCTCGGGTGCAGACATGCGGTGCTCCTAAAACGATTGTCGCTATGCGCCGATTCATTTCCGATGTAATATACTAAGA
Source organism: Dicrocoelium dendriticum (assembly GCA_944474145.2). NCBI lineage: Eukaryota > Metazoa > Platyhelminthes > Trematoda > Plagiorchiida > Dicrocoeliidae > Dicrocoelium > Dicrocoelium dendriticum. Next base: position 91,449,681 of record OX104068.1, on the reverse strand, counting down.
CACTGACGTACCATTACTATTGGCATTACCTTTTACTTAGTCTATCCAGAAGATTGGCCATGTCTAATTTAACTTCTGGTTAGCGTCTCTGCGCTTCCCGCTTCAATCCGCTTGGTAGTTGCCTTTTTACAAGCCCCGGTACATTCAGTATGGCAGATGAACAACGCGAAATAAAGCTATGCTCACTCTCATCATTCATTGCCGGGCTTGTTCACTTGCCACGGATTTTCCCCAGGGAAATTCTCTTCGTGATCATAAGAAGAACAATCGTTGAGCATTGTGTGCTCCAGATGTTTTTGTGTACTGTGAGCGGCCAAGCGCTGGTAACCTTTTGATTCACACGCATCTACCGAACTGGAAAGGTACTCAATAATTTGCCACCCTAGCATGGATCCGTGTCAACAGCACAGTTCGCTCGGAAATTCTTCGCGCACGTCAGGTACCAATAACCACATGGATAGACTGAATTTTTATCCCGCCATGCATCGGCTCTCTAAGCGTCGTGCTAGTTAGCGTTGGGCAGCTGGTCAAGCTAGGGTCATGTAATCTACAAATCGATTTCAAGGAGCAGAATGTAGGTAGCATAGCCTGGTTAGCAATACCATGGAGCTTACATAGTGATGTGGATCGTGACCAAATGATAATACGAAGAGGAAGATGCCGTAGCTCACCGTACTAGACTCCACTTGAGAGGGTTGCAAGGGTATCATATATCATGAAGAGTACAACAGTGTAGTGGGCAACACGTGAAATCACCACGCAGTACAACTGAGTCAGGTAAGCTCTCTCTCTCTCTCTCTCTCTATACATATATATATGGTTGGCGGCATCCGGTTTCGGATTTGCCTGTCACTGTGGCAAGCCACAGGACGCCTGCGCCTACAGAGGGACCATGGATGGCTTGCGCTGCACCACCCACAGCTCCAACCCCACACCCCATATCCAGTGTAAACCCGAAGGAATAAGACCGGGAGGCATGCGGATGGGAGCCACGTTTCATCAACGGAGCCGGCCCACACTCCTTCACAGGCAAACATAAGCACACTGTATTTGGGGAATCAAGCGCACACAAGGCGGTGGCTGGACCGTAGTCCGCTCCACACTGAGTGCATGGAACCACTCTTCGAGCCTAACACGGCCACAAGGACCGTGTACCCCGTCCCCTCCAGCAACGACCAACTGTCTCCTGGAGCCAGTATGGACGAGGTAGTGGGTAATAGACAGGTAGGCACCTTGTCAACATGCACATCAAGCGCAGCCACACCGGGGATATCAAACAACAGCCAATCACTTGAGAGAGAGAAAGAAAAAGAGAAAAACTCGATTAATGCATAAGGAAACGGTGACATAAACCTTAATTAAATAGCATACGTAATAAGTTGTTTACAAACAAATCCTAGCTAAGTGCACGAGGTCAGGAAGTATAGTTCACGGTATGCCACGAACACAAAAATGTTATGGAAATCGAATACAATTGGCTGAAGCGATGTGTGCAAGTTAAGGGAATAGAGTACAGGGAGATATTTATATGAGAAAGGAAAGCAGTAAGGTAAAAACTGTAAAGCCACCACCTGAAATAAAGAGACTTAGCATGCAAGCACGCGGTTAGTAAATCGAATTCAGCGTGCCTACAAACGCTGCGCCGGCTCGCCGTAATTCTCTGCAGGACCCGTCGTCGCTTCTGTAGTGGCCCCAAAGGACCTAGCTCATGGCCCACTAGACATTTATATGAGAAAGAAAAGAATTAAGAGAGAACCGAAAACCCACCACCTGAAATAAAGAGACTTGGCATGCAAGCATGCGGTTAGTATATCGAATTCAGCGTGCCTACAAACGCTGCGCCGGTGCTGTCTACGTTCACTGCGGGACCTGTCGTCGCTTCGGCAGTGGTCCCGAGTGACCTCTCTCATGGCTCACTAGGCCTGCCTGACTAAGGCACTCGCGACCGCATGTTCTACAGCACAATGCGCTCGATGTCGATGGAGTACAATTCATCGGTGCTTGCCGCTTCCGCAACTGCCGATTCTTCTCTGCATGCATGAGGGATTTCTCCCGCACCTCAGCAACTGCCTTCGTGATTAGATCACGCCACGCATGCCGATCAACCGCCTTCGATTCCCATGATCTGCAATCAAGATGAGAACGTGTGAGGCTCACTTTAATCATGTCCTGGTCACGTAACTTTGGTTTCCCCACGTGCCGCTTCCCAATACTCAGCTGACCGTATAGCAGTTGTTTCGGTATCCGCGTCAAATCCATACGGCTCACATGACCGAGCCATCTAAGGTGTCTCAATAAAAGTATGCAGTCCACTGCATACATCCCACTTCGGCGCAACACTTCCGTGTCTGCAACTCTGGCGCCCCAACCGATCCGCAAAATTCGTCGCAGACACTGCTGATGGAACCGCTCGAGATATCGCACATCCCGCCGGTACATCGTCCACGTTTCACTGCCGTATAGAAGAACGGACAGTACCATGGATTTGTACACCAACAGCTTCGTGCCAATGCTAAGCTGATGGTTGTTCCACACTCGGTACTCAAGCTTCCCGAATGCCGCTGCCGCCTTCGACATGCGATTACGCAACTCAACGTGTAGCTGCTGATCAGTCTACATCACACTCCCAAGGTAGCAGAAGCGGGAGGTGGTTTCCAATACTTCAGCACCAATGCTGATTTGCGGCAATATTGAAGATTGCACCTCCGGTGAAGGCTGAAAGAGACAGACAGTTTTGCTTGTGTTGATGGTGAGCCTGAATTTGGCCGCTGGCGAAGCCAGAGCACTAGTCATGTGCTGCAACTCATCCGCGTTGTGTGAAAACAACGCACAGCCGTCAGCAAACAGCAACATACGGATAGTTGTCTCACAGACTAGAGTTCTCGCACCGAAACGACGGATGTTCAGCAACCCACCATCAATACGGTGCTCCACACGAACACCGTAAGCACAAGCCGCATCAAAAGCACAAGACAACATTGCATGAAGATAGATATTAAACAGGGCAGGAGCTAAGACACAGCCTTGCTTCACACCAGAGACAACTGTAAAGTCATCAGAGGTCTCTCCACTCAGCTGCACCCTCGCTCGCATACCACTGTGCAGACATTCAATTAAACTTACAAACTTACTCGGGCAACCAAACTTACCCAACACCAGCCACAGTGCCTCGCGGTTCACCGTATCAAATGCATTGGTGAAATCAACAAAAAGCGAGTACAAAGGCTGGTGTCGTTCTCTGCACTTCTCTTGCAACTGACGAGCCGCAAACACCATATCTATAGTGCTGCGACCCGAACGGAATCCACATTGCTCTTCCGCCACGTTTGGTTCCACAATCTGACTCACGAGGCGATTGAGCAGGATTCGGGCAATCACCTTGCCCACACAACTCAGCAAGTTGATGCCACGATAATTCGTGCAACATTGCTTGCTACCTTTGCCCTTGTACAGTGGTAGCACAAGGGCATCCTTCAGCTCAGCAGGCACCTCCTCCTCAATCCACACGCGTTGCACCAAGTGGTGCAGCGCAGTCAACAACGCGGGTCCACCGTGTTTCAATACTTCAGGCGGGATCCCGTCACCTCCGGCACATTTGCCGTTTCGCAGCTGAGCAAGTGCTCTCTGCGTCTCATCCAGTCTCGGCGTATCCGCCAGATCCGCCTTCACATCGTGCTGCTTCAGGCCATTCAATGTAGGCCAGTCGATCTCTGAGCGGTTGTTCAAGAGACAGTCAAAGTGTTTCCGCCAGACCTGCATTATGTCTGCAGTCTGGGTGCAGGTAGCGCCTGAACTACCATCGATCAGTGTCCTCAGCGGCTCCAATTTCGGTCCATACACCGCCTTCAAGGAGTCAAAGAATTCCTTGTGTTGACGGCGTTCGGCGTAGCATTCCATCTGCTTCGCCTTCTCCGTCCACCATGCATTTTTTATGTGACGGAGCTCTCGGGTCAGTCGCCGTCGAAGTTTGCGAAACTGACTACTCTTCCCCAAGTCACTGGGGTCTGCCAAATGTGCAGCAAATGCTGCATTCTTCTCTGATACCAATGCGTCAATCGTCACATTGTTGTCATCAAACCAATCAGGCCGCTTACAGTTTGCGCGCCCGATGGTCTCCTCGGCAGCAGCTGTCACATGATCACGAGTGTGGTGCCACAGGTCGCCCACTGTGGCTATACAGTCCACATCACCACACAGGCGTGCAGCCATCGCCTTCTCCAGCTCAGTACGTTTCGCCACAGTACCGAGGGAGAGAATGTTAAATTTACGCCGATTCACGGCGGGAGTGCAATATATCGATTTACGAAAATATATGTACAGTTTGGTCCGAACCAACTTGTGATCAGTGCCACACTCAGCTCCACGCAGTACACGTGTCATGCGCACTTCACGCATATCACGCTGACGTACGATGACATAGTCGAGCAGGTGAGCGTGACCACTCCGTGGGTGCGTCCAAGTTGCTATATCACTCGCACTCAGTGCAAACCGAGTGTTCGTGATCGTCAGGCCGTGAGTGACACATTGAGAGCAGCCTGTCACCGTTCGCATTCGCTGAACCAATGCCATGCGAACCGATAACATCTGTCCACGCTGATGCATCACGCCCAACGCGCGCGTTGAAATCACCCAGCAGAAATAGTCGGTCGCTCTCCGGCACAGACCGTATCACGGAGGATAGCTCAGTGTAGAACTGATCACGCGTGTCATCAGGATAACACATGGTCGGACCGTACGTACGTATACAAGTGGTAAACTTACCTCTTCCGAGTCGTAGGCGAACAGTCATCAGTCGCGCGCTGATGCCTGTTGGTTCACCCATCAGCTGGCCATTCAGGCGATCGGATATTGCAAATCCGACCCCATGTTCACGTGGTGCTGAGGCGGCGTTGCCCACCCAGTAGAATGTGTAGCCAGCACCTGCTTCATGTAACTTACCTTGCTCAGCGAGCCGAGTTTCACTGAGCGCCGCAATATCGATGTGGTAGCGCGCCAGCTCCATTGCGACCAGTGCAGTGCGTCGCTCCGGGCGCTCGCTGGAGTTCCGGTCCAGTAGTATGCGCACGTTCCAGCACCCGATGCTGAGTGCTTTGCGCGCAGGCATACGATTGCATTGGTGGGCAATCGCACGCGAGGTGGTCGTTGTCTTTCGGAGGTTTGCTTGAGGGACTCCACCCGGAGCCTTTGGCTCAATAGCCTGACCCACAAGGCAGTGGGTGGTTTGGAGGTTTGCTTGGGGGACTCCACCCGGAGCCTTTGGCTCAATAGCCTGACCCACAAGGCAGTGGAGAGCAGATCCAGCTCGGGAATGTGATTGCAGAGACAGATGGGGATCTGCTTGACGGCCGTCACACGCAGCCTTTGAGGTTCTGGAACAGTTATCATATGTTTTGCGACCGTAATTGGATACGCACCTGCGACCACGGCCAGACGCAGGTGGGTTTTTGGCGGGTTTGCACCAATTTGACCAGGGGCTGCCTGGCTTGAGGCGGGCAGTAGCAAACCATTGAACACCCGGAGGTGTCCTCCCACCGTCAGAGACAATGCGTGGCACACGTGCTCTACGCCAATCGAGCATTGAGAATATCACCCGTAACCTGTTGTCTCCCATGGCTAGGTTTTACGGGAAGTGGGCCATCGACCACTTCCTAACCTCCGGAGAGGATGGACTAGGATACTGCCAGGGCGCCCAATCCTGACAGGAGAACGACTCGGGTCCTCAGCCAAAGCCTTCGATTAAATGAACACCCGAAAGGCAGCGGGTCTAGCACATGGTCAGTTAGCTGACTCATGCGCATTGGTGTCCTGGATCTTAGCAGGGAGAAGGGCGAAACCTAACTCCCACCCAGCGGTCGCCACGTGGAGGCGCCCAGGACATGAGACTATGGCGCAACAGTAGCAGCAGTGGGTAGACCATCTGTCAGGATCTAGCCACCACCAACCTCAGCGCACCATAGGCTCTCCCGTCATACATATATATATATATATATATATATATATGGTTGGCGGCATCCGGTTTGCGATTTGCCTGTCACTGTGGCCAGCCACAGGACGCCTGCGCCCACCGCCAGGTGGGTTGGGTTACTCCCTTCTCCTAGCTAAGAGTCAGGACACCAATCGGCATGAGTCAGTAAACTGACCATGTGCTAGACCCGCTACCTTTCGGGTGTACATTTAATCGGAGGCTTTGACTGAAGACCCAAGTCGTTCCCCTGTTAGATATGAGCGCCCTGCCAATATCCCAGTCCATCTTTTTTGGAGGTTAGGAATTGGTCGATGGCCCTCTTCCCGTAAAACATAGCCATGGGAGACAACAGGTCTGCGCGTTACATACTCACAGCTCGATTGGCGTAGAGCACGAGCGCCACAGTGGGAATGCACCTCCGGATATTCAATGGTTTGCTACTGCCCGCCTCAAGCCAGACAGCCCTTGGTCAAATTAGTGCAAACCCGCCAAAAACCGACCTGCGTCTGGCCGTGGTCGCAGGTGCGTATCCTACTACGGCTGCATAACATAAATTAATTGTTCCAGAACTCTAAAGGCTGCGTGCGACGGACCTCAAGCAGATCCCAATCTGTCTCTGCAATCATATTCCCGAGCCAAATCTGCTCCCAACTGCCTTTTGAGTCAGGTTATAGAGTCAAAAGCTGGGGGCGGAGTCCCTCAAGCAAACCTCCAAACCACCCACTGCCTTGTGGATAAGGTTATTGAGCCAAAGGCTCCGGGTGGAGTCCATCAAGCAAACCTCCGAAGCACATCCACCACCTCGCGGGCGATTGCCCACCAATGCAATGGTATACCTGTGCGCAAAGCATTCAACACCAGGTGCTTGAACGTGAGCACACCACTGGACCGGAACTCCAGCGAGCGCCCCGAGCGATGCACTGCACTGGTCGAGACTGAACTGGCGCGCTACAACATAGACGTTGCCGCGCTTAGTGAGACTCCGTTTGCTGAGCAAAGTAAGTTGCATGAAGCTGGTGCTGGATATCCGTTCTACTGGGTGAGCAACGCTACCTCAGCACCAAGTGAACATGGGGAGTTGCAATATCCGATCGCCTAAATGTGTAGCTGATGGGTGAACCAACAGACATCAGCGCGCGACTGATGACTGTTCGCCTACGACTCGGAAGAGGTAAGTTTACCACTTGTATACGTACGCACGGTCCGACCATGTGTTATCCTGATGACTCGCGTGATCAATGCTACACTCAGCTATCCTCCGTGATACAGTCTGTGCCGAGGAGCGGCCGAGTATTACTGCTATGTGATTTCAACGTGCGCGTTGGGAGTGATGCATCGGTGTGGACAAATGTGATCGGTCCGCATGGGATGGGTTCAGCGAATGCGAACAGTAACAGGCTGCTCTCAATGTGTCACTCACGGCCTGACGATCACGAACACTCGGTTTGTACTGAGTGCAAGTGATATAGCAACTTGGACGCACCCACGGAGTGGTCGCGCTCACCTGCTCGACTATGTCATCGCACTTCAGAGTGATACGTGTACTGCGTGGAGCTGAGTGTGGCACTGATCACAAATCGATTCGGACCAAGCTGTACATATATTTTCGTGAATCTATGTATCGCGCTTCTGCCGTGAACCGGCGTAAACTAAAACACTTTCGCCCTTAGTACTGTGGAGAAGCGTATTCAGCTGGAGGCGATAGCTGCACACCTGTGGGATGTGGAATGCATAGCAACAGTAGACGACCTGTGGCACCACATTCGCGACCAGGTGACAGCTGCTGCCGAGGAGACCATCGGGTGCGCAAACCGTAAACGACCTGACTGGTTTGATAAGAACAATGCGATGATTGACGTATTGGTGTCGGAGAAGAATGTAGCACTTGCTGCACATGTGGCAGACCCCAGTGACTCGGAGAATAAGAGTTGGTTTCGCAAATTTTGACGGCGACTGACCCGAGAGTTTCGTCGCATTAAAAATGCATAGTGGACGGAGAAGGCGAAGCAGATAGAATGTTACGCCGAACGCCGACAAAACAGGGAATTCTTTGACACCTTGAGGACAGTGTATGGACTGAGGTTACAGCCATTGAGGACGCTAATCCATGGCAGTTCAGGCGCTACCTGCACACAGACTGTAGACATAATGCAGATCTGGCGAAGTCACTTTGACTGTCTCTTGAACAACCGTTCAGAGACTGAGTAGCGTACGTTGAACGGCGTCAAGCAGCACGATGTGTAGGTGAGTTTGGCGGGCACGCCGATACCGGATGAGATGCAGAGAACACTGGCTAAGCTGCGAAACGGCACGTGTGCCGGGCAACGGAAGCAAGTAATGTTGCACAAATTATTGTGGCATCAAGTTTCTGCGTTGTGTGGGCAAGGTGATTGCACGAATCCTGCTCAACCGCCTCGTCAGTCAGGTTGTGGAACCTAACGTGGCGGAAGAGCAGTGTTGATTCCGTTCGGGTCGCACCACCGTCATTTTGGCGCTTGCGGCTCGTTAGTTGCAGAAGTGCAGAGAACGACACTAGCCGGTGTACTCGCTTCTTCTTGATTACACCAAAGCATTTGATACGGTGAACCGCGAGGCATTGTGGCTGGTGTTGGGTAAGTTTGGCTGTCCGAGTAAGTTCGTAAGTTTAATTGAATGTCTGCACAGTGGTATGCAGGCGAAGGTGCAGCTGAGTGGAGAGACCTCGGATGACTTTGCAGTTGCCCCTGATGTGAACCAAGGCTATGTCTTAGTTCCTGCCGTGTTTACTACTCAGCTTCATGCGATGATGTCCTGTGCGTTTGTTGCGGCTTGTGCTTACGGTGTTCGTGTGGAGCGCCGTATTTATGGTGGGTCCCTGAACATCCGCCGTCTCGGTGCGAGAACCCTAATCTGTGAGACAACTAGCCGTATGTTGCTGTTCGCTGAGGACTGGGCGTTGTTTGCACACAGCGCGGATGAGTTTCAGCACATGACTAGTGTTCTGGCTTCGACAACGGCCAAATTCGGGCTCACCACCAACACATGCAAAACTGTCTGCCTCATTCAGTCTTCACCGGAGGTGCAATCTGCAACACTGCCGCAAATCAGCATTCGTGACGAAGTATTGGAAACTACCTCCCACTTCTGCTAACTAGAGAGTGTGATTTCGAGTGGTCAGCAGATACACAGTGAGCTGCGTATCCGTGCATCGAAGGCAACGAGGGCATTCGGGAAGCTTGAGTACCGAGTGTTGAACAACCACCAGCTTACCGTCAGCACAAATCCATGGTGCTGTCTGTTCTTCTGTATGGCAGCGGAACGTGGATGACGTACCGGCGGGATGTGAGCGGTCTCATCAACAGTGCCTGCGACGGATCCTGCGCATCGGTTGGTGTGACAGAGTAGCAGACACGGATTTGCTGCGGCGAAGTGGAATGTATGCGGCGGACTGCATACTATTGCTGAGACACATGAGGTGGCTCGGTCATGTGTGGCGTATGGATTCGACGCGGATACCGTAACAGCTGCTGCATGGCCAATGGGTGCAGGGAAGCGGCACGTGGGAAAACCGTAATTACGTTACCAGGATATCATCAAAGTGAACCTATCACGTTCTAATGTTGTTTACAAGTGTCAAGATTAGAAGGTGATTGATCGACGTGCATGGCGCTCTGATCATGAATGCAGTTGCCGTGGTGCAAGGGAAAACCCTCGTGCATGGGAAAAAGGAGCGTCAGGTGCGGAAGCGACAGGAGCCGATGAACTGTACACCATCGACATCGAGCGCATGGTGCTGTAGCACATGCGATCGCGAGTGCATGAGGCAGGCAGGCCTACTGAGTCACGAGCTTGGCCTTCCAGGACCAACATCGAAAAGACGAAGGGTCCTGCTGAGAATGCAAGCAGAACGGGCGCAGCGTTAGTAGGTATGCTGCATTCGATTTACTCACCGCGTACTTGCATGCTGAGTTGCTTTATTTCAGGTGGTGGGTTTCCCATCTTGTCTTAACGCTTATTTGCCACTTCATTTTAATGTCCACGACGAAGGGTCTTGCTGAGAACGTAAGCAGAACCAGCACAGCGTTCTTAGGTACGCTGCATTCGATTTACTAACAGCGTGCTTGCGGGTTGAAGTTTCTTTACTCCAGGTGATTGGTTTGCTATATTTTATAATGTTTGTTAAATCATTTAGATGTCTGTTTGTATAAGCTTCTTTTTACTTACGCACGCCGCTTAAGCAGATGGTGGTTAAATTATTTAACTTTTTCTGACCTCTTGAACTTAGCGCGGATTTGTTGATAAACCAATTTATTTCACATGCTCATTTAGCGAAGAGTTAAGGCAGTAAATCCGTATGTTTTATTCGATAAGTATTATTTGATATTGTGATTTCAAGTGACTGGCTGCTGCTTGACATTCCCAGTGTGGCTGCGCTTGATGTGCATGTTGACAATGTGCCCACCTATCTAACACCCTCTACCTCGAGTACTGGCTCCAGGAGGCTGTTAATTGTTGCTGAGGGGGACGGGGTGCACGGTCCTCGTGGCCGTGCTAGGCTCTACATAGATTAAATGCCATGTTATATTCTGTGCGATCTATGGCATCTGCACTAGATGAAAAGTGCAGAGCAATGCGGCTCTTGTTTCTTGACTAGTCAAATGCTTTCGGCAGCGTTAACAGGTCAAATGTTGCTCAGCCAGCTGCTCATAAATGCTGTTGAAAAGAATTTTGCATCGTGACCAAAGACCATCTTACAAACCACATTCATTGCACTCAGCCTAATGAAACAAAGTCTTCTTAACGCCACCAAGCACGTGAGATTTTACAAGGAGCAATCCTCTATCCTATTTTATTTTCTTTATTTAGCGAAGGTACACTGTTCAAATTGAAAATTATGTAGCTTAACCACCAGTACCCATGGCTCAGTAGCTTAAGCCGCTGGCTAGTTGGCGTCAACCTCTAGCGATCATAGATTTGATCCCAGTAGCGGACCGAAGGATGCGCACCACTGGTGAGCCCAAATAGGGCGAAATGTGCCGGGTGCTTTTCTGGATAGGATTATGCTATGTGATTTGTGAGCAGCTGGAACGTATACATTAAAAAACTACACTTCAAATTTATTGAATACAAATATGCCGATGATATCGCTTTGGGATGTTGTTTTTACTGTTAAAATATGATTCCCAGAGTAGTCTAGAAGAGTGTGATGTGGTCGCCGTCACGTTCTCCCATTCTAAACACTTATAAAAGCTATGATGTAATATTCGCTTTTCCGTAGGCTGATGAGCTACTAGCTGCCTTAAATGACACTTCTCCACTGGTAGTGGGTGACCAACTAAGACCAAAGGCATCAGCAGTACGCCAGTACGCAGTACCGACGCTTCGCTGCCGAGAAACTACCGCCGGTTGCTGGTGGGCTAAGGTTACTGCGAGGGTCGCCCTGCCTCTACGCAGGCTCGAATCCGCGCCGCAAAATTAGGAGACAAGCTTGTTACCACTAGGCTACGGGCCGGCAACAAATACCAAAGACGTCGACCATCAGGTATTTGAGATGCTTTTTGTCCCAAAATTTATCTTGGCCTATGCACGTCGCCATAGCATTTTACAAAGTTGCAAGTCTTTTTAATCCCTCATTATTAAACTGCCTTCAGTAAGTCGTCAGATGTGCGCAGTAACGGCGCTTCGGGGCCGCGCGACCACTATCGGTTGCGCGTCGGCTGAGCATACTGCGAGGACGCCCGCCCCTACGCGGATTCGAACCGGTGACCATATGATCGTAAGTGAGGCGTGCAGACCACTCGGCCACCACCTTCAGTATCACGTATCACATGATTTGATTTTCAAATTTGTGGCTGCATGCATGCTGCCGCACCGGGGTAACCTCTTCAGTAAAATTTCCCAAGCTAGTCAAAAAGAGTACACATTGTTTATGAGGTCGTTAAAACTTCTAGATGCGATGGAGTATCTAGAAAGGCCCCTGTTGTCGTCAACAAATGTGCTATCAGCAGTACGCCAGTAGGGAGTACCGAAGCTTCGCTGTCATGTGTGGGCTAAGGAAATTGCGGGGGTCACTTGGTCTTTAAGCAGGCCTGAATACACACCCTCAGATTACAAGGCAGGCTCGTGATCCATTAGGCCACGGGCTGGCCATCTGTGTCCTCCATACGACCCACATTTAGTCTTATTTTCATGTACTAAATTTTATCACGGTTCTATTCTGCCGTACTTGTCGGCCAGCCGGTGGTCGGAAGGAGCCTTGTAATCCGGAGGTTACGGGTTTAAGCCTGCGTAGGGAATCGGGCGACTCTTACAGTATTCTTGGCGCACGTGTAACTGGTAGTGGCTGCGTAGTAGCGAAGCGTCAGTATGCGGTGTATCAGCGTATTAATGCTGATGAATTTGCTTCTTAAAGTAGTTGTCAGGATTAATAGTTGATCCAAAGAAAATCGTCTGCATGATGCCCATTGTTTGCTAGAGTGAAACGCTTTGCCTAGGACACTCTATTAGCCTTTATACAATTGTTTCCTTTCATACATAATGGATAGCGTAAAATGTTGAGAATGTGCCTACCCAGGTGCATTAAGTTTATTTTGACTTAACTCAATGAATAGGAATAGAAGAGAAGATGAGAAAGTTAAGGTTAAAAGTAACCACCAGATGCAGGAAACATCAGTAGGAGGCAGCAGTATGCCGGTACGCAGTACCGACGCTTCAATGGCGCGAAACCATAATCAGTCGCACTTAGGTTAACGATACAGCGATGGTCGCCCGTTCCTACGCAGGCTCGAACCTGTGCCCTGGGAGCAGAGGGCAGGTTTGTGATCCTTAAGGCTACGAGCCAGCAAGATGCATGGAACTGAGTGAAATAGTGCCATTGGCTGCGCCGCTGCATCATGTCCGACAGGTTCACTAACCAATGATGCGGGCTCGACACGAAGGCGGTACGCATCAATCAGCCTGACAAATCTTTTGGGAAACTCCTTCGCCCATGTATGCCACCGATGGCAGATTTGAGCAGCTATCTGGCTAAAAATTCACCTAGTGATATTGCCTTCGTGTGCACAATACAACTGAGGAACCATACGGCCGAGTGTAGAAAAAAGCATGACTTTTCGAAATAAGCTGGAGAATGAGACACTTGCAGACAAAGTTGAGAATGCCGTAATTAAAGCTGCGCAACCCGTTTGAAGAGGAAGAATTAAGAACGTAGTTTCGTAGCGTACTTTCCTGCAATAAACGCGAGCGGTCCAGCTCGAGTGGCCAAGTCTGACCCGAGGATTGAAGAAACATATGATGGAAGAAGAGGGCACAGGTCTAGGATAGAGGATAAGCCGCACGGAGCATTAAAAGGAACGTGAAGCATCCGAAAATGTTCGCTTGACAGGTCCATTTCCGGATGATACGGTTAGCGCCACCAGTTTCCGAAATTGTCTGTTACGGTAATTGCGAACAGACACAGGATACCCGCGCCAGCATGAAGATCGTGAGTGGTTTGCACTGCACAACACAGCACAGGTGCAATGACAGACAAGAAAAAGCGTCAAATGGCCCGTTGAGTGAAACACATCCAAGATAAGTTCAGTTGGCCACCTGCGCCCGGACCTCTTTCTACTCAGGTGATGCAGGACAAGCCATGGACGGTTAGTTTAGAGCCTCCGTCGGAGGCCGAGGTCCGAAACGCGATCACAGCCCTCAATCGTTTTCGTGCCGCTGGCCCGGATTCCCTCCCACCTGCACCATTTAAGGATGGAGGTGAGGTCCTCTGCAAAGCACTGACATCCTTATTCGAATGTATCCGGAAGGAAGAGTGTCCCGGCTAATTGGAACGAATCGATTATAGTAGCAATATTCAAGTAGGGTAGTCACACAGACTGTTCTAACCACAGGGGTATTAGCCGAACGCCAGTTGCGACAAAATTACTGGCCACGATTCTCGTTCATCGCCTTACTGTGGAACGGGAATCAGGGATTAGGGAAGAGCAAGTCGGTTTCCGCCCTGCACATGGCTGTATAGACCATATATTCACTTTGCGGCAGGTGCCAGAGCAGCGCCACGCATACCGCAGACCGACGATAGTTGTTTTTCCATTTCAAGTGTTCGGTTCAATCAAGCGATGCGTTCTGTTCGAAAAACTAGTACGGAAACGTGTTCTCACGTAATATGTGAAAATCTCATGTGCTCTCAACTCGGACACTACAGGCTGCGTCGGGTTCTACAGTGACCTGTCGGATAGCTTTCCGAAAACGAGTGGTGTTCCTCCGGGTTGACCAATTTGCCCGCTTTTGTTCACTTTCGTTGTGGACTCCAATCTCCGTCACCGGTCGCCTTGAAGGGCAGAGTTTAGAATGCAACCATCCGTTCAACCCTCCTACACGGTTGTGAAACCTGGCCCACCAGGTTGACAGACGTAAAGACGCTCGTCACATTCGGTCATTGCTGTCTTTGCAGCTTAGCTCATGTCTAGTGGCAGCACCGCGTGAGCAATGAGCGGGTTCGGCGTCGCGTATTTGGAGTAGGAAAAGCGAGTGAACCAGTCAGCCTCATCACATCGGGCTCCGATAGCTTGGCTACGGGTTGCGCATGCCAGCACACAGACTCCCGCGACGTGCATAGTTTGCGCGCCGGCGGTGCTGTTGGAAGAAGAGGATGGGAGGCCAAGCGATGACTTAGTCGAGAGAAATGAAAACCCACACTACAAAATTGGCGTCGGTTGGAGCATCCCGACTGACGGGTTGGGGACTTAGAACGATGAACACGTTTGGTTTGACGATATGAAGAAGAGCAGGCCCAAATAGCGTTCGAGTCGTGAGTTTTTTTGTCCATCTCCTCCCATTTAGATTCCCCGTCCAATCACTATCTCATACAAAACGCATAATAAAATATTTTAATGAGTTTGCTTAGAATTTTTCTACGTAGTTTAATTTTGTATTCTCTTATCTTTTGGTATTGCGGCACATTAGTTGAGGCATCTTTCTCACCCTCAGCTAAAGCGTACTGATGAGGATGAGATCCGATTTCACTGAATTTCAGTGTCATCAGAACGAGAAAGCGAGAATTCGGTAAGCAAAGCATCCTGGTAAGCTTGCCCGATCGAGTGCTGATAGCCTCACAGTTGCCAATCGAGGGATGCGCTCGATAGGCCTCCTGGGAAAGTTCATGGAAAAACGACAGAGTGACACAGCTATTAAAGAACAAAAGACATCACCATCACCATCAACAACAGACGCATATCAGCTATTTGAACTGATGCTTTGCTGCCATACAAACATGAGGACTTATGAAATAAAGAAAAAAAGAGGGAGAGAAGTGGGGCTTACCGGAAAACCTTAATGCCCTAAGCAAACCTTCAGGTCACGGCACCCACACCTTGTGTAGAAAACGTACCGTCACAAAAAGAAGGATATCGCGCAATGATAAAGCAGCATCCGTGAAACAGATTCCTTGCGGCTTTCACTGTCACGCGTCATAATCAGCCATTACCCCGCAGATAACTCAGCACCAAACACACTTTAAACAGGCAATCTAACTAGGAGACAACAGCAGACGCGCCACTGGTGTCTACTGCGAGCCGTGTCCTGTAAAGTCTTGAGCCAAGCACAAAACGAGTCACGTGGACTCCAGCCTGAAAGTCGAGACGGACCAACGGCACCCAGTTTGGTCGTCAGTGATTTCATTTCCCACTGTCAAGTCAACTTCTGTCCACCGCGAGCCTTGCCACACCCTCCATGTGACACACCAAACAATGCCTTCCTAGGTAAGCGGTGACCAGTCATATGTAACACGTGCCCAAGCCAACGCAACTTATTCAGTGCTATGTGTTGTTCTAACGACTTAGCATGATTATCATCACCTAGTACTCGCCTACGCACATCATGGTTGCGAACATGCTGGTGCCATCCGACTCCAGTAATGCTTCGCAGACAACGATGATCAAAGACTTGAAGACGCCTCAGATCTTCAGACCGAAGAGGACAAGTCTCACTACCATAGAGCAGAACGGCTCTCTCTGTGGACTTGTATACACGGCCTTTCAGACGCAGGGAAACTCCCTTCTGTCATCGAAGATGCCGCAGGTTCAAGAAGGCAGCTCTGGCCTTTGCAATGCGTGAGCTCACGTCAGTGTCTATGCGTCCATCATTGCTAATGCAGTTGCCAAGTGAAATGATCAACCACCTCGATGTGCTCGTTAGCAAGCGTCCAGGGATCAACAAGTGGCTGGTGGTCCGACAGCAACACTTTGCACTTTGAAGGTACGAAGTGCATACCAAATAATGGGACCACGCCAGACAGGATATTCAGGGTTGATTGTGCCGCCGCAATATAGTCGAAAAGCAAGACGATATCGTCCGTATAATAAAGATCAACTAACCGTTCACCAGGCAGCAATTCAACGCCTACATCGTGAGATTCCGCAAGGGAACACTACATGATAGAATCCGTTCACGAAATTGAACAAAAATGCGGAAATCAGACAACACTGCCGAACACCACTTGAAGTCGGAAAGCTATCCGATAGGACACCGTAAACCCTGAAGCGACCTGCAGTGTTCGAGTATAGAGCACGAAGGATGTCCACATATTTCGAGGGAACACCTATCCGCGCAAGTATTTCGAACAGAATCGATCGAAAAACTGTATCGAACGCACTCTTGAAATCGAGGAACACAGTTATTGTCGGTCTGCGGTATGCGTGGCGCTGCTCTAGCACCTGCCGCAAAGTAAATATATGGTCTATACAGCCACGTTCAGGGCGGAAACCAGCCTGCTCATCCCTAATCCGAGATCCCCGCTCCACAGTGAGGCGACGAACGATAATCTAGGCCAGTAAGTTTGTCAGGACTGGCGTTCGACTAATACCCCTGTGGTTAAAACAGTCTGTGCGACTGCCATTCTTGTATATTGCCATTATAATCGATTCGCTTTGTAGAGAACCTCACCTTCATTCTTATGTAGTACAGGAGGGAGGGAATCCTGGCCAGCGGCACGAAAACGATTGAGGGCTGTGATCGCGTTCCGGACCTCGGCGTCCGACGGAGGTTAGTTTACTTAATCGTCCATCACTCGTTCTGCATCACCTGAGTAGGAAAAGGTCCGGGAGCAGGGGCCCAGCTGAACTGGTCTTGAAAGTGTTCCGCCCAACGAGCAATACAGCGCTCCTTATTCTCTATCAGCGCATCCGCGCTGTCTCTGATTGTCCCATTGACGCCTGGTTTTCTGGGACCAGTGCAGCGGATCAGCTGGTAGGGCTTGTGCTAACTGCCTACTGCTCCTGCCTCCTCCATTTCTTGGGCCCTACTGGTCCACCAGGCTTCCTTGTCGGCACGTAGGCTCTGCATTAGTTCGCGCTTAATAGTCCGTCTGGTCACATTGTGATCAGAGCCAGCCGGGAGGTTTATTTTAGATTCCAACAGCTGCACCGACCTCTCGGATATCCAGTGACTGGTGTAGTGACGATTGATAGTGCCACAAGCAGATGCTCCTGCGTCGTGCATGGCAACCGAGATCCTATACCACTGAAGCTCAGCGCCATTAGGACAAGACAGTGGAAGTTCGGTACGCAGTGCGTCTTGATAGGCTTGCCTGACCGAGGACCGAGACAATTTCTCAGTTGCCAATCGTAGGGGATGCTCGGTGCGCCTCCCGGTGAAGTTAATGGAGAAACGACAGCGTACCAAGGCATGATCAGAGTCGACACAGCTACTCCAGTACGAGCGGCAATCCAGGATGGAACCGCGCCATCTGTAACTTATTGCAATGTAGTCAATTTGGGTTCATCGCTGGCCAGCTACAGGAGGAGACCAAGTTGCACTTCGGCGCCCACCGTAGCTAAAAGCAGTGCTACTAAGATACAACTGGTGCTCCGCACACAGTTTAAGCAGGCGCTCACCGTTATCGGTCGGTTCGGAGTTAAGCCCACCCAGCTGAGCTTCTGAAGAGCTCAGACGCCCTACTTGTGCGTTCATATCCCCTGCAAATACTATAATATTTGAACTAGTAGGACAGCGTAGTAGCCGGTTCAGTTCGTGGTAGAATGTGTCCTTGACAGTATTTGAACTGCAGTCGGTGGGAGCATAAACGGAAATCATAAACAAACAGCGTTGTGTACTACTTCGTGACTCCACCTTAGCTGATGTCGTCAAACGGGTTGCACATAAACGGCTGTTCACCGGAATCCAATCAACCAACGATGACTCAGACTTGGAGCTTAGAATGATACCTACACCAGCTTGACCCGTGAGTGCTGCATCGGCGTCTCCGGATTCGTGCAACCAATAACGAGAGGACAAGTTGGGTGCAGTTAATTCAATAACCTTGTTAAAGTCATTGATCCTAGTTTCGGACACACAACACACAGCAATACCCAGTGCGTTCAAGGTGTGGCGAGTGCAGCCTGTTGACCTGTTTGTCTTAGAGTGCGAACGTTGAATGTCGCCATGGAAATGGGATAGCGTGGCCTTAGAAGAGACTTTTGTCGCTAGGCGTCCGATAGGTGTGGTGAGATGGTGGCTGTAGATGGTTCTACTCCAGTGGCACAGGCAAACACAAACACGCTGTATTTGGGAATCAAACGCATACAAGGTGGTGGCTGGACCGTAGTCCACTACACACTGATTGCACGGAACCACTCATTGATCCTAGCACGGAGACAGTGACCGTGCACCCCGTCCCCTCCTGCAACGACCAACTGTCTTCTAGAGCCAGTATGGACGAGGTAGTTGGTAATAGACAGGTAGGCACCATGTCAATATATATATATATATATATATATATATATATATATATATATATGCGCCCCATGCTGAGATTGATGTTGCATTATTGATGCTTCTTCACCGCAGTTGCGCTAAACCAAATTACACTTAAACCAGGTCTTTTTAAGCTGGATAAATTTCCTTCCACTTTATTTGGTTTGTTCTGCCTACCTGAATAATCTTCTATTAACTGGCCAGGTTGCTTACACTAACTGCGCTTATCTACGGTAAGTTTGTGGCGTTTGTAGTATTTTTAACTAACTTGTGGACATTTTTTCCTTATCGCGGATTCGTTGCTAACCAACTTACTTCATATGCTAATTTAGCGTGGAGTTGTGCCACCGTATCTGTATGCATTTTTGGATTTGTTTTATTACACCTTGTCGTTTCAGGTGATTGGCTGTTGTTTGATATCCCCAGTGTGGCTGCGCTTGATGTGCATGTTGACAAGGTGCCTACCTGTCTATTACCCACTACCTCGTCCATACTGGCTCCAGGAGACAGTTGGTCGTTGCTGGAGGGGACGGGGTACACGGTCCTTGTGGCCGTGTTAGGCTCGAAGAGTGGTTCCATGCACTCAGTGTGGAGCGGACTACGGTCCAGCCACCGCCTTGTGTGCGCTTGATTCCCCAAATACAGTGTGCTTATGTTTGCCTGTGAAGGAGTGTGGGCCGGCTCCGTTGATGAAACGTGGCTCCCATCCGCATGCCTCCCGGTCTTATTCCTTCGGGTTTACACTGGATATGGGGTGTGGGGTTGGAGCTGTGGGTGGTGCAGCGCAAGCCATCCATGGTCCCTCTGTAGGCGCAGGCGTCCTGTGGCTTGCCACAGTGACAGGCAAATCCGAAACCGGATGCCGCGAACCATGTATCTACGGGAATCAGCGCATCGTGACGGCCTTTTAAGGGCACCTAATAGCTGCACCCGATACGTACGATGCAGGTCGTTACCAAATATCTTATGGCCACAGCGGAGTACGAAGCGGTGTACACAAACAGTTGACTACTTGGATAACAGCCATGCAACGTCTTGGACATTTGCAAAACAGTGCGAACACTGTTTAGAAAGCCGCATGTTTGACAATGAGCAGTGGGATTTACTTGATGTAGGACTGCGGTAGTGGTCGTGTCATCGAGACCGTAAGCGGTGAATATGTGGTATTGTCACCTGTCAATGCTTAAGAGTGCGCAAAAATCGTTCTTTGAGAATCCGCACGTACCTTGGGCAGCAGATGATAGGACCGGTCGGTGACACAGAGACCCTGAGGTGAACACCCCATCGGATTCGCACGCTGTGCGATTTCCATCATCAGACTGTACATATAGGAGGCAACACCTAAGTTCACACTATTTTACTGTATCATTTGTTTATTTATCATTCTACCTGATGGTAGATGCTTCACTATTTCTATGTCGGTTTCGTTCCGATATTGATGCCCAAGGTTTAGGGCTGTCATTCATGTTCACATCTACATGTTAAAGAAATATCAACTGTTCGTATTGGGTACTTATTCTCATCCGTGCGAAAATGGCCTGACATCCAAACGAAACCCGTGCACATTTGTACTATTGTCTCTACCCAGTTTGTGGCAGTTCATACTTAACTTTGGACAATCCCATGTGTATGTGTTTTATTCGAACTGCCATTGAACACGAATGACGATAATCCATGTATATATGTATACCGAATGAATTCCACGAGGATACTCATACAGCTTTTGTACGGCCAACTTAGCGCAGGGAAGCGGCACTAGGGTAAACCGAAAACAGCATTATCAGGACATGAACAAGGTGCGTCTATAGGGAACTAATGTTGATTTCAGGTGTTGTGAATCAAAGGCGAAGTTTATCGGTGCGAATTCCGTGGTGTGATCAAGAGGGCGGTTGCCAACGCGCAGGAGAAGGCACTATTGCACGCGGAAGAGAAGTACGATGCATATGCTCCCATTCGATTTACTAATCCAGGCCAGTAAAGCGGAGTATGTGGTACGTCTGTCTGCGTGATGAGTATTATTGTAGTTCAGAAGTTAGATGTTGATTGAACTCCCCGGTGGGGCTGTGTCTGATGTGAATGTTGACAAGATGGCTACCTGTCTAATACCCTCTACCTCGGTTGCTGGCTCCAGGAGACAGTTGGTTGTTGCTGGAGGGATCAGAGCGCACTATCCTCGTGACGGTGCTAGGTCCAAAGAGTGGTTCCACACATCCTGTGTGGAACGGGCTACGGCTCAGCCACCGCCTTGTGTACGTCTGGTGCGCGTGATTTCCCAATTAGGCAGGAATGCTTCTGTTTTGTTTGTTGAAACAGCTCCCATCTATATGCCTCCCGATCTTACTCTTTCGGATTTACACGGAATATAGGGTGCGTAGGTGGTGCAGCGCAAGCCATCCATAGTCCCTCTGTAGGCGCAGGCATTCTGTGGCTGTCATCGTGGAGGCCACAGTGACAGGGAAATCCGGATACAGATGCCGCCAATCCATGTACCTACTGTATTGATCCATGAACTGCATACATGCTTGCCAGCACCCAGAGGTGTAGCGTACAATACGTCACTTACGAAATCAAGGGACTTAGCACAAGGGTAGACGGTTTCTGGGTGTCATTCATGATGCATTCATGAAGCTTCTTCACGTCAGTTGGGCTAAATCAACTTACACTTAAACTAGGTCTTTTTAATGTGGGTAAAATTCGTTACATTTTGTTTGGTCTGTTCTGCGTACTTGATAATCTTCTCAGAAATTGCACACGTCGCTCGTGCAAATTGTGGTAAACTTGCGTAATTGTATCGCGTGGTATTTTGTAAATAACTCGGACATTTTGTACTTATCACGGATTGACTTATAACCCCTTTCTTCTATATGCCCATTTAGCGAGTATTTATGTAGTCCTATGCATTTACTTTATTCGATATCGGCATTTCGAGTGATTGGCTGTTGCTTGATATCCCCGGTGTGGCTGCGCTTGATGTGCATGTTGACAAGGTGCCTACCTGTCTAGTACCCACTACCTCGTCCATCTGGCTCCAGGAGACAGTAGGTCGTTCCTGGATGGGACGGGGTGCACGGTCCTTGTGGTCGTGCTAGGCTCGAAGAGTGGTCCCATGCACTCAGTGTGGAGCGGACTACGGTCCAGCCACCGCCTTGTGTGCACTTGATTCCCCAAATACAGCGTGCTTGTTTGTCTGTGAAGGAGTGTGGGCCGGCCCCGTCGATGAAACGTGGCTCCCATCTGCATGCCTCCCGACCCTATTCCCTCGGGTTTACACTGGATATGCATTGATCTATTGTTCGAAACTAGGCCGATCGATAAACAAGTGAGCGGGTTACTGACACACCAGCGGATGCAGGCAACGAATGGAAAGGGCCCAGTACGTTGGCCGTGAGGATGCCACATTCCCTCTCCCTTTAGTTTGGACCAATCCAGTTAGCTTAGTATAAGTCGATGGGTCGGCGTAGCCGAGTTGAACGGTGACATTGTTGAGCCTCCGGTTGGCCAGAGTTTTGCGAGGTATGCGCGTTTGTCAACTCAGCTTGCTGGTTTGAGCATGCGTCATCTGACGGAGTTGAAATGGAACGATGACTGATGTAGTCCTTGTGCTATCAGGTAAAGCTACCTTCGCATGCTGTCCCGCAACTTCGCGCAACTCTCCAGGCTGCCAGTCGTTTCGTTGGGTAACTTGACGTAGACCGGTTCATTCTCGCAGAATCTTTGATCGGAATCCTTCTGGTCATACTCTGCCTTAGATTTATCTTGCTTAGAATCGTCACGTAGCCTCTGGTCAGGAAACAGAAGATCTAGCCGTGTCCTCAACCTCCGTCCGAATATCAACTCGCCTGAACTATGCCCAGGACTTTAGCTTGGCGTGGTGCGGTAGCCAAAAAGAAATTCGTCCAATTTTGTTGGCAGTGGAGCAGAGGCTTGTTTCCGTAACCCGTTCTTGACCGTCTGGACGGCCCCTTCAGCCAAACCGTTTGAAGCGGGGTAGTAGGGGGCTGATTTAACATGATATATGCCGTTGTTTTTGAGGAACTCTTGAAATTCTTGACTAGTAAATACGGAACCGTTGTCGGTTACCAGCGTATGTGGTATACGGGAGATACCGAAACATGTCCCCATGAAAGAAACGGTCACCTCAAAGGCGGCATGTGCAAGTGAAAAAGCTAGCCATTTCGAGTAAGCATCAATCAAGAGGAGAAACATTTTGCCATCCAACAGGCCAAAGAAGTCTGCATGTATGCGTTCCCACGCTTTACTGGGCCATTTCTAAGGACTAAGTGGTACAGGAGGGGAATTCCTCTGAGTGCTTTGACACACGTCTCAGTATCGGATCAATTCTTCGATATATCTGTCAATACTAGGCTATCACACATAAGGTCGCGCAAGTGCTTTCATTCTCGTGATGCCTGGGTGAGTTTCGTGAAGTTCTGTCGTCACCGTGGTGGCATGATCGCCTTAGATTCCCGTAGCAAACACCCATCTTCGAGACTAAGCTCTGTGCGTCGGATAGTAAGTCAGTAGTTGCGGTTCACAGTTTTCAGGCCACCATTGAGGGACTAGTCGCTTGACCTTGGTCAGTAATGTATCCCGTTCAGTTTCCTGACGGATATCTGTATCTGACACCGGAGTTTCGCCACAATGTTGCAGCAGATGGACAAGCTAACAGATTTGAGTAAAAATCTGATAGGTGATTTAACGGTAAACGGCGCAGAGCGTCCGCGATTCTATTTTGCTTTCCTAGGGACATAGGCGATCTTATAATTGTAAGCGGAGAGCAATAAAGCCCATCGTTAAATACGAGGCGACGCCATCTGGTTTATGCCTTTTTTTCTCACCAATTAGGGTTAACAAAGGCTTGTGGTCAGTAAAAATATCAAATTTGCTTCTCCACAGATACTGGTGGAATTTCCTAACTCCAAAGATAACCGCTAAAGCTTCCTTGTCGAGCTGCGCGGTTCTTTTCCGCTGGCGCCAAACTTCTGGATGCATAAGCTATTGGTCACTCGGTTATGTTTTCCATTGGGTGTGACAATATGGTCGCAAGCCCTGTGGGTGACGCATCGCAATGAGGAGTGAGCGGCTTTTTTGGGTTAAAATGCACTAACAAGTTAGCGTTACTAATAGCTATTCTGACAACATCGTAAGCTTTTTGTTGTTCATTGGACTACAGCCACGTGGTATCCTTACGAAGTAAAGCATACAATGGTGCGAGAAGACTAGCCAAATGGGGTAAGAAACGACTGTACTGGGTTAATATCCCAAGAAATGATTGCAGTTCGTTAATATTTCGGGGTGTTGGAGAGTCCAGATGGGTTGAATATTTTCCCGTAGGGGATGTAAATCGTGTTTTTTTCAAACGAAATTTCAGATACTCAACTGTATCACAAAGTACACATTTAGATTCCGCGAGTTTCAGTCCGCTCACTTGAAGGCGTTTCAAGACTGTTGCAAGTGCTGTCATATGTTCGTAGTCGGTACGTCATCCAAGTAAGCACAAACTCTGGGTATTCCTTTCACTAAGTTGTTTATAATTCGCTGAAAAATCCCCGGCGCGGAGTGTATCCCGAACGGTAAGTGGTTATAGAAGAATAATCCCATGTGTGTATTAATGGTAGCAATTACTTGGAGGATTCCTGTAGTTCCACTTGTGCATAAGCATGGCTTAGATCAAGTTTCGAGAACTTGTGTCCACCTGACAAAGTTGCTTAAAGGTCATTTATTCGTGGAATCGGATAACGTTCTGTCGTCAACGCTTGAGTAACCGTCAGTTTACAGTCGTCGCAAATGCGAGCTGTCATCAAGCTTCTGTACGGGCACGATGGGTGCAGCCCAGGAAGTGGCGTAGGGGTGAAATTATTCCGTTCTTTTGTAATCGCTATAACTCTAACTCTACCTTCGGACGGATTGCGAAAGATAGACACCGTGGCATATAAAAGTTAGGTTGAGTCTGTGGCAAGCAAGTTTTGAAATCACGTAATTTTCCAGGCATGTTTGTTTTGAAAACGCTGGAAAAGGCTTTCAAGTGTGTAGGTAAGTCAGAAATACTGTCCATCTTCTTGTCAGATTGTAATATTTCCGGTATATATTTTAACCGGTTCCTCCCGTCCGTCCGTGTTAAGAACGATTAGAGGAAGAGTAAACATATTGTCCCCATGATTTACTTTCACATCACACACCAAAACATCGAGTATTTCCCCAATATATGATCGCAATTTAGACTGAGTCGGAGTCAGAACGAGGTAGGGTAAAGTTCGGCTGTTGAGCAATGTAACCGCGGCCCTGATATCGATCTCCATACGTACTAGCTGGCCTGCAATGTTTAAGTCAACAATGTACAGGGATATTCCCATTACGTGCGATGTGGTTGTGTGCGAAAGTAGCTAGAATATGGGATCGTCAGTGTCTGCCACATCATCATCATCATCATCATCAACAGCAGTACATCAGCCATTTGAACTGATGCTTCGCTGCCATACAACCATGAGGACCTATGAAATAAAGAATAAGAAGAGGGAGAGAAGGGGGACTTACCTGAAAACCTTAATGCCCATAGCAAACACTCAGGTCAAGGCGCCTACACCTTGTGTTAACAGCATTCCATCACAAACAGCTGGATATCGTACAATGATAAGGCGGCATCGGCGAAACAGATTCCTTGCGACTTTCACGGACCCGCCTCATAATCAGTCATTACCCCGCAGATGACTCAGCACCAAACACACTTTAAACAGACAATCCAACTAGGAGACAGCAGCAGACGCGCCATGTCCTGTAAAGTCTCGAGCTAAACACAAGGCGAGTCATGTGGACTCCAGCCCGCAAGTCGAGACGGACTAACGGCACCCAGTTTCGTCGTCAGTGACTTCATTTCCCGCTGCCAAGTCAACTTCTGTCCACCTCGAGCCTTGCGCCATCCGACACCTGGTAGACTGAACAAGGCCCTCCTAGGTAAGCGGTGACCAGGCATCCGTAGCACGTGCCCGAGCCAACGCAACTTATTCAGTGCTATCTGTTGTTCTAGGGAGCTAGCATGATCATCACCACCTAGTACTCGCCTACGCACATCATCATTGCGGACACGCTGATGCCATCCGACACCAGCAATGCTTCGCAAACAACGATGATCAAAGACTTGAAGGCGCCTCAGATCTTCAGACCGAAGGGGCCAAGTTTCACTACCATAGAGCAGAACGGCCCTCACTGTGGCCTTGTATACACGGCCTTTCAGAAGGAGGGAAACTCCCTTCTGTCGCCAAAGATGACGCAGGTTCAAGAAGGCAGCTCTGGCCTTTGCAATGCGTGAGCTCACGTCAGTTTCTATGCGCCCATCATTGCTGATGCAGCTGCCAAGATAAGTGAATTGATCAACCACCTCGAGTTCCTCGTTAGCAAGCGTCAAGGGGTCATCGAGTGGCTGGTGGTCCTGCAGCAACACTTTGCACTTTGAAGGTGCGAAGTGCATACCAAATAATGGAACCACTCTGGATAGGCTATTCAGGGTTGATTGTGCCGCCTCAACATTGTCGAAAAGCAAGACGATATCGTCCGCATAATCTAGATCAACTAACCTTTCACCAGGCAGCACTTCAACACCTACGTCATGAGATTCCGCAAGGGAACACTCCATGATAGAATCCACGACGAAATTGAACAAAAACGGGGAAATCGGGCAACCCTGTCGAACGCCACTTGTAGTCGAAAAGCTATCCGATAGGGCACCATAGACCCTGACGCGGCCTGTAGTGTTCGAGTATAGAGCACGAAGGATGTTCACATATTGAGTGGGAACACCTTTCCGCGCAAGTATTTCGAACAAAATCGATCGATCGACTGAATCGAACGCACTCTTGAAATCGAGGAACACAGCTATTGTCGGTCTGCGGTATGCGTGGCGCTGCTCTAGCACCTGCCGCAAAGTAAATATATGGTCTATACAGCCACGTCCTGGGCGAAAACCGGCCTGCTCTTCTCTAATCCGAGATTCCCGTTCTGCAGTGAGGCGACGAACGATAATCGAGGCCAGTAATTTTGTCACAACTGGCGTTAGGCTAATACCCCTGTGGTTCGCACAGTCTGTGCGACTGCCCTTCTTGTATATTGCCACTATAATCGATTCGCTCCAATTAGCCGGCACACTCTTCGTTCCAGATACGTTCGAATAGGGAGGTCAGTGCTTTGCAGAGGACCTCACCTCCATCCTTAAATAGCGCAGGTGGTAGGGAATCCGGGCCAGCGGCACGGAAACGATTGAGGGCTGTGATCGCGTTTCGGACCTCGGCCTCCGACGGAGGCTCTAAACTAACCGTCCATGGCACGTCCTGCATCACCTGAGTAGGAAGAGGTCCGGGAGCAGGGGGCCAGCTAAACTGATCTTGAAAGTGTTCAGCCCAACGAGCCATACGGCGCTCCTTATTGTGTATCAGCGCACCCACGCTGTCCCTGATTGTCTCACTGACGCCTGGTTTTCTGGGACCAGTGGTGCGGATTAGCTGGAACAGCTTCCGGTAATTGCCTACTGCTCCTGCCTCCTCCATTTCTTGAGCCCGACTGGTCCACCAGGCTTCCTTGTCAGCACGTAGGCTCCGCTTTAGTTCACGCCTAATAGCCCGTCTGGTCACATTTTGTTCAGAACCAGCCGGGAGGTGCCTTCTAGCTTCCAACAGGTTCACGGACCTCTCGGATATCCAGTGACTGGTGCGATGACGACTGATAGTGCCACAAGCAGATGCTCCTGCGTCGTGCATGGCAGCCGAGATCCTATTCCACTGAAGTTCGGTATCATTAGGACAAGACAGCGAGAGTTCGTTATGCAGTGCTTCTTGATAGGCTTGCCTGACAGAGGGCTGGGACAATTTCTCCGTTGCCAATCGGAGGGGACGCTTTGTGCGCCTTCCGGCAAAGTTCATGGAGAAACGACAGCGCACCAAGGCATGGTCAGAGTCGACACAGGTACTCCAGTACGAGCGGCAATCCAGAATGGAACCGCGCCACCTGTAACTTATGGCTATGTGGTCAATTTGGGTCCATCGCTGACCAGCTACAGGTGGACGCCAAGTGGCACTTCGGCGCCCACTGTGTCTAAAAGCAGTGCTAGTAAGAAACAACTGGTGCTCCGCACACAGTTGCAGCAGACGCTCGCCGTTGTCAGTCCGTTCGGCGTTAAGTCCATACTTACCACCCAGCTGAGCTTCTGAAGAGCTCAGACGCCCTACTTGTGCGTTCATATCCCCTGCAAGTACTATAATATCTGAACTAGTAGCACTGCGTAGCAGCGTGTTCAGTTCGTGATAGAAAGTGTCCTTGACTGCATTAGAACTGCAGTCCGTGGGAGCATAAGCAGAAATCACAAACAAACAGCGTTTTGTTTTACTTCGCGAATTCACCTTAGCTGATGTCGTCAAACGGGCTGCACATAAACGGCTGTTCACCGGAATCCAATCAACCAACGATGACTCAGCCTTGGAGCTGAGAATGATACCTACACCAGCTTGACCCGTGAGTGCCGCATCGGCGTCTCCGGATGCGTGCAACCAATAACGAGAGGATAAGCTGGGTGCAGTCAATTCAATAACCCTGTTAGGGTCATTGATCCTAGTTTCGGACACACAACACACATCAACACCCAGTGTGTCCAAGGTGCGTGCGAGTGCAGCCTGTTGACCTGTTTGTCTTAGAGTGCGGACGTTGAATGTCGCCATGGAAACGGGACAGCGTGGCCTTATAAGGGACTTTTGCCGATAGGCGTCCGATAGGTGCTGTGGGATGGTGGCTGCAGATGGTTCTACTCCAGTAGCACTTCGGTTGCTGTCAATTAAGCTGGGAATTATAGAAGGAAGGTTAGTAATGGGGGCCGGGATGGGAGTAAGAGAAAAAGGTGGAAAAGAAAGAAGAGAGGCGCCAGCAGTAGCATGCTTTCGCTTATCCGCCCTGCTGTATGCAGCAGATAAGGCGACCCTTGATAATCTGCGCGACGGCCGATGCAGGATGAAGTTTATGTTTGAAGAGAATGTCATGGTTGTATGTGGGCTGGGATACTGCCAGGGCGCCCAGACCTAGACAGGAGAACGATTAGGGTCCTCATCCAAAGCCTTTGGCTCAAAAGCCTGTCCGCAAGGCAGCGGGGTGGCAGTGATTTAGTTTTACAGAAATGGACGCCATCCCATTTCAAACCCCCAACCTGGAGGACCAGGAGACTGAGTTTGTCTGACCTCTCACCATTGACAAACCTGGTAGGAGTAGCTCTCAAGATGCTCGGAGGCATCACCCAGTATAGCTCAATGGGTCAATGAGGTACGCAAACCGTCGCACCACGTTAAGGTCCAGTCTCGTTGCGACACACAGTTTGAACAGTACCCTGGGCAGGGCGGGCCATCGGTCGTTGAAGCAGTCGAACGACATACGCGTGCAGTATGTCCGACCTTTCCGCACTTATGACTAGGAGACTGTTTGTGGCTGAAATCAGTAAACTTTTCATGCTTTTCGCCGCATCTGTAGAAAGTAAAGAAACGTTTGTTGGGGGTGATAGTCGAGATTTAACCAAATGGATGGCATCTGAAGAAGCACTTCGATAGTGAATTAATTGTTGCACAACGCTCTCTCTTTGTCGGACCAGTAAGCAGGCTGTTTCCCAAGTGAGTTTGTTCTCCTCTTATGACAGCAGGCGTTCTCTAGCTTTGTCGTCTGGAATGCCAACCAAAAAGAATTGCACCGCCATCGAATTTCGTTTTGGGAT
Source organism: Dicrocoelium dendriticum (assembly GCA_944474145.2). NCBI lineage: Eukaryota > Metazoa > Platyhelminthes > Trematoda > Plagiorchiida > Dicrocoeliidae > Dicrocoelium > Dicrocoelium dendriticum. The sequence goes on along the minus strand of OX104068.1, from coordinate 91,420,255 downwards.
TTTCATTGTAACGGCAGTCAGGAAGAACTGTTGTACACGACTGATGAATTCATTAACACTCCTCTTCTCCCTGTCGTAAATGAGAAAATCTTAGGCGCACAGTAAAAACATGTTGCCACGGCCCCCAAAGGCCATCCAGAGCGTTAAAACAGTCAGTCAGGGATGTGCTTTCGTACCAACGTAACGTATCAAAATGCCGTTGAGCTTCTGCACCCAGGTGTTGTCTCAGTAGTTTGATAGACTGGGTTTCACTAAGTTTGATGTGAGGGATACAACTGTGAAACGCTCAAAGTACTCACAGTAAGTTCGTTTCCAACAATTCCATACTGCTAAGGATGGCTTGGATGATGTCCTACCAAAAGTGATCAGACTGGGTAAGATGGCTCATAGTTATTTATTACAAGTTTAGCCGTCGTCGTCAAAATGTCACAGTTTAGCAACTGCGGAACTAACGCACAATGGCTGGCTCTTAGCCGAAGTATAACAAAGCAAAACACGTCAGATATATGGAAGGCAAAACTGTATTCTAATCGGCATGTTGTACAACGCATTGATCCACTGTTCAAAACTAGGCCAATCGATAAATGGATGAGCGGGTTACTGACACACGCCAGCGGCTGCAGGCAACGAATAGAATGGGGTCAGCACATTGGCCATGAGGATGCCACACGAGTGCCAGGCGAAACTCACTACCTCCCGAAAAACTGCTGCCGAACCATTTGCTGGAATGGGATAAACCCGAACCACCCAGCTGACACCATGTGGAGGTTCCTCGGCAAATCATACAGCAAAGTCCGAGACTTGAACATGGACACCTAGAACGAGACTTATGTATTACACAAGCATTTTGTGAATAGAGTACCGCGGAGAAGCATTGCTAGCCGAGCGCTTAAGAAGTTGGTAACTTGAGATACGTGATTAATTTATCTACCCGCAACGACAGCGATGAGCGTGTAATTGTTGAAGTTGCCGAAGAATTGTGAGGGTTAGAATTATTTTCATGAAACTAAACCGTTGGGGTTAGGATGGTGTCCGCTGGTCCAAGAGCTCTGTCTGCACGAGTGACCAAAAAGTGTCCGCCGGAGCTCCGTGAGTGACCAATTTCTGTGCCCCGGCCGTCCCAATTGGACATGACTTTCGTCATTGGCTCATTCATGCAGTGTTCCCTTATGCAATTTCACGGTGTAGGCGTTGAGGTTCTGCCTGATGACAGATTAGTTGATCTTGATTATGCGAACGATACCGTCTTGCTTTTCGACGATGTTGCGGCGGCACAATCAACAATGAATAGCCTCACTAGAGTGCTCCCATTATTTTGTATGCGTTTCGCACCTTTAAAGTGACAACTGCTGCTGCAAGATCACCAGCCACTTGATGATCCTTTGACCCTTGATAACGAGGAATTCCAGCTGGTTGACTGATTCACTTACCTCAATAGCTGCATCAGCAAAGATGGGCGCAAAGAAACTGAAGCCTTGCAAAAGCAAGAACTGTCTTCTTGAACCTGCGATATTTTTGGCGACAGAAGGGAGTTTCCCTCCGTCTGAAAGGCAATGTATACAAGGTCACAGTGAAGGCCGTTCTACTCTATGGTAGTGAAAATTGACCCCTTCGGTCTGAAGATCTGAGGCGTCTTCAAGTCTTTGATCATCACTGTTTGCGACGCACTGCGGGTGTCGGATGGCACCAGCCTGTCCGCAACCATGATGTGCGTAGGCGAGCACTAGGTGGTGATAATCATGCTAACTCGTTAGAACAACAGATAGCACTGAATAAGTTGCGTTGGCTTGGACACGTGCTACATATGCCTGGTCACCACTTACCTAGGTGGGCCTTGTTTAGTCTGCCAGGTGTAGGATGGCGCAAGACTCGAGGTAGACAGAAGTTGACTTGGCAGTGGCGCGTCTGCTGCTGTCTCCTAGTTGGATTGTCTGTTTAAAGTGTGTTTGGTGCTGAGTTAGCTGCGGGGTAATGGATGTTTATGACGGAAGTCAGTGAAAGTCGCAAGGAATCTGTTTCGCTGATGCCGCCTTATCATTGCACGATATCCGGCTGTTTGTGATGGCATGCTGTTAACACAAGGTGTAGGCGCCTTGACCTGAATGTTTGCTTAGGGCAATAATGTTTCATATAATCCCCCTTTCTCTCCCTTTTATTATTTATTCCTTAAATCACCATTGTTGTATGACAGCGAAGCTTCAGTCCAAATGACTGATGTACTGCTGTTGTTGATGATGGTGGTCAGGAACGATGTTTTTTCCAACGGACCCTTACCATGTACCTTGAATGAATTTTTCCTTGTTGGGAATATCGTCAATATTGAGCAGAAATCGATTTCCAAATTGTACTTAGATAATCTAATAGCTATTAAGCTAAACCGAAAATGTTTTCGAGTGATCAAGAAGTATCCAATTGGGGCAACGGGGGCATGAAAGTTGGTCGATCAGGAAGCTAGAATGGTCACCCGCCGGAGTGAAATTGCGATTTTCGTAAAAGATAGTGCCTTTTAGGCAAAGAACGGAGGTTCTAAATATGTACAATCTTATTTAACAGAATGTCTGGACAGATCACGCCATTTATGTTCATAGGTTTTTGCCTCTTCGAGTGATCAAAAGCATGCCCATGGCTGGCCATGAATTTGTGTGGACACGGAAGTCACGTATATGTAAATGCAGTGAGGACAGCGTTTCCAGCAAGTTCCTAAATCAACAAACAAGATTAAATGCCCTGCTTTGGCTCGGGGACGTTAGGTATAATCATCCACGATTTACAAAAGACGAACTGGTTTCCTGTATCAGATTCTGCATGGGGTGTGATTCGATTAGGCAGCAACATGCCTGGTAAAGAAGCTGCCGGCCAGTAGGTTGGGTGCCGTCAAACATTCAAACAGGGAGCACATGCGAGTCGTTGTGTGTAAAATGCTTTTAAACAGTGGCGCGCAACCGGTAACAGTTACCTAGTTGATGCCATCTCTGCGCCTGTTTAAAGTGTGCACGGTGCTGAGTTAGCTGTGGCGTTACGTTGATTAGGTGTCACGATGGAAGCTACAATGGATGTGTCAGGATGCCAGCATATTTCTGCAGAATAGTCATATGCTTGTGACCGTGCACTACTGGCAACTTGCGAGCGCTGCTGTACTAAATAACGAGTAGGTTGCTCAAGTATTGGCCCCATTCTTTCCGATATAAAGCATTGGTGCACCAGGGGTGACGACATACAAGCAGAAAAATAAGAAGGAAGATCTGTGTGTATTACGCCAAAGTGTGCATAGAGATAAGCGCAAAATGGCACTTACCAGACGGAGTCCGTTGAATTGCACTTGGACTGCAACTCTGAAATGCAGATAGGGGGTCAGTGAAAAACATGAAGGAATGAGTAGGTCGTAAGTACCAAGAAACAGTGACGAGGATGGGAAATGTTTCGTCTTCGTAGCTGTGCACAGAGCCGTGAGTAGTGCTGGTAGGCCAAGTATAATAAAAAATATAACCACCAACTTTACACCATAACGGCGCTTCGCCGCTGCGCGAGCACCAGTAGTCGCGCGTGGGCTGAGTATACCGCGAGGATGCCCGCCCCTACCCAGATTCGAACCGATGACCTTCTGATTGCAAACTAGGTGTGCAGACCACTCGGCCACCGGCCAACCACATATCGATTCGCAGGAGCGGGTACAAATGACAATGACAGTACGATCAAACCAAGTGCTGAACTGTTAGATACCCAACAGTACAATCGGAGATATGACGGGAAAGATACAAACGATGCGGTGATGGATTACTGGAGTAAATCAAAGAAACAGAAAACGTTGCAAGGCGTAGGGAACCATATATGTACCCCACCGTCTGAAATGAGCACGAAGACGGAGACCAGCGGAAGATGGGGCGCAGTTTAAGACACGTCGGTCACAATCCACTACTGAGCATTTCGGAGTTTCTTTCGGAAGGCGTCTTAACAAGGTGACAAAAAGAAACTGATAGGCAATGTGCTAATTAAGGTTTAACGAAAAGGTTGAAAGGTAAAGAAGAAATAAATGCACTTGCACATGGTTTTGCAAGTATAAGGATGAAGTTTATCGAATGTGAATGTTAGTACAGATCCCTCAAAGAGCTTACAACACAAACGGCTGCAGTAAACAAAGTAAAAAAGCTTTAACTCAAAGAAGAGTACAATGGTTTAAATTGATGTTGAATTTAGACATTCACTTCTACGTCGAAGTGTTTACTTATGACTAATGCAATTTCTGCGGGGAAGCACACAAACGTGGCTTTGCTGGTCTGACTACAACCGGTCCAGTAGGTGCGCCATGTGAGGTGAGCAATTGAAAACCAAAAGAAACGGGAATAATAGATTGACGGTTTCTTAAAATAACCCTGGACACTTTACAGACGTAACCTGATGTGTGCTGGTTCGGGGTACTTGCGTCAAATGTTGCCGAACGAAACAATGATGATAGACACAACAAGTAAGTCCGTCTCTACAGAATGATAAAGAAGCTAGTTATATTGGGACAGTCGTTACGTTACAGCAGAACTATCTCGAATTGAATCTCATCGATGACGGTGGCGAATTGAACGATCCAGATGAAATCCGAAACCCCGGACAAAAATGGTGCCAGCAGGAAGGCAGAATCGTTACTTGATTGATTTAATGGTCTAGCCGAGGTAACCGAGTACGGATCGGATGACTGGTCTTCTAAGCCATTGTCTCACCAAAGGACCTACCTGAACCAGAAATTCGGAAGAGTTGGAACAACTGGCGACTGTCTTCAGTGACACCGAACAGTCACCCCTGAGACCCCCAAGTGAGAGTAGGGCTCATGCTGTCGAGGCTGCATAACTCCTAGACTCATACTTCGTGCGAAATATGGCAGCCGAAGGTTAAGAAAGGCAAACAATAGTTCAAATCCTTAAACGGGGCTGCCCAACGTCTTCTACACAGTGCACTGAAGGTGATCGCAATCGGTATTCAGCTCATTTACCTCGCTCGTTGGTGACGGCTGACGCCCAATTCAAATCTGTAGTAGATTCGTGGCCTCTAGGTTCATGCAGTCTGAAGGTTTAAAAGCTTTTCAATACCTAGGGAGTAAGCGTACCACGGTAAGACGGGTCCCCCACGGACCCCAGATGAAACAAGTGTTGTAGTGGTGAGCCCCATCGGTAACATAGTGATGCGGCAAAATGCAGCTCTAGGGCAGTTCGTTGTATGGTATTGCTAGGTAACTGGATACGAACGCTTGATATGTATCTGATGTGTAAGGAAGCAAGAGCCGATTTCAGTGTGGAGAGTACAAGTTCCAAAGGGCCCTCCCGGGCGACGCCGTTGAATCAATGGATAATACATCTGAGAAGTCGAATTGCCAGCGACAAGTAAAAACAGAATGCCATTTCTGGAACACGGGACCAGTAGGGTACTCATTGGATGGTGGCAAAAGTTGGCGAAAAAGAAGCAAACCGTTCGAATTTTCCTACTTGGTTTTGCTTGCCATAGACATGTGGTAGCTACGGTGACACGAATACTAATAACTGTCCACAAGGTAAGATAGCGACTGAAAATGAGCTTAGGTTCAGCGATTTGAACTGATGCTTCGCTACCATACAACCATGACGACCTACAAAACAAATAAGAGGGAGAGAAGGGGACTTACCGGAAAACCTTAATGCCCATAGCAAACACTCAGGTCAAGGCGCCTACACCTTGTGTTAACAGCATTCCATCACAAACAGATGGATATCGTACAATGATAAGGCGGCATCGGCGAAACAGATTCCTTGCGACTTTCACGGACCCGCCTCATAATCAGTCATTACCCCGCAGATGACTCAGCACCAAACACACTTTAAACAGACAATCCAACTAGGAGACAGCAGCAGACGCGCCATGTCCTGTAAAGTCTCGAGCTAAACACAAAGCGAGTCATGTGGACTCCAGCCCGCAAGTCGAGACGGACTAACGGCACCCAGTTTCGTCGTCAGTGACTTCCTTTCCCACTGCCAAGTCAACTTCTGTCTACCTCGAGTCTTGCGCCATCCTACACCTGGCAGACTAAACAAGGCCCACCTAGGTAAGTGGTGACCAGGCATATGTAACATGTGTCCAAGCCAACGCAACTTATTCAGTGCTATCTGTTGTTCTAACGAGCTAGCATGATTATAACCACCTAGTGCTAGCCTACGCACATCATCGTTGCGAACATGCTGGTGCCACCCGACTTCAGCAATGCCTCGCAGACAACGATGATCAAAGACTTGAAGACGCCTCAGATCTTCTGACCGAAGTGGCCAAGTCTCACTACCATAGAGCAGAACGGCCATTCCCTCTGAACTTGTATACACGGCCTTTCAGAAGGAGGGAAACTCCCCTATGTCGCCAACAATGTCGCAGGTTAAAGACAGCTCTGCGTTTTGCAATGCGTGAACTGACCTCAGTTTCTATGCGCCCATCGTTGCTAATGCAGCTGCCAAGATAAGTGAAATGTTCAACCACCTCGATGTGCTCTTTAGTAAGCGTCAAGGGATCAGCAAGTGGCTGTTGGTCCGACAGCAGCACTTTGAAGGTGCGAAGTGCATACCAAATAATGGGACCACTCTAGACAGGCTATTTAGGGTTGATTGTGCCGCCGCAACATCGTCGAAAAGCAAGACGATATCGTCCGCATAATCAAGATCAACTAATCTGTCACCAGGCAGAACCTCAACGCCTACATCGTGAGATTCCGCAAGGGAACACTACACGATAGAATCCACGACGAAATTGAACAAACTTGCGGAAATCAGACAACGCTGACGAACGCCACTTGCAGTCGGAAAGGAATCCGATAGGCCACCGTAGACCCCGACGCGGTCTGTAGTGTTCAAGTATAGAGCAAGAAGGATGTTCACATATTTGGCATGATTATCACCATCTAGTACTCGCCTACGCACATCATCGTTGCGGACACGCTGGTGCCATCCGACACCAGCAATGTTTCGCAAACAACGATGATCAAAGACTTGAAGGTGCCTCAGATCTTCAAACCGAAGGGGCCAAGTTTCACCACCATAGAGCAGAACGGCCCTCACTGTGGCCTTGTATACACGGCATTTCAGACGGAGGGAAACATCCTTCTGTCGCCAAAGATGACGCAGGTTCAAGAAGGCAGCACTGGCCTTTGCAATGCGTGAGCTCACGTCAGTTTCTATGCGTCCATCATTGCTGACGCAGCTGCCAAGATAAGTGAATTGATCAACCACCTCGAGTTCCTCGTTAGCAAGCGTCAAGGGGCCATCAAGTGGCTGGTGGTTCTGCAGCAACACTTTGCACTTTGAAGGTGCGAAGTGCATACCAAATAATAGGGCCACTCTGGATAGGGTATTCAGGGTTGACTGTGCCGCCTCAACATTGTCGAAAAGCAAGACGATATCGTCCGCATAATCAAGATCAACTAATCTTTCACTAGGCAGCACTTCAACGCCTACGTCATGAGATTCCGCAAGGGAACACTCCATGATAGAATCCACGAGGAAAGTGAACAAAAACGGGGAAATCGGACAACCCTGTC
>OX104068.1:91388204-91412218 GCA_944474145.2 Dicrocoelium dendriticum | reverse complement strand
CCTACATGTCCTTAACTAGAATAACAAACCTTGTTTCTGTGCAGCCTAGTATCTCCCCCATTTATTATCTTCTCCTGATACCCACTAACTAGAAAATGATGACACAAATATCGGTACATTTTGCATATTAGGTGCTCCGGTCTAGGACCTCGGGGAAAAATCATAACCCGAAATTCTATCATTAAAATTTCCCATGCTATTATGATTTCGACGCGTGAACCATGAAACCTGTTCACTACACAAATGAGCGCTCCCTCTTATGGGGTCGGGTACCGTTTGTCGGTACATATACAAAGTTATTTATTTATTTATTTATAAACACAGGTAATATAGTGTTAAGTATTATACCATGTAATTCCTGTGAAATCGGAATTGGTAGGAGAATCTAAAAGAGACGGGATGAACAAAGAAAATCGCCACACAAACCTTAATGGGGACGGCTCCTGGCCGTATCAGCAAGTGGGTCCAACCAAACGTGTTCATTGTCTTTTGGACCCCAACGAGGCAGTTGGGATGCAACAACTGACGCCAAACGCGAAGTGAGTGTTTTCATTTCTCTCGTCCAAGTCATTACTTGGTCTCCCCTCCTCCTCTTCCAACCGCAGCGCCGGCGCGCAAACTATGCACGTCGTGGGAGTCGGTGTATGGGCATGCGCAACACGCAGCCTAGCCATCTTAGCCTGATGCGTGATATACCGGTGTGGCGCGGCTCTGCCAATCTTGGAGAAATACTTTGCATTTCGACAGAGCAAAGCATAGCCCAAAACGATTGACAGCCAATGCTATTCGGTCCAGTGCATGTTGGCACGTTTGCGAGCTGTCAAAGATGAGGGAAATATCGTCCGAATACTCCAAGTCATGAAGTCGCTCAGCAAGAAGTAGTTCCAAACCTACTAGGTCGTCTCCAGTGAAAGCTGGTTCCATGACTTCGTCAAAATCGAAGTTAAATAGGAAAGGTGACAGCGAGCAACCCTGACTCACACCGTTGGAGATATTGAAGGGCGACGACCGTCTGTCATAAATCTTCTCTCAGCCCGAACTAATCGCGCACAGCGTTTGATACGAATTGCGCTTTTATCGGGCACAACTTTTCTGAGCAGACAGTTCCCAAAGGCACGTCTATCAACCGAATCGAAGGCACCTTTGATGTCGAGAAACACGACAACAGTGGACCGTCAATAAACTTGGCGGTGCTCCAACAAGTGACGCACAGTGAAGATGTGGTAGATGCAGCCTCGACCACAACGAAACCCGACTTGCTCTTCGCGGATCTGGCTTTAACGAGTGCCAGTTAGCCTGCTGAGAAAGACAGACGCATGCAATTCAGTAGCAATTGATATCAGACTGATCCCTCTATAATTGCCGCATTCCGAACGAGAGCCTCCCTTGAAAATTGGGTTTAAGATGGAGCGGCTCCAGTATGCCCAGACAGTTTCCTGCTCCCAAAGTTCCACGAACAACACTTGTAACTCATCTACAAGAGCCGGTTCACAAATTTGACGAGGGCTGGGAAAATTCTATCTGACCATGCGGTTTTATGTAAGTGCTTCAACTTGATGGCACGTTCGACTTCTGCGCGTGAGGGCAGACCTAAGAAGACGGCCCATGGCGAAGGGCACTCAATGCCCGAAAGAGAAAGCGATAACAGATTGGTTAAACTACCTCGCAAAGTCTTCGGCCGAACGCTCCAATCGTTTTGGCAAGCTGTGGATCGGCTGTACACTCTCGCCGCGGATGGTCTCGCTAACACCAGGTCTGTTGCCTGTTTCCCGTATCAGACGGAATAACTTACGATGCTTAATAACGGCAGCGGCTGTTTCAATTTCCGATGCAAGACGTGACCACAAGGCTCCGCGGTCTCTCTTCAGGCCAGCACGCAGTTTTGCTCTGAGATTTTTGCGAGTCTCATTGTATTCGCTTCCGGCCGGAATACGTCGGCGAGCATCCATATGTTCCAGAGACTTTGCAGAGACCCAATTTCAACATTGGCAAGTTGCTTTGCCACATGCCGACATGCCTGCTTATAGCAAGGTTTGGCGAATGTGCAACCAGTGATGTTCGACGGTGTGTAGTGAACTCTTACTCAGACCAGATGCCATCATAGTTTGATACTCATTCGGGACACCCGGCTTCGTCAGCTGGCTGGTGTCAATGCAATCAGAGCGACATTGCGGACGTCTGCCGAAACGCACCTGAAGGTCGGCACACCCATAATCGGGATCGGATTTCAGGTTGCTGCTTCAAATCGAGTGACAGTTTTGGGCGCAGCCTCTCCAGCTGTAACTAATTGCGATGTAATTGATTTGCGTCCATCGCATGACACACCAATTGTCATCCGTCGCAAAAATGTGTCCTCCTGCGTTATTCGCCCTTAAATCTTCGGATATATTCTCACAGAGACCTACGTACTGTCATTCGATTTGGCTCCGCGAGCTCCTCCGATCACTGTTCATCTTTTGGATCTGTCATTCGCAGATCACCGGCAAACTGTGCTTTTACAATTTCGAAGTCAACCGTGCTTGAAGTTTAGCGAACAATTTATTTTTCCTCTCGTCGTGCAAGAACTTCTGTGGTCTTATTTTAAAGATCTTTTTGAGAGTCACCTAAACACGTTATTACTATTCCTTCTAGCCGTTGTATAAAGCGTTAGTTGTCAATTTGGTCCGCCGCTGGTGCAGCCACTTTCGTCATTAGACAGTATTTTCCAAGTCATCTTGATTTGCCTTAATCCTACGCTGCATCGCTGACTGTCCACTTACCGGCCGGATCAATAGCACGCACGCCGCTTATCTACCCTATGGAAATTTTGACTTATCTGGACGCGACACGTCTGACCCCTCTGACCTCAAACCAGCGCCGATCGCCACGCAACGAAAAGTGAAGCGAAGTCAGTACCTCTGTCCTCTTGCTATCCCTTTTGTAGTGTACACATCCAGCTACCCCATTCTATATTGTTAGTGTGAAAGTTTTACACAATATAACCACCACCTGCGGTCATTCCTAGTTCGCTGCCCCATTACTGACCGTGACCACATATATCAGTAGAATTATTCCATTCTAAGCTAGTGGTAAGTGATAGATCCACAACATAGATTCCGAATTCTTCTTTTTTATCTAATCCCTCTTGGAATTGGTGCAAGTAACAATAACAAAATGCACGCCTCAAGTGTATATGGCCCATTCGAAAATCAATTGTGACCTATGTGTACAAAGCGTTAAGTTTGGTCCAGTTTGCCTTAACTGTCAAAAAGCGTACCATTCGAAGGGTTTAGGGACGAGTGCAATCGAAACTAGACAATACAGCAGCAAAGCTGAAGCATTTTGGTTCTGCCAGGTATGCAAATCCATCCTTGTTGTTAGTTGCGTAATTTTCCTAATGAAAATTGTGAAGTGTTGGCGGAAACAGTTGAGCAACTGGTGAACGCTAGCAACGCATCTGTGAAAATAAACAATGCTACACTTGCATCTGGAAGGGCACCTACAAACTCCCCGTTTAGGCCGAAGAAGAGGGCCAGGTGTCCCAACCACATCATGGCTTCTCAGTCTCCAAAGGTCCCTAGCCATATGACTCCACTAAGTAACAAGTCGTTTACAACCAACTTGCTTCTACGTTCTCCTAGGGTGTGCTAACTAGTAATTCAGTTGAAATACTGGAAACACAACACTCCAGCAAGCCCACGGTAAGGAATAACTGGACATCCTACGCAGCGGTTGCTTCTAAGAAAACGCTGTCAAAGACACCTGTGACTCCACTTACCGGAGAAGGCAAAACCCTGCCTCAACATGGATCTTCATCGCCATTGCGATCCGCAAATCTACTAAAAGCAGAAGAACTTAGTGCTCTTGAGTCGCGAACTAAAAGGCGGAATCACGGTGCCTTAAGTCTTGTGTGCACTAAAGTTTCTGAATCCAAATTCAACACAATAAAAGGTAAATTGATAGGCCATCGTAGTCAGTGGGATTCCATCTGTAGTGCCGTCAGCATGCGCTCTGAATCCACCACGCTGAGCCGCATCGCACGACACTCAAAGTCCTTTCACCATGGTAAACCTCGACTACTTCGAGTAACACTACATTCCACGGAAGAAACGGAATCCATTCTGCCCGCTGCAAATCAACACCACTGAGCACCGAAAGAGTATGTATCTTACCGGATATTCCGTGGAAAGAACCTTCAAAGGATATGCACAGTCAACAGGGAAGTAGAAAACACGAGCAGAAAACCGTCATTATTCATGGCGTCCTCAAGTTTCAAGCTTCATCTCCTGAAGTAGCTCAGGCACATGATCTACAGCAATGGCGATACATTCGTGAGGAGCTGTCTTTAGAAAATGTCATTTCTACCTCCCTGACAAGGATTCCCGTGTCACCTAATTACAAAGGGTATGGTCCTAGGTTGTTGAAGTTGATCTTACTGTCTGAGCTAAGTTTACATTCAGTTCTAAAGAACTAAGGTAACTTCCGGAACATGCTACCAACAGCAATTCGACTAAACGCAGCAGGTTTACGACTAGCGGCTACTGGTTACTCAGTGGAGAGAACCAACTCAGTAGGAACAACCGTTGTTGCAGAGTTTACTACAGAGACTGATCTGACAGCCGTCATAGCATCCGGCGAGATACAGCAGGTGAGTGACCACAAGGATCATCGTGAACCTGATTGCATGGTGCAGAGAGTTATTCCAAGTCATCCTCCCGAGCCTAAGACTATACAAAAAGCTAGTAGCAGCCGACCTCAAGAGGGTCGGCCAAGTCCCAAACCTGTTGTCTAAATCCACAAACAACCTCCTAACCTATGAATCACTCTTTTGTTTTTATACCAAAGCACAAGGTCTTTTAAGCAAACTGACGGGGTTTCGACTGCGTCAGGCCTCGATGTCAAGGGACCTTGTTATGATAACCGAGACTAGGTTGAATGAAGTGATCACTGATGAAGAAATCGCACTACCTGGTATGTCTATTCTACGCAACAATCGACGAAATAGAGGAGGTGGAGCACTACGTTATTATCGCAACAAACTACACCTTGATCTCATCGATGACCCAGAGGTTCAGATTGTCGATGCGCTTTCGTCTTCACTTAAGCCGTGGGGACGAATACTTGTTGGGTGTAGTGTATCGCCCTCCGTTGGCGACTTTGGCAATGGACAACCGCCTAGCCACCACACTGAATACCATTCTCTCGCAGTCGTACAGCCACATTCTCTTGGTTGGTGACTTCAATATTCATACCAAAGAAAATGGAAGTACAGGAGATAATTAGTGGACTACCATTCTACAATCACATCACATCTCCCACAAGATTTAGGACGGGAAACAAACCGGGTGTCCTGGAGCTCGTATTCACCAATGAAGAGCTTATGATCGAAACGGTATCGATAGAGTGCCCTTTAGGTCGTAGCGACCATGCAACCTTTATGTTCAATTACATTTGTTATGCAGAGTACTTTTCAGACAACATAGAGGAGTGTCAGCTCATTACTGACTACGGCGCTCTAATAAAATAATAAATGCTACAAACTGGACATTTCTAGCAGAACGATCCCCCGATGTCGCCTGGTCTGAAGTTGCTCACCAATTCAACCCGTCAGTAAGTAGTGCTTCTAGGAGAGGGCCTTCGCGAGCGAAGACAGTAAACTCATTCATACGTAGCAGGAAACGGAAATGTATCGTCACGATGAATTTACTGTGGCGAAGGGACAAAGAGTCATCGAGTGCCGAAACATGGGAAGTCTATACTATCCAAAAGAATCACTGCGTAAACCTGGTACGCGAAGATAAAATACAGCACCAATAGAATCTAACTGAGAAATTCCTTTCAAACACCAAGCTCCTGTACAGACACGTTAACAAGGTCCGCGAAGTGCAGTGAGGAATTCCTTTCTTACACACTTTATGTGGGCTCGCAAAAAGACGCAAGCGAGGCGGCTAACGCCCTATGTCAACAATTCGCCCCGAACTTCCGGAGCACGACGTCTCCGCATACGCTGTTCCCGATCATTGTATCACCACAAGAACTTGGTCACATCACGTTTACGACTGCGGACGTTATGAAAAGGCTAATTGCCCTGCGCGAGCATACCTCTCTCGATGTTGATAATATTCGTCCAAAAGCGTTGAAATTGGCTGTAGTAAACTTGGGGGACCCACTCTGCAAGTTCTTCCAACGATGCCTCGATGAGATGCAGGTGCCAACAATGTGGAAGCAGGGCATCGTCACGCCCATCCATAAGGGGGAAGTCGTGCGGATCCGGTTAATTATCGCCCGATAACACTACTTCCGTTGCTCTCCAAAATTATGGAAGCGATTGTTGCCGAAGCGCTGATGAACTTCTTGGAAGAACGCAACATCAAAGCACAAGAACAACATGGATTTCACACAAACCGATCTTGAACTTCAAACTTGCTACTTGCCAGCTCCAGTTGGACTGAGATCGGTGACAGCGGCGTGGGTGTTGACGCAGTATATCAGGACTTATCAAAGGCTTTTGACCGTCTGAACCACCGTATCCTTCTTCACGAGTTGCATTGTTGTGGAATTGGTGACCCAATCCCTGATTAGATAAGCAACGTCTTGCTTCAACGACATCTGAATGTAAGAGTTCGCGGCGTCATCTCTGACCCAATCGATGTTCAGTGTGGAGTGCCCCAGGGCTCAGTACTTAATCCACGACTAGTCCCGATTTACATAAACGATCTCGCGACAGTAATCACTTCCAACTCCTTGCTCTTCGCTAATGATCTCAAGATATGGCGAGCCATTAGAACAACCAGCGACAGTACAGCACTTCTGTATGATCTTGACAGGATTTACGAATGGTCGACTCAGAACCTGCTTCAGTTCAACGCTAAAAGTGCAAGGTGTTGAGCATACGCCATAAAGCCACTTGCGAATACAGACTGCGGGATCAAATACTGCAGCACGGTTCAACGAAATGCGATCTAGACGTGATAGTGCAGTAAGATCTGGGCTGTTCCCGTCAGGCCGAGAAAGCCTCCAAAAAAGCTAACCAACACCTTGGCCTTTTGCGGAGGGCATTCGGGCGCTTCGATCCTTCCATCTTTTCTCAGATGCTCAACGCCTACATTCGGCTTCATTCTGAGTACGCCATCCACGCCTGGCAACCATAGCAAAAGCAAGACCTTAACGCTCTTGAACTGCCACAATGAAGGGCGACCAAAAACGTAAAGGGCCTGTTTCATCTCCCTTACGGATTAAGGGTTAAAAACCCTCGCGGTTTACAGTGGACAATATCGACGCCTGCGTGGTGAATTGACCATGATTTATATCATCCTGAGGAATCCAAACCATTCTTGGCGTCACCTAAAGCTGAAGCGCAATTCCACAGAGGACACCAGCTAAAGCTAGACACACAATACAGCCGGTTGGAATGCCGACAGAATTTCTTTTCCCTTCGTGCGCGCCAACACCGGAAGGCTCTTCCCACATACGTTGTTTCTTCCCCCACGCTAACGGTATTCAAAAGACGTCTGGATGATTCGCTTATCCACTTATATCATGCTATATAATCAGTGATGTCTACGTCAACCAAACGAGAACAAACGGTGCTCATTCTCAGCTTTTGTACTTCACTACTTACACACTGCTGTTGTGGAATATAGTTTCGGATATATTACAACCGCATTCATCAATTCCCTCAGTCCAAGGAAGCGGCGCACAAGTAAGCTTTGTCGTTTCTTTTGTTCTTAAGACATACCTTCCCCAGATTACTTCCCCATATTAGCCTACAGTAACAATTCAATGCATATTATAAAATGTTTGTATGAAGTGGGGGCATCTGAATCGCTAGACGCTTAAATTGACGAGTTACACTTCCGTTTGCTTTCACTTCAACCGTCCTACGGGACTTGTAAAGCAATCGCTTTTTCACCTATTATATATCATTGTTCATTGCTGTGCATTGTTCTTCACTTGCCCGAGGCTGGTGGGCGCCTAGTCGCTCTTCTGCGGGTGCTGTGTCGAAAGTCAGTGTTCGCGAGATAGAGACGTACATCTTCACACAGGTGTAGCAACCGTTCACTGTTATCAGTACGGGTCTACACCAAGTTGGCCGCCCAGATGAAGCTAATCAGAAGACAATATTCCACGTTTAGATCCACTAGAAACACCACAGTATCCGTGCTTCTACTGTGTTGAAGGCGATCGCTAATTTGGTGGTAGAAATCATCTTTCACCGAATCAGGGCTGAAGTTTGTAGGGGCGTAAGCTGCAAGCACAAACAGGCACCGTTTATCCCCGAGCGATTTCGTAGCATGGAACGAGCCAGGGAATCAAAAGCCCATCCGGCTGTTGACTGGGGTCAAGTCGGTCAGGGCAGCTTCAGCCCGGGGACTTACAACAATGCCGACGCCAGCTTGACCTGCATTTGAAGTTGCATCATCCCCGGACAGACGCAATACGAAGGTGCTACCAGTAAAGAATGTTGGGGATTGCAGGGTAAGCACGGAGCGCGAATCTTGCAGGGGGTTTCCGATAAACAGTAAATATCGATCGAGTGGGTCTCAAGTGTTCGGGCAAGTGTCACCTGTTGGTCAATCTGCACACGTTGAGACATGCCAGTCGTATCGACGATCGAGGACTTCAAAGGGAAACGGATGAACTAACGTTGTCCGCTTGGTTGAACACGGACTTGTCGACTGGATTGGAGCGACGCTCTACGACTGTGTGTGAGTTGAAACTAGAAGACAAGTGGCTATTGAATCAAAGTGGGGCAGGGCCAAGCATTGGGAATTGAAAATGAGGTGGGGATAAAAGTAAAGTTGGAACGGAACGATAAGTATGTCAAAGCGCAAAAAGGGGAATATGAAGACGGGAAGGGCTGAGCAGTAACATCCAAACCCCTATTCACCATGTTAGATGCAGCAGATAGAGCGCCGTTTATTATCCTCTGCGACGGCCAGAGCATCAAGCGATTGTTAGAAGGAAAACTTATGCTTTGTATTGCCTGGGCAGGATACTGTCAGGTTGCCCAGGCCTAGACAGGAGAATGATTGGGGTTCTCAACCAAAGCGTTCGGTTAAAAACCTTACCGCAAGGCAACGGGGCTTTGGTACTCGACTACAGAAAGCCCGTTTTATCGTGAAAGGAGCCAACCTCACTCCAACACCAACCTGGAGAAACCAGGAGACTGAGTTTGTCTGGCCACTAACAATGGACCAAACTGGTGTGCGTGGCTTTGGTGCAAATCACCACGCAGCATAGCTCCATTAATCATTGAGGCACGCAAACCGTCGCACCACGTTAAGGTCCAGTCTCATCGAGACATAGATCGTCCTTGATGCAACGATTGCGCCCCGCTTGCGCAATTTTCACTCTATCCGTGTAAAAATGCTCGCTTGGGGTCGTGGTGCAGATGGAAATCCCTGACCACTTGCTGGCTACAATCGCACAGACAGAACGCAAATCTTGCCAAGTCATCTTTGACTAATGTCACGTTCCAGCTGGACGCAACTTTAGCACTCTTATTTTCATATTGTATGGAGAAGGGAGCAGACGTCCGCTCGGGTACCGGAAGGACCATCATAACGGGATAGTAGGGAATTACCAACGGACGCAATGGATGAGACTAGACAAGGCAATGCGAGCCTTGCGGATCGAGCAGACAGCGGATCACGAGCGACGTCTGGTAACGAGCCTGGGCATAGAAAAACGGAAGAGGTATTTGTCGAGAATGCAGTGGAGCAGACAAATACATCGATAGCGAAGCCCACATCACTGAACGCGGACCGATGGGTGCAGCCATGCGAAAGCAAAGCGCGAGAGTTCGAACGACTACTGGCTGGCTAGGATCGGATCTTGCGAAAAAGAGATGTGGGATGAAACCTGGAGAAATTGTTCGTTATGTTCAAAGTCGTACATGGAATAAACTGTCTCCCAAAGCCAAATTCGCGGTGCGTCGTGGGAAAGCAACACTGTCCAAATCTATACGGGTTTGCGAGTGATCAGTTTGAGCATTGTTGTAGCAATACGCGCTCTGCTCTCCACCTGCGTCTTTCTCGCGGCAATGCTACTGTGGAGCTGTCGAACCATGCTGCACGGAGATCAATAACTCATCCTATTTACAGCTTTGGAGTATTTTATGCAGGTTTCCACAGTCATCGAGATTCACACATCAGGAATACCACCATAAGTTAGTGTATGAAGGGGGCAACTATCGCTGATGATTTCCTTGAACCTGATCGTTAACTATGTTTAGTTGTTGGCTATGGTCTCAGAGTTTGGTCCATTCAGGGAACACTTTTTTATTCAATTTCATGCATAGAGTTTCTAATTTCTCAATTAATGTTCCTGTTCCTCAATACATCGCTCTAGATCGTCCTTAGTGCCATCAACTAACATCCAACGAGCGCAAACACCCCTATGTTTTGCGACTCGTTTAGTGACCTGCCACAGATCAACCAACAGCGTCCCACTCTATGCGGTGGGAGAGCCCATGGTGCTCTGAAGTTTGTGGTGACTAGATCCCGACAAATCGTCGAGCAGCTTCTGCAAATATTGTGCTCAGGACTCATGTTCTAGACGTTTCCTTTTGGTGACCGTTGGGTGGGAGTTGAATTACACCCTTCCTCTATCTAAGAGCCAAGACAGAATTCCGTGTCAGTCGGTCCGCTCACTCGCAGCGCACGTCCTGCTGCCATTCATTTTATCTAAAGCTTCGGATGAGGATTTGAGTAATTCTCCTGTTCACGTGTGGAAGCCCTGGCAGTGTTCCAGTCCAACCCCCCACCATGAATCACGCCAAGTATAGTACCAATCCCATGCTGCATCGGCCGCCGCGCAGTGGCATCAGGAAAAGTGTCTCCTTATCCGCTGTATATATCTGGGTTGATAAGTGAAAACATGCTACCACCGGCACCTCCCTTCCTTGTTCCTATGCCCACAAGCTCTCCGTCCCATTTTACCTAACAAACTACTTCCTCCAATCCAAGTGATCACGTGTGCGATTGTCAGTCACATCAGTGGTATGTCTCTGCGCAAAGCACTGAACATCGGGTATTGGAACGTGCGCACACTGCTCGACCGGATTACAAGTGAGCGCACCGAGCGACATACTGTAGATGGGATGGAACTCTCGCGCTACAG
Source organism: Dicrocoelium dendriticum (assembly GCA_944474145.2). Taxonomy (NCBI): domain Eukaryota; kingdom Metazoa; phylum Platyhelminthes; class Trematoda; order Plagiorchiida; family Dicrocoeliidae; genus Dicrocoelium; species Dicrocoelium dendriticum. The sequence continues at coordinate 91,401,115 of OX104068.1, read as the reverse complement.
GATCGAAATTGCCGCACTCAGCGAAACTCGACTCGCGGACCAAAGCAAGCTTCATAGGCCTGGTGTTGATTACACATTCTACTGGGTGGGGCAAGCCACCACAGATCCATGTGAACATGGGGTCGGATTTGCAATACCCAACGGCTTAACTGACCAGCTAATGGGTAAGCCTACTGGCATGACTTATGACTCTGCACATGGAATTTGGATGAGGTAAGTTTGCTACTTTTATTAGTACGTATCAAATCAGCATGTGTTATTCTGATGACAAAAGGGATCAGTTTTTCACTCAGATTTCCCACGTAATTCTGTCTCGGTTGAAGAGCCACTTGCTTTTCCTACTGAAGTTGGTGCCACAGTGCGGACAGACACCATAGGTCTTTATGATATTGGCTCAGCCAAAGAGAAGCTTGGCTGGTTGCTCTCACTGTGCGCTACTCACAGCTTGACGATAACCAACACCCGGTTTGCACTGGATTCGAATGATATAGTAAGTGGACTCCCTCATGTAGTGCTCACCCTCACCTGCTCGTATATCATCGTACATCAGCGTGACATGAATGAAACGCGTATGGCATGTGTATTGAGTAAAGCTTAGTTTCGCACTGATCAAAAGCTGTACGAATATTTTCGTAAATATCTGTAATGCCTGCCTGCTGTAAATCGGCAGAAATTAAATTTGCTTTCCATAAGTAATGCTGAAAAGGGGATTGAGCTGGAGACGGCGTTGACTACTTGCCTTGGCGATGTCGCAGTTGTTGCGTCAGCCTGCGAACTGTGGCACCACATCGCGGACCAGAAGACCGCTTATACTGAGAAAATTATCGTGTGCTCAAACTGTAGGCGGTTCGATTGGTTCATTGACTACTATGTGACCATCGGTGCACTGGTATCGACGAAGAATGCAGCATTCGCTGCATATGTGGATGACCCTACCGATGCGGAAAATGATAGCCATTTTTGCAAACTTCGAGAGCGATTGACTTGAAAGCTCGGTTACACCAAGAATGCTTGGTGGACAGAGAAGACGAGGTGGATGGAATGCTACGGCGAACGTCGCCAACATAAGGATTTCTTTGAGCCATGTTGCGGTCGCTGATGCTCAATGTTAATTTAAACGCTGCCTACACATAGACTTAAGAAACAAGGCAGAGCTGAAGAACAGACTTCGCTTATCTTCTGAAAACCATTCAGCTGTTGACGGTGCTACATTGCACGGGCTGCAACTGCAAGAGATGAAGATGTGTCCTGCGGACACACTGACAATTCATGAGACGCAGAGTGCACGTGTTAAGTTTCGAGATAGTAAATGCGCTAGCGCTGACGGGAGCTCGCCTGAAGTACTGAAACACATTGGGCCCGCTTTGATGCATGCGCTGCACGACATGGTGCAACGAGTGTGGATTAAAGAGAAAGTGCCGGCCAAGCCGGAGAATACCCTTATACTACCATTGTACAAGGGTACATGGAGCAAGTAATGTTACACGAATTATGGTGGCATCAACTTGCAAATGTTGATCAAATGTCTCCTCATTCTGGTCATTGAATGGCACGTGGCAGAAGAGCAATGCCGATTCCGTTCGAGCCGCAGCACCATGGATATGGTGTTCGCGGCTCTTCGGTTGCAGGAAGAAAGCGGAGGGTGACACAAGCCGTTGTACTCACTGTTCGCACATCTCATCAAGTCATTTGACACGCTGAACCGCGAGGCATTGTGGCTGGTGTTGCGTAAGTTTGGTAGTCCGTGTAACCTTGCAAATGTGAGAGAATTTGAGCAAGAACAAGCGGTAGAGGCGCGCAGCCTTTATTGCCGACGCACACCGGCTTCACAGACTAGCACGCACGAGCGCAACTATAGAGGACATTTCCCGATCACAACGTACCACACATTGTCTTTTCGCTCGGTGTCATATTCATGCCTCGACTTCAACCGATGAGTGAAGCCGCTGCTCGCCGATTTGCCCTCGTATCTTCGCTTCCGCAAGTCCTATTCTGACCAGACAGGATTCGTTCTAATGCTCTTAACTTGCTTAATCGGAGCTGCGTCGCTCTCCTCTTGGTTACTCTTGGAGGCGCGGTCAAACGCGTATCCCGTTGGAAATTTGGGCTGTCAACCACTACGTTCCACGCCATTCTCGGCCTGGGTCTGACATCGTTTGTCCTTCGTTGTCCATTCCTCGCTTGTCCCGTAGGCCCCGAGCTGCATTGTCGACTTTCGCCCCCGGTGTCCTCATTGCTTTTAATCTTTCCCACTTCTCGCGGCTTGTCCGTTCCACCTTTGATTCATGCCTTCTGGTCCACTACAGAATGTCTGCAGATTGGTATGCAGGTAAGGGTGCAGCTCTATGGACAAACATCGGTTGACGTTGATGTCTTCTCTGGTGTGAAGCAAGGCTGAACCGTAGACACTGCTCTGCGTGATATGTACCTACATACAGTGATGTCTTGTACTTTTGATGCTGTTTGTGATTATGGTCTGTGTAAAACATCGTGTTTGTAGTGAACATCCGTCGTTTAGGTGGGAGGACTCTAGTGTGTGAGAAAGTCATTGATATGTGGCTGTTTGCCGACGAGCGTGCGTTGTTTGCGCACAGTGCGAATGGCTTTCTGCACAGATTCTCGGTACTGGCTTTGACAGTTCCAAAGTTCTTGTTCAGCATCAACGCACGCAAGACTGCTTTTTTCAGTCTTCTTCAGGAATGCGCCCCGTGAGACTACCGCAAATCTTCATTGACAACGTCATTTTTGAGTGTGCATGAGATTTTTCTGTCCATGCAGCGTAATGTCAATGGACCTGCAAGTGATGAGCGAGCTGTGCATCCGCATAACCGAGGAGGCTGCCGCATTCGGAAAGCGAAAGAGTCGCGTGTGGAGCAATCATCAACTGACCAACGGGACGAAGCTAATGGTATACAAGTCTGTGGTGCTGTCAATTCGTCTATAAAACAGAGAAACCTGGACGACGTACCGGAAGGATATCCGTTATCTGGTGCGCTTCCATCAGCAGTGCCTGCGTCATAAACTGCGCATTGACTGGGATGACCGAGTTGTAGACACAGAAATGCTCCGCAACCATGGCATGTATGCATTGGACTGGCTGCAGCACCTGAGGAGGCTCGGGCAGGTTCACCGCATGGATTCGATACGGATACAGAAACAGCTAATTTATGGCCAACTGCGTGCACGGAAGCGACAGGTTGGCAGACCAACGTTACGTTACCAGGACATGATCAAGGTGAGTACATCACAAACTAGTGTTGATTTCAGGTTTTGGTAACGACGACATGGGCTGGGCGCAAACCACGTGAGCTGATCACGATGGCGGTTGCTCAGGTGCATGGGAAATGATCGCTGCATGCAGAGAAGAAAAGTCGGGTACGGAAGCGACAGGCGTTGCTGAAGTCTAGCCCATCGACGTTGAGTGAATTATGCTGTAGCATGTGCGGTCGTGAGGGCCTAAGCCAAGCCAGCATAGTAAGCCACCAGCGTTGTCAAGCGTGTCTAGCATCGACGAGCTGACGGGTCAGTTGAATAGCTACTCATCATTCGCGTACTTGGTCCGTGCATATGCATGTATATTGAGTTTCTTGCGTGTCAGGTGTTCCCTGTTGGTTGATATCCCCGATGGGATTGCTTTGGAGATGAATCATGACAAGCTACCTTCCTGACTAACACCATCCGTCTCGATTACTTGCTCCAGGAAATTGCAAGTCGTTTCTAGGCTGGGGGGGAACCGGGCTCACCTTCTCGTGACGGTGCTAGGGTCAGAGTATGGATGCAGCCTGTGTGGAAGGAGCTACGGCGCAGCCACCGCCTATTGTAAAATGATTTATGCCAGGTAAAATAGCGGTTGCTTGACAAGTCCTGCAGGATGGCAGGGGTAAAACTACAATATTACAACATAGGTGAGTTGTATGTTTGAGCATATATCGAGCTGATACGCCGCTGTAAAACAGTAGTGAATTAAACACGAACCACGAGACAATATGAGGACAGTTTTCGTTGATGTACTCACCGATAATAGTAAAAACAAGAATACCATTTCTGTACCGCCTCCTCAGATTTATTTCATGTAGTAATCCCGCTTGAACGGATAATTAATATATTCAAAATTGGCAAACTTCAGATAACAAACTGATGAAGGCCAAGAGCAACATACAATCGTTTTTTGAAAATTTCCAAGGTGGGGTAGGTGACAACTAAGTTTGGAAGGGAGTTCCAGGGTTGGAAAACCCGAAGAGAAAAATAATTCCACCGGCATTCCAGGCAGCTATACTGTTCAGTCAATTTCAGAGCTTTACTTATGGTATTATGGTTGTGTTCCAGCAAGTGACTGCATACGTGATTAGGGTCACTCCATATTTGGTGGACTAATATGAGATCGCCGCTCAGCGTTTAGTGGCGGCCACAGAAAACTCTTAGTGACTTCAGCCTTTGATGAGAAGACAGATTTCGTATCCCTTGATGTTCTTTGTGGCCTTGCATTGTGGTTTCTCCAGCAATTCTAAGTCGCGGTTCAACCAGGTTGCAAAGCTTGGATGGCGTATTCAACGTTATGGCGTACGTAAGAGTTGTGCATCGTGAGGAAGACGGATGGGTTGAAACTTCTGTATGTTCTCCGCAGCAAGTCGACTCACTGGTTAGCACTTTCGCAGCTGTCTCCGACTGGTTTGAACAATTAAGTTCACTTTGAATAAGCACATTAAGGTCGAGTCCCTGAGAAGTGGTTTGCGACACATATGGCCCAAGCCAAGGCACGTAGCCATGCCTATGGCGCAATTAAATAATGTGGCATTTTTCGCAATGAACAGTAGTGTATTCTGTACTGATCAGTTTGCAATCGTGTTGAGGTCAAGCTGGAGGTTTTCGTGGTCATTTGGTTCTCTGATCTCTCGTCATAACTTGATATCATCCGCGAAGAATTGGAAATCAGACGTAGCTCCTCTAGCCAGATCATTCAATAAAATCATGATTTCCTACATAGATAGGCAGGAAAGTTGCTGCTGTGCATGTTGTAAGAGTGTGGGACGGCTCGGTGGATGAAGCGTGGCTCCCATCTACATGCCTACTGGTCGTATTCTTTCTGGTTTATACTGGATATGGGTTCATATGTATGGTGCAGCGCAAGCTACTCATGAATCCGCCGTAAGCGCATGCATTCTGTGATTGTTGTATAGAGGCCGCTGTGACAAGCAAATCCAGAAAGCGACGCCGCAAACAATGTGTACTCTGTCGGTCGGTTTGGGATTACTCACCCAACGAACAGCGCGCAAATGTTAGGAACCTTCAGGCCTCTTGGATGCAAATAGAAATAGCAAACGACCACCTTAAAAGATCAGTGTGCGAACATCCATTCCTTAAGAAGAAAGTTTAAAGAGTTATGATGCAAGTAAATAAGAAGAGGTATAGAGTTTTCATCTTTCTCCAACGAGAGCAGCGGTCGCACACCGTTGGATGCGAATGCACTCAAACTTATAGTACACGTGGGAAGGCAGTACAAACGGCGGTCTACCACAATAATGGCAGGGCGTTGTTCTTGCTGCAGAGATTATCTGCTATATATTTGTGGTCGCAGTTCTTTTTTGCGCTCTGTAGTATTGCTGCAAATGTTCATTTACCATCCGAGGTGACATCATCGTATCGACGATGCCTGCAGCTGCATCATGGGTTGTAGTGATTCGCGAGCATCATAGGAGTTTTATTCGATTAACATTTAGCTGCTTTGCTTTAAGTTATTTGATTGCGCGAAGGACTGACTTTCCAGGGTACTCGTACAGGATGACTTCGACTGTTCCAGAGTCATGGTTCGTTTCGAAAGTGAAGATTGATATGTTGGCCTCATGCAGAGAACACACGGTAGTTTGGATTCTCCTTGATGTTCGATGTCTATGGATGTCGCCGCTTCGAATAGGCGCTTCAAGCCTGCCAACTGTTTGGATATCACAAGGTCGGGCGACGGAAGGTTTCAAGCGTTTGCGGCAACTGCTGTAGCAGCAACAAATGAGGAAACTGGCGGACTATAGTTCAAGCATCCGGTTGCTACGCGAAAACCTCAAAATGGAAATCAAATAATGAGGTATCCTAGTTACGTATACCCCAAAATGTTGTGGCTCAGCCCAACCGTTAAGCTGAGAGGAAGTCACTTAAATATAAGTCAAGAACACAGTGGTGTAGAAAGTTAGGGAAATTACTTCTCCATTCAGGTCTACCAACCCGGCTATGCCTATCCAAACCAAATGAATTGTGTCCGCACCTTAACTATCTTCAAAAAGCGTTCATACATCACGTTCAGCTATATGGACTATATTAAATGAACTTAGTACTCTGGAATTATCATCCACAGTTAAGTCGATGCAATCAAGTGAGTCATTTGGCTGCTCACTACAAATAGTGTAAGCGACAACTTCTCTTAAGGCTCGAGCAACTCGTAAAACTTCCGGGTCGAGCCAAATCAAGGCCGAACGATAACTACAGTGATATTCAAATAGAAATCTAAGGATAATCCGAAACTATCAAACCAATATCCGTTCAGTGCTGAAACAACGGCATTTTTACAAGGCACACAGGAAATGCAATTCATCGTACTTACAAATGTACAGCAAGGTCACAGAACCCAGTGTCAGCGAGCGGAATCCCACTGCTCTTTATTAGGTCACATAACCCTAACTAATTGGTTCGTGTAAAACACATAGAGGGATACTATGCGTTCAGTTCGTAGGTTGGTTTCAAGGGCATTGGGTGTAGTATCTCGTGGACATTGTGGGGCGAAGGGAACAAGTGGTAGATGTATCTCCGAGGGGAGACAGAATCAATGTTTGCATGTGTGCTTGACTCCTAGGGCAAGCGATTGCGACGAATTGGTTGGCGAGAACCCATGGAAGCTTCGAATAGAGACACTGGATGTCTGCCAAATAGTTGGTAGGCCGGAGTTTAGCAGATGACGTCGGTGTCAGATATGATTATCCAAAGTAACATCCCAATATACGACTTGCGAATTGCGTGGTCATTTTAGGGCGTATAGATAAAATTAGAAATAATGGCTTGTTGTCGTTTTTCATGGTGCAATATCAGTTGCGAAGCCTCGTTTCTAATCTGCCGTTGTCGCTTCACTGATTGTCATTTTATCCTGCTCGCATGTGTGATCATTGCATTTGCACAATTCCGTCTATGACGAACCTAGGAACACTGTTAAGTATTTGTTTTTCTATCGTTCTATCGTTATGACAAATCATTTCCCTTTATTTTCCTCTTCCATGTTCTCAACATTAGTTGATTACAACAACAAGGTTAGTGTCGCCTAGGCAATTAGGCAGTTGGGTCATGATTATCGGCCAATATGAATTGTGAGCATGCAAGCGTGTAGTTGCCTGAAACGATCAACCACCTCCCCTTCTTCCACAGACTACGCTATCGCCCTACTGTGGTAATATCATCGTATACTTAACACACGCACACTCATTGGCCACAAACGTTGGCAGGAAATTATCCTAAGTCAGCTGACAGTTTTAACACCAACACACAGTCGATACACTAAATTTGAACAACTGAACACTAAGGCCTATCGACACCCCGCAGCATTAGTAAGGAGGTTTATTTCAGTTCTTCCGTTACTACCATGTGGGAGTATATAAATACGTCATCGGGAATAAATGCCTCTACTTTTTTGCGGCATCCAGCAGCGGCTGGGTATTATTTCTAAATCCAGCATCTAAGGAACTCTCTACATTCCTAGGTCAGTAGACATAGCCATGATCGACAGATTAACATGCAACGGTGGCTTACTTATTCCTCAATCGGCCCACGGATTGTAAAGCCATGAAAAAGTCGCTTGAAGTTAAGATTGCCACCACCTCAATCGCCAGTCAAGGTTAAAAATAGCCATCGACATTGCCCTGCGACTCGTCCGGATTTAATTGTGTGGGGGTTTCCCAAGGCTGTGGAACACCAGAATCGACCTTTTCAGCCTCACTGGTGAGGCGTGACAATGAAAGGTAAATGCGTCTGGTGGCGAATGTGGCTACCGAAAGAGAACACTTTGTTCACGCACAAAACAAACCTGACCTGTCTCGTTTTCTTTCAGCTCTGTGGCGAGTTCACTTCATTTCCCAGCCTCCGCCAAGCATGTTTCGGCACTGGGGCTCAATAAACATGACATATCCGACTTGTGAGTGTCTAGCATCGGAAGATCCCTTCAAGTTTACCACACCTACATGCGAGATGCAAGATCACAAAACATATCACACTAACACCATACACTCATACGTTAACTAGCGATTCCGACCAATTTTTGTGTTTTCAGTGATTACTGTTTCACTATTCTGCCAGGAGATTTGTCCACTCTCGGCGAATTTATGTAATGCCCACGCCTTGGACCATTCATGCATTTGCCGAAAATATATGTTTATGGACCGCGATTCCCACTGAAATGAAGCTTGGCCAATACAGTGACTGGGACCGCAACTGATGAAGGAGCTAGATATCGGGTGCTACCCGCCCGGATGCTACCGGCCCGCCAGAGGGCCGGTATCGAACTTATTCCATCTTATCTTGTAGAGATGACAGGCCTCGAAAGCGAGATCATTGGTATGTAAGTTAGCATCTCTTTTGTGCCACCAGGTCACGAGGGGCAACGTTTGTCACAACGGTTGCTGACTGATTGGTGGTCTCAAATGACATATAATAGTCCCGGGTTCGAGGTTCTTCTATCTCTACCTGACGAGCTCAAACACGGTTGAAACGCATGGTGGAATGCAATCTTTTCGGGCTGGCGAGGCTCAATAGCTAGCTGCTTCAAAAATTAACGTTACCAATTACACAGATCGTGCATCTGTGAACCCATCATGATATATATAAAAATACAAACCTGAATCCGCCCATCCCTGAGTTTCTTGCATTTCGTGGTCGCCTAATAAAGTGGAGTCTTGTGAAGAAAATGACGTAATGCATAATAGAGTCATTTTTGAAAATTGATAACATGCGGATAGAAATAACATGGGCCAAAAGAGCCTCCACGGCTAGCGGAGTTGAGTAAATAGGTTCCGGTGAAATTCCAACCGGTCACACTGCGCTGCCAAAGGCAGATTGGGGCAGATTTGAAGTGGTTCTTCAGAACCTAGTTTATCAATGTGGGATTACTCCCGTATACAATACTATCGTCCGTGGATGTTCACAAGTTGCAGTTGCCATGGCAGATGAAACAAACCAATAGCATTCTGACATATCTATACCTGTGGTGTCTCGAGCACAACACCGTTGTGCGTCTGCTTGGATATTTATTTATGGGTGGAGGAAGCTCAAATGAAGCTCAGTGATCGCGGCTACCAGTCGTTAGTAGATGCAAGGCTGAGCCTGCCCAAACGCAATAAATAGAGACATACGTCGTTACACTCGGTTCCAGACAAAGGGTATTTATTCGAGCTGCCGACGCCTACCCGAAGACAACACTTTTGGGGGAATTTGAAGGACGAGGTCTCCAGGTAAAAGGATTCTATGGGGTTGATAGCGTATATCCACTTCACGCAGGGGTGGGCTCTTCATTAACCATACGCAGATCCCTTTCAGACAACCCTGGAATCAGCCTTGATCTACTTACCTACTGCTCTCTGGTCATATTTGGACATAATCGACTAAAATGCAAGACATTTAAGAAGACACTATGCACGCGGTCTTCGGGCAGCATAAGAAACAGCCACTGAGATAGCAGCAGACCTTGCCGAGTTGCGAATTCAACACGAATCTGTTAGCGTAAGGAGTTCCTTTTCCCAATTGAGGAAGAACTATGTTGTCAATCGGTCCAAAGATAAATTAGGGACTCCGTACTATTACAGCTCGTAAACAAACTGTTTTTACTGTCATGGTCGAAGGGTTTTGAGAAGTCAAGAGAAGTGAAATGGATTCCGGTTTCGGTATTTTTCCGTCCAACTACCACATGCAATCAACCGACTGGCGATGCACGACCGGTGTTAGCGGGATCTGTGATTATCCGGAGTCACGACTTCATTCGCCAATATTTTCCGTCAACTTTTGCATAGCATATCTGCAAAAGAATGTAATTAATATTGCGTTCTTTACCTCGTCCTGTATTATAGTCTTCCTTATTTCATTGTTGGTCACGACTGGGCTGATTTCTTGAGGTACCGTATTACGGATCCTAAACTAAAAGTATTATACCCGTGGATGACATACTGCCACTGACTCGCTGGTGTATAGCCACCAAGTGCCATATTTGGATGATCCGCATGACGGAACGGGCTGAGGCATAATCACCCATAATGTATGCATAAAATCAACCCTTAAAATATTCCTCCAACAGATGATGGCGTACTTGCTACTTTGTCACACCGGCACACAGCCAGTTGAAACATGGAAGTGCGGCTTAAACCTAACGACGGAATACCCTGCATCGAAGTAGGTCCCCTGAGGACGGTTCCATGGATGGCTCTGATACTTTACTTGAATATTTAGCCAGATCTGAAGGTGTTATTGTTCTCGATATCTTAAGGTGTGCAACAAATCCAAACTGTCCATCACCTGAAAAACCAATTTGGCATTCATTGTATAGAACGTGAACAATTAACTACCGTAAATAATCTTGTAGAAATCCTACAGACTACTCAGCTGAATTGTGCCCCGCACCATCGAGGAATATATCCTATATGTGGTAGAGAGCATCCGGTTGCGGATTTGACTGTCACTGTGGCCTCCATAGGACAGCTACAGGATGCCCGCGTCTACAGAGGGACCATGAGTGGCTTGCGCTGCACCACCAACAACTCCAACCAAACACCCCATATCCGATGTAAACCCAAAATAATAAGACCGGGTGGCATGTGGATGGGAGCCAGGTTTCATCAACGGAGCCGGCCAACACTTCTTCACAGGTAAGCGAAAACAAACTGAATTGGAAGAATCAGGCAAACAGAAGGCGATGACTGGGCCGTAGTCCACTACGCACAAAATAGGTGTGCATGGAACCACTCTTCAAGCGTAACACGACCATTTGGACCGTGCACCCCGTCCCCTCCAGCAACGAACAACTGTCTCATGGAGCCAGTTTAGACGAGGTGGTGGTTAATAGACACGTAGGAACGCTGTCAACCACAACCATACCAGGGATGTCAGGCGACTGGCAATCACTTGGAATGAGGAAATCATATAAAATAAATCGCTAAATTAACATACATAATAAATTGGCTATCAAAAATTCCGCGCCAAGTTCATGATGTCATAAGGTATATTTTAAAAAATGTAACATGCGCGAAGTATTTAATGAAGTTAACCAAAATTAGCCTAAGTGACGTGTGCAAGTCAAGAAGATTGTTATGATAGAGGTAAAAATGATGTATAAAAGCGTTAAGAACAGATAGCAAACCCATCACGTCAAGTAACGAACAATGCATGCAAGAATGCGGTTAGTAAATCGAATATATATATATATATATATATATATATATATATATCTGCCTGAGACAGTGAGCTGACCATGTGCTAGACTCGCGGCCTCTCGGGTGTACATTTAATCGAAAGCTTTGGCTGAGGACCCGAGTTGTTCTCTTGTCATGTGTGGGCGCCCTGCCAATATTCTAATCCGTCCTCTTCGGATGTTAGGTAGCGGCGGATGTCCCTATTCCCGTAAAACCTAGCCAGGGGAAACAACAGATCTACGGGTGATAAGCTCACCGCTCGATTGGCATAGAGCACGAGCGCCACGCATTCTCTCTGACGGTGGGAGGACACCTCTTGGTGTGCAATGATTTGCTACTGCCCTCCTCAAGCCGGACAGCCCCTAGTATAAAATTGGTGCAAACCCGCCAAAACCCTCCTGCATTTGGCCGTGGTCGCAGTTGGGTAGCCTACTAAGGTCGCGAAACATATATAAATTGTCTCAGCATTACAAAGACTACGTGTGAGAGACCTAATGCAGAGCCCTATCTGTTTTTGCTCCCCACTGCGTTGTGGGTCAGGCTATTGTGCCACAGGCTCCGGGCGAAGTCCCTCAAGCAAACCTCCAAATCACCCACTGCCTTGTGGATCAGGCTATTGAGCCAAAGGCTCTGGATAGAGTCCCTCAAGCAAACCTCAGAAGCACAACCACCACCACGCGTGCGATTGCCTACCAATGCAATCGTATACGTGCTTGCAAAACACTCAGTATCGGGTGCTGGAACATGCGCACACTACTGGATCGGAACTTGAGTGAGCCCCCGAACGACCCACTGCACCACGTCGATATTGCGGCGCTCAGTGAACCCCGGCTAGATGGGCAAGGTAAGCTGCATGAAGCAGATGCTGGCTACACGTTCTACTGGGTGGGCAACACCACCACATCATCACGTGAACATGTGGTCAGATTTACAATATCCGATCGCCTAAATGGTCACCTGGTGGGTGAATCAACAGGCATTAGCGCGCGACTGATGACTGTTCACCAACAACTCGGAAGAGGTAAGTTTTCCACTTTTATAAGCACGTACAACCATGTGTTATCCTCGTGACATAGTGAGCAATTCTACACTCAGCTATCCTCCGTGATACGGTCTGTGCCGAGAAACGATCGAGTATTACTGCTAGGGGATTTCAACGCACGCATTAGGCGCGATGCATCGGTGTGGACAAATGTCATCGGTCCTCATGGTATTGGTTCAGCGAATGCGAACGGTAATAGGCTGCTCTTACTGTGTGCAACGCACGGCCTGATGATCACAAACACTCGGCTTCCAGTGAGTGCGAGTGAAATAGCAACTTGGACTCACCCACGGAGTGGCCACGCTCATCTGCACTGCTGTGTCATCGTAATTCAGCGTGACACGCGTGAAGTGCATCTAACACGTGTACTGCGCGGAGCTGCGTATGGCACTGATAATAAATTGGTGCGGACCAAACTGTAGATATATTTTTGTAAATCTGTTTAT
>OX104068.1:91341875-91387721 GCA_944474145.2 Dicrocoelium dendriticum | reverse complement strand
TATATATATATAATATATATATATATTATATATATTAAAAATTTACCATGGCATGTCCCGGAAATAACCTACTGGGCAACGAAGAAGTGTCGACAGTACTCCGTAGAATATCTGTTTTGATTTATCGCCTTACTTCAAAACTCCACTCTATCTATGTGTTTTACTAGCCAAAACACATCCCAATGGAAGTATGCGACCAAGCAAACTGAGAAATCGTTTGGAAACTGTTCAAAAGGATGAAAGTGAAAAGTCTATGGATAGTTTCGTAACTAGACCAGCTTTAAAGACAATAGTTCCTGAGAGGGTAACAAATGACGTATGGGCTTACGTCATGTTATAAAATCAGCTGGTTGCTTGCCAAAACTTGCAGTCCACATAATGTTGAAGATATTATCTTGCCTGTAGCATCAACGATACTGCCTGACCTGATGAATATGAATCCATACGAAGCAGTTCAAACCATTACGCTCCGCAATTCAATTGCATCTAGACGAATAGATGACATGACTCAGGCCACAGAAAGTACCTTGGTTACTTTGCTACTGTCCAGGAAGTTTTCGTTACAAGTACTACTCTACCTGACAACGACGCTCTTGGCATGTGTCCGATTCTTCAATAATAATGTATTAATGAAAGAGATGCTGTTTACCAGGAGAAATGAAACTCCGGTCGGTTATTTTTGGCTGTGTTGACAAGATCACTTTGTGTTGGATTTCTTCGTTCATTGGAAGTATTTCGTGGAAATTTAGATACCATTCAGTTTCATTTCTGATTCTGAATTTTTCGACCATAAATACTTGTGTTTTCACCGCTTGGTTTCGGCGATCTTGCTATCGCCATTTTCTCCAGCAATTGGTCGCCATCTTGTTTTCGGATTATTCACAATGCCGAAGCAATCACCCTGTGGTACTTGTTCCAAGATAGTCGGATACCGTGCAAATGCCCTCACGTGTGTTTTGTGCCAAGTTAAATACCACATTTCATGTGTTGGATTATCAGTTGAGCATTTTCATCGTCGTGAAATCCAACACGATTTCGTTCAAACTTTATGTGAAAATTGCCGAAACAAGATACAGCCAGGAAGAGTAAAGCCGACGTGTAGGCTTCATCATTCCGTTGCGAACAGCTCCGTGTGTTTGGCCCAACAACCTAGCCCGAAGAGCCTTCAGGTTTCAGCTCAGTCTTCCTCCTCTACCCGTGCAAACTCACCGGCACGAAGTCCAACCGTTGTGAGAAGCCCAGTTTCACCTGGCATAAATTGTTTACCTTTGTTGTGTCCAACGGGCACTGATGTCCCAGCAGGTGAAAGCCTGAGTGCTGAAGACCAGTGGAAAGAACAAAGAACGAAATTACGAAGGGATGTTGGGCGTTTAACTTCTGTAAGTCAACAGTTAGCCAAACCACGTGAGGCTGGTAATATACTTCGCCCTGCAAGGTCAACCTCGTCCGACCAGAGGCGTTATAACCTCGTGATCTTCCACGCGCCGGAGTCCAGTGATCCATCACCCCAAGTGCGCTACGATCACGATGTCGAGTTTTTACAGAGTCTAATTGACAGACTCCTCGACGCTGGTGAGGACTCGGTAAAAGTGAGGCAAATTACCCGTCTTGGAAAGCAAGGTGATCAACAAAATCGGCCTATGAGAATCACTTTTGTGGACGAAGCCAGTCCAAGACTGATCTTGTCCCGCCTAAGTAGGCTGAAAGGTTTGAAGATCCATGTTCGTCCAGACCTGGACCCAGTAGACAGGGAGCGGCTCAAGTCTGCCATCATTGAGCTGAAAAGACGTACTGGTGAGGGGGAAACAAATCTTCGTATCGTAAATTTTCGGGTGGTTTCCAAGAATCTGCGAATCAGGATAAACAGGCTGCTCACACTTCAAGCACGCCCGGCGGCTCCTGCTGCGGCCTGCGAGTAGCCTTCACAAACGTTTGCAGTGTTATGAACAAGCGCGATGAGCTTTGTTGTTTCGTTGCGTCTGAGCGGCCAGACGTAGTGGGACTCGCAGAGACATGGCTGCATTCAGAGTTATACACCCAAGAACTTGAACTCAAAGGTTACTCGTGCTTCCGATGCGATAGACTAACGAATGCCCGCGGTGGTGTCTTGCTTTACATCCGGTCTTCCCTGCGTGGGAGACTTGTGAGCACCTACCGAAGTGACGATGGTTTGTGTGAGCTACTGTGGTGCTCCATCCGCCTCAGGCGCGGAGAACTACTTGTGGGCGCAGTTTATCGCAGCCCCCTGAGTCGTTGTTTGGATTGGCTGCCCCATCTTCGAACCCACATGAGTCGTCCACACTTTCTACTTATGGGCGATTTTAACTGTCCTCGAATACGATGGCCTGATGTGCATTTGATGCCTGGACATAGTGAGGTTGAAGCAAAGTTCGTGGATTTGGTACTTGAAACTGGTGCACATATGCCAGCCAACACGCATAACACCACGCTCAACCTCGTCCTGTCTCGACCTGATGTTAACGAGCTACGAACAACGAGTGCGTGACGTTCGGATCCTGGAGCCCCTGGCTACAAGCGACCACTCAGTGCTCATAGCTGATATGGAATTACCTTTGCCGTATTCACGTCCGCTGGAACCAGCTTACAACTACTGGAAAACGGACTTCGACGGTCTAGCTCGAGCCGCGAGCCAACTGGATTGGTCTCTGTCACAAGCTGCATCTGTGGAAGACTGTTGGACATTTATAAAAGAGAGATTGACATCATTGTGTTCCCAATTTGTGCCCTTGAAATGTCGGAAGGTTGGACCGATTAAGCCTCATTGGTTTGACAAGCAGTATGGAAATCTGGCTCGGAGGCGGCGCAGACTGTGGGGAAAGATTCCTCTTCTCTGGCTCTGCCAATGACTACGAAGGGTATAAAAGTCAGCGGAACCTCTGCAACAGTGCAAAAAGGAATACGCGCCGACATTTCGAAGAGCAGCTCGTAATCGCCGCGAAGACCGCCCCAAAGAGAATCTTTGCTTACGTGAAGCGACGTCTGAAGCCGGCAGGTGATGTGCCAGTGCTGGATGGTCCGGACTGGACAGCCCCTAACCTCCAGCACTGAGCGTGCGTCCGTGTTGGCGACGCACTTCGCTTCTGTATTTGCAAATGACCAGGTATTTGTTCCGAGTTCGACGGGTAACGCTTTTACCGAACTCGACAGTCTGGATTGTGACGTTGACGAAGTATGTCAACTACTCGCCAGCCTTGACGCCAACAAACCTGCCGGACCTGATGGGCCTCACCTACTGATTCTCAAGTCTCTTTTGGCCATTATCTCTCCTGTCCTGACTGACTTTTGCAACAGGTAGCTGTCCGAAGGTTCGTTTCCGATTGACTAGAAATGTTCGGTGGTGAAGGGCATAACGAAAAGTAGCGACCCTAGCAAAGTAGATAACTATAGGCCAATTTTTCTGACACCTATTTTGGCAAAGGTTGCTGAGAAAATCGTAAAAAGGGGATTATTGCAGTTTCTACAGTCAAAAGAGGTCCTGACGCCTGCACATCACGGTTTTGTGTAAGGTCGCCAATGTATTACAAATTTGCTTGTGACGAGGCTTAAGTACTTGAAGGCAATAAGCAAGGGGATGTCTGTGCACTTGTTATTCATCGATTCCAGTAAAGCGTTCGACAAAGTCAGCCATGAGGTTCTCCTTCACAAACCCAGCATGTGCGGTGTCAGTGGCTCACTGCACCGGTGAATCCGCGACTTTCTTCTTGGATGGAAGTGGAGGGTACAGGTCGACGACCATCTAACTGACCGGTATCTCTCTACAAGTGGCGTTCCTCAAGACACTGTGCTGGGGCCCACTCTGTCCCTGATCCACATCAACGATATACCACAGATTCTCCGGTCGTCGTGTGCCTCTTTTTCGGACGATATGAGGATTTGGAGATAAATTGACGCTCCCGATGACTGTGGCCTACTTCAGCAAGACCTCAACCGCCTATCCACATGGCCTGCATCAGTTCATCTCCCGGTCAACCCAGCCAAGTCTGTATTTATGAGCCTGGGGAAGGGTGCTGACGGCCGAACCTACACCCTTGACGGCCAACCGCTATATCCCACACCCTCCGTGAAGGACCTAGGTGTACTTTCGCGCTACGATTTGAAGTCCGTGGACAACACGAACAGACTATATCGTAACGGACTACACATGCTTTTGGCGCCCAAACATAGCTTCGGCACATGGTCTGAAGAGGTTGCCACTCGCCTCTTCTCTTCCATCATTAGACCAGTGTTAGAGTACGGTTCGACCGCCTACTTCCCGATTACCCGAGGCGAGGCACACAAGATCGAACTTGGCCAACACGTTGCTATCAGTCTCAATTCGATTTTACTTGGCTTGGAGTGTGAAGACCATTGCGGGAAGCTACAACTCTACACCTTGTCGTACCGTCGAGTTCGAGTCGACCTCATTATGACCTACCGTATTCTACATCTCGGTGACTTCCCCATGCTGAGACCATGCAGCACACCCGGACACAGATACAAACTTGTCGTGCCAGATATGAAGCGAGTTCCCCACTCAATGTGCTTCGAACGGCAAGTGGTAAATATTTGGAACAGTGCCTGATGGAGGCAACATGTGTGCTGCAGTTCAAAACGTTGTTAGATTTATATTTTACCACTATTCGGTTCAGAGAACGACTGCACACTTAAGATAAGATCTCACATTTGTGAGTCCCGCAATACCATGAGTCAGATATTTTAAATGTTACGTGAGAACTTGAACCATATTCACGGCTGACAAGTTTTATAACGTTTTTCACCATATTTCGAAAGCGTTGTACAGAATTCATTTCTACTTGCTCTATAATACTGCATTCAGTATTCATACAAAGACCCAGTACATATTTGAGGTAATCAATAGCTATCTGGCCGACAAGTTCCTTCCAATACAGAACAAAGTTGCATGTGCAACTGATGCAATGATCGGGATATAAAGAATTTTTTGCCAGTCTAAAAACTCTTCTACCTTCTGTTCATGCACTTCACTGTGTGATTCATCCAAAGCACCTAGTGACTAAGAACTTGGAAGGGCGCTTAAACGGTTCGCTGTCAACTGTTATAATAGTAGTCAACAATATCAGATCGCACCTTCTTCAATATCGCCTTTTCCAGAAGTTGTGTGAGGCGAAAAGTGAAGATTTCCAGGTTCTACTGCCGCATGCAGAATTTAGATGACTGTTCAAGGGCATCTGTCCTCGTCGTTTTGTTGCACTCTGGGACACCAACATCACAATCCTTTCTTGAACTGATTATGAAAGAAAACTGTTAATAGCTAATCCAGACGTGTTTTATCTGGCTGATATTCGAGAAACTCAGCTTAGTAAGTAAAACTTTTCAGGTCAAGTTGATTAATCTCATTTCGGGCAAAAAAGTCACTATCGCTCTTCTTAACGGGCCGATAGTGTATGTCCACAATATCGGGCGTCGGGAATTTTCACAGTTCCCACTTCTCGCAACAGTTACGGAGGAACTGAACGATGAAAACTTGATTGCTTATCCAGTCATTTATGACAACTCCGAAAAGAAATGAAGGACAGATTTCCCGACCTGATTGTTAGGAATATCTCGATTTGGATCTTAGATCCATTTTGTTATACAGCCTTGCGATGTTGATTAAAATCCAGGAAAGTCTCGTATGGCTTCGAAGTGACTAGCAAGGTCAAAATTCATCCAATCTAAAAGGGCTTTTTGGATAGTCTGATCCTCCTAACTGATATCCCAGACTGTGGGAAGCAGCTGAAAATATTTCCCTGCTTTTGCTTCCACATACTTGTTTGAATGCGAATTCAGCAGAGTGGTTTCTCTAACAAAACTGGAACCAGGTTGGATGTCACATCAAAAGGAGATCTTCGACTCTCGCTGTAAAGTCTGGACCCGGACATAAGCAAGCTTGCTCAAGGACATCAGGCTCAAAGCTCGCATCAAAAAGTCAACAAACATATTGTCACGAAATTAATACATTTCCTAATACTTGACATTCCTTGCAGTTAAAAGCCAAGTAGTCAAATACAATTCTTAAATACTAATAACGACTTTTGTGCAATTACAGACAATTAACTTTATATTGACACACAATGAATGAATGAACGTTAACAAATGGAGTTTATAAGGGAGAGAGTAGTGATACCAACAATAAAAATTTAGTCATCATGACAAAACTACCAACACGACTACTTGAAACCACAGGTTTGCGTCAGGCGTTGTGGAGTGCTGAATTTGTGTTGATCAAGGGTGGGGGACCATGTGAAATGGAAATGTTTAAAAGGGGCCACCTCAGGGTGCTGAAAACCACTCTGTTCCTCATCCACATCAACTAATTATCGTTTTTTGGTCACGTTCTGCCTTGTTTGCGGAAGAAATGCAGATTTAGAGGTGGTTAGCACCTCTGACGACTGCGGCCTTTTATTAGCAAACCCCCAATCGCCTCTCCTTGTGTTCTGCAGAAGTCCAGCTCCCGATCAACTCATTCAAATCGGTATTCATAAGCCTGAAGTGTGGTGACCCCGAACTTACACTTTCGACCGCCAAGTACTACATCGCACACCTTCAGTAAATGACCTAGGTGTACTCTAGCGCTGCGATTTGAAATCCGTGAACAGCATGAACTGGCTACACCGAAACGGACTGCGCATTTTTTGTGTGCTCAAAAGCAGCTTCTGTGTCTAGTCTGAATAGGTAACAACTCGGTTCCTGTTTTTCGTCAAAAGCCAGCTTCTAGATTACGGTTCTCTCGCCTTTTGTCTAATCAGCCGAGGCGAGGCACAGATAGTCGGACGTGTCGAGCACTTTGCTACTAGGATTATTGCGAGTTTATGAGGATTCTGGTGCGAACAAATAGACCTCTACATCTTTCCCATCATCGGTTACCAGTCGATCTCATCGTGACCTACCGCATATTACACTTCCAGTGACTGCCTCATATTGAGTCCACTGTTTCACTTGCGAACACCATACAACACACACAAACACCAGCACATGCTTACGGTGCGGGAGAGGAAGCGCGTTCTCCAACCCTCTTTGCTTCAAATGGAGAGTGGTAAATCCTTGAAACTATCTGCTGGAACATGTGAAGCTCAAAGCTGTGCAGCAGTTCTGATATTTGTTATATTTTCATTTCATCAGCATTCGATCCAGAGAACGATTGCACGCGAGCAGTGGCGTCACATATTTGTGGATCCAGTGGTACTGAAAGTCAAACCTATGAACTTGAAGAACAACTCGGATATCGACAGATGAAGGATACTTTTTGCTATAGTTTTAATCATATTCCGCCGGAGTTGTACCTATGTAAATTTCTGTTTACTCCCACGATTCAGTATTTACAAGACACGAGATGCATCCACGCTCGCATTGGATCGCCTTTGTCCCTCTTGAACCCATTGATACGTGTTATACACATCCTCTGATCAAATCGGCAGTAACTCTGTTCCGGTAAGTCATGTGCGTCCTGTTGCTGTTGGGGCCGCATTTGTAGAATGGACGCACAAAAACACCGGCTTCCGACAGTCTTTATTGGAGTCTCTGATGGATTCAAGCGTCCTACTCTTCAACAAGAACAGGTATGAGTTATCAACAATCTAAACCAACATACTCGGCAGTGGTTTCAACAACCATTCTCATGGACGTTGTATGTCTACTTCTGGTTGACAACACCTCGTCGTTGTTCGAATTTACATCAAAAGAACGCAACTAGAAGGCGGATCTTCGCCGAAGGCTGTCAGGTATTTTACCGGGTAGTTTTACCTCCGTCTATCAACGCTTGCATGCAGCTCTGCACTTGATATGCTACCATTCCGTCTCTGTGGAGAGCACCCAGTTTGGGGGAAACGTAATTGTTAAATGATTACTCTGTACCTAGTGCCTGTAAGGATTGTGGGCACCGAGCTTGTTTTGAGGATGCTATCCATGATTGAGTGACGACCTCCTCGTTTTTGTGAATACTCATCACAGCTAAACTCAGGCAGACAACCACCACACATCCAGGAAGGCGCTAGGAGGCAGTTTCGTTCTGTTAGAACTCGTCGGTAGCACGCACCTGCCGGATTCGAATCCGTAACCTTACTCATATGAGCAAGCGACTTGTGCCACTGAGCCATGGGCGACGGCGGTGAACCACCATGACTGATATCTAACTGCGAAATAGCGCGTCGTCTTCCACTGTTATACTAGTTGTGAACATGCAGAGGACAGAGCTAACCCCAAGCTGCGACGTCTTTGCAAACCGCCTCCAAATCAAGGTGACATGTAAGCCGCTAAGGCGATTACGGGTTATTAGTGCGTACTTGGGTGCAATTCGTGGCTCTTTGTGGCCAGCCTTTTCCTGTACACGATCATGCCATCCATGACAGTGGAAAATGACCTGCGCTGTATCGCGGTTAAATAAAAAAAATTTTTATTCTGGACTTCATCGGGGCACACCATATCAGGCATGATCAAAATACTCATGAGTTATGCCCATGTTTGAATAAAAGTCCAGTTAGCGAAGAGAGCTCTTTGCAATAATTTTTATCAGGCCATTACAATTATGAGAATGAAACAAGCAACGCAGTATGCTAGTAACAACTAGATTGAGGACGGCTGCTCTTTGAACAAGGCCAATCCACTGGAGGTAGGCTACGCAGCCGACGTTACGCTGCTGATGTCGAATATCAAGGAACGGTCGCCGGGCCAAGATGACAAGCGCTTGCACTAGGACATTCTGCTTCCACAAATCAGGCTGGATAAGCATACTAGCTATGGCCTCAGCCGTCTTTAATAGACGCTTTCTGACCGCTTTAGGGTGGCGCAGCGGCACGAAGTAGAAAACGCTGAACTCGTCTGCTACCCGGATTTTATGTCCACTCAGGAGTAAGTGCTTCCTGATAGCGCTGTTGATGCTTCTAGACAAGCCTCTTCGTAGCGACCCAAAGCAGTGTTCTACTACCTATTTTGAAAGATACCTGGTCGTGTGTCCAATATATCTTGCACCACAAATGCAACTAAATTGATACAGAACGTATGATTTGGACTGTACCGGGAGTCTGTCCTTCAGATGTTGTGTTACAAGTGGAGCAGTCTGCGCGAGCACACGTAGGTAGGCGGCTGGGTAGATTTTGGCCACTGCGCTTGAGATCCTTCTCCTCAGTAAGTCAAAAAGATCATCCCCTTTAAATGGAACTGAGAGAAATATATCTTTTTTGGTACATTCATCCCGGTTTCCAGGCGCAACCGGATCCTAGCGTGCTTATTAATAAACGGAACGGTGTATCCGTTCTCTTGCAACGTTCTGAAGATGCGATCTTTCTCTGCATCAAGCGTTTCCGGACTACAGGTTCTGGCGGCACGATAGGAAATGCAACGAACTAGGTTCCAGTTGTGTTACAAATGTACAAAGCTTAAGAAGTGAGTGTATTGGCCGACCCAAGTTGGTTTCCGGAAAACGCTTCTCTCGATAGCCGTCATTCCATCATTTCAGCATAACATCCAAAAATGCTAATTTTCTTTCCCTCTTGATCTCTCTGGTGAAATGCAATGATGAATATGCACTGTTGAATTGAGCTAGTAGAGAGGAAACGTCCAATTTTGAATCACAAAAATTAAATATTTCAATCATGTACCTGAGGTAGGAGTCAAACGTTATGATAGACTGCAACGGTCCAGTTTCGACAGGAAAGCATCAGCTAGATGCGGTCCTAAGGAGGACCCCGTCGCTACACCATCAATCTTTTTGTAATAAATTCGAACAAATAGGAATTTCTATTGAAAGTTCATCGTAGCATCAATTCTTTTGTGGTGCCGGCTAGTAGCTTTCCGCAACGATGCCCATCCGTTGCTCGTAGCTCAGTTGGAATGCAATTGATGCATTTATTTTCTTTTATGAACTGCGGCGCAGTAGCTGAGGTGTTTTATATCTCTAGCTAACGTGTAAATTGACGGTCTCTAGCAAAGGAACGTTCGTAAAGAGCGATTCTACATGGAATAAAATCATGCGTTTGAATTGTTTACGTGGTCAACAAATTCAAACATGCCTTTTAACAAGTGTACGCAAATTTCTTCCAGGAGTCACTTCGCGATGGAATGGAAGGCAAAGGAGAACATGTCAATTGTCGGTCGTAGATTTACATGGGACTTGTGCACCTTTGGAAGTCCATATAGCCTCTAGGGATATATATATATGTACATATATATGTATATATATATATATATATATATATATATATAGGCGGGAGAGCCTATGGTGCGCTGAGGCTGGTGGTGGCTAGATTCTGACAGATGGTCTACCCACTGCTGCTACTGTTGCGCCATATTCTCATGTCCTGGGAGCCTCCTCGTGGCGACCGCTGGGTGGGAGTTGGGTTTCGCCCTTCTCCCTGCTAAGATCCAGGACACCAATCCGCATGAGTCAGCTAACTGACCATGTGCTAGACCCGCTGCCTTTCTGGTGTTCATTTGATCGAAGGCTTTGGCTGAGGACCCGAGTCGTTCTCCTGTCAGGATTGGGCGTCCTGGCAGTATCCTAGTCCATCCTCTCCGGAGGTTAGGAAGTGGTAGATGGCCCTCTTCCCGTAAAACCTAGCCATGGGAGACAACAGGTTTACGGGTGATATTCTCAAAGCTCGATTGGCGTAGAGCACGAGGGCCACGCATTGTCTCTGACGGTGGGAGGACACCTCCGGGTGTTCAATGGTTTGCTACTGCCCGCCTCAAGCCAGGCATCCCCTGGTCAAATTGGTGCAAACCCGCCAAAAACCCACCTGCGTCTGGCCGTGGTCGCAGGTGCGTATCCAATTACGGTCGCAAAACATATGATAATTGTTCCAGAACCTCAAAGGCTGCGTGTGACGGCCGTCAAGCAGATCCCAATCTGTCTCTGCAATCACATTCCCGAGCTGGATCTGCTCTCCACTGCCTTGTGGGTCAGGCTATTGAGCCAAAGGCTCTGGGCGGAGTCCCTCAAGCAAACCTCCAAACCACCCACTGCCTTGTGGGTCAGGCTATTGAGCCAAAGGCTCCGGGTGGAGTCCCCCAAGCAAACCTCCAAACCACCCACTGCCTTGTGGGTCAGGCTATTGAGCCAAAGGCTCCGGGTGGAGTCCCTCAAGCAAACCTCCGAAGCACAACGACCACCTCGCGTGCGATTGCCCACCAATGCAATCGTATGTCTGCGCGCAAAGCACTCAGCATCGGGTGCTGGAACGTGCGCACACTACTGGACCGGAACTCCAGCGAGCGCCCGGAGCGACGCACTGCACTGGTCGCAATGGAGCTGGCGCGCTACCACATCGATATTGCGGCGCTCAGTGAAACTCGGCTCGCTGAGCAAGGTAAGTTGCATGAAGCAGGTGCTGGCTACACATTCTACTGGGTGGGCAACGCCGCCTCAGCACCACGTGAACATGGGGTCGGATTTGCAATATCCGATCGCCTCCATGGCCGGCTGGTGGGTGAACCAACGGGCATCAGCGCGCGACTGATGACTGCTCGCCTACGACTCGGAAGAGGTAGGTTTGCTACTTTTATAAGCACGTACGGTCCGACCATGTGTTATCCTGATGACACGCGTGATCAGTTCTACACTGAGCTATCCTCCGTGATACGGTCTGTGCCTAGGAGCGACCGACTATTTCTGCTGGGTGATTTCAACGCGCGTGTTGGGCGTGATGCATCAGCGTGGACAGATGTTATCGGTTCGCATGGCATTGGTTCAGCGAATGCGAACGGTGCCAGGCTGCTCTCACTGTGTGCCACTCACGGCCTGACGATCACGAACACTCGGTTTGCACTGAGTGCGAGTGATATAGCAACTTGGACGCATCCACGGAGGGGTCACGCTCACCTGCTCGACTATGTCATCGTACGTCAGCGTGATATGCGTGAAGTGCGCATGACACGTGTACTGCATGGAGCTGAGTGTGGCACTGATCACAAGTTGGTTCGGACCAAACTGTACATATATTTTCGTAAATCTATGTATTGCACTCCCGGCGTGAATCGGCGTAAATTTAACATTCTCTCCCTCGGTACTGTGGCGAAACATACTGAGCTGGAGAAGGCGATGGCTACACGCCTGTGTGATGTGGAATGCATAGCCACAGTGGACGACCTGTGGCACCACATTCGCGACCAGGTGACAGCTGCTGCCGAGGAGACCATCGGGCGCGCAAACTGTAAGCGGCCTGATTGGTTTGATGACAACAATGTGACGATTGGCGCATTGGTGTCAGAGAAGAATGCAGCATTTGCTGCATATGTGGCAGACCCCAGTGACTTGGGGAAGAGTAGTCAGTTTCGCAAACTTCGACGGCGACTGACCCGAGAGCTCCGTCGCATAAAAAATGCATGGTGGACGGAGAAGGCGAAGCAGATGGAATGCCTCGCCGAACGCCGCCAACACAAGGAATTCTTTGACTTCTTGAATGCGGTGTATGGACCGAGATTGGAGCCGCTGAGGACACTGATCGATGGTAGTTCAGGCGCTACCTGCACCCAGACTGCAGACATCATGCAGGTCTGGCGGAAACACTTTGACTGTCTCTTGAACAACCGTTCAGAGATCGACTGGCCTACATTGAACGGCCTGAAGCAGCATGATGTGAATGCGGATCTGGCGGATACGCCGACACTGGATGAGACGCAGAGAGCACTTGCTCAGCTGCGAAACGGCAAATGTGTCGGAGCCGACAAGATCCCGCCTGAAGTATTGAAACACGGCGGACCCGCGTTGGTGACTGCCCTACATCACTTGGTGCAACGTGTATGGATTGAGGAGGAGGTATCTCCTGAGCTGAAGGATGCGCTTGTGCTACCACTGTACAAGGGCAAAGGGAGCAAGCAATGTTGCATGAATTCTCGTGGCATCAACTTGCTGAGTTGTGTGGGCAAGGTGATTGCCCGAATCCTGCTCAATCGCCTCGTCAGTCAGATTGTGGAACCTAACGTGGCGGAAGAGCAATGTGGATTCCGTTCGGGTCGCAGCACTATAGATATGGTGTTTGCGGCTCGTCAGTTGCAGGAGAAGTGCAGAGAACGACACCAGCCATTGTACTCACTTTTTGTTGATTTCACCAAAGCATTTGATACGGTGAACCGCGAGGCATTGTGGCTGGTGTTGGGTAAGTTTGGTTGCCCGCGTAAGTTTGTAAGTTTAATTGAATGTCTGCACAGTGGTATGCGAGCGAGGGTGCAGCTGAGTGGAGAGACCTCGGATGACTTGGCAGTAGTCTCTGGTGTGAAGTAAGGCTGTGTCTTAGCTCCTGCCCTGTTTAATATCTATCTTCATGCAATGTTGTCTTGTGCTTTTGATGCGGCTTGTGCTTACGGTGTTCGTGTGGAGCACCGTATTGATGGTGGGTTGCTGAACATCGTCAGTTTCGGTGCGAGAACTCTAGTCTGTGAGACAACTATCCGTATGTTGCTGTTTGCTGATGACTGTGCGTTGTTTTCACACAGCGCGGATGAGTTGCAGCACATGACTGGTGCTCTGGCTTCGACAGCGGCCAAATACGGGCTCACCATCAACACAAGCAAAACTGTCTGTCTCTTTCAGCCTTCACCGGAGGTGCAATCTTCAATATTGCTGCGAATCAGCATTGGTTCTGAAGTATTGGAAACCACCTCCCGCTTCAGCTACCTTGGGAGTGTGATATCGACTGATCAACAGCTACACGTTGAGTTGCGTAATCGCGTGTCGAAGGCAGCAGAGGCATTCGGGAAGGTTGAGTACCGAGTGTGGAACAACCATCAGCTTAGCATTGGCACGAAGCTGATGGTGTACAGATCCATGGTACTGTCCGTTCTTCTCTACGGCAGTGAAACGTGGACGATGTACCGTCGGGCTGTGCGATATCTCGAGCGGTTCCATCAGCAGTGTCTGCGACGAATTTTGCGGATCGGTTGGGGCGACAGAGTTGCAGACACGGAAGTGTTGCGCCGAAGTGGGATGTATGCAGTGGACTGCATACTTTTACTGAGACACCTGAGATGGCTCGGTCATGTGAGCCGTATGGATTCGACGCGGATACCGAAACAACTTTTATACGGTCGGCTGAGTATAGGGAAGCGGCACGTGGGGAAACCAAAGTTACGTTACCAGGACATGATTAAAGTGAGCCTCACACGTTCTAACCTTGATTGCAGCTCATGGGAATCGAAGGCGGTTGATCGTGGTTCATGGCGCGATCTGATCACGAAGGCAGTTGCTGAAGTGCGGGAGAAAGCACTCATACATGCAGAGAAGAAGCGGCAAGTGCGGAAGCGGCAAGCACCAATGAATTGTACTCCATCGACATCGAGCGCATGGTGCTGTAGAACATGCGGTCGCGAGTGCCTTAGTCAGGCAGGTCTAGTGAGCCATGCGACAGGTCACTCGGGACCACTGCCGAAGCGACGACGGGTGCCGCAGAGAACGTAGGCAGCACCGGCGCAGCGTTTGTAGGCACGCTGCACTCGATTTACTAACCGCATGCTAGCATGCTAAGTCTCTTTATTTCATGTGGTGGGTTTGCGAATCTCTCCTAATGCCTTTCTTTCTCATATAAATGTCTAGTGAGGCATGAGTTAGGTCCTTTGGGGCCACTACAGAAGCGACGACGGGTCCTGCAGAGAATTACGGCGAGCCGGCGCAGCGTTTGTAGGCACGCTGCATTCGATTTACTAACCGCGTGCTTGCATGCTAAGTCTCTTTATTTCAGGTGGTGGGTTTACAGTTTTTATTTTAATGCTTTTCTTTCTCATACAAATGTCTACCAGTACTCTGTTCCATTAACTTGCACACCTCGCCTAAGCCAATTGTATTCGATTTCCGTAGCATATTTGTGTTCGCGGCATTCCGTGAACTATATTTCCTGACCTCGTGCACTTAGCTAGGATTTGTTTGTAAACAACTTATTGCATATGCTATTTAATTAAGGTTTATATCACCGTTTCCTTATGCATTAATCGAGTTTTTCTCTTTTTCTTTCTCTCTCTCTCTCAAGTGTTTGGCTGTTGTTTGATATCCCCGGTGTGGATGCGCTTGATGTGCATGTTGACATGGTGCTTACCTGTCTATTACCCACTACCTCGTCCATACTGGCTCCAGGAGACAGTTGGTCGTTGCTGGAGGGGACAGGGTGCACGGTCCTTGTGGCCGTGTTAGGATCAAAGGGTGGTTCCATGCAGTCAGTGTGGAGCGGACTACGGTCCAGCCACCGCCTTGTGTGCGCTTGATTCCCAAATACAGTGTGCTTGTTACTTATGAATGGAAGGATTTTGATGAGTATTTTTGTTCGTCGCAATCAGCCGACAATTCAGATATGTCGACCAGCTGTCCGGAAAAGCATCAGACGGCCGTTTCGCCCTATTGGGGCTCATCAGTGGTGCGCATCCTTCGGTCCTGTGCGGAGGATCGAACCCATGACTGCTAGTGGCTCTTGCCAACTAGCCCGCAGCTTATGCAACTGCGCCATGGAGGACGGTATCTGACTATCGTGAATTGTTAGCTAAATGCGATATAGCCCGACGCGTCCTCCACTGCCATGCAGGCACCTGCCATGCAGATGACAGCGGTCGGCCTTCCGGCGTCAGGACTTCCCGGTTACGGCAGCTATGAATCGACATAGCATTTTGTGGAATCCGTACGGGCGAATTGGTATTACTTATGAATGGATGCGCACCACTGATGAGCCCCAATAGGGCGAAACGGCCGTCCGGTGCTTTTCCGGGCAGCTGGTCGACATATCTGAATTGTCGGCTGATTGCGACGAACAAAAATACAGTGTGCTTGTGTTTATCTGTGAAGGAGTGTGGGCCGGCTCCGTTGATGAATCGTGGTTCCCATCCGCATGCCTCCCGGTCTTATTCTTTCGGGTTTACACTGGATATGGGGTGTGTGGTTGGAGCTGTGGGTATTGCAGCGCAGGCCACGCATGGTCCCTCTGTAGGCACAGGCGTCCTGTGGCTTGCCACAGTGACAGGCAAATCCGAAACCGGATGCCACCAACCATATATACATATATATATATATATATATATATATATATATGTATATAAACGTAGTCGTAGGGTACTTGAACTCCAGGGATAATTGTTGATCACTACACCCAATTGTTCAATCCAATGTACGAACGAGTGTGGAATATTGTAAGCAGCAACTGCTTGGTACCCAGGAGTTAACGCGACCCATGTACGCTAGCGACGTCACCATTACCGCTGGCATTTAAGATGGGTATGCTTGAGGATGGGCGACCAATCGAAGGGATTTATGAGTGTTCCTTGGAATCCGTCACATACATAAGCACGCATATGCACACATGCACACACACACACGTTTGTGGCCTTTCAACTGGGCATTTAGAGGAGGGTCTATGTGTTGCGGACATTGCACATGAGCAACACTCACATGGACGCTTGGTGACTATTCGAGATCATTCCCAATACCACTAGGTCTGCGTGGATTGTGTGACCCTGGTGATTGAGATTGCAAAGCACTGTCGTTCGAGAAGAACGAACGTGTTCCCATGCATTTGAGCTCCAGTCACTGTGTGGGGATACTGACACCACCTAGGAAGGAAAACTCCTAGAGTGCATGGGAACCTGTATTCATGCGTCTGGTTATTGAGGTTGTAGTCAGCGGACCCTTAACAACTGCGGAATGTTCGCGCCAATGCACTGGAATCAGGTGGGCTCACAGTTGTGCATCATACATCACCATTCCAATGAGAGAACATTTATCCTCAAGAACCCTAATAAGGTGAATGTGTACCATTTCCATTTGTAGGTAAGAATAACAGCCAAACTTTCCGTGTTACGAGCATTTGCATGTCGAATAGTAAGTGCGCAATAAACGACAATTTACCGGTAAACTCAAACGTTACCTCCTTTCCGGCTGGCTCACTACTGGTATCCTTGTGGGTCCACGCATGTTGGCATAGATTTGATTCGCATCATCTATCCATCAGGATGCATGGAACACTGCGTTCCAGCGTCGTAGTAATTCTGCATCATTCTCGGCCATTGAGAGCACCTCAGGGATAACACTGCGCTGGACCAAGAGTATGTCACGACTAGGCATACGAAGGAGACCGCAGTAGTATGTGCGGCGGAGAGATCGAGAGAGTACTGAGCAATTCAAAGTAAAAGAAGTCGACATAATTAGGTTAAAGGGTGTATGGTCATAGGAAACGTGGTGTAGCCCAACTGCGGTGAAGAAGCATCATGAATGCAACATCAGTCACAGCATGGGGCAGAAAGAAATACATGATTTGGCGGCGTCCGTATCCGGATTTGCCTGTCACTGTGATGTCCATGGGGACAGTCACAGGACGCCTGCGCCTACAGAGGGACCATGGGTGGCTTGCGCTGCACCACCCATAGTTCCATCCACACACCCCATATCCGGTGTAAACCCGAAGGAATAAGACCGGGAGGCATGCGGATGGGAGCCACGTTTCATCAACGGAGCCGGCCCACACTCCTTCAACAAGCAGAACGGAAGCATTCCGGCCTAATTGGGAATTCATACACACCAGACGTACACGAGGCGGTGGCTGGACCGTAGCCCGTTCCACACAGGTTGCATGGAACCACTCTTTGAGCCTAGCACCGTCACGAGGACGGTGCACTCCGTCCCCTCCAGCGACGACCAACTGTCTCCTGGAGCCAGTATGGACGAGGTAGTGGGTAATAGACAGGTAGGCACCTTGTCAACATTCACATCAGGCGCATCCACACAGGGGAGCTCAAGCAACATCTACTTCTGAAATGCAAGATTATTCATCACGCAGGCAAACGTACCACATACGCCGCCTTATTGGCCTGGATTAGTAAATTGAATGGGAACATACTCATGGTGCTTCTATTCCGCGTACAATTGTGCCTTCTCCGGCACCTGAGAAACCGCCCTTTTGAGTAGTTCACGGAATTCGCATCGATCAAATTTGCCTTGGATTCGCAACACCTGAAATCAACATGAGTTTGTCATAAACTCACCTTCTTCATGTTCTGGTAATATTATTTTCGGTTTGCTCGAATGTCGTTCTACTGCACTAAGTTAACCGTACAAAAGCGATATGAAGATCCTCGTGGAATTCATTCGGTATACATATATACATAGATTGGCGTCATCTTTGTCCAATGGCAGTTCGAATGCAACATATGTACATGCGTTTATGCAAACTTAAGTGTGAGCTGTCACAAAGTGGATAGAGACACATTAGACATCATCATCAATGGTACGACAAACGTGTATGGGTTTCGTTTGGAGGTCAGGCTAACAACCACTTTTGCAGGTATGAGAATAACTACCCAATACGAACGGTTGATGTTTTCTTCCACATTTAGACGTGACTGCCTTAAATCTTGGGCATCCATATTTGAAGGAATCCGATGTGGCAATAGTAAAGCAACTGCTAGGTAGAATGATGACTAGACTATTGGTACAGTGAAATAGTGTGCACTTAGGTGTTGCCCTCTACATGTACAGTCTGGTTTGAGTAGCTGATGTGGGAGATCACACAGCATGCGAATGCGATACAGTGTCCACTTCTGGCTCTCTGTGTCTCCGACCGGTTCGGTCATGTGCTGCCCGAGGCATGTGCACCTACTCAAAGAACGATTGATGCGCAACCTTTGGTATTGACAAGTGACATCAACTAAGTCCCGCTGCCCACTGTCAAACATGCGACTTTCCAAACAGTGTTCACATTTATTGTGCAAATGTCCAAGTACTCAACCGTTTATACCTACCGACCTGTACTCTACTGTGGCCATATATATATATATATATATATATATATATATATATATATATATAATCAGTCATGGCGGTTCACCGCCTTCGCCCCTGGCTCAGTGACATAAGTCACTTGATCGTAAGGGTAAAGTCTTGGGTTCGAATCCAGGTGGCTTCCTCGGATGTGCACTACGGAATGGTCCTAACAGGAAGAAGCAGCCGTCCAGTGATTTCCTGAAGATGTCGTGGCTTTCTGCCAGATGCGACAAATCTTTGCGAAAATCCAATAAATCCCCTACTACTCACTAATGACCTTATTTATCAGATGATTCTAGTCACTTGCTGACGTTGACTTGAGATAGCGGCCACTTTAGGCATTTCAAGACTTTACTACTACTTGGAATCTGTCGTCCTACGAGTGTTCTCTTCAAACGAATCGTCCGTGCACTCTCATAGGATGCTCTGATTCCCATACGGTCGAATTCGATCTGCCCATCAGCAAGTATCCTAATGTGCGCACCAGACGCCGTTGTTCGAACTTTCCCGATAGTTTTTTGCACAGATAGCTGGATAATCGAATAGGCGTTTGTATTAGCACATGAAGATTTCTTCAAATTAGGCCAATTCAAATGCCTATTTTTATGGGTTAACTATCAGCCTAACATACTAGTGTGACATGCAATATATTAGCACCTCTATCTGCTCTAACCCCGTTTTCTAACAACTGGACTGTTACCGTATTGACATGTATATTATTCATGTTTTCTGAAAGATTGGACAAATGCTTAGTTAACAAACGGAAAGCGAAATCCTTGCCCCCTATGAGAAGTCTTTAAGTCGGACCAACATTGATCGTTACTAGTGCGAACCGGTCGGAAAATTTCCTTGCTCCATGATAGGAAGAGTGCATACCTCCATCCATCTACGGATTTTTCTGTTGAAATCATTATGGCACCAACACCGGGAACAGATCTTCATCCAAGCATTGACCCCCAAATTATATATCTAATCACATTCACTCCGAAAGTTTAATTGGGCTAGTGGCTACTTCTTCGACAGCTTTATGTCTCGAATGGTGTCTGCACTGTGGGCGGATTTCTGCGTTACCGGGACAAAAGTTGGCTAATATTAACATTTTGGAAACAAGTATGTGACCTCAAAATTCTGTCTGCATCTATGCGAGCCATATTGACGGTTTGCTTTGCGAATTGGCAGAGTGACTCGGTGTTCACCATCAATGGGGTGTGGACGACAAATGCAGTTGGTGACTTGCGGAGCAAATGCAAAAAATAGCGGTGTGTGGGACGTGCTCATCAAGTCATTTTTTATGACGGATGCGTACTTCTACGGCAAGGTTGCCAATTCATAAAGCCTCTCAGGTGCTGAGCGGCCATATCACCATGTGTGAATCGTGCGCGTCAACGTGCTGCATATCAAGATGCAACTTGTTAGACGCCTAGGTGCAAGCAAAGGAGCACGAAGAGGCGCAGTACATCTCATGAAGAAAGGACAATGGATCAAATGATGGCTGTTCTCCAGAACGAGCGAAATCTAACGTTGCAGATTAAGCAATATACCTTGATCTATTTTGCAACAGTGTTCCTTGTGATCAAGAGTAATCACACCGACAACGCCGTGTCGCAAACACATGCTTGCATTAATTTCCTTGTTAGCTGTTTGTTCCTGCGCATTTTTCTGACAGTCGCCGAGATAAATAATTTTCTCTTCGAGTGCTTCCTTCAAGTTTGATCCCTATCTGGACAAATCTCTATCGATCCACTGTCATCTTGGCACCTCAGTTTTTTCTTCAACTCCGATTTTTACGCGATGTTCTATATAGTTATCGGCATTCCCGTTTGTTAAAATTATTTTACAGTCCTTGTTTCCATGATGCAAATGATACGCCGCTCCAAGAACACTTTGACATTAAAGGCCTCATTTTACTACTATGATCTGGGCACCGAAGTGCAAGGAATTCAGTTGCCAGTACGCGCGGCGCCGAAACAACGATGAATGGAAACGATAGGAACAGGAGACTGAATACAGATAGAATGCAAAGTTAGCAGAATTAATACGGTTGTCAAGACTAATTCGGGCGGAATGAAATTAACTGCTTCATCTTCGAAGCCGATTGCAAAAACACCACTAACTTCACGATTGCGCCTTGTCTGACAGGGTCCCCAACCACCGGTATGAACCATGCCAGGGCTCCCATCCACGAAGATCGCGCGCACCAGCCTGACCGTCTCCCGTCCATTTTCTTCATGTCTTTATGCCACATCATCGACTGGCCAATCCACGGTTTCACTCAACTTGGTTCGGTGACAACATATAATGCATTCTGAGGAAGCCGGTCATCATTTATACAGAGGGCAGGAGCTTGGCAACGTAATTCATTGAGCCTGGGCAAAATCTCGATTGAGGCATTAGGAGGTTTCTTGCCAATTACCATCTGGCGGACCTCAGCAATTCTCATTTGATTTCCTTATCCGTTGTAATCAATACTATTTGAGCATCGGTGATCAAACACGGTCTGTAGCCTTAAGGATCACAAGCCTGGCTTGTAATCCTAGGGTACAGGTTCGCGCCTTCGGCCTTCGCAATTTTCTTAGCCCACGTTCGACTGGTGATGATTGCGCGGCAACGAAGCGCCTGTACCGGCGTGCTGCTGTTGCTTGCCTATTTTTTATAAAAGATTCTTTGCAAGTAGACTCATTCAGACAGCCACAATACATACGAAAAAGTACTAGCCGCTATTTCGTCCTATTGGGACTCGTCTGTAGCGTGCACCCGTCGGATTCGGATGCATCACCTTACCAGTACGAGTCAGCGACTTATGCCAATCAGCCATGGATGACGACGGTGGACGGCCATGACAGATTTCTAACTGCGACATAGCGCGCAGAAGACAGCTACCTCTGCAAGCCACCACCAATCGTGGTAGCATGTAACTGCTAAGGTGAATACCGATTTGTATAGGTATTTATTTTTTGAGAACAGTTGTCTCAACCAGACAGTCATGGCACATCTAGGAAAGCGCCGAGCTCTTTATATCCTCACTGCGAACTGGCTAGTGCTCTGCTCCAAATAGCAACATCGGCCTTACGGCAACTTTGAGCACCCTACTTCCCACTGGCAGACTAATATTCCGTCGTCTTCTTAGTTGGTTGAGCCTCTGGAGAGCCAGTCACACGGCCCTCAGAGGTGACACCTACTATTCTACATGAACCGATCCACCACTACCATTTGTTGTTCGATGGTAGCTATTAACGTGCTTTCACTCAACTAAGCGTTGCACCATTTAATAAAACATACCCAGTTAGCTGACTAATGAGTTTGCTGTGCAGGTGGTATAGTCAAGGTAGAAAATTCTGACTCAAGAGGCATTCCATTGACGCACTTATCATTAAAAATGGAGTGGCCAATTTCGGTGTTTTCCACTGTATTTGAGAAGCATTTCGCAATTGCCGTTGTCATTCCAAAAGCTCCTAAGTGCGCAATGGTTAACTTTCGGTTCCGTAATTCACTTTGCTGCAAAACTCACGTATTTACTGACTCCGCATCCCACCGTCTCCATAGGTGACCGAGTGTTTGGAAATGAGCTTTAATTTTGCTTTCACCAAACGCTTGGGTGGTGCGACAACCAGCATCACAACAATCACTTGGAATAGTAAACTGATCGATCAGTGGTTTTCTGATGTTAGTGTTAGATGGAGTTGAGTCTATGCATTCTTTCAACAGTACTTCAATTGCGCAAAGCACATAATAAAGCATGCAGCGCTACTCATCAGTCTACCTAGCAGTACTTGTTAGGCTTTGAGTACGATCCAAAGCCAGCATTGTCATCCGTGTATTCAAAGTGTGACGATGCACCACTCAGCAGTACTTCGGTCGTATGAGAAGTGGAAGGAGGCAGATGACTCATTCCTGATAATTTCGATCGCAAAGCAGATCACTCTCACGCACACGACTTATTATGATGGAATCAGATGTGAATTCCCCATGGGCTCCTTTACGGTATCGGGACAATGTACAATAAATTTGCATGAATTAATAAGCACTGCTTTACAAGTCCCGTGGGGTAGTTTGGTGGGGTTGTCGAAAAAAATTAATCATGCTAAAGTTAATAATTTAAGTATGAGATGTAAGACGTATCGTTTGCTCCGCTAGAGTCCTGCAACCTGCGTTGTTTCACGGTACACACAGGTAATAGCAACGAAATGCTAGGTATATTCCAGGAGTATCATGGAGAGACAAAGTGTAAGTAGATGTGTGCATCATCCAACCATCTTTTAAATATTGTTGGTATCGGTGCAGAGACGACCGATTCAGGCAGAGCATTGCACGGATGACATACACGAGTAGAGAAGAAATTTCTGCGGCACTCCAGCCAAGTGACTTCCAGGGGTTCCACGGCCAGGAACGACCAGGTTGTGGTGTTGACGAGTTGAGATAGTCGATCATCTCGTGTGATGGTTTGCACCGTCTCATAGTTTTCATTCCGATAATCCGCATAGCCTACGAGGGTGAAACTAAGGACTGTATGATCACTGCGACCCAATAGGCAGTCTACAACCAACACATCAATCATACGCTCCTCGTTGGTAAACACAAGATCCATGACCGATGACCTGCTACATTTTCTGAACCGAGTGGGTAACGTGACGTGATTGTAGAGCGAAACACTGGCAACGATCTCATCTAGACCGGCTTTGAATTGTTCTGCTGTCGTGGCAGGGGTTTCTAAACAATGTAATATAATAGTAATTACTAATGTGTCAGCTGTACGCCGTAACGGCGTTTCGCTGCCGCGCGACCATCACCAGTCTCCCACGGGCTGAGTATGCCACCAGGACGCCTACCCCTACTCGGATTAGAACCGGTGACCTTATGAATGCAAGCCAGACGTGCAGACCACTCGGCCACCGGCTGACTTCTAAAGAATATACGTTGAAATCACCCATGATAGGGAGTTGAGTATATCTTCCCTTTAGTGTGTATACTAAAGTAGCCTCAAAGGGGCGGTCTGTTTCGTGTGCACACTTAGGGGGGATGCACACCAAGAAATTAAGGCAAGCGCCTCTGCCTTTTAACTGAAGGCCGCAACAAAGGGAATCGGGGAACTGCAAATCTGAATCCTCAATGGCATCGCTCTGTACAGACCAAATATTCAGTCTGCTGCAGATAGAGCAACGCCACTCATACGCAGATCAACAATAGCTGCAATCTTCGACTTCAAGTGTACGTCCGATTCAGTAGATCGATGCATTCTGTTCGAAATGCTTGCCCGGAAAAGTGTTCCCACGAAATATATGGACATCTTACAGGCTCTATACTCGAATACTACGTGCCGCGTCAGGGTCTACGGTGATTTCTCGGTTAGGTTTCCGACTACAAGTGGTGTTCCTCAGGGTTATCCGATTTCCCCGTTTTTCTTCAATTTCGTCGACTCTATCACGGTGTTCCCTTGAGGACTCTCACGAGGTAAACGACGAGATCCTGTCTGGTGAAAGGCTAGTTGATCTTGATTATGCGGAAGATATCATCTTACTTTTCGACGATGTTGCGGTGGCACAACCAACCCTGAATAGCCTGTCTAGAATGGTCCCATTAATTGGTGTACACCTCGTACCTTCAAAGTGCAAAGTGTTGCTGCAGGACCACCAGCCACTTGACGACCCCTTGACTATAAATAACGAGGAAACTGAGCTGGCTGATCGATTCACTTACCTTGGTAGTTGCATCACCAATTTTGGGCGCATTGAAACTGAAGTCAGCTCACTCCATGAGAAAATCACAACTGCCTTCTTGAACCTGCGGCATCTTTGGCGACAGAAGGGAGTTTCCCTTCATCTGACAGGCCGTGTTTACAAGGCCACAGTAAGGTCCGTTCTGTCCTATGGGAGTGAGACTTGACCCCTTCGGCCTGAAGATCTGAGTCGCCTTCAAGTCTTTGATCATCGTTGTCAGCGAAACATTGCTGGTGATGGCTAGCAGCAACGTGTCCGCAACGATGATGTGCGTAGTCGAATACTAGGCAGTGATAACCAAGTTAGGTCCTTAGAACAACAGATAGCACTGAATAAGT
The DNA here is from genome assembly GCA_944474145.2 of Dicrocoelium dendriticum. Classification (NCBI taxonomy): domain Eukaryota; kingdom Metazoa; phylum Platyhelminthes; class Trematoda; order Plagiorchiida; family Dicrocoeliidae; genus Dicrocoelium; species Dicrocoelium dendriticum. Next base: position 91,362,927 of record OX104068.1, on the reverse strand, counting down.
TGCATTGCCTTGGACACGTACTACGTATGTCTGGTCACCGCTTATCTAGGAGGGTCTTGTTTAGTCTGCCAAATTTAGGGTGGCACAAGGCTCGAGGTGGACAGAAGATGACTTGACAACGAGACATGAAGTCACTGACGACCAAACGGTGCCGTTGGTCCGTCTCGCCTTCCGGACTAGAGTCCAGATGACCGGCCTTGTGTTTGGCTACAGATTTTAAAGGACATGGCTCGCAGTCGACACCAGTGGCGCGTCTGCTGCCGTCTTCTCGTCGGGCTGCCTGTATGGCGTGTGTTTGGTGATGAGTTATCTGCGGGTTAACGGCTGATTACGACGCGGAGAAGTGAGAGCCGCAAGGTAGCTCTCTAGCTGATGCGTCTTATCTGTTCACGATAGCCAGCTACTTGTGACGGTATGTTGTTAACACCAGGCATAGATGCCTTGACCCTGAATGTTTGCTTAGGGCAATAAAGTTTTTTGTAAAGTCCCTCTTTCTCTCCCTCGTTCCGTAGGTCGTTACGGTTGGATGGCAGCGACGCATTAGTTCAAGTGGCCCTTGTCGTTGTTGTTTGTTTGTTTGCTCCGGTAGCACAGAATTACCCCTCCTCATTTTGTGGGTTTATCGTTCTCTATGAGCGACATGCCCGGTAACGAAACTACAACGTCCGTCATTCCAGTGCGCAAGCTTGTCTCCGTGACACCGGTAATACCACATGATTTTAAAATTTGGCGATCTTTCAGTTCAGCCAACTTATTGAAAAGACCCCGAGCATTCGTATAGAAGTAGACTAGCTTTTCGATATCCAGGTGGCGACAGAGAGTTAATGGGTTTAGGTGTTGGAGTAGATATATAACACAATCTGTGGTGCAGATATTGTGCTATCGGAATCATGGCTGAATAGGAAGACAGTATGAGGAATAAGAAAAGAGCAATAACAACAAAAGCTTTTTTGTCTAGTTTACCACTCACAGATTTTGCAATTTTTTGTTAGTTTTTTCAAGGGGAGGAAGAAGGGACACCGCAACACACTGATGCACACGTCCGCCATTGACGTCGATCTTGAGTCATGGCTTCCATGGTCTTCAGCCAGCAAGTATCCGCATCTCTCGGACCCCAACCACGTAGTCGACAACAACCGGCCGAGGCCAACTGTTTCGTCAGCTTTTTCATGCGGCTTCTCCATGTTGTAGGCTGTCCACCAGGCCGTCTTCTCCAACCCTGTCCAGCAACTGCAAACAACGCACGATGCGGGTAACGCTGGACAGCCATGCGCAATACGTGTCCCAACCACCGCAATTGATGCAGTGAGAGGAGCTCCTCGAGCGAGTGGCTCCCACGTCCCAAGACGCGTTAACTTCAACATTGTTTACGTGGTGCTGCCACCACACACGGACAATGGACCGCAGATAGCGGTGCTCGAAGACGAATAGCCTGTACAAGTCATCTTTACGAATGGCCAGGTCTCGCATCCGTACAACAGTACAGCACGAACAGTTGCACAATAGACCCGCCCTTTGATGGAGAGACGAATGTCGTGGCGACGCCACAAGTGCATCAACCTAGAAAAAGCGAGGCGTGCTCTCGAGATGCGCATCGATATCTCGTCTCCAACAGCCCCACCAGCAGTGATGCAACTTCCCAAGTAGACAAAGCTCTCCACAACCTCTAGTGTTTCACCACCAAGAGTGAGTGCAGGCAGAGGCACCTGCGAGTCTTGGAAGAGAGCCTTGTATTTGGATGGCGAAAAGTACATACCATACTTTGATGCTTCAATCGCCAAGCGGTTTAGTGCGAGTTGGACGACATGTGGATCGTCACTCAGCAAGACGATATCATCAGCATAATCCAAGTCAACAACTCGACTACCTGGGAGGAGCTCAACGCCAGCGTTCAACGAATCGCCCAGAGCGTTCTTCAGGACATCCTCAATGGCAAAGTTGAATAGGAACGGAGAGATAGGGCATCCTTGTCGAACTCCACTGGAGACCACAAAGGTAGGCGAAAGCTTGCCATCAGCCCTAACCCTGCCCGAGGTCAGACTATAGAGGGCGCGCAGTATGGAGACGAACTCCTCGGGGACACCATTCCACAGTAGGGAGTGCCACAGACCGTACGATCGACGGAATCTAAGGCTGCACGGATATCCAGGAACACAACAATCGTTGGCCTCTGATACACATGGCGGAGCTCGAGGATCTGGCGGAGTGTGAAGATTTGATCGATGCAGCCGCGACCAGGACGGAACCCAGCTTGTTCTTCTCGTTGCAACGATTCGCGCGTTGGGGATAGCCTGCGAAGTATGATGGACACCAGCAGCTTGCAAACGACGGGGACTAAGCTTATGCCTCTATAGTTGAAGCAGATTGTGCGCAAGCCCTTTTTGAAGATGGGGACGACTATCGATTCACCCCAAGATGACGGAAGTTTCTCTTTCGACCAAATTTTCGAGAACAAAGCGGTGCATTCTCGAACCAGCGATGCGCCACCATCTTTAAATAGAGGTGGAGGAAGACCATCAGGGCCGGGAGGTTTATAGCGCTTCATGTGCCGGAGCTCCTGCTCGAGTTCCTAGTATGAGGGAGGATCTGTGGGGGTAGACCACTCTGCCCCAGCGCGTGTGCGTTGTAGCAGATGGAGCTGGAGTCCAACAAAACTGCGAGCCAAAATGTTCGGCCCATTGCTCCAACCGTCGTTGAAAGTTGGTGATTAAGTTGTCATCCTCTTTGCATATTGTTTCACATATACCAGATCGAACACCTTCGGTGACTCGAATGAGATGGAAAGTTTTCCGGTATTACCAGAGAGACTAGCAAGCTCCATCTCCCTAGCACGTTCACACCACCAAGCTTCGCGGTCCATTTGCAGACTCCTGCGCAACTCTCGACCCCGGGATCGGTGTTCGCCACTGTGTCAGGAATCCGATGGGATCAAGCGGCGTTTGTCCACCAGCGACAAGGAGACGGCTGAAATCCAATGCTTCGGTGGATGACGGGTAACTCCACAAGTGTCGGTACCGGCAGAAACTAAGGCATCTTTGATATGCGCCCACTGCGAATCGAGATCACCGTCAATAGTTGAGGTAAGCAAGGTTGACTGTGAGGCTTGGTACCTGGTTAAAATCGCAGGGTTTTGTAGATTTGCGACGTCCGGTCGGTAGTGAGCGCGCTTAGGTGATCTTCCGAAACTCATGCAAATCTTAGCACGAACCACTGCGTGATCGGAGTCTAGATAAGTTGACCAGTACGATCGGCAGTCCGTTACTCTTCCGCGCCATCTGTAGCTGATTACTATGTGGTCAAGCTGGGACCACTCTTGCATTTGTGAGGACGGGCGCCAGGTAGCAGTGTGTCTCCTCGAGTGCCGAAAACGAGTGCTCGAAAAAGACAAGCCATGATCAGAGCAAAGAGCGAGCAGTTTGTCTCCATTGTCTGATCGACTGCCACCGAGACCAAAACTACCCACAAGGTGGTGTTCGCTTGGTGGAAGGCGGCCAACCCGTGCGTTAAAGTCCCCGGCAAGATTGACTATATCAGTCCTTTTGGAGGAACGCAGAAATTCATGTAGCTGCCGTTAAAAGCTATCTTTAACTGCTTCCCGGCTGCAGTCTGTAGGGGCGTAGGCGGAGACGACAAACAAGACACGCTTAACGTCTCGACGCCTGCTTACGTTACATGAACCTCTTAGTTTAATTGCACATAGCCGACTGTTGACTGGGATCCAGTTAAGCAGAGCTGATTCAGCTCTGGCGCTCAGTACAACCCCAACACCAGCTTGGCCAGGGGCGGCAGATTCTGGGTTTCCGAAAAACCGCAATTAGTATTTGGCGTCAGGTTTTACTGGAGAGGCCATTCTGATGAAAGCGCTAGAGTCTTGTAATCTGATCTCTGAAAGGCAACAGATGTCTACCGAAAGCGTTTCAAGAGTACGGGCCAGACATGCTTGTTGTCCGCTCTGCATCAAAGTTTGAACATTAAACGCCACGAGGATGAATGGCGAACCAGGTCGAAGAAGAGCTAGAGCTTCGGTGTGGTGAGAAGCGGTTGCGATCGCAGCAGATTGAAAACCGGGAGTTTGGCTGTTGCTTCCATCAGTTGCGAGACGCGGGTCGTTTGTGACGGTGACCGTAGAAGACATAAGAGAACACATAGGTGAAGGAGGGAAGGCGGGGTGATCTGTGAGTGGGGGGTTGAGCGGTTGAGTTAGGCATAGCAAAAGCAGTAGTAAGCAGTGTGTTCCATGATTCGTCAGTGGGCGTGATACTACCCGGTTGCCCAGGCCGAAGTAGAGGGTTGTCATAGGAGGCCCTACCCCGAGCCTTTGATCAAAGATCTAACCTACAAGGCAGCAGGGCGATGTGAGGGCGTCGCAACCCGTTGGGAGCCGTTGACTAAATAGATGGTTCATACGCCTTTCGGTCCTTGAAGGACCAGGGACCCAACATACCCTTGAAGTACAATGCCTCTCAGGGCGGGACAAGGGGCAGTGACTTTATTTAATGGCGAGTCACCTTCGCCACGTCGCAGTGTTGTTAAACAGACATTTGTGGCTTTTTATGTGGGAGAACGTTTGCCAGGCGAAAACCCACCACGTCCTGGAACATTGCCGCCGAACCATTTTCTGGAACGGGGAAAACCCGAACCCCCCAGCTGGCACCACGAGGAGGTTGTTCGGCAAGCCAGCCTAGATGTTGGAGAATGCCGACCGATTGGGGTCGGCTGTTACTCGTTTTACTTGGATTACGACGGCCTTGTCTGTAACTTGACTCAGCCAAGACGCGTTTCAGTCATCGTTTATACCTGCGTCAAAGTCGTGTTATGGCGCAGTCTGGTGCAGCTAATTTACCTTCGCTGATACATTTGCTGTTTCATATGCTTTGATATCTGAACTTTGCTAACCTTCCGCAGCTTTTAACCAAAGTTTAGATGGAAGGGTTTTTCTTTCTGCGTTATCGATCTAAAACATCCGTTTCTGTTTACTCTTACCGTAGCGCAAGTTTTAGGATTCTTGGGCTGCATGCTTTATGATTTGGTAAGAGATAGCCTGTTGTGTGATAGCGCCACAACCGTTTCCAATCCGCGTAGTAACAAGCATCCTTGCGGTATACTCAGCCCACGCGCAACTGGTGGCGGTCGCGCGGCAGCGAAACGCCTTTACGGCGTACAGCTGACGCTTTATTTGTGTTTATTATTTCCACGACATTATTCAAGGAGCTTTTTCCTGAATGAACCACCACATTTCTAAATCATAGTTACCGGCTTCATGAAGATGGTTGACAGGAATCTCTGACACGTCTTGGATGAAGGTTTGGTTTAGACGATCTTGCTTGCTGTGTCCAGCTTCGATATTCCTTTTCGATTGGCGCACGCGCCAAGGGACATCAATGGAACAATGGTTTATTACGGGTAAAAAAGCATCGCTTAACAAGTCCCGTGGGATGGAAATTATTGCGAAAATCAGTTGCATAATAAAGTGAAAAGCTTTGTGGTGGACTCACCATAGACTTATGTGGAATAGCGGAGATGTTCGCGTATTAAACGTATAAATCCATTGGTTAGGCGTTTGGCAAGATACCGCTTGATTGCGTTCTGTAGCCCCTGGCTAAGAAGTCATAAAATAAAATGTAAGTGAGACAATGCATCATCAACAGGTTTTTTAAATATCGCCAGATTAAGAGCAGAGACGACATAACTAGGGAGGGCGTTCCAAGGCTGGCACACGCGAAGGGAAAAGAAATTTCTACGGCATTCAAGCCGGCTATACTGAATTGTCAGTTTCAGAAGGTGACCTCTTAGTTTAGTGTTGTGGTTCTGTTATGGGGACCCAACGTCCCTATAATTATTAAAGGCTGAAATTACGGAAGACTGAACACCCGATTCACTCGAGTGCACATGTACTCAGACCAGACAAAACGCACACGTTTCAGTTAGCCTTCTAACTCGTGTAACATGCACTTTGTTTAGCCTTTGCACCCGGAAACAGTCTTGTTTCCAACCAAACACGCATTGTTGTATCCAAGCCACATTCATTTTTTCGGACAACTCTCGCCAAACTTCCAACATTTCTGCTCAGTTCAATGACTTCGCACATTTACATAAAACCATGTTTCTTGTTTCCAGGGTTTGCTTACGCAAACCCTTCAAAGGAAAAACCCCCCTTCATCACCGCTTCGTGATATAAAAATGAGGCTGTAGAACGCTAGAATCGCCTTCGCTTTGACCAGTAAAAGCGGCTGTGGCAAAGGCCTGTCTTGTTCTTGCTTCAGTCTTGGGTTGGGAAATCGTGCGTAGAAAACTTTGCGTTCGGTCTAGGAACCTGTTCGACTCGCGTGAATTAATCTTTCGCGGCTAAGTTCCGAGAACCCACAGACTTCGAGATTGTCAGTTACCGTGCCGTGCGAGAAATAATTCTGAGTCTCGTTCGTTCATGCGCCTAGGAGAGTTGGCATCACATTGTTAGAACCTGACGTATTCAAGAGGCAGTATTCAACAGGTGCAATTCTAGCAGCGGACGGCAAATGTGGTTTGGGTTCTTCAGAATCTGGTAAACCATTATTAGATCCCCTGCAAAACCCGATATCGACTGCTGTACATTCATAGCGATTTCAGTCTAATCTGATAAGGCATATGAAAGAGGCCCCTGACGTTCTTGGTTGCCCTTCGTTGAGGAGCCTCGAGAGCAACGAGATCCTGTTTCTGCCACGGCTGCTACGCCGGAATAACATATTCCACGTGCGGTCGCACATAGGCGTTAATCATTTGGGGAAGGATTGTGGGTTCAAACCGACCGAAGGCTCTACGAAGAAGGCCGAAGTTTTGATTGCCGGTTCTCGTCGCCTACTCTGCTTGTTTTGAACACCCAAGGTCTTCCTGTACCAATACACCCAGGTCACGCTCCTGAGAAACCTTCGCCAAAGTGTGGTCTCCAATCTTGTAAGCGCTCATCGGCTAGTGACGCAGATGTATCTTTGCACTTATCTATGTTCAATTGAAGCTTGTCCCTCTTTGACCATTCGTGTTGGAGTATGATCGTGTTGGAGCAGATCGTGATCTGGCTTGTTACTAATCGCTTGCCATATCTTGACGTCATCGGCGAAAAGCAAGAAATTTGAGGAGATGACTCTTGCCAGGTCGTTGATAAACACCAGGAATAAACGCGTTCCCAGCACTGAGCCTTGTGTGACACCACATTCCACTTCAATTGAGTTAGATAGTGATCCCCTAACACGTACTTGAAGCTTCCGTTGTTGAAGGAAGCTGTCAATCCAACCAAGTACAGGATCTCCGATTCCGTAACTCTGAAGCCGTTGAAGTAGGATGCGGTGATCAAGGCGGTCGAAAGCTTTGGAGAAGTCCAGATAGATGGCGTCGACTCCGACCCCATCATCGGCCACTTCCGTCCAACTACCTCGTGCAATCAGTAGATTGGTGGTGCATGACCGGTGTTGACGGAAGCCATGCTGTTCCGGTACCAAGATGTTGTGTTTTTCCGGGTAGTATAGATGCGCGTCCCGCAGAATCCGTGTTGTAACGCACGTGCCGAGTAAAACGTTTTTTACATCAGTGAAGGGTTCTAGTGTTACGCGAATAAGTCTGGGTTCTCCATAACGCGCAGTTTGGGGATGAGTAACCCTTACTAGGTCTATGGGTTTGGCTTTGATGCTCATCAGAATTCACATTGAGTTCCACTTCTCTTTGTCGTCCGGCAACATACAACCCGATGTGATGGCGGCAGAATGGGGGACATTTGAGCACATGTCAGTTAACCCTTTGTGTCCTGGCGGCACTCATAAGTACTAGTTTTTTAAATTGTATTACTACTTCAGTGAAAGCGTCATTCTTGCCGGTACTCGCGAGGACACGTCAACAATTAATTAAGGGCCGGAACTCCGTTACATTGCTCTACAGTGTGTGTAGTAAACTTTTGTGGTCCATATCGAGCAATAGGTAAATTAATTCAGGACACAAAGGGTTGAGGAGCTGTTGTTAGCTCCCTTTCTCATCGAGCTACAGTAGGGCAATCGCTTGTATTAACCTTCTGCCAAGCGGTGATTGTCTGTTGATTGCCTCCCGGTTCACTTTCGCGTTTTGCAACAGAGGCGATCGCATGGGCTGCCTCCCGGCTGACCTTTGCAGCAAGCCCTGCATGTATAACTGATGTCCCGAGGGACATTGGCTCGACAAGAGACCTTTGAGCCGCAGGCGCATTGGGCTGGTTTTCGGCTGCTTCGTCCTTGTTAATGACAGGCGTTAGGTCTAGTCGAATTTTGTTTACCAAACGTTTCTGGAGGTGCCTGATTTTCATTGCCATGAGTGCTGTTTGACTCTCGTAGTTACGGTCGATTTTCGCCTACCGTTCTGCCAAGGTTGAAGGGTACAGCGGCGATGGAGACCTGGCTGATTGCGTTTCAGAGGAAGTAAATTGTACATCATTTCTTTGCTTAGAGGTCACTAGGCTCCCTGCTGCCGACCAGCTTCCAATGATGTAATCTTATCGTTCCTCTGCTGCTCGGCATCTGCTGTTAGCCGGTCGCACTTCTGGACTAGGACAAGCATGCATATAACCGATGGGATTGTCGAATGAGCAGTACATAACCATAGGACGTCTTGTGAGCTATTACGCTGTTGGGATAAATTTGCACCCTTCGGATGATACGAGTTGAAACAATGCGAACAGGCTAAACTTACATAAATTGCTCGATGACATTCTGCTAAAACGCAACTACCCTTCGCCTGGAGCCGTTTTGGATTCGTGTTTGCTTGGTTTCTGCCATTCAGCGTGGTACCGTTACTTGACCCATTGGGTTGGTTGATGTTCTGTGCTTTACCGGCTTTGATGGCAGTGCACATCAATCAGGTGATCGTTATACGTGCGAAGGTCACATGAGTGGTCAGCGTGGCTGCGCGGTCTCTGTGCCGGTTTTGCAGGTGCGCTGGCTGGCAAGGTCACGAAAAATGGCGCTTGACTGAGATTTGAAACAATTAGATCCCTTTAGTAATTTGAATAATGCCGTAAGAAGACGAACACTGGCAGATGTCAACATTTCGTATTGTCTCTTCAGTGCCAACACAATAACATGAAAATATATAAGACGACAGGTAGGGTGAGACCGGAACAAGTTAGAACAGGGTAGAGGGGCAGGCGTGACACCCCTACGCCCAGGGCAGCCGTAGGCTTACGAACAACTGTTTCTGCACACAGAGTGCGGGTTTGATACGGCTGATCGCGACTGCCTCTGCAAAACGTAGGAAACGGGTGTTAGTATGTCTTAACACGATTGTAAACATTGTGGCCGGATCAAACTGGTGACAGGTGGCCAGTAAATGCCTACCTATGGATGAAGCAGGTGGTTTACGTGAACAGATGGTATGAGCAACCGAGGACTGGGTGATTTGACGCTGCAACCATTTAGGTACATGTTCCCTTATTCTGGAATTCAACGATCGATTGGTACGGCCGATGTAGTGTATACCACAACTACAAGTAAATTGGTAAATGCAATGTGAGTTGGCGCCAATAGGTTGTCTTTCCGTCATTGGGGTAACAGGTATTCGATTAGTCCGGTTGATAAGGACAGTTTCAGCAGCATAATAAGTCCTCTGGACTGCGGAAATTATGCGCTTCGTTGTCCTCATATTGGCAAAATCTCCCTTAAATGGTAGCTCGATGTAGATCTTCTTTTTAGACACTGTCGATACCTTCTGTCCCGGCACCCTCGCCTGACTATGTTTGTCGATGAATCTACTTGGATAGCCATTTTTCAACAGCGTATCCTTGAGCGAGTTTATCTCATCATCTAAACTGTCGGTAGTGCATATTTTCCTTGCACGGTTGAATAGCGTCTTGACTAAGGTCCGCTTGTACCGCATTGGGGAGAAGCTGGTAAAGTGTAGGTACTGCCCTGACCAAGTCGGTTTTCGGTAAACCTCTCTTTTGATGGACCCATCTGCTCTTCGGCAAATCAACACGTCCAGATATGGAAGGCAGTTGTTTTTCTCTATTTCCTTGGTTACTTTCAGATTCGTATGCACGTTATTCAGGCGATCGACTAGACGCGCAATGTGCTCCCCTCATGAGCTAAGCACTAAAATATCATCCACATATCGCTTATAGTAGGAAAGCAGCGATATTTCCACACTCAACTTCTTTTCAATCATCGACATGAAAAAATCTGCTAGTACTGGGCCCAACGGACTACCCACTGCCACCCCATCTATCTGGCGATAAGGAATGTTTTGGAATTGAAAACCGATGTTCTCAGTGCACAGTAGTAAGCTGTCCTTTAATAATTCGACTGGCATTGGAAGAGTAAAATCGGAGCACTCTGCCATTTCACACACGTAATCAACTGTTTCATGTAGCGGAACATTGGTGAAAAGCGATTGTACATCCAATGTGGACATGACTTTATCGGATAGGTTAAACTCATCTAAAGCTTCTGTAAGTTCGAAAGAGTCCTTCAGACGGTGTGGGATAGTCTGCTGCTTTAACGGCGAAAGAACTTCTACCAGCCAACGAGCCAACTTATGTTGTGCCGAGTTTGCCATTGACAAGATTGGTCTAAGCGGTATACCACATTTATGGGTCTTTGGCAAACCGTATAGCTGAGGTATGTTGGACCCTCCCGGTTTTAGGTTGTTATATACCTCATCATCAATTACACGGTGTAAGAGGAGCAACTTTAGGTGTTCCGTGATGCGTCTTTCCACTTCACTAACATCCTCTGTTCTTGTAAGGAGTTTAAATTTGCTAGCATCACTCAGTAAATCTTGCATTTTCCGTGTGTATTCTTCCTTGCACATAATGACGGCTCCTGAGCCTTTGTCTGGCTTAAGTACAATCACCCCCTTCGTCCTCAGCTCTCGTAGTGCATAAAGGTGACGCCTTGTTAGCAAACACTTCTCACGCACTGGCGTCATTGTGACATCATGTGCAATATCAGTTAGTTTGTTTCTAAACCAGTTTGACATATCTGGACTAGACGCCTGTAATCCTGTCGAGGATTGAAAAGAAGTTGAGTGTGGAAATATCGCTGCTTTCCTACTATAAGCGATATGTGGATGATATTTTAGTGCTTAGCTCATGAGGGGAGCACATTGCGCGTCTAGTCGATCGCCTGAATAACGTGCATACGAATCTGAAAGTAACCAAGGAAATTGAGAAAAGCAACCGCCTTCCATATCTGGACGTGTTGATTTGCCGAAGAGCAGATGGATCCATCAAAAGATAGGTTTACCGAAAACCGACTTGATCAGGGCAGTACCTACACTTTACCAGCATCTCCCCAATGCGGTACAAGCGGACCTTAGTCAAGACGCTATTCAATCGTGCAAGGAAAATATGCACTACCGACAGTTTAGATGATGAGATAAACTCGCTCAAGGATACGCTGTTGAAAAATGGCTATCCAAGTAGGTTCATCGACAAACATAGTCAGGCGAGGGTGCCGGGACAGAAGGTATCGACAGTGTCTAAAATGATGATCTACATCGAGCTACCATTTAAGGGAGATTTCGCCAATATGAGGACAACGAAGCGCATAATTTCCGCAGTCCAGAGGACTTATTATGCTGCCGAGACTGTCCTTATCAACCGGACGAATCGAATACCTGTTACCCCAATGACGGAAAGACAACCTATTGGCGCCAACTCACATTGCATTTACCAATTTACTTGTAGTTGTGGTATACACTACATCGGCCGTACCAATCGATCGTTGAATTCCAGAATAAGGGAACATGTACCTAAATGGTTGCAGCGTCAAATCACCCAGTCCTCGGTTGCTCATACCATCTGTTCACGTAAACCACCTGCTTCATCCATAGGTAGGCATTTACTGGCCACCTGTCACCAGTTTGATCCGGCCACAATGTTTACAATCGTGTTAAGACATACTAACACCCGTTTCCTACGTTTTGCAGAGGCAGTCGCGATCAGCCGTATCAAACCCGCACTCTGTGTGCAGAAACAGCTGTTCGTAAGCCTACGGCTGCCCTGGGCGTAGGGGTGTCACGCCTGCCCCTCTACCCTGTTCTAACTTGTTCCGGTCTCACCCTACCTGTCGTCTTATATATTTTCATGTTATTGTGTTGGCACTGAAGAGACAATACGAAATCTTGACTGAGATATCTGTAAATTGCAATTGAGTACTGGGCGAGAAGAGCCTATCGTATAGCATAAGAAAACAACAGCAAATAATGTTTGAAAAATGCGAGTTCCAGTCAACTCATTTTCCCTCAGAAAGCACTTTCGAACTAATGTAAAAATAATTCCAAGAGCACTTGAAAACCGAGGTGTTTCTCGTGTAGCCAGAAGCGACAAATCCATCACAAACGCAGACGTAAACTGGTATTTGAAGCGATAAGATTAGTACAGAAAGAACCGCCCACCTTGTAGCGCTGATAAATCCGAGTCGAATGAACAATGAATTTATACGGGTTAAGAAGCGTTGCGTTGCAAGCCCCGTTGGATAGTTGGTGGGGATATCAACATGCATGTAGGCACAAGGATGTGTCGCAAGTTGGTATTGGACAATCCATAAAAAGACAAGCGCGACGAATCTCAACGTCCGTATTGGTTAGATGATGTTGTCGTGGTGCAGGTGTATTAAAACAATAGTACTTCTAGGGTACATCTGCAACCGAACAGACTCTTGTCAATGGGGCTAAGCATGAATCTCCGCCGTGCAGCTGCATCGTTTGCGCTCTTCGTTCTCACAAAATGATTCATCTTTATCCATTGAATGAACATCAGCTTTCGTCGATTTGGGTAGTGGTAATTTGCTTTATCCCAAGCCATGCTGCAGGGAATTATTTCCTACAGATCACCATTCCATCTATTTTACCTGTTTTACGTCCCCCGTGTTCAAGCCCACGCTTATAGCTTTTTCGCCTTTTGATTAATTGGCCGTGTTACTTTGATCCATTGTGCGAACACCGCGCCATACAATATGCTCGGGCTTGCTCATTTGCTCCAATACGTCAACAGAATAATACGTTCTCCATTGTTTGCCAAACCTAAGCAATGAGCCTATGCACATCCACTCGGTTGGATTCGCTCACTGGCAAGCCGCACACCTATCGGTCTGCCTCAGCAGACGGAGTGGGCAGGCGAGTAGACACTCAGCTCGCGAACGACAATAGGCGTTATCCCAAATTCGACGCCAGTTGTAGAGGATCAAAAAAGTACAGCCAGCGGTCCGAATATGGCGCAACGCGCCATGTGCTCTTTATAGCATTGCGGTAAATTGCTTAGGATTGGGATAGCGTATTAAAATTCAATTGGGTCATTGCCTCCTAAACGTATTTACATGACGCCAAAAGAAGTGGCGGAGCACATCAAACCAGTCGATGCCCTTTGCTTTCGTCCAACATTCTAAGTAATTTTATTTGTCCACCCAATAAGAAACTTGGGTATTCATTATTCAAGCAACCTCTATTTCGGGAGCAGATCGACTTCATAGCAGCGAAAGTCCGCCAAACAGCGCGAATAATCTTCAAAGCACTGATATTGCGTGATTCCAAGCTGCATATGTTCAAGATCTGCGTGCGTCCTGTTTTGAATACAGTTCAATGATATTTACTAGTTGTAGGAAACGTGATCGTCTATGCCTGGAGAATGTGCAGCGTCTATTCACCAAAGCCCTAGTTGCCGAATCCCCATCACCAAACTATTCAGAGAGCTGTATTCTGCTCAGATTATAGCCGTTGTGGCTACGGAGATTGAAATGAGGCCTGAAGTATCTATTAGAATTAATGCACAAACGAGTATTTGCCCCGCAAACTAGTATACACTTCATTCCGAATGGAAAGTATAAGTCAAGTCAAGAATATGTTTCATGCACAATGGAAGGATAACTATTCAGCTTCAACGCACACCCCAAGGAAATGGATAAATAATAAAATGAGGTAGTACATACGGATAAATATAAAACCAAGATTGCTTAAAAAAGATTTGGCAGAGCAAATATCGCTAGAGTAGTTTACTAATCAGTTTGTGAAAGACTGAATTTTTATCCTTTAAAATGCCTGAGAGGAAAGGAACTACAGATGTACCATAGGTACTTGGCTGGCGTATATAGTTTTGTAAATACGTCCCCATGCTGAGGAGGATGTTGCATTCTTGATGATTCGTCACCGCAGTTGGGCCAAACCAACTTACACTTAAACAAGGTCTTTTTAGGCTGGATAAATTTCATTCCACTTACTTGGTTTGTTCTGCCTACCTGAATAATGTTCTATTAACTGGCCACGTTGCTTACACTAATTGCGCTTATCTTCGGTAATTTTGTTGCGTTCGTAACATTCTTAAGTAACTTGTGGACATTTCTTACTTATCGCGGATTCGTTGCTAACCAACTTACTTCATATGCTAATTTAGCAAAGAGTTATGCCGCCGTATCTATATGCATTATTCGATTTATTTTGTTTCAGCTTGTTTAAAGTGAATGGCTGTTGCTTGATATCCCCGGTGTGGATGCGATTGATGTGCATGTTGACAAAGTGCCTACCTGTCTATTACCCACTACCTCGTCCATACTGGCTCCAGGAGACAGTTGGTCGTTGCTGGAGGGGACGGGGTGCACGGTCCTTGTGGCCGTGCTAGACTCAAAGAGCGGTTCCATGCACTCGGTGTGGAGCGGCCTACGGTCCAGCCACCGCCTTGTGTGCGCTTGATTCCCATATAAAGCGTGCTTGTGTTTGCCTGTGAAGGAGTGTGGGCCGGCTCCGTTGATGAAACGTGGCTCCCATCCACATGCCTTCCGGTCTTATGCCTTCGGGTTTACACTGGATATGGGGTGTGTGATTGGAGCTGTGGGTAGTGCAGCGCAAGCAACCCATAGTCCCTCTGTAGGCGCAGACGTCCTGTGGCTGGCCACAGTGACAGGCAAATCCGAAACCGGATGCCGCCAACCATTGACGTCTGGTGTAGAAGAAGGTTGTTAAGCATTCGGACAAAACTCTTTGGAGGGGATGGCTAACACCTGTGAGTATTTTAGATGCAAAGGTTTTACAGGAGTTGACATGGCTGCCAACAATGATGTTGACAATTGTCATCCTAGCAATTCCACAACACCGGAATAGATACTTTACTGATCTGGCAATTACTTTAAGATCCTTTTTCATGAGACCAAGGAAGATAACTGGAGAGCAATAGTTCCAGTAGGATAACACACATGCAGTGATAAAACCCTGGATCAAAAGCCGGGGCATGGAAGTAGATCTGAGATTTGTAATGGAATGAGAGTCTCTTAACCTTGGTGAATGTTGCGTTCACTCGAAGGGACCATCAATGACCACTGCTCAGCGTCACTCCTAAGTATTTTACTGAGGTGGAAGAGGTCAAACATTCACCGTCAATACAAAGCTGTGGAGGCTGTCGGGATTTGCTGGTAGAGATTTCCTCTGAACAGCGTAAGAAGAACCTCCTTGCATTTTGAGGTGTTTAACGGTAGGCAACGAGATTTGGACCAAGCTGTGAGATCGTCCGATAAGGTTTGTAGCTTGACCGATGACTATGCTTGGCTTATGGATGCCAAGGATTACATTGTTTGCATACTTCAGCAGGATGGCTTCTTCAGGGACGGGGATTGAGGTAACGTAAGTGGGAAACAAGAATGGGGACGAAATTTCTTCCTGAAAAACACCAGAGTTCGGTGTGATTGAAGAAGTTTTTCCCCCTTAACCTCGTGAACTGGGTACGGCTGGTAAAACAAATTTTCAACAGCAGTTTTGACTCTGGAATCTAATAGATCGCGCAACAGTATTTCACAGTTTACACACCCGAAAGCTTTGCTAAAATCCAGGAAGCAGATGCAGATGGATTTGTTTTTATTATCCAGTGACGAGAGCACGGTATGTACCAAACATGATACCGCATCCAAAGTGGACCTTGAGCTGCGATATTCAAACTGTTGTGGGTCATCCAAATGGATGTGTGCTGTGATGCTTTTAAGAGTAAGCCTCTCGAATGGATTAAGAGTAACCAACGTGCGTGCGATCGGTCGATAGTTGCAGGTTCCTTTCTTTGGCAATGGCGTGATGATTGCTCTTCGCCAAATGTCAGCTATCTTGTGTTGCTTGAAGCACAGCGTGTGCCTGTCGGCGAGGGGCTCCGTCAGGTAATCAGCACACTCCTTAAGAACTACAGGAGACAATTTATCCGGACCATCTGCAGCCCGATTAATTCTCTGTGTACGTCCAGGTTGTTCACAGAAGGAAATCTATTTGATGCTAGCTGTAACCCAACAGAGGATATATCAAAGCATCAAATACTATCCTTGTCACAAAGATTGTGCTTCCTTCTTACACATCAGAAGTTGAATGCGTGACTTCTGGTGACCCCGCTTAACTGCTTAAACGTTTTCCATCCTTCACGATAATTATTGCTTCTAAGTATCATTTGAGTGCATTTATTGTTGAGCAGACCCAATTCAATTTGTATAACAATAGATAGACACTTTACTGTTGTAACGTCTTTGCCTTTAAAAGCTTTTTCTTTAAGTCTACGCATTCGTTTGAGATGTTGTAAGGCGAACCTTTCGGCACATATAATTGTTTCAACGCGATAACAGGTGTCGAAGTAGAAGTTTAAATACCTGGTTACTTTGTCACAGTACTTCGATGCGTCCGCATCGTAAAATTAACCAAAATCACTGGTGGCAATTGTTTCACGCAGTCGCTGAATGTTCTGGGGCTGACGTTGTCTCTGCCTGAACTTTCGATGTTTGTAACGGGCGAAATCTTTATGGCTCGTCTTACTATAGATAACGGGAGATAGCTTTATGATGACATAATCAGAGCTCCCAGTCTGTGCCCGATTACAAACGGAACAAACTTTCATGTTGTTAACAAACATCATGTCAAGTATTGCAACTAACCTGGTTGGAGATTACACAATGCTCTTTAGCCTGAGTCTCGCAATGAAGCTGGTGTCAGATCTGTTATATTCACTAGCATCTATGCACAATATGAGTTCCAGGTATTCGAGGAGCACAGCTGTAACTCCGTCGTAAAAATTTTCAACTTAGTGCTTTGGACAGTCGGGAGGGATCTAAACATTAGCCAATGAAATCGAAGGGTAACCGTCCAGCAGTCTTCGTTTACATTTTACTAGCAAACATCTGTTGTACTGTGTACTGTGCCGAGAGGACGTAAAAAACTGTCCTCCTGCGTTATTCGCCTCTAAATCTTGTGATTTATTCTCACAAAGACCTACGTGCCACATTCGATTTAGCTCCGCGAGCTCCTCCTACCGCTGTTCATCTATTGGATCTATCATTCGCGGATCACCAGCAAACTGTGCTCTTGCAACTTCGAAGTCAACCCTATTTGAATCTTATTCGAGGATTTATTTTTCATTTCGTCTCACTAGAACGCTTGTGGGTTTATTTTAAAGCTCTTTTTGAGATTCACCCGATCAGTTTACTACCAATTCTTCAAGTCGCTGTACAAAGCGATAGTCGTTAATTTGATCCGCACTTGGAACAGCCACTGTCGTCATTACTCAGTAGTTTCCAACTCACCTTGCTTTGCCTCAATCCTACGTCGCATCGCGGACTACCCACTACCGGCCGGATCGATAGCACGCACGCAGCCTATCTACCCTGAGGAACGTGTGACTCATCTAGACACAACGCGCCCGAACCCGCTGACCTCAAACCAGCGCTGGTAGCCACGCAACGATGCGTCAGTATCTCTATCCTCTTGCTACCCCTTAAAACAGCACCCCTACTAGGAACATGTCTCGTATGAAGATCAAATGCGCATCATGTGCTAAAGTGGTAAAAATTGTCTGGTATGTACTATGTGTTTGAAATCCCATCACTCTACCTGCCTTGGCAAGGGGTTAACGAAAGCAAAAACCGCAGAGGCGTTTTGGTTCTGCCAAGTATGCAAGTCTATTCCATGTGTTAGCTGTCTATCTGTGCTACTGAAGAGGTGTGAAATACTAACCGAAGCGGTCGAGCAAATGGTGAGCGCCAGAGTTACACCAATGAGAGGAAACGGACCTGTACTTGTGAGTGAAAATAACACCCTGAATTCCCTAGTCAGGCCTAAGAAGCGAGCGAGGCGTCTCAACATAACCCCAACGACTCAGCCTCCAGCAATATCAACTCCATTCTCTCTCCCTCCTATAAGTAAAATCAGTGCCTGCAGCGCGCCTGCCTCAACTTCTGTACTGTGTGCTGCACCTAGTAGTCTGTTCGCTACACTCGAGACTGTAAGCTACAGTCAACCAGCCATAGTGAACAAGCCGGCAATGTACGCATCGGTTGCCGCCAAGCAGACAACGGAAAGAACACCGGTAACCTTTGTGCCCGGACTAGAGAAAACAAAACTGCCGCAGCACGAATGGCACACACCAGTGCCGTTCACAAATTCAACAAAAACACCAGATACTAAGCCTCCAAATCCAAAACATGTATCCACCAGGCGCAACCATGGTGCCCTAAACATTGATACACAAATTTCCCCGAATCCAAATCCAATACAATTAAGGGTAAGTTGAGGGACGATCGAAATCAGTGGGGTTCCATCTGTACGTCGATCGGTGTCCATGCTAATCCCACGACATTAAGAAGCATTTCGCGCCACCCAAACGCGTTACACAACGGCGAACCCCGGTTACTTCGGGTAACACTAAACTCGACAGACGAGACTGAGGCCGTTCTGCTGTCTGCGAATCGTCTCCGCAACAACTCAAGTGGAGTGCGCATACTACCCGAAATCCCGAGGAAAGAACTTTCAGTGGATCTCGCTAACAAAGATAGGTACAGAACATGTCAAGATCAGAAAACAGCGATTGCTCACGGTGTTCCTGAGTTTACTGATTCCTCTTCCGACGATGCTGAGATGCACGACCGCGAGCAATTGCACTACATCCGGGAGGCTCTTTCTCTCGAAAATGTGGTGGTCACCTCGTTGACAAGGATCCCTATATCATCAAACTATAAGGGGTGCGGTCCCAGGCTGTTAAAACTTGTGTTACAGTCAGAACTAATGGCACTAACCCTACTGGTGAACTGGACTAAATTCCGTTGCAGGTTGCCAACAGAAATTCGTCTGAAAGCAGCAGGAACACCAGTACCTTCTAATGACAACTCTGTTGAGGCACAACTCTTAATAAAAACGCCAACTGCAGGACCCGACTCGGGGACGGTTTCAAGAGTAGCCATACTATCCGGAGGGGTACAGCAGAGGACGAGCAAACACCGGGATTCAGGGCAACTGATACTTACTTATATATCAAATACTTCTCGAGAGTATGCAACCCATGAAAAAGCGATTGGTCGCCGACCCTTTATTGGTCGGTGTAAACTAATTTACCTCATCCATCCACACTAACACACTCTTGGTCTCCGAGAAGCTCTCATGCATGTACACAAATGCCCAAGGTCTACTCACCAAATTAGCTGAATTAAGACTTCGACACGCGCCTGAATCTTGGGACCTAATCACTGTCACCGAAACATGGTTGCGCTGCAAGATAACGGATACTGAAATTGCGCTAACGGGCATGTCCATTGTCCGGAAGGATCGAACCAGCAAAGGTGGTGGGGTATCCCTTTACTTTCGTGACAACATTCAATGCGAAGCCGTAAACGATTCGGAAACCGACGTACCTGACGACATTTGTTGTAATTTCCGGTTGAGAGGGAACGCTCTTGGCCTATTGGTTGTTGTTTGCCACCCAACATCGTCTACTCCTGAGATAGACTGCAATTTGATGGCTGCGTTGAAGCAAGTGCTAAACAGGTAGTACAGCCACATTCTAGTCACCGGTGACTTCAACTTACATGCCTTCGAATCCCAAACCACACCAGGAGAGCAATTCAAAGCAGCGTTGCAAGGTCTGGTTTCAGACTACCCTCTTTGTGACCACGTCACTACGCCCACCAGATTCAGGAGAACTGATAGACCATCCATGTTGGACCGAATATTCACCAATGAAGAATTAATGGTCGAGAGTAATAACCGATACTCCTTTGGGCCGCAGTGATCATTCGACGCTAGTGTTTCATTACATGTGCTACGCGGATTATCCTAAAGGGCATGCCGAGGAATGTCGTGTCGTAACCAACTATGAAGACCTGTCCGACCTCATTGATGCAACCAGCTGGTCGTTCTTAGCTGAATTAACCCTTGAGGTGGCCTGCAGTGTATTCGTCAACATATTTACCAAGCTCGTGGCAAGAACATCTGAAACCAAACTCTGCCGGCCTAAAAGGGTGTAGTCTATCGTAAGGAGCAGGACACGTAAGTGCATGGCATTAAGGGACTTTGCATGGCACATCTATATAGCCTCCCCGAACGACCATACCTGGGATGTCTACGCAGTACAAAGAAACCACTGTGTCAAACTCGTCCCGGAAGATAAACTTAAAAACCGACAAGGTCTAGTGGAAATGTGTTGCTCCAATTCAAAACTGCTATACAGACACGTAAACAATTTGTGCCATGTTAAGCGTGGTATTCCTGCTCTGCACACAGCATGCGGGTTAGCCCAAATCGCACAAGAGGCAGCCAACGTCCTTGGACAACAATTTGGCCGTACCTTCCAAAGTGCGCAATCATCATACATCCTGCCTAAGCAGATAACGCCGCCATCAATATTTAATCACATCTCGTTCACCTCCGCAGCTGTACTGAAGAGGCTGATGTCTCTGCGCGAGTTTGTAGCAGTCTGGAGATTCTCCGCTTTGCTTGTGTAAAATTCTAACCAAAATTCTATAATTGTACACTTAGGCAACCGGTGTGGTTTGTTGAACTGATTGCTGAGTTCGAATGCTTTACTTGCTCATCGCCATTTTTGCTTGGCGCTCGCTTCGGTTGCAACGCGCGACTGCTCTGTGTGCTGTGTTTGCTCCATTTCCCTAGCTAGAGCGTACACGGTGTCGTTCGTTTATAGCTAGCTAACAGGGAATCTTTTGCTGAACCAATAAAAGTTTCCCTGCAACTCGATCTGTCTTCTGGAATCGCTCTCTGGGCTCCCGGAATAGGCAACCCTATAAATTGGTGACCCCGAATCCGGATCAACCTCCGCGCCGGACAG